>JBBPBP010000001.1:35004798-35037682 GCA_037974735.1 Cicer chorassanicum
TGTCATTGGTTGAACATTTAGGTCATTTTCGTCCACCCAAGGCTTATTCTAATCCAATTAGGGTTATTAGCCAATCTTGTGCATCCAATAAGTGATTTTTGTGTCATTAGTTGAATATTTAGGTCATTTTTTTCCTCCCTAGGCTTATTCAAATCTAATTAGGGTTTTTAACCAATCTTATGCATCCAATAAGTGCGCTTGTGTCATTGGTTAGCATTTAGGTCATTTTCGTCCTCCCAAGGCCTATTCTAATCCAATTATGATTTTTAACCAATCTTGTGCATCAAATAAGAGATTTTGTGTCATTGGTTGAACTTCTAGATCATTTTCGTCCACCCTAGGCTTATTCTAATCCAATTAGGGTTTTTTACCAATCTTGTGGATCCAATAATGGGGTTTTGTCATAGGTTGAACATTTAGGTCATTTTTGTCCTCCTTAGACTTATTCTAATCCAATTAGGGTTTTTAACCAATCTTGTGTATCCAATAAGAGATTTTGTGTCATTGGTTGAACATTTAGGTCATTTTCGTCAACCCAAGGCTTATTCTAATCCAATTAGGGTTTTTAACCAATCTTGTGGATCCAATAACTGCATTTTTGTCATTGGTTGAACATTTAGGTCATTTTCGTCCTCAATATGCTTATTTTAATCCAATTAGGGTTTTTAACCAATCTTCTGCATCCAATAAGTGCGTTTGTGTCATTGGTTGAACATTTAGGTCATTTTCGTCCTCAATAGGCTTATTCTAATTCAATTAGGGCTTTTAACCAATCTTCTGCATCCAATAAGTGGGTTTGTGTCATTGGTTGAACACTTAGGTCATTTTCGTCGTCCCTAGGCCTTTTCTAATCCAATTACGGTTTTTAACCAATCTTGTGCATCCGATAAGTGATTTTGTGTCATCGGTTGAACATTTAGGTCATTTTCGTCCTCCATAAGCCTATTCTAATCCAATTAGGGTTTTTAACCAATCTTCTGCATCCAATAAGTGCGTTTGTGTCATTGGTTGGACATTTAGGTCATTTTCGTCCTCCCCAGGCCAATTCTAATCCAATTAGGGTTTTTAACCAATCTTGTGCATCTAATAAGTGATTTTGTGTCATTGGTTGAACATTTTGGTCATTTTCGTCCTCAATAGGGTTATTCTAACCAAATTAGGGTTTTTAACCAATCTTCTGCATCCAATAAGTGCGTTTGTGTCATTGGTTGAACATTTAGGTCATTTTCGTCCTCCCTAAGCCAATTCTAATCCAATTACGGTTTTTAACTAATGTTGTGGTTCCAATAAGTGATTTTGTGTCATTGGTTGAACATTTAGGTCATTTTCGTCCACCCAAGGCTTATTCTAATCCAATTAGGGTTACTAGCCAATCTTGTGCATCCAATAAGTGATTTTTGTGTCATTAAATGAATATTTAGGTCATTTTTTTCCTCCCTAGGCTTATTCAAATCTAATTAGGGTTTTTAACCAATCTTATGCATCCAATAAGTGCGTTTGTGTCATTGGTTGAACATTTAAGTCATTTTCGTCCTCCCTAGGCTTATTCTAATCCAATTAGGATTTTTAACCAATCTTGTGCATCCAATAAGTGATTTTGTGTCATTGGTTGAATATTTAGGTCATTTTCGTCCTCAATAGGCTTATTCTAATCCAATTAGGGTTTTTAACCAATCTTGTGCATCCAATAAGTGATTTTGTGTCATCGGTTGAACATTTAGGTCATTTTCGTCTTCCCTAGGCCTATTCTAATCCAATTACGGTTTTTAACCAATCTTGTGCATCCAATAAGTGATTTTGTGTCATTGGTTGAACATTTAGGTCATTTTCGTCCTCCATAGGCTTATTCTAATCCAATTAGGGTTTTTAACCAATCTTGTGCATCCAATAAGTGATTTTGTGTCATTGGTTGAACATTTTGGTCATTTTCGTCCTTAATAGGGTTATTCTAATCAAATTAGGGTTTTTAACCAATCTTGTGGATCCAATAAGTGCATCTTTGTCATTGGTTGAACATTTAGGTCATTTTCGTCCTCAATATACTTATTCTAATCCAATTAGGGTTTTTAACCAATCTTCTGCATCCAATAAGTGCGTTTGTGTGATTGGTTGAACATTTAGGTCATTTTCGTCCTCCCTAAGCCAATTCTAATCCAATTACGGTTTTTAACTAATGTTGTGCATCCAATAAGTGATTTTGTGTCATTGGTTGAACATTTAGGTCATTTTCGTCATCAATAGGGTTATTCTAATCCAATTAGGGTTTTTAACCAATCTTCTGCATCCAATAAGTGCGTTTGTGTCATTGGTTGAACATTTAGGTCATTTTCGTCCTCCCTAAGCCAATTCTAATCCAATTACGATTTTTAACTAATCTTGTGCTTCCAATAAGTGATTTTGTGTCATTGGTTGAACATTTAGGTCATTTTCGTCCACCCAAGGCTTATTCTAATCCAATTAGGGTTATTAGCCAATCTTGTGCATCCAATAAGTGATTTTTGTGTCATAAGTTGAATATTTAGGTCATTTTCGTCCTCCATAGGCTTATTCTAATCCAATGACGGTTTTTAACCAATCTTGGGCATCCAATAAGTGATTTTGTGTCATTGGTTGAACATTTAGGTCATTTTAGTCCTCAATATGCTTATTCTAATCCAATTAGGGTTTTTAACCAATCTTCTGCATCCAATAAGTGCGTTTGTGTCATTGGTTGGACATTTAGGTCATTTTCGTCCTCCCCAGGCCAATTCTAATCCAATTAGGGTTTTTAACCAATCTTGTGCATCCAATTAGTGATTTTGTGTCATTGGTTTAACATTTAGGTCATTTTCGTCCTCAATAGGGTGATTCTAATCCAATTAGGGGTTTTAACCAATCTTCTGCATCCAATAAGTGCGTTTGTGTCATTGGTTGAACATTTAGGTCATTTTCGTCCTCCCTAAGCCTATTCTAATCCAATTACGATTTTTAACTAATCTTGTGCTTCCAATAAGTGATTTTGTGTCATTGGTTGAACATTTAGGTCATTTTTTTCCTCCCTAGGCTTATTCAAATCCAATTAGGGTTTTTAACCAACCTTCTGCATCCAATAAGTGCGTTTGTGTCATTGGTTGAACATTTAAGTCATTTTCGTCTTCCCTAGGCCTATTCTAATCCAATTACGATTTTTAACCAATCTTGTGCATCCAATATGTGATTTTGTGTCATTGGTTGAACATTTAGGTCATTTTCGTCCTCCGTAGGCTTATTCTAATCCAATTAGGGTTTTTATCCAATCTTGTGCATCTAATAAGTGATTTTGTGTCATTGGTTGAACATTTTGGTCATTTTCGTCCTCAATAGGGTTATTCTAACCAAATTAGGGTTTTTAACCAATCTTCTGCATCCAATAAGTGCGTTTGTGTCATTGGTTGAACATTTAGGTCATTTTCGTCCTCCCTAAGCCAATTCTAATCCAATTACGGTTTTTAACTAATGTTGTGGTTCCAATAAGTGATTTTGTGTCATTGGTTGAACATTTAGGTCATTTTCGTCCACCCAAGGCTTATTCTAATCCAATTAGGGTTACTAGCCAATCTTGTGCATCCAATAAGTGATTTTTGTGTCATTAGTTGAATATTTAGGTCATTTTTTTCCTCCCTAGGCTTATTCAAATCTAATTAGGGTTTTTAACCAATCTTATGCATCCAATAAGTGCGTTTGTGTCATTGGTTGAACATTTAAGTCATTTTCGTCCTCCCTAGGCTTATTCTAATCCAATTAGGATTTTTAACCAATCTTGTGCATCCAATAAGTGATTTTGTGTCATTGGTTGAATATTTAGGTCATTTTCGTCCTCAATAGGCTTATTCTAATCCAATTAGGGTTTTTAACCAATCTTGTGCATCCAATAAGTGATTTTGTGTCATCGGTTGAACATTTAGGTCATTTTCGTCTTCCCTAGGCCTATTCTAATCCAATTACGGTTTTTAACCAATCTTGTGCATCCAATAAGTGATTTTGTGTCATTGGTTGAACATTTAGGTCATTTTCGTCCTTAATAGGGTTATTCTAATCAAATTAGGGTTTTTAACCAATCTTGTGGATCCAATAAGTGCATCTTTGTCATTGGTTGAACATTTAGGTCATTTTCGTCCTCAATATACTTATTCTAATCCAATTAGGGTTTTTAACCAATCTTCTGCATCCAATAAGTGCGTTTGTGTCATTGGTTGAACATTTAGGTCATTTTCGTCCTCCCTAAGCCAATTCTAATCCAATTACGGTTTTTAACTAATCTTGTGCTTCCAACAAGTTATTTTGTGTCATTTGTTGAACATTTAGGTCATTTTCGTCCACCCAAGGCTTATTCTAATCCAATTAGGGTTATTAGCCAATCTTGTGCATCCAATAAGTGATTTCGTGTCATTGGTTGAACATTTAGGTCATTTTCGTCCTCCCAAGGCCTATTCTAATCCAATTACGGTTTTTAACCAATCTTGTGCATCCAATAAGAGATTTTGTGTCATTGGTTGAACTTTTAGGTCATTTTCGTCCACCCAAGGCTTATTCTAATCCAATTAGGGTTTTTAACCAATCTTGTGGATCCAATAATTGCGTTTGTGTCATTGGTTGAACATTTAGGTCATTTTCGTCCTCCATAGGCTTATTCTAATCCAATTAGGGTTTTTAACCAATCTTCTGCATCCAATAAGTGCGTTTGTGTCATTGGTTGAACATTTAGGTCATTTTCGTCCTCCCTAAGCCAATTCTAATCCAATTACGGTTTTTAACTAATGTTGTGCATCCAATAAGTGATTTTGTGTCATTGGTTGAACATTTAGGTCATTTTCGTCCTCAATATGCTTATTCTAATCCAATTAGGGTTTTTAACCAATCTTCTGCATCCAATAAGTGCGTTTGTGTCATTGGTTGAACATTTAGGTCATTTTCTTCCTCCCTAGGCTTATTCTAATCCAATTCGGATATTTAACCAATCTTGTGCATCCAATAAGTGATTTTGTGTCATTGGTTGAACATTTAGGTCATTTTCGTCCTCAATAGGCTTATTCTAATTCAATTAGGGCTTTTAACCAATCTTCTGCATCCAATAAGTGCGTTTGTGTCATTGGTTGAACACTTAGGTTATTTTCGTCCACCCTAGGCCTATTCTAATCCACTTACGGTTTTTAACTAATCTTGTGCTTCCAATAAGTGATTTTGTGTCATTGGTTGAACATTTGGGTCATTTTCGTCCACCCAAGGCTTATTCTAATCCTATTAGGGTTATTAGCCAATCTTGTGCCTCCAATAAGTGATTTTGTGTCATTGGTTGAACATTTAGGTCATTTTCGTCCTCCCAAGGCCTATTCTAATCCAATTACGATTTTTAACCAATCTTGTGCATCAAATAAGAGATTTTGTGTCATTGGTTGAACTTCTAGGTCATTTTCGTCCACCCTAGGCTTATTCTAATCCAATTAGGGTTTTTAACCAATCTTGTGGATCCAATAATTGTGTTTGTGTCATAGGTTGAACATTTAGGTCATTTTCGTCCTCCTTAGACTTATTCTTATCCAATTAGAGTTTTTAACCAATCTTGTGTATCCAATAAGAGATTTTTTGTCATTGGTTGAACATTTAGGTCATTTTCGTCAACCCAAGGCTTATTCTAATCCAATTAGGGTTTTTAACCAATCTTGTGGATCCAATAAGTGCATTTTTGTCATTGGTTGAACATTTAGGTCATTTTCGTCCTCAATATGCTTATTCTAATCCAATTAGGGTTTTTAAACAATCTTCTTCATCCAATAAGTGCGTTTGTGTCATTGGTTGAACATTTAGGTCATTTTCTTCCTCCCTAGGCTTATTCTAATCCAATTAGGGTTTTTAACCAATCTTATGCATCCAATATGTGATATTGTGTCATTAGTTGTACATTTAGGTCATTTTCGTCATCAATAGGGTTATTCTAATCCAATTAGGGTTTTTAACCAATCTTCTGCATCCAATAAGTGCGTTTGTGTCATTGGTTGAACATTTAGGTCATTTTCGTCCTCCCTAAGCCAATTCTAATCCAATTACGGTTTTAAACTAATCTTGTGCTTCCAATAAGTGATTTTGTCTCATTGGTTGAACATTTAGGTTATTTTTGTCCACCCAAGGCTTATTCTAATCCAATTAGGGTTATTAGCCAATGTTGTGCATCCAATAAGTGATTTTTGTGTCATAAGTTGAATATTTTGGTCATTTTCGTCCTCCCTAGGCTGAATCTAATCCAATTACGGTTTTTAACCAATCTTTTGCATCCAATAAGTGATTTTGTGTCATTGGTTGAACATTTAGGTCATTTTCGTCCTCCATAGGCTTATTCTAATCCAATTAGGGTTTTGAACCAATCTTCTGCATCCAATAAGTGCGTTCGTGTCATTGGTTGAACATTTAGGTCATTTTCGTCCTCCCTAAGCTTATTCTAATCCAATTAGGATTTTTAACCAATCTTGTGCATCCAATAAGTGATTTTGGGTCATTGGTTGAACATTTAGGTCATTTTCGTCCTAAATAGGCTTATTCTAATCCAATTAGGGTTTTTAACCAATTTTGTGAATCCAATAAGTGCATTTTTGTCATTGGTGGAACATTTAGGTCATTTTCGTCCTCCCTAGGCTTATTCTAATCCAATTAGGGTTTTTAACCAATCTTGTGCATCCAATAAGTGATTTTGTATCATTGGTTAAACATTTAGGTCATTTTCGTCCTCCATAGGCTTATTCTAATCCAATTAGGGTTTTTAAACTATCTTCTGCATCCAATAAGTGCATTTGTGTCATTGGTTGAATATTTAGGTCAATTTCGTCCACCCAAGGCTTATCCTAATCCAATTAGGGTTATTAGCCAATCTTGGGCATCCAATAAGTGATTTTGTGTCATTGGTTGAACTTTTAGGTCATTTTCGTCCACCCAAGGCTTATTCTAATCCAATTAGGGTTTTTAACCAATCTTGTGGATCCAATAATTGCGTTTGTGTCATTGGTTAAACATTTAGGTCATTTTCGTCCTCCTTAGACTTATTCTAATCAAATTAGGGTTTTTAACCAATCTTGTGTATCCAATAAGAGATTTTGTGTCATTGGTTGAACATTTAGGTCATTTTCGTCAACCCAAGGTTTATTCGAATCCAATTAGGGTATTTAACCAATCTTGTGGATCCAATAAGTGCATTTTTGTCATTGGTTGAACATTTAGGTCATTTTCGTCCTCTCTAGGCTTATTCTAATCCAATTAGGGTTTTTAACCAATCTTGTGCATCCAATAAATGATTTTGTGTCATTGGTTGAACATTTAGGTCATTTTCGTCCTCAATATGCTTATTCTAATCCAATTAGGGTTTTTAACCAATCTTCTGCATCCAATAAGTGTGTTTGTGTCATTGGTTGAACATTTAGGTCATTTTCGTCCTCCCTAGGCTTATTCTAATCCAATTCGGATATTTAACCAATCTTGTGCATCCAATAAGTGATTTTGTGTCATTGGTTGAACATTTAGGTCATTTTCGTCCCCAATAGGCTTATTCTAATTCAATTAGGGCTTTTAACCAATCTTCTGCATCCAATAAGTGCGTTTGTGTCATTGGTTGAACACTTAGGTCATTTTCGTCCTCCCTAGGCCTATTCTAATCCAATTACGGTTTTTAACCAATCTTGTGCATCCAATAAGTGATTTTGTGTCATCGGTTGAACATTTAGATCATTTTCGCCCTCCATAAGCCTATTCTAATCCAATTAGGGTTTTTAACCAATCTTCTGCATCCAATAAGTGCGTTTGTGTCATTGGTTGAACATTTAGGTCATTTTCGTCCTCCCTAGGCCTATTCTAATCCAATTACGGTTTTTAACCAATCTTGTGCATCCAATAAGTGATTTTGTATCATTGGTTAAACATTTAGGTCATTTTCGTCCTCCATAGGCTTATTCTAATCCAATTAGGGTTTTTAACCTATCTTCTGCATCCAATAAGTACGTTTGTGTCATTGGTTGAACATTTAGGTCATTTTCGTCCTCCCTAGGCCTATTCTAATCCAATTAGGGTTTTTAACCAATCTTGTGCATCTAATAAGTTATTTTGTGTCATTGGTTGAAAATTTAGGTCATTTTCGTCCTCAATACGGTTATTCTAATCCAATTAGGGTTTTTAACCAATCTTCTGCATCCAATAAGTGATTTTGTGTCATTGGCTGAGTATTTATGTCATTTTCGTCCACCCAAGGCTTATTCTAATCCAATTAGGGTTATAAGCCAATCTTGTGCATCCAATAAGTGATTTTTGTGTCATTGGTTGAATATTTAGGCCATTTTTTCCTCCCTAGGCTTATTTAAATCTAATTAGGGTTTTTAACCAATCTTATGCATCCAATAAGTGCGTTTGTGTCATTGGTTGAATATTTAGGTCATTTTCGTCCACCCAAGGCTTATTCTAATCCAATTAGGGTTTTTAACCAATCTTGTGGATCCAATAATTGCGTTTGTGTCATTGGTTGATTATTTAGGTCATTTTCGTCCTCCTTAGACTTATTCTATTCAAATTAGGGTTTTTAACCAATCTTGTGTATCCAATAAGAGATTTTGTGTCATTGGTTGAACATTTAGGTCATTTTCGTCAACCCAAGGTTTATTCGAATCCAATTAGGGTATTTAACCAATCTTGTGGATCCAATAAGTGCATTTTTGTCATTGGTTGAACATTTAGGTCATTTTTGTCCTCCCTAGGCCTATTCTAATACAATTACAGTTTTAAACCAATCATGTGCATCCTATAAGTGATTTTGTGTCATTGGTTGAACATTTAGGTCATTTTCGTCCTCCATAGGCTTATTCTAATCCAATTAGGGTTTTTAACCAATCTTCTGCATCCAATAAGTGCGTTTGTGTCATTGGTTGAAAATTTAGGTCATTTTCGTCCTCCTTAGGCCTATTCTAATCCAATTAGGGTTTTTAACCAATCTTGTGCATCCAATTAGTGATTTTGTGTCACTGGTTGAACATTTAGGTCATTTTCGTCCTCAATAGGGTTATTCTAATCCAATTAGGGTTTTTAACCAATCTTCTACATCCAATAAGTGCGTTTGTGTCATTGGTTGAACATTTAGGTCATTTTCGTCCTCCCTAAGCCAATTCTAATCCAATTAAGGTTTTTAACTAATCTTGTGCTTCCAATAAGTGATTTTGTGTCATTGGTTGAACATTTAGGTCATTTTCGTCCACCCAAGGCTTATTCTAATCCAATTAGGGTTATTAGCCAATCTTGTGCATCCAATAAGTGATTTTTGTGTCATAAGTTGAATATTTAGGTCATTTTCATCCTCCCTAGGCTTAATCTAATCCAATTACGGTTTTTAACCAATCTTGTGCATCCAATAAGTGATTTTGTGTCATTGGTTGAACATTTAGGTCATTTTCGTCCTCCATAGGCTTATTCTAATCCAATTAGGGTTTTTAGCCAATCTTCTGCATCCAATAAGTGCGTTTGTGTCATTGGTTGAACATTTAGGTCATTCTCGTCCTCCCTAGGCTTATTCTAATCCAATTAGGATTTTTAACCAATCTTGTGCATCCAATAAGTGATTTTGTGTCATTGGTTGAACATTTAGGTCATTTTCGTCCTAAATAGGCTTATTCTAATCAAATTAGGGTTTTTAACCAATCTTGTGGATCCAATAAGTGCATTTTTGTCATTGGTGGAACATTTAGGTCATTTTCGTCCTCCCTAGCCTTATTCTAATCCAATTAGGGTTTTTAACCAATCTTGTGCATCCAATAAGTGATTTTGTGTCATTGGTTGAACATTTAGGTCATTTTCGTCCTCAATATGCTTATTCTAATCAATTTAGGGTTTTTAACCAATCTTCTGCATCCAATAAGTGCGTTTGTGTCATTGGTTGAACATTTAGGTCATTTTCGTCCTCGCTAGGCCTAATCTAATCCAATTACGGTTTTTAACCAATCTTGTGCATCCAATAAGTGATTTTGTGTCATTGGTTGAACATTTAGGTCATTTTCGTCGTCCCAAGGCTTATTTCAATCCAATTAGCGTTTTTAACCAATATTGTGCATACAATAAGTGATTTTGTGTCATTGGTTGAACATTTAGGTCATTTTCGTCCTCCATAGGCTTATTCTAATCCAATTAGGGTTTTTAACCAATCTTCTGCATCCAATAAGTGCGTTTGTGTCATTGGTTGAACATTTAGGTCATTTTCGTCCTCCCTAGGCTTATGCTAATCCAATTAGGATTTTTAACCAATCTTGTGCATCCAATAAGTGATTTTGTGTCATTGGTTGAACATTTAGGTCATTTTCGTCCTCCATAGGCTTATTCTAATCCAATTAGGGTTTTTAACCAATCTTGTGGATCCAATAATTGCGTTTGTGTCATTGGTTGAACATTTAGGTCATTTTCGTCCTCTCTAGGCTTATTCTAATCCAATTAGGGTTTTTAACCAATCTTGTGCATCCAATAAGTGATTTTGCGTCATTGGTTGAACATTTAGGTCATTTTCGTCCTCAATATGCTTATTCTAATCCAATTAGGGTTTTTAACCAATCTTCTGCATCCAATAAGTGTGTTTGTGTCATTGGTTGAACATTTAGGTCATTTTCGTCCTCCCTAGGCTTATTCTAATCCAATTCGGATATTTAACCAATCTTGTGCATCCAATAAGTGATTTTGTGTCATTGGTTGAACATTTAGGTCATTTTCGTCCTCAATAGGCTTATTCTAATTCAATTAGGGCTTTTAACCAATCTTCTGCATCCAATAAGTGCGTTTGTGTCATTGGTTGAACACTTAGGTCATTTTCGTCCTCCCTAGGCCTATTCTAATCCAATTACGGTTTTTAACCAATCTTGTGCATCCAATAAGTGATTTTTGTGTCATTGGTTGAATATTTAGGCCATTTTTTCCTCCCTAGGCTTATTTAAATCTAATTAGGGTTTTTAACCAATCTTATGCATCCAATAAGTGCGTTTGTGTCATTGGTTGAATATTTAGGTCAATTTCGTCCACCCAAGGCTTATCCTAATCCAATTAGGGTTATTAGCCAATCTTGGGCATCCAATAAGTGATTTTGTGTCATTGGTTGAACTTTTAGGTCATTTTCGTCCACCCAAGGCTTATTCTAATCCAATTAGGGTTTTTAACCAATCTTGTGGATCCAATAATTGCGTTTGTGTCATTGGTTGAACATTTAGGTCATTTTCGTCCTCCTTAGACTTATTCTAATCAAATTAGGGTTTTTAACCAATCTTGTGTATCCAATAAGAGATTTTGTGTCATTGGTTGAACATTTAGGTAATTTTCGTCAACCCAAGGTTTATTCGAATCCAATTAGGGTATTTAACCAATCTTGTGGATCCAATAAGTGCATTTTTGTCATTGGTTGAACATTTAGGTCATTTTCGTCCTCTCTAGGCTTATTCTAATCCAATTAGGGTTTTTAACCAATCTTGTGCATCCAATAAGTGATTTTGTGTCATTGGTTGAACTTTTAGGTTATTTTCGTCCACCCAAGGCTTATTCTAATCCAATTAGGGTTTTTAACCAATCTTGTGGGTCCAATAATTGCATTTGTGTCATTGGTTGAACATTTAGGTCATTTTTGTCCTCCTTAGACTTATTCTAATCAAATTAGAGTTTTTACCCAATCTTGTGGATCCAATAAGTGCATTTTTGTCATTGGTTGAACATTTAGATCATTTTTGTCCTCCCTAGGCCTATTCTAATTCAATTACAGTTTTAAACCAATCATGTGCATCCAATAAGTGATTTTGTGTCATTGGATGAACATTTAGGTCATTTTCGTCCTCCATAGGCTTATTCTAATCCAATTAGGGTTTTTAACCAATCTTCTGCATCCTATAAGTGCGTTTGTGTCATTGGTTGAAAATTTAGGTCATTTTCGTCCTCCTTAGGCCTATTCTAATCCAATTAGGGTTTATAACCAATCTTGTGCATCCAATTAGTGATTTTGTGTCATTGGTTGAACATTTAGGTCATTTTCGTCCTCAATAGGGTTATTCTAATCCAATTAGGGTTTTTAACCAATCTTCTGCATCCAATAAGTGCGTTTGTGTCATTGGTTGAACATTTAGGTCATTTTCGTCCTCCCTAAGCCAATTCTAATCCAATTACGGTTTTTAACTAATCTTGTGCTTCCAATAAGTGATTTTGTGTCATTGGTTGAACTTTTAGGTCATTTTCATCCACCCAAGGTTTATTCTAATCCAATTAGGGTTTTTAACCAATCTTGTGGATCCAATAATTGCGTTTGTATCATTGGTTGAACATTTAGGTCATTTTCGTCCTCCTTAGACTTATTCTAATCAAATTAGGGTTTTTAACCAATCTTGTGTATCCAATAAGAGATTTTGTGTCATTGGTTGAACATTTAGGTAATTTTCGTCAACCCAAGGTTTATTCGAATCCAATTAGGGTATTTAACCAATCTTGTCGATCCAATAAGTGCATTTTTGTCATTGGCTGAACATTTAGGTCATTTTCGTCCTCTCTAGGCTTATTCTAATCCAATTAGGGTTTTTAACCAATCTTGTGCATCCAATAAGTGATTTTGTGTCATTGGTTGAACTTTTAGGTCATTTTCGTCCACCCAAGGCTTATTCTAATCCAATTAGGGTTTTTAACCAATCTTGTGGGTCCAATAATTGCATTTGTGTCATTGGTTGAACATTTAGGTCATTTTTGTCCTCCTTAGACTTATTCTAATCAAATTAGAGTTTTTACCCAAACTTGTGGATCCAATAAGTGCATTTTTGTCATTGGTTGAACATTTAGATCATTTTTGTCCTCCCTAGGCCTATTCTAATCCAATTACAGTTTTAAACCAATCATGTGCATCCAATAAGTGATTTTGTGTCATTGGTTGAACATTTAGGTCATTTTCGTCCTCCATAGGCTTATTCTAATCCAATTAGGGTTTTTAACCAATCTTCTGCATCCAATAAGTGCGTTTGTGTCATTGGTTGAAAATTTAGGTCATTTTCGTCCTCCTTACGCCTATTCTAATCCAATTAGGGTTTATAACCAATCTTGTGCATCCAATTAGTGATTTTGTGTCATTGGTTGAACATTTAGGTCATTTTCGTCCTCAATAGGGTTATTCTAATCCAATTAGGGTTTTTAACCAATCTTCTGCATCCAATAAGTACGTTTGTGTCATTGGTTGAACATTTAGGTCATTTTCGTCCTTCCTAGGCCTATTCTAATCCAATTAGGGTTTTTAACCAATCTTGTGCATCTAGTAAGTGATTTTGTGTCATTGGTTGAACATTTAGGTCATTTTCGTCCTCAATACGGTTATTCTAATCCAATTAGGGTTTTTAACCAATCTTCTGCATCCAATAAGTGATTTTGTGTCATTGGCTGAGTATTTAGGTCATTTTCGTCCACCCAAGGCTTATTCTAATCCAATTAGGGTTATTAGCCAATCTTGTGCATCCAATAAGTGATTTTTGTGTCATTGGTTGAATATTTAGGCCATTTTTTCCTCCCTAGGCTTATTTAAATCTAATTAGGGTTTTTAACCAATCTTATGCATCCAATAAGTGCGTTTGTGTCATTGGTTGAATATTTAGGTCAATTTCATCCACCCAAGGCTTATCCTAATCCAATTAGGGTTATTAGCCAATCTTGGGCATCCAATAAGTGATTTTGTGTCATTGGTTGAACTTTTAGGTCATTTTCGTCCACCCAAGGCTTATTCTAATCCAATTAGGGTTTTTAACCAATCTTGTGGATCCAATAATTGCGTTTGTGTCATTGGTTGAACATTTAGGTCATTTTCGTCCTCCTTAGACTTATTCTAATCAAATTAGGGTTTTTAACCAATCTTGTGTATCCAATAAGAGATTTTGTGTCATTGGTTGAACATTTAGGTAATTTTCGTCAACCCAAGGTTTATTCGAATCCAATTAGGGTATTTAACCAATCTTGTGGATCCAATAAGTGCATTTTTGTCATTGGTTGAACATTTAGGTCATTTTCGTCCTCTCTAGGCTTATTCTAATCCAATTAGGGTTTTTAACCAATCTTGTGCATCCAATAAGTGATTTTGTGTCATTGGTTGAACTTTTAGGTTATTTTCGTCCACCCAAGGCTTATTCTAATCCAATTAGGGTTTTTAACCAATCTTGTGGGTCCAATAATTGCATTTGTGTCATTGGTTGAACATTTAGGTCATTTTTGTCCTCCTTAGACTTATTCTAATCAAATTAGAGTTTTTACCCAATCTTGTGGATCCAATAAGTGCATTTTTGTCATTGGTTGAACATTTAGATCATTTTTGTCCTCCCTAGGCCTATTCTAATTCAATTACAGTTTTAAACCAATCATGTGCATCCAATAAGTGATTTTGTGTCATTGGATGAACATTTAGGTCATTTTCGTCCTCCATAGGCTTATTCTAATCCAATTAGGGTTTTTAACCAATCTTCTGCATCCTATAAGTGCGTTTGTGTCATTGGTTGAAAATTTAGGTCATTTTCGTCCTCCTTAGGCATATTCTAATCCAATTAGGGTTTATAACCAATCTTGTGCATCCAATTAGTGATTTTGTGTCATTGGTTGAACATTTAGGTCATTTTCGTCCTCAATAGGGTTATTCTAATCCAATTAGGGTTTTTAACCAATCTTCTGCATCCAATAAGTGCGTTTGTGTCATTGGTTGAACATTTAGGTCATTTTCGTCCTCCCTAAGCCAATTCTAATCCAATTACGGTTTTTAACTAATCTTGTGCTTCCAATAAGTGATTTTGTGTCATTGGTTGAACTTTTAGGTCATTTTCATCCACCCAAGGTTTATTCTAATCCAATTAGGGTTTTTAACCAATCTTGTGGATCCAATAATTGCGTTTGTATCATTGGTTGAACATTTAGGTCATTTTCGTCCTCCTTAGACTTATTCTAATCAAATTAGGGTTTTTAACCAATCTTGTGTATCCAATAAGAGATTTTGTGTCATTGGTTGAACATTTAGGTAATTTTCGTCAACCCAAGGTTTATTCGAATCCAATTAGGGTATTTAACCAATCTTGTCGATCCAATAAGTGCATTTTTGTCATTGGCTGAACATTTAGGTCATTTTCGTCCTCTCTAGGCTTATTCTAATCCAATTAGGGTTTTTAACCAATCTTGTGCATCCATAAGTGATTTTGTGTCATTGGTTGAACTTTTAGGTCATTTTCGTCCACCCAAGGCTTATTCTAATCCAATTAGGGTTTTTAACCAATCTTGTGGGTCCAATAATTGCATTTGTGTCATTGGTTGAACATTTAGGTCATTTTTGTCCTCCTTAGACTTATTCTAATCAAATTAGAGTTTTTACCCAATCTTGTGGATCCAATAAGTGCATTTTTGTCATAGGTTGAACATTTAGATCATTTTTGTCCTCCCTAGGCCTATTCTAATCCAATTACAGTTTTAAACCAATCATGTGCATCCAATAAGTGATTTTGTGTCATTGGTTGAACATTTAGGTCATTTTCGTCCTCCATAGGCTTATTCTAATCCAATTAGGGTTTTTAACCAATCTTCTGCATCCAATAAGTGCGTTTGTGTCATTGGTTGAAAATTTAGGTCATTTTCGTCCTCCTTAGGCCTATTCTAATCCAATTAGGGTTTATAACCAATCTTGTGCATCCAATTAGTGATTTTGTGTCATTGGTTGAACATTTAGGTCATTTTCGTCCTCAATAGGGTTATTCTAATCCAATTAGGGTTTTTAACCAATCTTCTGCATCCAATAAGTACGTTTGTGTCATTGGTTGAACATTTAGGTCATTTTCGTCCTTCCTAGGCCTATTCTAATCCAATTAGGGTTTTTAACCAATCTTGTGCATCTAGTAAGTGATTTTGTGTCATTGGTTGAACATTTAGGTCATTTTCGTCCTCAATACGGTTATTCTAATCCAATTAGGGTTTTTAACCAATCTTCTGCATCCAATAAGTGATTTTGTGTCATTGGCTGAGTATTTAGGTCATTTTCGTCCACCCAAGGCTTATTCTAATCCAATTAGGGTTATTAGCCAATCTTGTGCATCCAATAAGTGATTTTTGTGTCATTGGTTGAATATTTAGGCCATTTTTTCCTCCCTAGGCTTATTTAAATCTAATTAGGGTTTTTAACCAATCTTATGCATCCAATAAGTGCGTTTGTGTCATTGGTTGAATATTTAGGTCAATTTCATCCACCCAAGGCTTATCCTAATCCAATTAGGGTTATTAGCCAATCTTGGGCATCCAATAAGTGATTTTGTGTCATTGGTTGAACTTTTAGGTCATTTTCATCCACCCAAGGCTTATTCTAATCCAATTAGGGTTTTTAACCAATCTTGTGGATCCAATAATTGCGTTTGTGTCATTGGTTGAACATTTAGGTCATTTTCGTCCTCCTTAGACTTATTCTAATCAAATTAGGGTTTTTAACCAATCTTGTGTATCCAATAAGAGATTTTGTGTCATTGGTTGAACATTTAGGTAATTTTCGTCAACCCAAGGTTTATTCGAATCCAATTAGGGTATTTAACCAATCTTGTGGATCCAATAAGTGCATTTTTGTCATTGGTTGAACATTTAGGTCATTTTCGTCCTCTCTAGGCTTATTCTAATCCAATTAGGGTTTTTAACCAATCTTGTGCATCCAATAAGTGATTTTGTGTCATTGGTTGAACTTTTAGGTTATTTTCGTCCACCCAAGGCTTATTCTAATCCAATTAGGGTTTTTAACCAATCTTGTGGGTCCAATAATTGCATTTGTGTCATTGGTTGAACATTTAGGTCATTTTTGTCCTCCTTAGACTTATTCTAATCAAATTAGAGTTTTTACCCAATCTTGTGGATCCAATAAGTGCATTTTTGTCATTGGTTGAACATTTAGATCATTTTTGTCCTCCCTAGGCCTATTCTAATCCAATTACAGTTTTAAACCAATCATGTGCATCCAATAAGTGATTTTGTGTCATTGGTTGAACATTTAGGTCATTTTCGTCCTCCATAGGCTTATTCTAATCCAATTAGGGTTTTTAACCAATCTTCTGCATCCAATAAGTGCGTTTGTGTCATTGGTTGAAAATTTAGGTCATTTTCGTCCTCCTTAGGCCTATTCTAATCCAATTAGGGTTTATAACCAATCTTGTGCATCCAATTAGTGATTTTGTGTCAGTGGTTGAACATTTAGGTCATTTTCGTCCTCAATAGGGTTATTCTAATCCAATTAGGGTTTTTAACCAATCTTCTGCATCCAATAAGTGCGTTTGTGTCATTGGTTGAACATTTAGGTCATTTTCTTCCTCCCTAAGCCAATTCTAATCCAATTACGGTTTTTAACTAATCTTGTGCTTCCAATAAGTGATTTTGTGTCATTGGTTGAACATTTAGGTCATTTTCGTCCACCCAAGGCTTATTCTAATCCAATTAGGGTTATTAGCCAATCTTGTGCATCCAATAAGTGATTTTTGTGTCATAAGTTGAATATTTAGGTCATTTTCGTCCTCCCTAGGCTTAATCTAATCCAATTACGGTTTTTAACCAATCTTGTGCATCCAATAAGTGATTTTGTGTCATTGGTTGAACATTTAGGTCATTTTCGTCCTCCATAGGCTTATTCTAATCCAATTAGGGTTTTGAACCAATCTTCTGCATCCAATAAGTGCGTTTGTGTCATTGGTTGAACATTTAGGTCATTCTCGTCCTCCCTAGGCTTATTCTAATCCAATTAGGATTTTTAACCAATCTTGTGCATCCAATAAGTGATTTTGTGTCATTGGTTGAACATTTAGGTTATTTTGGTCCTAAATAGGCTTATTCTTATCCAATTAGGGTTTTTAACCAATCTTGTGGATCTAATAAGTGCATTTTTGTCATTGGTGGAACATTTAGGTCATTTTCGTCCTCCCTAGCCTTATTCTAATCCAATTAGGGTTTTTAACCAATCTTGTGCATCCAATAAGTGATTTTGTGTCAGTGGTTGAACATTTAGGTCATTTTCGTCCTCAATATGCTTATTATAATCAATTTAGGGGTTTTAACCAATCTTCTGCATCTAATAAGTGCGTTTGTGTCATTGGTTGAACATTTAGGTCATTTTCGTCCTCGCTAGGCCTAATCTAATCCAATTACGGTTTTTAACCAATCTTGTGCATCCAATAAGTGATTTTGTGTCATTGGTTGAACATTTAGGTCATTTTCGTCCTCCATAGGCTTATTATAATCCAATTAGGGTTTTTAACCAATCTTCTGCATCCAATAAGTGCGTTTGTGTCATTGGTTGAACATTTAGGTCATTTTCGTCCTACCTAGGCTTATGCTAATCCAATTAGGATTTTTAACCAATCTTGTGCATCCAATAAGTGATTTTGTGTCATTGGTTGAACATTTAGGTCATTTTCGTCCTCCATAGGCTTATTCTAATCCTATTAGGGTTTTTAACCAATCTTCTGCATCCAATAAGTGCATTTGTGTCATTGGTTGAACATTTAGGTCATTTTCGTCCTCCCTAGGCCTATTCTAATCCAATTACGGTTTTTAACCAATCTTGTGCATCCAATAAGTGATTTTGTATCATTGGTTAAACATTTAGGTCATTTTCGTCCTCCATTGGCTTATTCTAATCCAATTAGGGTGTTTAACCTATCTTCTGCATCCAATAAGTACGTTTGTGTCATTGGTTGAACATTTAGGTCATTTTCGTCCTCAATACGGTTATTCTAATCCAATTAGGGGTTTTAACCAATCTTCTGCATCCAATAAGTGATTTTGTGTCATTGGTTGAGTATTTAGGTCATTTTCGTCCACCCAAGGCTTATTCTAATCCAATTAGGGTTATTAGCCAATGTTGTGCATCCAATAAGTGATTTTTGTGTCATTGGTTGAATATTTAGGTCATTTTTTCCTCCCTAGGCTTATTTAAATCTAATTAGGATTTTTAACCAATCTTATGCATCCAATAAGTGCGTTTGTGTCATTGGTTGAATATTTAGGTCAATTTCGTCCACCCAAGGCTTATCCTAATCCAATTAGGGTTATTAGCCAATCTTGGGCATCCAATAAGTGATTTTGTGTCATTGGTTGAACTTTTAGGTCATTTTCGTCCACCCAAGGCTTATTCTAATCCAATTAGGGTTTCTAACCAATCTTGTGGATCCAATAATTGTGTTTGTGTCATTGGTTGAACATTTAGGTCATTTTCGTCCTCCTTAGACTTATTCTAATCAAATTAGGGTTTTTAACCAATCTTGTGTATCCAATAAGAGATTTTGTGTCATTGGTTGAACATTTAGGTCATTTTCGTCAACCTAAGGTTTATTCGAATCCAATTAGGGTATTTAACCAATCTTGTGGATCCAATAAGTGCATTTTTGTCATTGGTTGAACATTTAGGTCGTTTTCGTCCTCTCTAGGCTTATTCTAATCCAATTAGGGTTTTTAACCAATCTTGTGCATCCAATAAGTGATTTTTGTGTCATTGGTTGAATATTTACGTTATTTTTTTCCTCCCTAGGCTTATTAAAATCTAATTAGGGTTTTTAACCAATCTTATGCATCCAATAAGTGCGTTTGTGTCATTGGTTGAACATTTAGGTCATTTTTGTCCACCCAAGGCTTATTCTAATCCAATTAGGGTTATTAGCCAATCTTGTGCCTCCAATAAGTGATTTCGTGTCATTGGTTGAACATTTTGGTCATTTTCGTCCTCCCAAGGCCTATTCTAATCCAATTACGGTTTTTAACCAATCTTGTGCATCCAATAAGAGATTTTGTGTCATTGGTTGAACTTCTAAGTCATTTTCGTCCACCCAAGGCTTATTCTAATCCAATTAGGGTTTTTAACCAATCTTGTGGATCCAATAATTGCGTTTGTGTCATTGGTTGAACATTTAGGTCATTTTCGTCCTCCTTAGACTTACTCTAATCCAATTAGGGTTTTTACCCAATCTTGTGTATCCAATAAGAGATTTTGTGTCATTGGTTGAACATTTAGGTAGTTTTCGCCAACCCAAGGCTTATTCTAATCCAATTAGGGTTTTTAACCAATCTTGTGGATCCAATAAGTGCATTTTTGTCATTGGTGGAACATTTAGGTCATTTTCGTCCTCCATAGGCTTATTCTAATCCAATTAGGGTTTTTAACCAATCTTCTGCATCCAATAAGTGCGTTTGTGTCATTGGTTGAAAATTTAGGTCATTTTCGTCCTCCTTAGGCCTATTCTAATCCAATTAGGGTTTTTAACCAATCTTGTGCATCCAATTAGCGATTTTGTGTCATTGGTTGAACATTTAGGTCATTTTCGTCCTCAATAGGGTTATTCTAATCCAATTAGGATTTTTAACCAATCTTCTGCATCCAATAAGTGCGTTTGTGTCATTGGTTTAACATTTAGGTCATTTTCGTCCTCCCTAAGCCTATTCTAATCCAATTACAGTTTTTAACTAATCTTGTGCTTTCAATAAGTGATTTTGTGTCATTGGTTGAACATTTAGGTCATTTTCGTCCACCCAAGGCTTATTCTAATCCAATTAGGATTATTAGCCAATCTTGTGCATCCAATAAGTGATTTTTGTGTCATTGGTTGAATATTTACGTCATTTTTTTCCTCCCTCGGCTTATTCAAATCTAATTAGGGTTTTTAACCAATCTTATGCATCCAATAAGTGCGTTTGTGTCATTGGTTGAACATTTAGGTCATTTTTGTCCACCCAAGGCTTATTCTAATCCAATTAGGGTTATTAGCCAATCTTGTGCCTCCAATAAGTGATTTTGTGTCATTGGTTGAACATTTTGGTCATTTTCGTCCTCCCAAGGCCTATTCTAATCCAATTACGGTTTTTAACCAATCTTGTACATCCAATAAGAGATTTTGTGTCATTGGTTGAACTTCTAAGTCATTTTCGTCCACCCAAGGCTTATTCTAATCCAATTAGGGTTTTTAACCAATCTTCTGGATCCAATAATTGCGTTTGTGTCATTGGTTGAACATTTAGGTCATTTTCGTCCTCCTTAGACTTACTCTAATCCAATTAGGGTTTTTAACCAATCTTGTGTATCCAATAAGAGATTTTGTGTCATTGGTTGAACATTTAGGTAGTTTTCGCCAACCCAAGGCTTATTCTAATCCAATTAGGGTTTTTAACCAATCTTGTGGATCCAATAAGTGCATTTTTGTCATTGGTGGAACATTTAGGTCATTTTCGTCCTCCCTAGGCTTATTCTAATCAAATTAGGGTTTTTAACCAATCTTGTGCATCTAATAACTGATTTGTGTCATTGGTTGAACATTTAGGTCATTTTGGACCTCCATAGGCTTATTCTAATCCAATTAGGGTTTTTAACCAATCTTCTGCATCCAATAAGTGCGTTTGTGTCATTGGTTGAACATTTAGGTCATTTTCGTCCTCCCTATGCTTATTCTAATCCAATTAGGATTTTTAACCAATCTTGTGCATCCAATAAGTGATTTTGTGTCATTGGTTGAACATTTAGGTCATTTTCGTCCTCAATAGGCTTATTATAATCCAATTAGGGTTTTTAACCAATCTTCTGCATCCAATAAAAACGTTTGTGTCATTGGTTGAACATTTAGGTCATTTTTGTCCTCCCTAGGCCTATTCTAATCCAATTACAGTTTTAAACCAATCTTGTGCATCCAATAAGTGATTTTGTGTCATTGGTTGAACATTTAGGTCATTTTCGTCCTCCATAGACTTATTCTAATCAAATTAGGGTTTTTAACCAATCTTGTGTATCCAATAAGAGATTTTGTGTCATTGGTTGAACATTTAGGTCATTTTCGTCAACCTAAGGTTTATTCGAATCCAATTAGGGTATTTAACCAATCTTGTGGATCCAATAAGTGCATTTTTGTCATTGGTTGAACATTTAGGTCGTTTTCGTCCTCTCTAGGCTTATTCTAATCCAATTAGGGTTTTTAACCAATCTTGTGCATCCAATAAGTGATTTTTGTGTCATTGGTTGAACATTTAGGTCATTTTCGTCCTCCCTAAGCCTATTCTAATCCAATTACGGTTTTTAACTAATCTTGTGCTTCCAATAAGTGATTTTGTGTCATTGGTTGAACATTTAGGTCATTTTCGTCCACCCTAGGCTTATTCTAATCCAATTAGGATTATTAGCCAATCTTGTGCATCCAATAAGTGATTTTTGTGTCATTGGTTGAAGATTTACGTCATTTTTTTCCTCCCTAGGCTTATTCAAATCTAATTAGGGTTTTTAACCAATCTTATGCATCCAATAAGTGCGTTTGTGTCATTGGTTGAACATTTAGGTCATTTTTGTCCACCCAAGGCTTATTCTAATCCAATTAGGGTTATTAGCCAATCTTGTGCCTCCAATAAGTGATTTTGTGTCATTGGTTGAACATTTTGGTCATTTTCGTCCTCCCAAGGCCTATTCTAATCCAATTACGGTTTTTAACCAATCTTGTACATCCAATAAGAGATTTTGTGTCATTGGTTGAACTTCTAAGTCATTTTCGTCCACCCAAGGCTTATTCTAATCCAATAAGGGTTTTTAACCAATCTTGTGGATCCAATAATTGCGTTTGTGTCATTGGTTGAACATTTAGGTCATTTTCTTCCTCAATAGGCTTATTCTAATCCAATTAGGGTTTTTAACCAATCTTCTGCATCCAATAAATGCGTTTGTGTGATTGGTTGAACATTTAGGTCATTTTCGTCCTCCCTAGGCCTATTCTAATCCAATTACGGTTTTTAACCAATCTTGTGCATCCAATAAGTGATTTTGTGTCATTGGTTGAACATTTAGGTCATTTTCGTCCTCCATAGGCTTATTCTAATCCAATTAGGGTTTTTAACCAATCTTCTGCATCCAATAAGTGTGTTTGTGTCATTGGTTGAACATTTAGGTCATTTTCGTCCTCTCTAGGCCTATTCTAATCCAATTAGGGTTTTTAACCAATCTTGTGCATCCAATAAGTGATTTTGTGTCATTGGTTGAATATTTAGGTCTTTTTCGTCCACCCAAGGCTTATTCTAATCCAATTAGGTTTATTAGCCAATCTTGTGCATCCAATAAGTGATTTTTGTGTCATTGGTTGAATATTTAGGTCATTTTTTTCCTCCCTAGGCTTATTCAAATCTAATTAGGGTTTTTAACCAATCTTATGCATCCAATAAGTGCGTTTGTGTCATTGGTTGAACATTTAGGTCATTTTTGTCCACCCAAGGCTTATTCTAATCCAATTAGGGTTATTAGCCATTCTTGTGCCTCCAATAAGTGATTTTGTGTCATTGGTTGAACATTTTGGTCATTTTCGTCCTCCCATGGCCTATTCAAATCCAATTACGGTTTTTAACCAATCCTGTGCATCCATTAAGATATTTTTGTGTCATTGGTTAATTATTTAGGTCATTTTTTTCCTCCCTAGGCTTATTCAAATCTAATTAGGGTTTTTAACCAATCTTATGCATCCAATAACTGCGTTTGTGTCATTGGTTGAACATTTAGGTCGTTTTCGTCCACCCAAGGCTTATTCTAATCCAATTAGGGTTATTAGCCAATCTTGTGCGTCCAATGAGTGATTTTGTGTCATTGGTTGAACTTTTAGGTCATTTTCGTCCACCCAAGGCTTATTCTAATCCAATTAGGGTTTTTAACCAATCTTGTGTATCCAATAGGAGATTTTGTGTCATTGGTTGAACATTTAGGTCATTTTCGTCAACCCAAGGCTTATTCTAATCCAATTAGGGTTTTTAACCAATCTTGTGGATCCAATAAGTGCATTTTTGTCATTGCTGAACATTTAGGTCATTTTCGTCCTCAATATGCTTATTCTAATCCAATTAGGGTTTTTAACCAATCTTCTGCATCCATTAAGTGCGTTTGTGTCATTGGTTGATCATTTAGGTCATTTTCGTCCTCCTTAGGCTTATTCTAATCCAATTACGGTTTTAAACCAATCTTGTGCATCCAATAAGTGATTTTGTGTCATTGGTTGAACATTTAGGTCATTTTGGACCTCCATAGGCTTATTCTAATCCAATTTGGGTTTTTAACCAATCTTCTGCATCCAATAAAAACGTTTGTGTCATTGGTTGAACATTTAGGTCATTTTTGTCCTCCCTAGGCCTATTCTAATCCAATTACAGTTTTAAACCAATCTTGTGCATCCAATAAGTGATTTTGTGTCATTGGTTGAACATTTAGGTCATTTTCGTCCTCCATAGGCTTATTCTAATCCAATTAGGGTTTTTAACCAATCTTCTGCATCCAATAAGTGCGTTTGTGTCATTGGTTGAAAATTTAGGTCATTTTCGTCCTCCTTAGGCCTATTCTAATCCAATTAGGGTTTTTAACCAATCTTGTGCATCCAATTAGCGATTTTGTGTCAGTGGTTGAACATTTAGGTCATTTTCGTCCTCAATAGGGTTATTCTAATCCAATTAGGGTTTTTAACCAATCTTCTGCATCCAATAAGTGCGTTTGTGTCATTGGTTGAACATTTAGGTCATTTTCGTCCTCCCAAGGCCTATTCTAATCCAATTACGGTTTTTAACCAATCTTGTGCAACCAATAAGAGATTTTGTGTCATTGGTTGAACTTCTAAGTCATTTTCGTCCACCCAAGGCTTATTCTAATCCAATTAGGGTTTTTAACCAATCTTGTTGATCCAATAATTGCGTTTGTGTCATTGGTTGAACATTTAGGTCATTTTCGTCCTCCTTAGACTTATTCTAATCCAATTAGGGTTTTTAACCAATCTTGTGTATCCAATAAGAGATTTTGTGTCATCGGTTGAACATTTAGGTAGTTTTCGCCAACCCAAGGCTTATTCTAATCCAATTAGGGTTTTTAACCAATGTTGTGGATCCAATAAGTGCATTTTTGTCGTTGGTGGGACATTTAGGTCATTTTCTTCCTCCCTAAGCTTATTCTAATCCAATTAGGGTTTTTAACCAATCTTGTGCTTCCAATAAGTGATTTGGTGTCATTGGTTGAACATTTAGGTCATTTTCGTCCTCAATATGCTTATTCTAATCCAATTAGGGTTTTTAACCAATCTTCTGCATCCAATAAGTGCGTTTGTGTCATTGGTTGAACATTTAGGTCATTTTCGTCCTCGCTAGGCCTAATCTAATCCAATTACGGTTTTTAACCAATCTTGTGCATCCAATAAGTGATTTTGTGTCATTGGTTGAACATTTAGGTCAATTTCGACCTCCATAGGCTTATTCTACTCCAATTAGGGTTTTTAACCAATCTTCTGCATCCAATAAGTGCGTTTGTGTCATTGGTTGAACATTTAGATCATTTTCGTCCTCCCTAGGCTTATTCTAATCCAATTAGGATTTTTAACCAATCTTGTGCATCCAATAAGTTATTTTGTGTCATTGGTTGAACATTTAGGTCATTTTCGTTCACCCAAGGCTTATTCTAATCCAATTAGGGTTTTTAACCAATCTTGTGGATCCAATAATTGCGTTTGTGTCATTGGTTGAACATTTAGGTCATTTTCGTCCTCCTTAGACTTATTCTAATCCAATTAGGGTTTTTAACCAATCTTGTGTATCCAATAAGAGATTTTGTGTCATTGGTTGAACATTTAGCTCATCTTCGTCAACCCAAGGCTTATTCTAATCCAATTAGGGTTTTTAACCAATCTTGTGGATCCAATAAGTGCATTTTTGTCATTGGTTGAACAATTAGGTCATTTTCTTCCTCCCTAGGCTTATTCTAATCCAATTAGGGTTTTTAACCAATCTTGTGCATCTAATAAGTGATTTTGTGTCATTGGTTGAACATTTAGGTCAATTTCGACCTCCATAGGCTTATTCTACTCCAATTAGTGTTTTTAACCAATCTTCTGCATCCAATAAGTGCGTTTGTGTCATTGGTTGAACATTTAGATCATTTTCGTCCTCCCTAGGCTTATTCTAATCCAATTAGGATTTTTAACCAATCTTGTGCATCCAATAAGTGATTTTGTGTCATTGGTTTAACATTTAGGTCATTTTCGTTCACCCAAGGCTTATTCTAATCCAATTAGGGTTTTTAACCAATCTTGTGGATCCAATAATTGCGTTTGTGTCATTGGTTGAACATTTAGGTCATTTTCGTCCTCCTTAGACTTATTCTAATCCAATTAGGGTTTTTAACCAATCTTGTGTATCCAATAAGAGATTTTGTGTCATTGGTTGAACATTTAGGTCATCTTCGTCAACCCAAGGCTTATTCTAATCCAATTAGGGTTTTTAACCAATCTTGTGGATCCAATAAGTGCATTTTTGTCATTGGTTGAACAATTAGGTCATTTTCTTCCTCCCTAGGCTTATTCTAATCCAATTAGGGTTTTTAACCAATCTTGTGCATCTAATAAGTGATTTTGTGTCATTGGTTGAACATTTAGGTCAATTTCGACCTCCATAGGCTTATTCTACTCCAATTAGTGTTTTTAACCAATCTTCTGCATCCAATAAGTGCGTTTGTGTCATTGGTTGAACATTTAGATCATTTTCGTCCTCCCTAGGCTTATTCTAATCCAATTAGGATTTTTAACCAATCTTGTGCATCCAATAAGTGATTTTGTGTCATTGGTTTAACATTTAGGTCATTTTCGTTCACCCAAGGCTTATTCTAATCCAATTAGGGTTTTTAACCAGTCTTGTGGATCCAATAATTGCGTTTGTGTCATTGGTTGAACATTTAGGTCATTTTCGTCCTCCTTAGACTTATTCTAATCCAATTAGGGTTTTTAACCAATCTTGTGTATCCAATAAGAGATTTTGTGTCATTGGTTGAACATTTAGGTCATTTTCGTCAACCCAAGGCTTATTCTAATCCAATTAGGGTTTTTAACCAATCTTGTAGATCCAATAAGTGCATTTTTGTCATTGGTTGAACATTTAGGTCATTTTCGTCCTCCCTAGGCTTATTCTAATCCAATTAGGGTTTTTAACCAATCTTGTGCATCCAATAAGTGATTTTGTGTCATTGGTTGAATATTTAGGTCATTTTCGTCCTCCATAGGCTTATTCTCATCCAATTAGGGTTTTTAACCAATCTTGTGCATCCAATAATTACATTTGTGTCATTGGTTGAACATTTAGGTCATTTTCGTCTTCCCAAGGCTTATTCTCGTCCAATTAGGGTTTTTAACCAATCTTGTGCATCTAATAACTGATTTTGTGTCATTGGTTGAACATTTAGGTCATTTTTGTCTTCCCAATGCTTATTCTCATCCAATTAGGGTTTTTAACCAATCTTGTGCATCCAATAAGTGATTTTGTGTCATTGGTTGAACATTTAGGTCATTTTCGTCCTCCCAAGGCTTATTCTCGTCCAATTAGGGTTTTTAACCAATCTTGTGCATCCAATAAAGGATTTTGTGTCATTGTTTGAACATTTAGGTTATTTTCGTCCTCCCAAGGCTTATTCTCGTCCAATTAGGGTTTTTAACCAATCTTGTGCATCCAATAAGTACATTTGTGTCATTGGTTGAACATTTAGGTCATTTTCGTCCTCCCAAGGCTTATTCTCGTCCAATTAGGGTTTTTAATTAATCTCGTGCATTCAATAAGTGATTTTGTGTCGATGGTTGAACATTTAGATCATTTTTGTCCTCCCAAGGCTTATTCTCGTCCAATTAGGGTTTTTAACCAATCTTGTGCATCCAATAAGTACATTTGTGTCATTGGTTGAACATTTAGGTCATTTTCGTCCTCCCAAGGCTTATTCTCGTCCAATTAGGGTTTTTAACCAATCTTGTGCATCCAATAAGTGCTTTTTTGTCATTGGTTGAACATTTAGGTCATTTTCGTCCTCCCAAGGCTTATTCTCGTCCAATTAGGGTTTTTAACCAATCTTGTGCATCCAATAAGTGATTTTGTGTCATTGGTTGAACATTTAGGTCATTTTCGTCCTCCCAAGGCTTATTCTCGTCCAATTAGGGTTTTTATTCAATTTTGTGCATCCAATAAGTACATTTGCGTCATTGGTTGAACATTTAGGTCATTTTTGTCCTCCCAAGGCTTATTCTCGTCCAATTAGGGTTTTTAACCAATCTTGTGCATCCAATAAGTACATTTGTGTCATTGGTTGAACATTTAGGTCATTTTCGTCCTCCCAAGGCTTATTCTCGTCCAATTAGGGTTATTAACCAATCTTGTGCATCCAATAAGTGATTTTGTGTCATTGGTTGAACATTTAGGTCATTTTCGTCCTCCCAAGGCTTATTCTCGTCCAATTAGGGTTTTTAACCAATCTTGTGCATCCAATAAGTGATTTTGTGTCATTGGTTGAACATTTAGGTCATTTTCGTCCTCCCAAGGCTTATTCTCTTCCAATTAGGGTTTTTAACCAATCTTGTGCATCCAATAAATACATTTGTGTCGTTGGTGGAACATTTAGGTCATTTTTGTCCTCCCAAGGCTTATTCTCGTCCAATTAGGGTTTTTAACCAATCTTGTGCATCCAATAAGTACATTTGTGTCATTGGTTGAACATTTAGGTCATTTTCGTCCTCCCAAGGCTTATTCTCGTCCAATTAGGGTTTTTAACCAATCTTGGGCATCCAATAAGTACGTTTGTGTCATTGGTTGAAAATTTAGGTCATTTTCGTCCTCCCAAGGCTTATTCTCGTCCAATTAGGGTTTTTAACCAATCTTGTGCATCCAATAAGTACATTTGTGTCATTGGTTGAACATTTAGGTCATTTTCGTCCTCCCAAGGCTTATTCTAATCCAATTAGGGTTTTTAACCAATCTTGTGCATCCAATAAGTGATTTTGTGTCATTGGTTGAACATTTAGGTCATTTTCGTCCTCCCTAGGCTTATTCTAATCCAATTAGGGTTTTTAACCAATCTTCTGCATCCAATAAGTGCGTTTGTGTCATTGGTTGAACATTTAGGTCATTTTCGTCCTCCCTAGGATTATTCAAATCCAATTAGGGTTTTTAACCAATCATGTGCATCCAATAAGTGATTTTGTGTCATTGGTTGAACATTTAAATATTTTCGTCGTCAATATGCTTATTCTAATCCAATTAGGGTTTTTAACCAATCTTCTGCATCTAGTAAGTGCGTTTGTGTCATTGGTTGAACATTTAGGTCATTGTCGTCCTCCCTAGGCCTATTCTAATCCAATTACGGTTTTTAACCAATCTTGTGCATCCAATAAGTGATTTTGTGTCATTGGTTGAACATTTAGGTCATTTTCGTCCTCCATAGGCTTATTCTAATCCAATTAGGGTTTTTAACCAATCTTCTGCATCCAATAAGTGTGTTTGTGTCATTGGTTGAACATTTAGGTTATTTTCGTCCTCCCTAGGATTATTCAAATCCAATTAGGGTTTTTAACCAATCTTGTGCATCCAATAAGTGATTTTGTGTCATTGGTTAAACATTTAGGTTATTTTCGTCCTCAATATGCTTATTCTAATCCAATTAGGGTTTTTAACCAATCTTCTGCATCCAATAAGTGCGTTTGTGTCATTGGTTGAACATTTAGGTCATTGTCGTCCTCCCTAGGCCTATTCTAATCCAATTACGGTTTTTAACCAATCTTGTGCATCCAATAAGTGATTTTGTGTCATTGGTTGAACATTTAGGTCATTTTCGTCCTCAATAGGCTTATTCTAATCCAATTAGGGTTTTTAACCAATCTTCTGCATCCAATAAATGCGTTTGTGTGATTGGTTGAACATTTAGGTCATTTTCGTCCTCCCTAGGCCTATTCTAATCCAATTACGGTTTTTAACCAATCTTGTGCATCCAATAAGTGATTTTGTGTCATTGGTTGAACATTTAGGTCATTTTCGTCCTCCATATGCTTATTCTAATCCAATTAGGGTTTTTAACCAATCTTCTGCATCCAATAAGTGCGTTTGTGTCATTGGTTGAACATTTAGGTCATTTTCGTCCTCCCTAGGCCTATTCTAATCCAATTACGGTTTTTAACCAATCTTGTGCATCCAATAAGATATTTTGTGTCATTGGTTGAACTTTTAGGTCATTTTCGTCCACCCAAGGCTTATTCTAATCCAATTAGGGTTTTTAACCAATCTTGTGGATCCAATAATTGCGTTTGTGTCATTGGTTGAACATTTAGGTCATTTTCGTCCTCCTTAGACTTATTCTAATCCAATTAGGGTTTTTAACCAATCTTGTGTATCCAATAAGAGATTTTGTGTCATTGGTTGAACATTTAGCTCATCTTCGTCAACCCAAGGCTTATTCTAATCCAATTAGGGTTTTTAACCAATCTTGTGGATCCAATAAGTGCATTTTTGTCATTGGTTGAACAATTAGGTCATTTTCTTCCTCCCTAGGCTTATTCTAATCCAATTAGGGTTTTTAACCAATCTTGTGCATCTAATAAGTGATTTTGTGTCATTGGTTGAACATTTAGGTCAATTTCGACCTCCATAGGCTTATTCTACTCCAATTAGTGTTTTTAACCAATCTTCTGCATCCAATAAGTGCGTTTGTGTCATTGGTTGAACATTTAGATCATTTTCGTCCTCCCTAGGCTTATTCTAATCCAATTAGGATTTTTAACCAATCTTGTGCATCCAATAAGTGATTTTGTGTCATTGGTTTAACATTTAGGTCATTTTCGTTCACCCAAGGCTTATTCTAATCCAATTAGGGTTTTTAACCAATCTTGTGGATCCAATAATTGCGTTTGTGTCATTGGTTGAACATTTAGGTCATTTTCGTCCTCCTTAGACTTATTCTAATCCAATTAGGGTTTTTAACCAATCTTGTGTATCCAATAAGAGATTTTGTGTCATTGGTTGAACATTTAGGTCATCTTCGTCAACCCAAGGCTTATTCTAATCCAATTAGGGTTTTTAACCAATCTTGTGGATCCAATAAGTGCATTTTTGTCATTGGTTGAACAATTAGGTCATTTTCTTCCTCCCTAGGCTTATTCTAATCCAATTAGGGTTTTTAACCAATCTTGTGCATCCAATAAGTGTGTTTGTGTCATTGGTTGAACATTTAGGTCATTTTCGTCCTCCCTAAGCCTATTCTAATCCAATTATGGTTTTTAACTAATCTTGTGCTTCCAATAAGTGATTCTAATCCAATTAGGGTTATTAGCCAATCTTGTGCATCCAATAAGTGATTTTTGTGTCATTGGTTGAATATTTACGTCATTTTTTTCCTCCCTAGGCTTATTCAAATCTAATTAGGGTTTTTAACCAAACTTATGCATCCAATAAGTGCGTTTGTGTCATTGGTTGAACATTTACGTCATTTTTGTCCACCCAAGGCTTATTCTAATCCAAATAGGGTTATTAGCGAATCTTGTGCCTCCAATAAGTGATTTTGTGTCATTGGTTGAACATTTTGGTCATTTTCGTCCTCCCAAGGCCTATTCTAATCCAATTACGGTTTTTAACCAATCTTGTGCATCCAATAAGAGATTTTGTGTCATTGGTTGAACTTCTAAGTCATTTTCGTCCACCCAAGGCTTATTCTAATCCAATTAGGGTTTTTAACCAATCTTGTGGATCCAATAATTGCGTTTGTGTCATTGGTTGAACATTTAGGTCATTTTCGTCCTCCTTAGACTTATTCTAATCCAATTAGGGTTTTTAACCAATCTTGTGTATCCAATAAGAGATTTTGTGTCATTGGTCGAACATTTAGGTAGTTTTCGCCAACCCAAGGCTTATTCTAATCCAATTAGGGTTTTTAACCAATCTTGTGGATCCAATAAGTGCATTTTTGTCGTTGGTGGAACATTCAAGGTCATTTTCGTCCTCACTAAGCTTATTCTAATCCAATTAGGGTTTTTAACCAATCTTGTGCTTCCAATAAGTGATTTTGTGTCATTGGTTGAACATTTAGGTCATTTTCGTCCTCAATATGCTTATTCTAATCCAATTAGGGTTTTTAACCAATCTTCTGCATCCAATAAGTGCGTTTGTGTCATTGGTTGGACATTTAGATCATTTTCGTCCTCCCTAGGCTTATTCTAATCCAATTAGGATTTTTAACCAATCTTGTGCATCCAATAAGTGATTTTGTGTCATTGGTTTAACATTTAGGTCATTTTTCGTTAACCCAAGGCTTATTCTAATCCAATTAGGGTTTTTAACCAATCTTGTGGATCCAATAGTTGCGTTTGCTTCATTGGTTGAACATTTAGGTCATCTTCGTCCTCCCTAAGCCTATTCTAATCCAATTATGGTTTTTAACTAATCTTGTGTATCCAATAAGATATTTTGTGTCATTGGTTGAACATTTAGGTCATCTTCGTCAACCCAAGGCTTATTCTAATCCAATTAGGGTTTTTAACCAATCTTGTGGATCCAATAAGTGCATTTTTGTCATTGGTTGAACAATTAGGTCATTTTCTTCCTCCCTAGGCTTATTCTAATCCAATTAGGGTTTTTAACCAATCTTGTGCATCCAATAAGTGATTTTGTGTCATTGGTTGAACATTTAGGTCATTTTCGTCGTCAATATGCTTATTCTAATCCAATTAGGGTTTTTAACCAATCTTCTGCATCCAATAAGTGCGTTTGTGCCATTTATTGAACATTTAGGTCAGTTTCGTCCTTCCTAGGCTTATTCTAATCCAATTAGGATTTTTAACCAATCTTGTGCATCCAATAAGTGATTTTGTGTCATTGGTTGAACATTTAGGTCATTTTCGTCCTCAATATGCTTATTCTAATCCAATTAGGGTTTTTAACCAATCTTCTGCATCCAATAAATGCGTTTGTGTGATTGGTTGAACATTTAGGTCATTTTCGTCTTCCCTAGGCCTATTCTAATCCAATTACGGTTTTTAACCAATCTTGTGCATCCAATAAGTGATTTTGTGTCATTGGTTGAACATTTAGGTCA
>JBBPBP010000001.1:35037772-35048403 GCA_037974735.1 Cicer chorassanicum
TTGGTTGAACATTTAGATCATTTTCGTCCTCCCTAGGCTTATTCTAATCCAATTAGGATTTTTAACCAATCTTGTGCATCCAATAAGTTATTTTGTGTCATTGGTTGAACATTTAGGTCATTTTCGTTCACCCAAGGCTTATTCTAATCCAATTAGGGTTTTTAACCAATCTTGTGGATCCAATAATTGCGTTTGTGTCATTGGTTGAACATTTAGGTCATTTTCATCCTCCTTAGACTTATTCTAATCCAATTAGGGTTTTTAACCAATCTTGTGTATCCAATAAGAGATTTTGTGTCATTGGTTGAACATTTAGCTCATCTTCGTCAACCCAAGGCTTATTCTAATCCAATTAGGGTTTTTAACCAATCTTGTGGATCCAATAAGTGCATTTTTGTCATTGGTTGAACAATTAGGTCATTTTCTTCCTCCCTAGGCTTATTCTAATCCAATTAGGGTTTTTAACCAATCTTGTGCATCTAATAAGTGATTTTGTGTCATTGGTTGAACATTTAGGTCAATTTCGACCTCCATAGGCTTATTCTACTCCAATTAGTGTTTTTAACCAATCTTCTGCATCCAATAAGTGCGTTTGTGTCATTGGTTGAACATTTAGATCATTTTCGTCCTCCCTAGGCTTATTCTAATCCAATTAGGATTTTTAACCAATCTTGTGCATCCAATAAGTGATTTTGTGTCATTGGTTTAACATTTAGGTCATTTTCGTTCACCCAAGGCTTATTCTAATCCAATTAGGGTTTTTAACCAATCTTGTGGATCCAATAATTGCGTTTGTGTCATTGGTTGAACATTTAGGTCATTTTCGTCCTCCTTAGACTTATTCTAATCCAATTAGGGTTTTTAACCAATCTTGTGTATCCAATAAGAGATTTTGTGTCATTGGTTGAACATTTAGGTCATCTTCGTCAACCCAAGGCTTATTCTAATCCAATTAGGGTTTTTAACCAATCTTGTGGATCCAATAAGTGCATTTTTGTCATTGGTTGAACAATTAGGTCATTTTCTTCCTCCCTAGGCTTATTCTAATCCAATTAGGGTTTTTAACCAATCTTGTGCATCCAATAAGTGATTTTGTGTCAATGGTTGAACATTTAGGTCATTTTCGTCGTCAATATGCTTATTCTAATCCAATTAGGGTTTTTAACTAATCTTGTGCTTCCAATAAGTGATTCTAATCCAATTAGGGTTATTAGCCAATCTTGTGCATCCAATAAGTGATTTTTGTGTCATTGGTTGAATATTTACGTCATTTTTTTCCTCCCTAGGCTTATTCAAATCTAATTAGGGTTTTTAACCAATCTTATGCATCCAATAAGTGCGTTTGTGTCATTGGTTGAACATTTACGTCATTTTTGTCCACCCAAGGCTTATTCTAATCCAAATAGGGTTATTAGCGAATCTTGTGCCTCCAATAAGTGATTTTGTGTCATTGGTTGAACATTTTGGTCATTTTCGTCCTCCCAAGGCCTATTCTAATCCAATTACGGTTTTTAACCAATCTTGTGCATCCAATATGAGATTTTGTGTCATTGGTTGAACTTCTAAGTCATTTTCGTCCACCCAAGGCTTATTCTAATCCAATTAGGATTTTTAACCAATCTTGTGCATCCAATAAGTGATTTTGTGTCATTGGTTTAACATTTAGGTCATTTTTCGTTAACCCAAGGCTTATTCTAATCCAATTAGGGTTTTTAACCAATCTTGTGGATCCAATAGTTGCGTTTGTTTCATTGGTTGAACATTTAGGTCATTTTCGTCCTCGCTAAGCCTATTCTAATCCAATTATGGTTTTTAACTAATCTTGTGTATCCAATAAGATATTTTGTGTCATTGGTTGAACATTTAGGTCATCTTCGTCAACCCAAGGCTTATTCTAATCCAATTAGGGTTTTTAACCAATCTTGTGGATCCAATAAGTGCATTTTTGTCATTGGTTGAACAATTAGGTCATTTTCTTCCTCCCTAGGCTTATTCTAATCCAATTAGGGTTTTTAACCAATCTTGTGCATCCAATAAGTGATTTTGTGTCATTGGTTGAACATTTAGGTCATTTTCGTCGTCAATATGCTTATTCTAATCCAATTAGGGTTTTTAACCAATCTTCTGCATCCAATAAGTGCGTTTGTGCCATTTATTGAACATTTAGGTCAGTTTCGTCCTTCCTAGGCTTATTCTAATCCAATTAGGATTTTTAACCAATCTTGTGCATCCAATAAGTGATTTTGTGTCATTGGTTGAACATTTAGGTCATTTTCGTCCTCAATATGCTTATTCTAATCCAATTAGGGTTTTTAACCAATCTTCTGCATCCAATAAATGCGTTTGTGTGATTGGTTGAACATTTAGGTCATTTTCGTCTTCCCTAGGCCTATTCTAATCCAATTACGGTTTTTAACCAATCTTGTGCATCCAATAAGTGATTTTGTGTCATTGGTTGAACATTTAGGTCAATTTCGACCTCCATAGGCTTATTCTACTCCAATTAGGGTTTTTAACCAATCTTCTGCATCCAATAAGTGCGTTTGTGTCATTGGTTGAACATTTAGATCATTTTCGTCCTCCCTAGGCTTATTCTAATCCAATTAGGATTTTTAACCAATCTTGTGCATCCAATAAGTGATTTTGTGTCATTGGTTTAACATTTAGGTCATTTTCGTTCACCCAAGGCTTATTCTAATCCAATTAGGGTTTTTAACCAATCTTGTGGATCCAATAATTGCGTTTGTTTCATTGGTTGAACATTTAGGTCATTTTCGTCCTCCTTAGACTTATTCTAATCCAATTAGGGTTTTTAACCAATATTGTGTATCCAATAAGAGATTTTGTGTCATTGGTTGAACATTTAGGTCATCTTCGTCAACCCAAGACTTATTCTAATCCAATTAGGGTTTTTAACCAATCTTGTGGATCCAATAAGTGCATTTTTGTCATTGGTTGAACAATTAGGTCATTTTCTTCCTCCCTAGGCTTATTCTAATCCAATTAGGGTTTTTAACCAATCTTGTGCATCCAATAAGTGATTTTGTGTCATTGGTTGAGCATTTAGGTCATTTTCGTCCTCAATATGCTTATTCTAATCCTATTAGGGTTTTTAACCAATCTTCTGCATCCAATAAATGCGTTTGTGTGATTGGTTGAACATTTAGGTCATTTTCGTCCTCCCTAGGCCTATTCTAATCCAATTACGGTTTTTAACCAATCTTGTGCATCCAATAAGTGATTTTGTGTCATTGGTTGAACATTTAGGTCATTTTCGTCCTCCATAGGCTTATTCTAATCCAATTAGGGTTTTTAACCAATCTTCTGCATCCAATAAGTGTGTTTGTGTCATCGGTTAAACATTTAGGTCATTTTCGTCCTCCCTAGGCCTATTCTAATCCAATTAGGGTTTTTAACCAATCTTGTGCATCCAATAAGTGATTTTGTGTCATTGGTTGAACATTTAGGTCAATTTCGACCTCCATAGGCTTATTCTACTCCAATTAGTGTTTTTAACCAATCTTCTGCATCCAATAAGTGCGTTTGTGTCATTGGTTGAACATTTAGATCATTTTCGTCCTCCCTAGGCTTATTCTAATCCAATTAGGATTTTTAACCAATCTTGTGCATCCAATAAGTGATTTTGTGTCATTGGTTTAACATTTAGGTCATTTTCGTTCACCCAAGGCTTATTCTAATCCAATTAGGGTTTTTAACCAGTCTTGTGGATCCAATAATTGCGTTTGTGTCATTGGTTGAACATTTAGGTCATTTTCGTCCTCCTTAGACTTATTCTAATCCAATTAGGGTTTTTAACCAATCTTGTGTATCCAATAAGAGATTTTGTGTCATTGGTTGAACATTTAGGTCATCTTCGTCAACCCAAGGCTTATTCTAATCCAATTAGGGTTTTTAACCAATCTTGTGGATCCAATAAGTGCATTTTTGTCATTGGTTGAACAATTAGGTCATTTTCTTCCTCCCTAGGCTTATTCTAATCCAATTAGGGTTTTTAACCAATCTTGTGCATCCAATAAGTGATTTTGTGTCAATGGTTGAACATTTAGGTCATTTTCGTCGTCAATATGCTTATTCTAATCCAATTAGGGTTTTTAACTAATCTTGTGCTTCCAATAAGTGATTCTAATCCAATTAGGGTTATTAGCCAATCTTGTGCATCCAATAAGTGATTTTTGTGTCATTGGTTGAATATTTACGTCATTTTTTTCCTCCCTAGGCTTATTCAAATCTAATTAGGGTTTTTAACCAATCTTATGCATCCAATAAGTGCGTTTGTGTCATTGGTTGAACATTTAGGTCATTTTTTTCCACCCAAGGCTTATTCTAATCCAATTAGGGTTATTAGCCAATCTTGTGCCTCCAATAAGTGATTTTGTGTCATTGGTTGAACATTTTGGTCATTTTCGTCCTCCCAAGGCCTATTCTAATCCAATTACGGTTTTTAACCAATCTTGTGCATCCAATAAGAGATTTTGTGTCATTGGTTGAACTTCTAAGTCATTTTCGTCCACCCAAGGCTTATTCTAATCCAATTAGGGTTTTTAACCAATCTTGTAGATCCAATAATTGCGTTTGTGTCATTGGTTGAACATTTAGGTGATTTTCGTCCTCCTTAGACTTATTCTAATCCAATTAGGGTTTTTAACCAATCTTGTGTATCCAATAAGAGATTTTGTGTCATTGGTTGAACATTTAGATCATTTTCGTCTACCCAAGGCTTATTCTAATCCAATTAGGGTTTTTAACCAATCTTGTGTATCCAATAAGTGCATTTTTGTCATTGGTTGAACATTTAGGTCATTTTCGTCCTCCCTAGGCCTATTCTAATCCAATTAGGGTTTTTAACCAATCTTGTGCATCCAATAAGTGATTTTGTGTCATTGGTTGAACATTTAGGTCATTTTCGTCCTCAATAGGGTTATTCTAATCCAATTTGGGTTTTTAACCAATCTTCTGCATCCAATAAGTGTGTTTGTGTCATTGGTTAAACATTTAGGTCATTTTCGTCCTCCCTAAGCCTATTCTAATCAAATTGCGGTTTTTAACTAATCTTGTGCTTCCAATAAGTGATTTTGTGTCATTGGTTGAACATTTAGGTCATTTTCGTCCTCAATAGGGTTATTCTAATCCAATTAGAGTTTTTAACCAATCTTCTCCATCCAATAAGTGCGTTTGTGTCATTGGTTAAACATTTAGGTCATTTTCGTCCTCCCTAAGCCTATTCTAATCCAATTACGGTTTTTAACTAATCTTGTGCTTCCAATAAGTGATTTTGTGTCATTGGTTGAACATTTAGGTCATTTTCGTCCACCCAAGGCTTATTCTAATCCAATTAGGGTTATTAGCCAATCTTGTGCATCCAATAAGTGAGTTTTGTGTCATTGGTTGAATATTTAGGTCATTTTTTTCCTCTCTAGGCTTATTCAAATATAATTAGGGTTTAAAACCAACCTTATGCATCCAATAAGTGCGTTTGGGTCATTGGTTGAACATTTAGGTCATTTTCGTCCACCCAAGGCTTATTCTAATCCAATTAGGGTTATTAGCCAATCTTGTGCCTCCAATAAGTGATTTTGTGTCATTGGTTGAATATTTAGGTCATTTTCGTCCTCCGTAGGCCTATTCTAATCCAATTACGGTTTTTAACCAATCGTGTGCATCCAATAAGAGATTTTGTGTCATTGGTTGAACATTTAGGTCATTTTCGTCCACCCAAGGCTTATTCTAATCCAATTAGGGTTTTTAACCAATCTTGTGGATCCAATAATTGCGTTTGTGTCATTGGTTGAACATTTAGGTCATTTTCGTCCTCCTTAGACTTATTCTAATCCAATTAGGGTTTTTAACCAATCTTGTGTATCCGATAAGAGATTTTGTGTCATTGGTTGAACATTTAGGTCATCTTCGTCAACCCAAGGCTTATTCTAATCCAATTAGGGTTTTTAACCAATCTTGTGGATCCAATAAGTGCATTTTTGTCATTGGTTGAACAATTAGGTCATTTTCTTCCTCCCTAGGCTTATTCTAATCCAATTAGGGTTTTTAACCAATCTTGTGCATCCAATAAGTGATTTTGTGTCAATGGTTGAACATTTAGGTCATTTTCGTCGTCAATATGCTTATTCTAATCCAATTAGGGTTTTTAACCAATCTTCTGCATCCAATAAGTGTGTTTGTGTCATTGGTTGAACATTTAGGTCATTTTCATCCTCCCTAAGCCTATTCTAATCCAATTATGGTTTTTAACTAATCTTGTGCTTCCAATAAGTGATTCTAATCCAATTAGGGTTATTAGCCAATCTTGTGCATCCAATAAGTGATTTTATTGTCATTGGTTGAATATTTACGTCATTTTTTTCCTCCCTAGGCTTATTCAAATCTAATTAGGGTTTTTAACCAATCTTATGCATCCAATAAGTGCGTTTGTGTCATTGGTTGAACATTTACGTCATTTTTGTCCACCCAAGGCTTATTCTAATCCAAATAGGGTTATTAGCGAATCTTGTGCCTCCAATAAGTGATTTTGTGTCATTGGTTGAACATTTTGGTCATTTTCGTCCTCCCAAGGCCTATTCTAATCCAATTACGGTTTTTAACCAATCTTGTGCATCCAATATGAGATTTTGTGTCATTGGTTGAACTTCTAAGTCATTTTCGTCCACCCAAGGCTTATTCTAATCCAATTAGGATTTTTAACCAATCTTGTGCATCCAATAAGTGATTTTGTGTCATTGGTTTAACATTTAGGTCATTTTTCGTTAACCCAAGGCTTATTCTAATCCAATTAGGGTTTTTAACCAATCTTGTGGATCCAATAGTTGCGTTTGTTTCATTGGTTGAACATTTAGGTCATTTTCGTCCTCCCTAAGCCTATTCTAATCCAATTATGGTTTTTAACTAATCTTGTGTATCCAATAAGATATTTTGTGTCATTGGTTGAACATTTAGGTCATCTTCGTCAACCCAAGGCTTATTCTAATCCAATTAGGGTTTTTAACCAATCTTGTGGATCCAATAAGTGCATTTTTGTCATTGGTTGAACAATTAGGTCATTTTCTTCCTCCCTAGGCTTATTCTAATCCAATTAGGGTTTTTAACCAATCTTGTGCATCCAATAAGTGATTTTGTGTCATTGGTTGAACATTTAGGTCATTTTCGTCGTCAATATGCTTATTCTAATCCAATTAGGGTTTTTAACCAATCTTCTGCATCCAATAAGTGCGTTTGTGTCATTTATTGAACATTTAGGTCAGTTTCGTCCTTCCTAGGCTTATTCTAATCCAATTAGGATTTTTAACCAATCTTGTGCATCCAATAAGTGATTTTGTGTCATTGGTTGAACATTTAGGTCATTTTCGTCCTCAATAGGCTTATTCTAATCCAATTAGGGTTTTTAACCAATCTTCTGCATCCAATAAATGCGTTTGTGTGATTGGTTGAACATTTAGGTCATTTTCGTCCTCCCTAGGCCTATTCTAATCCAATTACGGTTTTTAACCAATCTTGTGCATCCAATAAGTGATTTTGTGTCATTGGTTGAACATTTAGGTCATTTTCGTCCTCCATATGCTTATTCTAATCCAATTAGGGTTTTTAACCAATCTTCTGCATCCAATAAGTGCGTTTGTGTCATTGGTTGAACATTTAGGTCATTTTCGTCCTCCCTAGGCTTATTCTAATCCAATTAGGGTTTTTAACCAATCTTGTGCATCCAATAAGTGATTTTTGTCATTGGTTGAATATTTAGGTCATTTTCGTCCTCAATAGGCTTATTCTAATCCAATAAGGGTTTCTAACCAATCTTCTGCATCCAATAAGTGCGTTTGTGTCATTGGTTTAACATTTAGAACATTTTCGTCCTCCCTAGGCCTATTTTAATCCAATTACGGTTTTTAACCAATCTTGTGCATCCAATAAGTGATTTTGTGTCATTAGTTGAACATTTAGGTCATTTTCGTCCTCCATAAGCTTATTCTAATCCAATTATGGTTTTTAACCAATCTTCTTCATCCAATAAGTGCATTTGTGTCATTGGTTGAACATTTAGGTCATTTTCCTCCTCCCTAGGCTTATTCTAAGGCAATTAGGGTTTTTAACCAATCTTGTGCATCCAATAAGTCATTTTGTGTCATTGGTTAACATTTAGGTCATTTTCGTCCCCAGTAGGCTTATTCTAATCCAATTAGGGTTTTTAACCAATCTTCTGCATCCAATAAGTGCGTTTGTGTCATTGGTTGAACATTTAGCTCATTTTCGTCCTCCATAAGCTTATTCTAATCCAATTAGGGTTTTTAACCAATCTTCTGCATCCAATAAGTGCATTTGTGTCATTGGTTGAACATTTAGAACATTTTCGTCCTCCCTAGGCCTATTCTAATCCAATTACAGTTTTTAACCAATCTTGTGCATCCAATAAGTGATTTTGTGTCATTGGTTGAACATTTAGGTCATTTTCGTCCTCCATAGGCTTATTCTAATCCAATTAGGGTTTTTAACCAATCTTCTGCATCCAATAAGTGCGTTTGTGTCATTGGTTGAACATTTAGGTCATTTTCGTCCTCCCTAGGATTATTCAAATCCAATTACGGTTTTTAACCAATCATGTGCATCCAATAAGTGATTTTGTGTCATTGGTTGAACATTTAGGTTATTTTCGTCCTCAATATGCTTATTCTAATCCAATTAGGGTTTTTAAGCAATCTTCTGCATCTAATAAGTGCGTTTGTGTCATTGGTTGAACATTTAGGTCATTGTCGTCCTCCCTAGGCCTATTCTAATCCAATTACGGTTTTTAACCAATCTTGTGCATCCAATAAGTGATTTTGTGTCATTGGTTGAACATTTAGGTCATTTTCGTCCTCCATAGGCTTATTCTAATCCAATTAGGGTTTTTAACCAATCTTCTGCATCCAATAAGTGTGTTTGTGTCATTGGTTGAACATTTAGGTTATTTTCGTCCTCCCTAGGATTATTCAAATCCAATTAGGGTTTTTAACCAATCTTGTGCATCCAATAAGTGATTTTGTGTCATTGGTTAAACATTTAGGTTATTTTCGTCCTCAATATGCTTATTCTAATCCAATTAGGGTTTTTAACCAATCTTCTGCATCCAATAAGTGCGTTTGTGTCATTGGTTGAACATTTAGGTCATTGTCGTCCTCCCTAGGCCTATTCTAATCCAATTACGGTTTTTAACCAATCTTGTGCATCCAATAAGTGATTTTGTGTCATTGGTTGAACATTTAGGTCATTTTCGTCCTCAATAGGCTTATTCTAATCCAATTAGGGTTTTTAACCAATCTTCTGCATCCAATAAATGCGTTTGTGTGATTGGTTGAACATTTAGGTCATTTTCGTCCTCCCTAGGCCTATTCTAATCCAATTACGGTTTTTAACCAATCTTGTGCATCCAATAAGTGATTTTGTGTCATTGGTTGAACATTTAGGTCATTTTCGTCCTCCATAGGCTTATTCTAATCCAATTAGGGTTTTTAACCAATCTTCTGCATCCAATAAGTGTGTTTGTGTCATCGGTTAAACATTTAGGTCATTTTCGTCCTCCCTAGGCCTATTCTAATCCAATTAGGGTTTTTAACCAATCTTGTGCATCCAATAAGTGATTTTGTGTCATTGGTTGAACATTTAGGTCATTTTCGTCCTTAATAGGGTTATTCTAATCCAATTACGGTTTTTAACCAATCTTCTGCATCAAATAAGTGCGTTTGTGTCATTGGTTGAACATTTAGGTCATTTTCGTCCTCCCTAAGCCTATTCTAATCCAATTATGGTTTTTAACTAATCTTGTGCTTCCAATAAGTGATTTTGTGTCATTGGTTTAACATTTAGGTCATTTTCGTTCACCCAAGGCTTATTCTAATCCAATTAGGGTTTTTAACCAATCTTCTGCATCCAATAAGTGTGTTTGTGTCATCGGTTAAACATTTAGGTCATTTTCGTCCTCCCTAGGCCTATTCTAATCCAATTAGGGTTTTTAACCAATCTTGTGCATCCAATAAGTGATTTTGTGTCATTGGTTGAACATTTAGGTCAATTTCGACCTCCATAGGCTTATTCTACTCCAATTAGTGTTTTTAACCAATCTTCTGCATCCAATAAGTGCGTTTGTGTCATTGGTTGAACATTTAGATCATTTTCGTCCTCCCTAGGCTTATTCTAATCCAATTAGGATTTTTAACCAATCTTGTGCATCCAATAAGTGATTTTGTGTCATTGGTTTAACATTTAGGTCATTTTCGTTCACCCAAGGCTTATTCTAATCCAATTAGGGTTTTTAACCAATCTTGTGGATCCAATAATTGCGTTTGTTTCATTGGTTGAACATTTAGGTCATTTTCGTCCTCCTTAGACTTATTCTAATCCAATTAGGGTTTTTAACCAATATTGTGTATCCAATAAGAGATTTTGTGTCATTGGTTGAACATTTAGGTCATCTTCGTCAACCCAAGACTTATTCTAATCCAATTAGGGTTTTTAACCAATCTTGTGGATCCAATAAGTGCATTTTTGTCATTGGTTGAACAATTAGGTCATTTTCTTCCTCCCTAGGCTTATTCTAATCCAATTAGGGTTTTTAACCAATCTTGTGCATC
>JBBPBP010000001.1:35049540-35074057 GCA_037974735.1 Cicer chorassanicum
TTAAACATTTAGGTCATTTTCGTCCTCCCTAGGCCTATTCTAATCCAATTAGGGTTTTTAACCAATCTTGTGCATCCAATAAGTGATTTTGTGTCATTGGTTGAACATTTAGGTCATTTTCGTCCTTAATAGGGTTATTCTAATCCAATTACGGTTTTTAACCAATCTTCTGCATCAAATAAGTGCGTTTGTGTCATTGGTTGAACATTTAGGTCATTTTCGTCCTCCCTAAGCCTATTCTAATCCAATTATGGTTTTTAACTAATCTTGTGCTTCCAATAAGTGATTCTAATCCAATTAGGTTTATTAGCCAATCTTGTGCATCCAATAAGTGATTTTTGTGTCATTGGTTGAATATTTAGGTCATTTTTTTCCTCCCTAGGCTTATTCAAATCTAATTAGGGTTTTTAACCAATCTTATGCATCCAATAACTGCGTTTGTGTCATTGTTTGAACATTTAGGTCATTTTTGTCCGCCCAAGGCTTATTCTAATCCAATTAGGGTTATTAGCCATTCTTGTGCCTCCAATAAGTGATTTTGTGTCATTGGTTGAACATTTTGGTCATTTTCGTCCTCCCAAGGCCTATTCAAATCCAATTACGGTTTTTAACCAATACTGTGCATCCATTATGATATTTTTGTGTCATTGGTTAATTATTTAGGTCATTTTTTTCCTCCCTAGGCTTATTCAAATCTAATTAGGGTTTTTAACCAATGTTATGCATCCAATAAGTGCGTTTGTGTCATTGGTTGAACATTTAGGTCGTTTTCGTCCACCCAAGGCTTATTCTAATCCAATTAGGGTTATTAGCCAATCTTATGCGTCCAATGAGTGATTTTGTGTCATTGGTTGAACTTTTAGGTCATTTTCGTCCACCCAAGTCTTATTCTAATCCAATTAGGGTTTTTAACCAATCTTGTGTATCCAATAAGAGATTTTGTGTCATTGGTTGAACATTTAGGTCATTTTCGTCAACCCAAGGCTTATTCTAATCCAATTAGGGTTTTTAACCAATCTTGTGGATCCAATAAGTGCATTTTTGTCATTGGTTGAACATTTAGGTCATTTTCGTCCTCAATATGCTTATTCTAATCCAATTAGGGTTTTTAACCAATCTTCTGCATCCATTAAGTGCGTTTGTGTCATTGGTTGAACATTTAGGTCATTTTCGTCCTCCCTAGGCCTATTCTAATCCAATTACGGTTTTAACCAATCTTGTGCATCCAATAAGTGATTTTGTGTCATTGGTTGAACATTTAGGTCATTTTTGCCTCCATAGGCTTATTCTAATCCAATTAGGGTTTTTAACCAATCTTCTGCATCCAATAAGTACGTTTGTGTCATTGGTTGAACATTTAGGTCATTTTCGTCCTCCCTAGGCCTATTCTAATCCAATTACGGTTTTTAACCAATCTTGTGCATCCAATAAGTGATTTTGTGTCATTGGTTGAACATTTAGGTCATTTTGGACCTCCATATGCTTATTCTAATCCAATTAGGGTTTTTAACCAATCTTCTGCATCCAATAAGTGCGTTTGTGTCATTGGTTGAACATTTAGATCATTTTCGTCCTCCCTAGGCTTATTCTAATCCAATTAGGATTTTTAACCAATCTTGTGCATCCAATAAGTGATTTTGTGTCATTGGTTTAACATTTAGGTCATTTTCGTTCACCCAAGGCTTATTCTAATCCAATTAGGGTTTTTAACCAATCTTGTGGATCCAATAATTGCGTTTGTTTCATTGGTTGAACATTTAGGTCATTTTCGTCCTCCTTAGACTTATTCTAATCCAATTAGGGTTTTTAACCAATATTGTGTATCCAATAAGAGATTTTGTGTCATTGGTTGAACATTTAGGTCATCTTCGTCAACCCAAGACTTATTCTAATCCAATTAGGGTTTTTAACCAATCTTGTGGATCCAATAAGTGCATTTTTGTCATTGGTTGAACAATTAGGTCATTTTCTTCCTCCCTAGGCTTATTCTAATCCAATTAGGGTTTTTAACCAATCTGGTGCATCCAATAAGTGATTTTGTGTCATTGGTTGAGCATTTAGGTCATTTTCGTCCTCAATATGCTTATTCTAATCCAATTAGGGTTTTTAACCAATCTTCTGCATCCAATAAATGCGTTTGTGTCATTGGTTGAACATTTAGGTCATTTTCGTCCTCAATAGCCTTATTATAATCCAATTAGGGTTTTTAACCAATCTTCTGCATCCAATAAAAACGTTTGTGTCATTGGTTGAACATTTAGGTCATTTTTGTCCTCCCTAGGCCTATTCTAATCCAATTACAGTTTTAAACCAATCTTGTGCATCCAATAAGTGATTTTGTGTCATTGGTTGAACATTTAGGTCATTTTCGTCCTCCATAGGCTTATTCTAATCCAATTAGGGTTTTTAACCAATCTTCTGCATCCAATAAGTGTGTTTGTGTCATTGGTTGAAAATTTAGGTCATTTTCGTCCTTCTTAGGCCTATTCTAATCCAATTACGGTTTTTAACTAATCTTGTGCTTCCAATAAGTGATTTTGTGTCATTGGTTGAACATTTAGGTCATTTTCGTCTACCCAAGGCTTATTCTAATCCAATTAGGGTTATTAGCCAATCTTGTGCATCCAATAAGTGATTTTTGTGTCATTGGTTGAATATTTACGTCATTTTTTTCCTCCCTAGGCTTATTAAAATCTAATTAGGGTTTTTAACCAATCTTATGCATCCAATAAGTGCGTTTGTGTCATTGGGTTGAACATTTAGTTCATTTTTGTCCACCCAAGGCTTATTCTAATCCAATTAGGGTTATTAGCCAATCTTGTGCCTCCAATAAGTGATTTTGTGTCATTGGTTGAACATTTTGGTCATTTTCGTCCTCCCAAGGCCTATTCTAATCCAATTACGGTTTTTAACCAATCTTGTGCATCCAATAAGAGATTTTGTGTCATTGGTTGAACTTCTAAGTCATTTTCGTCCACCCAAGGCTTATTCTAATCCAATTAGGGTTTTTAACCAATCTTCTGGATCCAATAATTGCGTTTGTGTCATTGGTTGAACATTTAGGTGATTTTTGTCCTCCTTAGACTTATTCTAATCCAATTAGGGTTTTTAACCAATCTTGTGTATCCAATAAGAGATTTTGTGTCATTGGTTGAACATTTAGGTCATTTTCGTCAACCCAAGGCTTATTCTAATCCAATTAGGGTTTTTAACCAATCTTGTGGATCCATTAAGTGCATTTTTGTCATTGGTTGAACATTTAGGTCATTTTCGTCCGCAATATGGTTATTCTAATCCAATTAGGGTTTTTAACCAATGTTCTGCATCCATTAAGTGCGTTTGTGTCATTGGTTGAACATTTAGGTCATTTTCGTCCTCCTTAGGCCTATTCTAATCCAATTATGGTTTTTAACAAATCTTGTGCATCCAATAAGTGATTTTGTGTCATTGGTTGAACATTTAGGTCATTTTCGTCCTCAATAGGGTTATTCTAATCCAATTAGGGTTTTTAACCAATCTTCTCCATCCAATAAGAGATTTTGTGTCATAGGTTGAACTTTTAGGTCATTTTCGTCCACCCAAGGCTTATTCTAATCCAATTAGGGTTTTAACTAATCTTGTGGATCCAATTATTGCGTTTGTGTCATTGGTTGAACATTTAGGTCATTTTCGTCCTCCTTAGACTTATTCTAATCCAATTAGGGTTTTTAACCAATCTTGTGTATCCAATAAGAGATTTTGTGTCATTGGTTGAACATTTAGGTCATTTTCGTCAACCCAAGGCTTATTCTAATCCAATTAGGGTTTTTAACCAATCTTGTGGATCCAATAAGTGCATTTTTGTCATTGGTTGAACATTTAGGTCATTTTCGTCCTCCCTAGGCTTATTCTAATCCAATTAGGGTTTTTAACCAATCTTGTGCATCCAATAAGTGATTTTGTGTCATTGGTTGAACATTTAGGTCATTTTCGTCCTCAATAGGCTTATTCTAATCCAATTAGGGTTTTTAACCAATCTTCTGCATCCAATAAATGCGTTTGTGTGATTGGTTGAACATTTAGGTCATTTTCGTCCTCCCTAGGCCTATTCTAATCCAATTACGGTTTTTAACCAATCTTGTGCATCCAATAAGTGATTTTGTGTCATTGGTTGAACATTTAGGTCATTTTCGTCCTCCATAGGCTTATTCTAATCCAATTAGGGTTTTTAACCAATCTTCTGCATCCAATAAGTGTGTTTGTGTCATCGGTTAAACATTTAGGTCATTTTCGTCCTCCCTAGGCCTATTCTAATCCAATTAGGGTTTTTAACCAATCTTGTGCATCCAATAAGTGATTTTGTGTCATTGGTTGAACATTTAGGTCAATTTCGACCTCCATAGGCTTATTCTACTCCAATTAGTGTTTTTAACCAATCTTCTGCATCCAATAAGTGCGTTTGTGTCATTGGTTGAACATTTAGATCATTTTCGTCCTCCCTAGGCTTATTCTAATCCAATTAGGATTTTTAACCAATCTTGTGCATCCAATAAGTGATTTTGTGTCATTGGTTTAACATTTAGGTCATTTTCGTTCACCCAAGGCTTATTTTAATCCAATTAGGGTTTTTAACCAATCTTGTGGATCCAATAATTGCGTTTGTTTCATTGGTTGAACATTTAGGTCATTTTCGTCCTCCTTAGACTTATTCTAATACAATTAGGGTTTTTAACCAATATTGTGTATCCAATAAGAGATTTTGTGTCATTGGTTGAACATTTAGGTCATCTTCGTCAACCCAAGGCTTATTCTAATCCAATTAGGGTTTTTAACCAATCTTGTGGATCCAATAAGTGCATTTTTGTCATTGGTTGAACAATTAGGTCATTTTCTTCCTCCCTAGGCTTATTCTAATCCAATTAGGGTTTTTAACCAATCTTGTGCATCTAATAAGTGATTTTGTGTCATTGGTTGAACATTTAGGTCAATTTCGACCTCCATAGGCTTATTCTACTCCAATTAGTGTTTTTAACCAATCTTCTGCATCCAATAAGTGCGTTTGTGTCATTGGTTGAACATTTAGATCATTTTCGTCCTCCCTAGGCTTATTCTAATCCAATTAGGATTTTTAACCAATCTTGTGCATCCAATAAGTGATTTTGTGTCATTGGTTTAACATTTAGGTCATTTTCGTTCACCCAAGGCTTATTCTAATCCAATTAGGGTTTTTAACCAATCTTGTGGATCCAATAATTGCGTTTGTGTCATTGGTTGAACATTTAGGTCATTTTCGTCCTCCTTAGACTTATTCTAATCCAATTAGGGTTTTTAACCAATCTTGTGTATCCAATAAGAGATTTTGTGTCATTGGTTGAACATTTAGGTCATCTTCGTCAACCCAAGGCTTATTCTAATCCAATTAGGGTTTTTAACCAATCTTGTGGATCCAATAAGTGCATTTTTGTCATTGGTTGAACAATTAGGTCATTTTCTTCCTCCCTAGGCTTATTCTAATCCAATTAGGGTTTTTAACCAATCTTGTGCATCCAATAAGTGTGTTTGTGTCATTGGTTGAACATTTAGGTCATTTTCGTCCTCCCTAAGCCTATTCTAATCCAATTATGGTTTTTAACTAATCTTGTGCTTCCAATAAGTGATTCTAATCCAATTAGGGTTATTAGCCAATCTTGTGCATCCAATAAGTGATTTTTGTGTCATTGGTTGAATATTTACGTCATTTTTTTCCTCCCTAGGCTTATTCAAATCTAATTAGGGTTTTTAACCAATCTTATGCATCCAATAAGTGCGTTTGTGTCATTGGTTGAACATTTAGGTCATTTTTTTCCACCCAAGGCTTATTCTAATCCAATTAGGGTTATTAGCCAATCTTGTGCCTCCAATAAGTGATTTTGTGTCATTGGTTGAACATTTTGGTCATTTTCGTCCTCCCAAGGCCTATTCTAATCCAATTACGGTTTTTAACCAATCTTGTGCATCCAATAAGAGATTTTGTGTCATTGGTTGAACTTCTAAGTCATTTTCGTCCACCCAAGGCTTATTCTAATCCAATTAGGGTTTTTAACCAATCTTGTGGATCCAATAATTGCGTTTGTGTCATTGGTTGAACATTTAGGTCATTTTCGTCCTCCTTAGACTTATTCTAATCCAATTAGGGTTTTTAACCAATCTTGTGTATCCAATAAGAGATTTTGTGTCATTGGTTGAACATTTAGGTCATCTTCGTCAACCCAAGGCTTATTCTAATCCAATTAGGGTTTTTAACCTATCTTGTGGATCCAATAAGTGCATTTTTGTCATTGGTTGAACAATTAGGTCATTTTCTTCCTCCCTAGGCTTATTCTAATCCAATTAGGGTTTTTAACCAATCTTGTGCATCCAATAAGTGATTTTGTGTCAATGGTTGAACATTTAGGTCATTTTCGTCGTCAATATGCTTATTCTAATCCAATTAGGGTTTTTAACCAATCTTCTGCATCCAATAAGTGTGTTTGTGTCATTGGTTGAACATTTAGGTCATTTTCATCCTCCCTAAGCCTATTCTAATCCAATTATGGTTTTTAACTAATCTTGTGCTTCCAATAAGTGATTCTAATCCAATTAGGGTTATTAGCCAATCTTGTGCATCCAATAAGTGATTTTATTGTCATTGGTTGAATATTTACGTCATTTTTTTCCTCCCTAGGCTTATTCAAATCTAATTAGGGTTTTTAACCAATCTTATGCATCCAATAAGTGCGTTTGTGTCATTGGTTGAACATTTACGTCATTTTTGTCCACCCAAGGCTTATTCTAATCCAAATAGGGTTATTAGCCAATCTTGTGCCTCCAATAAGTGATTTTGTGTCATTGGTTGAACATTTTGGTCATTTTCGTCCTCCCAAGGCCTATTCTAATCCAATTACGGTTTTTAACCAATCTTGTGCATCCAATAAGAGATTTTGTGTCATTGGTTGAACTTCTAAGTCATTTTCGTCCACCCAAGGCTTATTCTAATCCAATTAGGGTTTTTAACCAATCTTGTGGATCCAATAATTGCGTTTGTGTCATTGGTTGAACATTTAGGTCATTTTCGTCCTCCTTAGACTTATTCTAATCCAATTAGGGTTTTTAACCAATCTTGTGTATCCAATAAAAGATTTTGTGTCATTGGTCGAACATTTAGGTAGTTTTCGCCAACCCAAGGCTTATTCTAATCCAATTAGGGTTTTTAACCAATCTTGAGGATCCAATAAGTGCATTTTTGTCGTTGGTGGAACATTCAAGGTCATTTTCGTCCTCCCTAAGCTTATTCTAATCCAATTAGGGTTTTTAACCAATCTTGTGCTTCCAATAAGTGATTTTGTGTCATTGGTTGAACATTTAGGTCATTTTCGTCCTCAATATGCTTATTCTAATCCAATTAGGGTTTTTAACCAATCTTCTGCATCCAATAAGTGCGTTTGTGTCATTGGTTGGACATTTAGATCATTTTCGTCCTCCCTAGGCTTATTCTAATCCAATTAGGATTTTTAACCAATCTTGTGCATCCAATAAGAGATTTTGTGTCATTGGTTGAACTTCTAAGTCATTTTCGTCCACCCAAGGCTTATTCTAGTCCAATTAGGGTTTTTAACCAATCTTGTGGATCCAATAATTGCGTTTGTGTCATTGGTTGAACATTTAGGTCATTTTCGACCTCCTTAGACTTATTCTAATCCAATTATGTTTTTTAACCAATCTTGTGTATCCAATAAGAGATTTTGTGTCATTGGTCGAACATTTAGGTAGTTTTCGCTAACCCAAGGCTTATTCTAATCCAATTAGGGTTTTTAACCAATCTTGTGGATCCAATAAGTGCATTTTTGTCGTTGGTGGAACATTTAGGTCATTTTCGTCCTCCCTAAGCTTATTCTAATCCAATTAGGGTTTTTAACCAATCTTGTGCTTCCAATAAGTGATTTTGTGTCATTGGTTGAATATTTAGGTCATTTTCGTCCTCAATATGCTTATTCTAATCCAATTAGGATTTTTAACCAATCTTGTGCATCCAATAAGTGATTTTGTGTCATTGGTTTAACATTTAGGTCATTTTCGTTCACCCAAGGCTTATTCTAATCCAATTAGGGTTTTTAACCAATCTTGTGGATCCAATAATTGCGTTTGTTTCATTGGTTGAACATTTAGGTCATTTTCGTCCTCCTTAGACTTATTCTAATCCAATTAGGGTTTTTAACCAATATTGTGTATCCAATAAGAGATTTTGTGTCATTGGTTGAACATTTAGGTCATCTTCGTCAACCCAAGACTTATTCTAATCCAATTAGGGTTTTTAACCAATCTTGTGGATCCAATAAGTGCATTTTTGTCATTGGTTGAACAATTAGGTCATTTTCTTCCTCCCTAGGCTTATTCTAATCCAATTAGGGTTTTTAACCAATCTGGTGCATCCAATAAGTGATTTTGTGTCATTGGTTGAGCATTTAGGTCATTTTCGTCCTCAATATGCTTATTCTAATCCAATTAGGGTTTTTAACCAATCTTCTGCATCCAATAAATGCGTTTGTGTCATTGGTTGAACATTTAGGTCATTTTCGTCCTCAATAGCCTTATTATAATCCAATTAGGGTTTTTAACCAATCTTCTGCATCCAATAAAAACGTTTGTGTCATTGGTTGAACATTTAGGTCATTTTTGTCCTCCCTAGGCCTATTCTAATCCAATTACAGTTTTAAACCAATCTTGTGCATCCAATAAGTGATTTTGTGTCATTGGTTGAACATTTAGGTCATTTTCGTCCTCCATAGGCTTATTCTAATCCAATTAGGGTTTTTAACCAATCTTCTGCATCCAATAAGTGTGTTTGTGTCATTGGTTGAAAATTTAGGTCATTTTCGTCCTTCTTAGGCCTATTCTAATCCAATTACGGTTTTTAACTAATCTTGTGCTTCCAATAAGTGATTTTGTGTCATTGGTTGAACATTTAGGTCATTTTCGTCTACCCAAGGCTTATTCTAATCCAATTAGGGTTATTAGCCAATCTTGTGCATCCAATAAGTGATTTTTGTGTCATTGGTTGAATATTTACGTCATTTTTTTCCTCCCTAGGCTTATTAAAATCTAATTAGGGTTTTTAACCAATCTTATGCATCCAATAAGTGCGTTTGTGTCATTGGGTTGAACATTTAGTTCATTTTTGTCCACCCAAGGCTTATTCTAATCCAATTAGGGTTATTAGCCAATCTTGTGCCTCCAATAAGTGATTTTGTGTCATTGGTTGAACATTTTGGTCATTTTCGTCCTCCCAAGGCCTATTCTAATCCAATTACGGTTTTTAACCAATCTTGTGCATCCAATAAGAGATTTTGTGTAATTGGTTGAACTTCTAAGTCATTTTCGTCCACCCAAGGCTTATTCTAATCCAATTAGGGTTTTTAACCAATCTTGTGGATCCAATAATTGCGTTTGTGTCATTGGTTGAACATTTAGGTCATTTTCGTCCTCCTTAGACTTATTCTAATCCAATTAGGGTTTTTAACCAATCTTGTGTATCCAATAAGAGATTTTGTGTCATTGGTCGAATATTTAGGTAGTTTTCGCCTACCCAAGGCTTATTCTAATCCAATTAGGGTTTTTAACCAATCTTGTGGATCCAATAAGTGCATTTTTGTCGTTGGTGGAACATTTAGGTCATTTTCGTCCTCCCTAAGCTTATTCTAATCCAATTAGTGTTTTTAACCAATCTTGTGCTTCCAATAAGTGATTTTGTGTCATTGGTTGAACATTTAGGTCATTTTCGTCCTCAATATGCTTATTCTAATCCAATTAGGGTTTTTAACCAATCTTCTGCATCCAATAAGTGCGTTTGTGTCATTGGTTGAACATTTAGGTCATTTTCTTCCTCGCTAGGCCTAATCTAATCCAATTACGGTTTTTAACCAATCTTGTGCATCCAATAAGTGATTTTGTGTCATTGGTTGAACATTTAGGTCATTTTCGACCTCCATAGGCTTATTCTACTCCAATTAGGGTTTTTAACCAATCTTCTACATCCAATAAGTGCGTTTGTGTCATTGGTTGGACATTTAGATCATTTTCGTCCTCCCTAGGCTTATTCTAATCCAATTAGGATTTTTAACCAATCTTGTGCATCCAATAAGTGATTTTGTGTCATTGGTTTAACATTTAGGTCATTTTCGTTCACCCAAGGCTTATTTTAATCCAATTAGGGTTTTTAACCAATCTTGTGGATCCAATAATTGCGTTTGTTTCATTGGTTGAACATTTAGGTCATTTTCGTCCTCCTTAGACTTATTCTAATACAATTAGGGTTTTTAACCAATATTGTGTATCCAATAAGAGATTTTGTGTCATTGGTTGAACATTTAGGTCATCTTCGTCAACCCAAGGCTTATTCTAATCCAATTAGGGTTTTTAACCAATCTTGTGGATCCAATAAGTGCATTTTTGTCATTGGTTGAACAATTAGGTCATTTTCTTCCTCCCTAGGCTTATTCTAATCCAATTAGGATTTTTAACCAATCTTGTGCATCCAATAAGTGATTTTGTGTCATTGGTTGAACATTTAGGTCATTTTCGTCCACAATATGCTTATTCTAATCCAATTAGGGTTTTTAACCAATCTTCTGCATCCAATAAGTGCGTTTGTGTCATTGGTTGGACATTTAGATCATTTTCGTCCTCCCTAGGCTTATTCTAATCCAATTAGGATTTTTAACGAATCTTGTGCATCCAATAAGAGATTTTGTGTCATTGGTTGAACTTCTAAGTCATTTTCGTCCACCCAAGGCTTATTCTAGTCCAATTAGGGTTTTTAACCAATCTTGTGGATCCAATAATTGCGTTTGTGTCATTGGTTGAACATTTAGGTCATTTTCGACCTCCTTAGACTTATTCTAATCCAATTAGGTTTTTTAACCAATCTTGTGTATCCAATAAGAGATTTTGTGTCATTGGTCGAACATTTAGATAGTTTTCGCTAACCCAAGGCTTATTCTAATCCAATTAGGGTTTTTAACCAATCTTGTGGATCCAATAAGTGCATTTTTGTCGTTGGTGGAACATTTAGGTCATTTTTGTCCTCCCTAAGCTTATTCTAATCCAATTAGGGTTTTTAACCAATCTTGTGCTTCCAATAAGTGATTTTGTGTCATTGGTTGAATATTTAGGTCATTTTCGTCCTCAATATGCTTATTCTAATCCAATTAGGGTTTTTAACCAATCTTCTGCATCCAATAAGTGCGTTTGTGTCATTGGTTGGACATTTAGATCATTTTCGTCCTCCCTAGGCTTATTCTTATCCAATTAGGATTTTTAACCAATCTTGTGCATCCAATAAGTGATTTTGTGTCATTGGTTTAACATTTAGGTCATTTTCGTTCACCCAAGGCTTATTCTAATCCAATTAGGGTTTTTAACCAATCTTGTGGATCCAATAATTGCGTTTGTTTCATTGGTTGAACATTTAGGTCATTTTCGTCCTCCTTAGACTTATTCTAATCCAATTAGGGTTTTTAACCAATATTGTGTATCCAATAAGAGATTTTGTGTCATTGGTTGAACATTTAGGTCATCTTCGTCAACCCAAGACTTATTCTAATCCAATTAGGGTTTTTAACCAATCTTGTGGATCCAATAAGTGCATTTTTGTCATTGGTTGAACAATTAGGTCATTTTCTTCCTCCCTAGGCTTATTCTAATCCAATTAGGGTTTTTAACCAATCTTGTGCATCCAATAAGTGATTTTGTGTCATTGGTTGAGCATTTAGGTCATTTTCGTCCTCAATATGCTTATTCTAATCCTATTAGGGTTTTTAACCAATCTTCTGCATCCAATAAATGCGTTTGTGTGATTGGTTGAACATTTAGGTCATTTTCGTCCTCCCTAGGCCTATTCTAATCCAATTACGGTTTTTAACCAATCTTGTGCATCCAATAAGTGATTTTGTGTCATTGGTTGAACATTTAGGTCATTTTCATCCTCCATAGGCTTATTCTAATCCAATTAGGGTTTTTAACCAATCTTCTGCATCCAATAAGTGTGTTTGTGTCATTGGTTGAACATTTAGGTCATTTTCGTCCTCCCTAGGCCTATTCTAATCCAATTAGGGTTTTTAACCAATCTTGTGCATCCAATAAGTGATTTTGTGTCATTGGTTGAACATTTAGGTCATTTTCGTCCTCAATAGGGTTATTCTAATCCAATTAGAGTTTTTAACCAATCTTCTGCATCCAATAAGTGTGTTTGTGTCATTGGTTGAACATTTAGGTCATTTTCGTCCTCCCTAAGCCTATTCTAATCCAATTATGGTTTTTAACTAATCTAGTGCTTCCAATAAGTGATTTTGTGTCATTAGTTGAACATTTAGGTCTTTTTCGTCCACCCAAGGCTTATTCTAATCCAATTAGGTTTATTAGCCAATCTTGTGCATCCAATAAGTGATTTTTGTGTCATTGGTTGAATATTTAGGTCATTTTTTTCCTCCCTAGGCTTATTCAAATCTAATTAGGGTTTTTAACCAATCTTATGCATCCAATAAGTGCGTTTGTGTCATTGGTTGAACATTTAGGTCATTTTTGTCCACCCAAGGCTTATTCTAATCCAATTAGGGTTATTAGCCATTCTTGTGCCTCTAATAAGTGATTTTGTGTCATTGGTTGAACATTTTGGTCATTTTCGTCCTCCCAAGGCCTATTCAAATCCAATTACGGTTTTTAACCAATCCTGTGCATCCATTATGATATTTGTGTCATTGGTTAATTATTTAGGTCATTTTTTTCCTCCCTAGGCTTATTCAAATCTAATTAGGGTTTTTAACCAATCTTATGCATCCAATAAGTGCGTTTGTGTCATTGGTTGAACATTTAAGTCGTTTTTGTCCACCCAAGGCTTATTCTAATCCAATTAGGGTTATTAGCCAATCTTGTGCGTCCAATGAGTGATTTTGTGTCATTGGTAGAACTTTTAGGTCATTTTCGTCCACCCAAGGCTTATTCTAATCCAATTAGGGTTTTTAACCAATCTTGTGTATCCAATAAGAGATTTTGTGTCATTGGTTGAACATTTAGGTCATTTTCGTCAACCCAAGGCTTATTCTAATCCAATTAGGGTTTTTAACCAATCTTGTGGATCCAATAAGTGCATTTTTGTCATTGGTTGAACATTTAGGTCATTTTTGTCCTCAATATGCTTATTCTAATCCAATTAGGGTTTTTAACCAATCTTCTGCATCCATCAAGTGAGTTTGTGTCATTGGTTGAACATTTAGGTCATTTTCGTCCTCCCTAGGCCTATTCTAATCCAATTACGGTTTTTAACCAATCTTGTGCATCCAATACGTGATTTTGTGTCATTGGTTGAACATTTAGGTCATTTTTGCCTCCATAGGCTTATTCTAATCCAATTAGGGTTTTTAACCAATCTCTGCATCCAATAAGTGCGTTTGTGTCATTGGTTGAACATTTAGGTCATTTTCGTCCTCCCTAGGCTTATTCTAATCCAATTAAAAATTTTAAACCAATCTTGTGCATCCAATAAGTGATTTTGTGTCATTGGTTGAACATTTAGGTCATTTTCGTCCTCAATAGGCTTATTCTAATCCAATTAGGGTTTTTAACCAATCTTCTGCATCCAATAAGTACGTTTGTGTCATTGGTTGAACATTTAGGTCATTTTCGTCCTCCCTAGGCCTATTCTAATCCAATTACGGTTTTTAACCAATCTTGTGCATCCAATAAGTGATTTTGTGTCATTGGTTGAACATTTAGGTCATTTTCGTCCTCAATAGGGTTATTCTAATCAAATTAGTGTTATTAACCAATCTACTGCATCCAATAAGTGCGTTTGTGTCATTGGTTAAACATTTAGGTCATTTTCGTCCTCCCTAAGCCAATTCTAATCCAATTACGGTTTTTAACTAATCTTGTGGTTCCAATAAGTGATTTTGTGTCATTGGTTGAACATTTAGGTCATTTTCGTCCACCCAAGGCTTATTCTAATCCAATTAGGGTTATTAGCCAATCTTGTGCATCCAATAAGTGATTTTTGTGTCATTGGTTGAATATTTAGGTCATTTTTTTTCCTCCCTAGGCTTATTCAAATCTAATTAGGGTTTTTAACCAATCTTATGCATCCAATAAGTGCGTTTGTGTTGTTGGTTGAACATTTAGGTCATTGTCGTCCTCGCTAGGCCTAATCTAAATCAATTACGGTTTTTAACCAATCTTGTGCATCCAATAAGTGATTTTGTGTCATTGGTTGAACATTTAGGTCATTTTCGACCTCCATAGGCTTATTCTAATCCAATTAGAGTTTTTAACCAATCTTCTGCATCCAATAAGTGCGTTTATGTCATTGGTTGAACATTTAGGTCATTTTCGTCCTCCCTAGGCTTATTCTAATCTAATTAGGATTTTTAACCAATCTTGTGCATCCAATAAGTGATTTTGTGTCATTGGTTTAACATTTAGGTCATTTTCGTCCACCCAAGACTTATTCTAATCCAATTAGGGTTTTTAACCAATCTTGTGGATCCAATAATTGCGTTTGTGTCATTGGTTGAACATTTAGGTCATTTTCGTCCTCCTTAGACTTATTCTAATCCAATTAGGGTTTTTAACCAATTTTGTGTATCCGATAAGAGATTTTGTGTCATTGGTTGAACATTTAGGTCATCTTCGTCAACCCAAGGCTTATTCTAATCCAATTAGGGTTTTTAACCAATCTTGTGGATCCAATAAGTGCATTTTTGTCATTGGTTGAACAATTAGGTCATTTTCGTCCTCCCTAGGCTTATTCTAATCCAATTAGGGTTTTTAACCAATCTTGTGCATCCAATAAGTGATTTTGTGTCATTGGTTGAACATTAGGTCATTTTCGTCCTCAATAGGGTTATTCTAATCCAATTAGGGTTTTTAACCAATCTTCTGCATCCAATAAGTGCGTTTGTGTCATTGGTTGAACATTTAGGTCATTTTCGTCCTCCCTAAGCCTATTCTAATCCAATTATGGTTTTTAACTAATCTAGTGCTTCCAATAAGTGATATTGTGTCATTAGTTGAACATTTAGGTCTTTTTCGTCCACCCAAGGCTTATTCTAATCCAATTAGGTTTATTAGCCAATCTTGTGCATCCAATAAGTGATTTTTGTGTCATTGGTTGAATATTTAGGTCATTTTTTTCCTCCCTAGGCTTATTCAAATCTAATTAGGGTTTTTAACCAATCTTATGCATCCAATAAGTGCGTTTGTGTCATTGGTTGAACATTTAGGTCATTTTTGTCCACCCAAGGCTTATTCTAATCCAATTAGGGTTATTAGCCATTCTTGTGCCTCCAATAAGTGATTTTGTGTCATTGGTTGAACATTTTGGTCATTTTCGTCCTCCCAAGGCCTATTCAAATCCAATTACGGGTTTTAACCAATCCTGTGCATCCATTATGATATTTTTGTGTCATTGGTTAATTATTTAGGTCATTTTTTTCCTCCCTAGGCTTATTCAAATCTAATTAGGGTTTTTAACCAATCTTATGCATCCAATAAGTGCGTTTGTGTCATTGGTTGAACATTTAAGTCGTTTTCGTCCACCCAAGGCTTATTCTAATCCAATTAGGGTTATTAGCCAATCTTGTGCGTCCAATGAGTGATTTTGTGTCATTGGTTGAACTTTTAGGTCATTTTCGTCCACCCAAGGCTTATTCTAATCCAATTAGGGTTTTTAACCAATCTTGTGTATCCAATAAGAGATTTTGTGTCATTGGTTGAACATTTAGGTCATTTTCGTCAACCCAAGGTTTATTCTAATCCAATTAGGGTTTTTAACTAATCTTGTGGATCCAATAAGTGCATTTTTGTCATTGGTTGAACATTTAGGTCATTTTTGTCCTCAATATGCTTATTCTAATCCAATTAGGGTTTTTAACCAATCTTCTGCATCCATTAAGTGCGTTTGTGTCATTGGTTGAACATTTAGGTCATTTTCGTCCTCCCTAGGCCTATTCTAATCCAATTACGGTTTTTAACCAATCTTGTGCATCCAATAAGTGATTTTGTGTCATTGGTTGAACATTTAGGTCATTTTTGCCTCCATAGGCTTATTCTAATCCAATTAGGGTTTTTAACCAATCTCTGCATCCAATAAGTGCGTTTGTGTCATTGGTTGAACATTTAGGTCATTTTCGTCCTCCCTAGGCTTATTCTAATCCAATTAGGATTTTAAACCAATCTTGAGCATCCAATAAGTGATTTTGTGTCATTGGTTGAACATTTAGGTCATTTTCGTCCTCAATAGGCTTATTCTAATCCAATTAGGGTTTTTAACCAATCTTCTGCATCCAATAAGTACGTTTGTGTCATTGGTTGAACATTTAGGTCATTTTCGTCCTCCCTAGGCCTATTCTAATCCAATTACGGTTTTTAACCAATCTTGTGCATCCAATAAGTGATTTTGTGTCATTGGTTGAACATTTAGGTCATTTTCGTCCTCAATAGGGTTATTCTAATCAAGTTAGTGTTATTAACCAATCTTCTGCATCCAATAAGTGCGTTTGTGTCATTGGTTGAACATTTAGGTCATTTTCGTCCTCCCTAAGCCAATTCTAATCCAATTACGGTTTTTAACTAATCTTGTGGTTCCAATAAGTGATTTTGTGTCATTGGTTGAACATTTAGGTCATTTTTGTCCACCCAATGCTTATTCTAATCCAATTAGGGTTATTAGCCATTCTTGTGCCGCCAATAAGTGATTTTGTGTCATTGGTTGAACATTTTGGTCATTTTCGTCCTCCCAAGGCCTATTCAAATCCAATTACGGTTTTTAACCAATCCTGTGCATCCATTATGATATTTTTGTGTCATTGGTTAATTATTTAGGTCATTTTTTTCCTCCCTAGGCTTTTCAAATCTAATTAGGGTTTTTAACCAATCTTATGCATCCAATAAGTGCGTTTGTGTCATTGGTTGAACATTTAAGTCGTTTTCGTCCACCCAAGGCTTATTCTAATCCAATTAGGGTTATTAGCCAATCTTGTGCGTCCAATGAGTGATTTTGTGTCATTGGTTGAACTTTTAGGTCATTTTCGTCCACCCAGGGCTTATTCTAATCCAATTAGGGTTTTTAACCAATCTTGTGTATCCAATAAGAGATTTTGTGTCATTGGTTGAACATTTAGGTCATTTTCGTCAACCCAAGGTTTATTCTAATCCAATTAGGGTTTTTAACCAATCTTGTGGATCCAATAAGTGCATTTTTGTCATTGGTTGAACATTTAGGTCATTTTTGTCCTCAATATGCTTATTCCTATCCAATTAGGGTTTTTAACCAATCTTCTGCATCCATTAAGTGCGTTTGTGTCATTGGTTGAACATTTAAGTCGTTTTCGTCCACCCAAGGCTTATTCTAATCCAATTAGGGTTATTAGCCAATCTTGTGCGTCCAATGAGTGATTTTGTGTCATTGGTTGAACTTTTAGGTCATTTTCGTCCACCCAAGGCTTATTCTAATCCAATTAGGGTTTTTAACCAATCTTGTGTATCCAATAAGAGATTTTGTGTCATTGGTTGAACATTTAGGTCATTTTCGTCAACCCAAGGTTTATTCTAATCCAATTAGGGTTTTTAACCAATCTTGTGGATCCAATAAGTGCATTTTTGTCATTGGTTGAACATTTAGGTCATTTTTGTCCTCAATATGCTTATTCTAATCCAATTAGGGTTTTTAACCAATCTTCTGCATCCATTAAGTGCGTTTGTGTCATTGGTTGAACATTTAGGTCATTTTCGTCCTCCCTAGGCCTATTCTAATCCAATTACGGTTTTTAACCAATCTTGTGCATCCAATAAGTGATTTTGTGTCATTGGTTGAACATTTAGGTCATTTTTGCCTCCATAGGCTTATTCTAATCCAATTAGGGTTTTTAACCAATCTCTGCATCCAATAAGTGCGTTTGTGTCATTGGTTGAACATTTAGGTCATTTTCGTCCTCCCTAGGCTTATTCTAATCCAATTAGGATTTTAAACCAATCTTGAGCATCCAATAAGTGATTTTGTGTCATTGGTTGAACATTTAGGTCATTTTCGTCCTCAATAGGCTTATTCTAATCCAATTAGGGTTTTTAACCAATCTTCTGCATCCAATAAGTACGTTTGTGTCATTGGTTGAACATTTAGGTCATTTTCGTCCTCCCTAGGCCTATTCTAATCCAATTACGGTTTTTAACCAATCTTGTGCATCCAATAAGTGATTTTGTGTCATTGGTTGAACATTTAGGTCATTTTCGTCCTCAATAGGGTTATTCTAATCAAATTAGTGTTATTAACCAATCTTCTGCATCCAATAAGTGCGTTTGTGTCATTGGTTGAACATTTAGGTCATTTTCGTCCTCCCTAAGCCAACTCTAATCCAATTACGGTTTTTAACTAATCTTGTGGTTCCAATAAGTGATTTTGTGTCATTGGTTGAACATTTAGGTCATTTTTGTCCACCCAATGCTTATTCTAATCCAATTAGGGTTATTAGCCATTCTTGTGCCGCCAATAAGTGATTTTGTGTCATTGGTTGAACATTTTGGTCATTTTCGTCCTCCCAAGGCCTATTCAAATCCAATTACGGTTTTTAACCAATCCTGTGCATCCATTATGATATTTTTGTGTCATTGGTTAATTATTTAGGTCATTTTTTTCCTCCCTAGGCTTTTCAAATCTAATTAGGGTTTTTAACCAATCTTATGCATCCAATAAGTGCGTTTGTGTCATTGGTTGAACATTTAAGTCGTTTTCGTCCACCCAAGGCTTATTCTAATCCAATTAGGGTTATTAGCCAATCTTGTGCGTCCAATGAGTGATTTTGTGTCATTGGTTGAACTTTTAGGTCATTTTCGTCCACCCAAGGCTTATTCTAATCCAATTAGGGTTTTTAACCAATCTTGTGTATCCAATAAGAGATTTTGTGTCATTGGTTGAACATTTAGGTCATTTTCGTCAACCCAAGGTTTATTCTAATCCAATTAGGGTTTTTAACCAATCTTGTGGATCCAATAAGTGCATTTTTGTCATTGGTTGAACATTTAGGTCATTTTTGTCCTCAATATGCTTATTCCTATCCAATTAGGGTTTTTAACCAATCTTCTGCATCCATTAAGTGCGTTTGTGTCATTGGTTGAACATTTAGGTCATTTTCGTCCTCCCTAGGCCTATTCTAATCCAATTACGGTTTTTAACCAATCTTGTGCATCCAATAAGTGATTTTGTGTCATTGGTTGAACATTTAGGTCATTTTTGCCTCCATAGGCTTATTCTAATCCAATTAGGGTTTTTAACCAATCTCTGCATCCAATAAGTGCGTTTGTGTCATTGGTTGAACATTTAGGTCATTTTCGTCCTCCCTAGGCTTATTCTAATCCAATTAGGATTTTAAACCAATCTTGTCCATCCAATAAGTGATTTTGTGTCATTGGTTGAACATTTAGGTCATTTTCGTCCTCAATAGGCTTATTCTAATCCAATTAGGGTTTTTAACCAATCTTCTGCATCCAATAACTACGTTTGTGTCATTGGTTGAACATTTAGGTCATTTTCGTCCTCCCTAGGCCTATTCTAATCCAATTACGGTTTTTAACCAATCTTGTGCATCCAATAAGTGATTTTGTGTCATTGGTTGAACATTTAGGTCATTTTCGTCCTCAATAGGGTTATTCTAATCAAATTAGTGTTATTAACCAATCTTCTGCATCCAATAAGTGCGTTTGTGTCATTGGTTGAACATTTAGGTCATTTTCGTCCTCCCTAAGCCAATTCTAATCCAATTACGGTTTTTAACTAATCTTGTGGTTCCAATAAGTGATTTTGTGTCATTGGTTGAACATTTTGGTCATTTTCGTCCACCCAAGGCCTATTCTAATCCAATTAGGGTTATTAGCCAATCTTGGGCATCCAATAAGTGATTTTTGTGTCATTGGTTGAATATTTAGGTCATTTTTTTTCCTCCCTAGGCTTATTCAAATCTAATTAGGGTTTTTAACCAATCTTATGCATCCAATAAGTGCGTTTGTGTTGTTGGTTGAACATTTAGGTCATTGTCGTCCTCGCTAAGCCTAATCTAAATCAATTACGGTTTTTAACCAATCTTGTGCATCCAATAAGTGATTTTGTGTCATTGGTTGAACATTTAGGTCATTTTCGACCTCCATAGGCTTATTCTAATCCAATTAGGGTTTTTAACCAATCTTCTGCATCCAATAAGTGCGTTTGTGTCATTGGTTGAACATTTAGGTCATTTTCGTCCTCCCTAGGCTTATTCTAATCTAATTAGGATTTTTAACCAATCTTGTGCATCCAATAAGTGATTTTGTGTCATTGGTTTAACATTTAGGTCATTTTCGTCCACCCAAGGCTTATTCTAATCCAATTAGGGTTTTTAACCAATCTTGTGGATCCAATAATTGCGTTTGTGTCATTGGTTGAACATTTAGGTCATTTTCGTCCTCCTTAGACTTATTCTAATCCAATTAGGGTTTTTAACCAATCTTGTGTATCCGATAAGAGATTTTGTGTCATTGGTTGAACATTTAGGTCATCTTCGTCAACCCAAGGCTTATTCTAATCCAATTAGGGTTTTTAACCAATCTTGTGGATCCAATAAGTGCATTTTTGTCATTGGTTGAACAATTAGATCATTTTCGTCCTCCCTAGGCTTATTCTAATCCGATTAGGGTTTTTAACCAATCTTGTGCATCCAATAAGTGATTTTGTGTCATTGGTTGAACATTTAGGTCATTTTCGTCCTCAATATGCTTATTCTAATCCAATTAGGGTTTTTAACCAATCTTCTGCATCCAATAAGTGCGTTTGTGTCATTTGTTGAACATTTAGGTCATTTTCGTCCTTCCTAGGCATATTCTAATCCAATTAGGATTTTTAACCAATCTTGTGCATCCAATAAGTGATTTTGTGTCATTGGTTGAACATTTAGGTCATTTTCATCCTCAATAGGCTTATTCTAATCCAATTAGGGTTTTTAACCAATCTTCTGCATCCAATAAATGCGTTTGTGTGATTGGTTGAACATTTAGGTCATTTTCGTACTCCCTAGGCCTATTCTAATCCTATTACGGTTTTTAACCAATCTGGTGCATCCAATAAGTGATTTTGTGTCATTGGTTGAACATTTAGGTCATTTTCGTCCTTTATAGGCTTATTCTAATCCAATTAGGATTTTTAACCAATCTTCTGCATCCAATAAGTGTGTTTGTGTCATTGGTTGAACATTTAGGTCATTTTCGTCCTCCCTAGGCCTATTCTAATCCAATTAGGGTTTTTATCCAATCTTGTGCATCCAATAAGTTATTTTGTGTCATTAATTGAACATTTAGGTCATTTTCGTCCTCAATAGGGTTTTTCTAATCCAATTAGGGTTTTTAACCAATCTTCTGCATCCAATGAGTGCGTTTGTGTCATTGGTTGAACATTTAGGTCATTTTCGTCCTCCCTAAGCCTATTCTAATCCAATTACGGTTTTTATATAATCTTGTGCTTCCAATAAGTGATTTTGTGTCATTGGTTGAACATTTAGGTCTTTTTCGTCCACCCAAGGCTTATTCTAATCCAATTAGGGTTATTAGCCAATCTTGTGCATCCAATAAGTGATTTTTGTGTCATTGGTTGAATATTTAGGTCATTTTTTTCCTCCCTAGGCTTATTCAAATCTAATTAGGGTTTTTAACCAATCTTATGCATCCAATAAGTGCGTTTGTGTCATTGGTTGAACATTTAGGTCATTTTTGTCCACCAAAGGCTTATTCTAATCCAATTAGGGTTATTAGCCATTCTTGTGCCTTCAATAAAAGATTTTGTGTCATTGGTTGAACATTTTGGTCATTTTCGTCCTCCCAAGGCCTATTCAAATCCAATTACGGTTTTTAACCAATCCTGTGCATCCATTAAGATATTTTTGTGTCATTGGTTGAATATTTAGGTCATTTTTTTCCTCCCTAGGCTTATTCAAATCTAATTAGGGTTTTTAACCAATCTTATGCATCCAATAAGTGCGTTTGTGTCATTGGTTGAACATTTAAGTTATTTTCGTCCACCCAAGGCTTAATCTAATCCAATAAGGGTTATTAGCCAATCTTGTGCGTCCAATGAGTGATTTTGTGTCATTGGTTGAACTTTTAGGTCATTTTCGTCCACCCAAGGCTTATTCTAATCCAATTAGGGTTTTTAACCAATCTTGTGTATCCAATAAGAGATTTTGTGTCATTGGTTGAACATTTAGGTCATCTTCGTCAACCCAAGGATTATTCTAATCCAATTAGGGTTTTTAACCAATCTTGTGGATCCAATAAGTGCATTTTTGTCATTGGTTGAACAATTAGGTCATTATCGTCCTCCCTAGGCTTATTCTAATCCGATTAGGGTTTTTAACCAATCTTGTGCATCCAATAAGTGATTTTGTGTCATTGGTTGAACATTTAGGTCATTTTCGTCCTCAATATGCTTATTCTAATCCAATTAGGGTTTTTAACCAATCTTCTGCATCCAATAAGTGCGTTTGTGTCATTTGTTGAACATTTAGGTCATTTTCGTCCTTCCTAGGCATATTCTAATCCAATTAGGATTTTTAACCAATCTTGTGCATCCAATAAGTGATTTTGTGTCATTGGTTGAACATTTAGGTCATTTTCGTCCTCAATAGGCTTATTCTAATCCAATTAGGGTTTTTAACCAATCTTCTGCATCCAATAAATGCGTTTGTGTGATTGGTTGAACATTTAGGTCATTTTCGTCCTCCCTAGGCCTATTCTAATCCTATTACGGTTTTTAACCAATCTGGTGCATCCAATAAGTGATTTTGTGTCATTGGTTGAACATTTGGGTCATTTTCGTCCTTTATAGGCTTATTCTAATCCAATTAGGATTTTTAACCAATCTTCTGCATCCAATAACTGTGTTTGTGTCATTGGTTGAACATTTAGGTCATTTTCGTCCTCCCTAGGCCTATTCTAATCCAATTAGGGTTTTTATCCAATCTTGTGCATCCAATAAGTTATTTTGTGTCATTAATTGAACATTTAGGTCATTTTCGTCCTCAATAGGGTTTTTCTAATCCAATTAGGGTTTTTAACCAATCTTCTGCATCCAATGAGTGCGTTTGTGTCATTGGTTGAACATTTAGGTCATTTTCGTCCTCCCTAAGCCTATTCTAATCCAATTACGGTTTTTAAATAATCTTGTGCTTCCAATAAGTGATTTTGTGTCATTGGTTGAACATTTAGGTCTTTTTCGTCCACCCAAGGCTTATTCTAATCCAATTAGGGTTATTAGCCAATCTTGTGCATCCAATAAGTGATTTTTGTGTCATTGGTTGAATATTTAGGTCATTTTTTTCCTCCCTAGGCTTATTCAAATCTAATTAGGGTTTTTAACCAATCTTATGCATCCAATAAGTGCGTTTGTGTCATTGGTTGAACATTTAGGTCATTTTTGTCCACCAAAGGCTTATTCTAATCCAATTAGGGTTATTAGCCATTCTTGTGCCTTCAATAAGTGATTTTGTGTCATTGGTTGAACATTTTGGTCATTTTCGTCCTCCCAAGGCCTATTCAAATCCAATTACGGTTTTTAACCAATCCTGTGCATCCATTAAGATATTTTTGTGTCATTGGTTGAATATTTAGGTCATTTTTTTCCTCCCTAGGCTTATTCAGATCTAATTAGGGTTTTTAACCAATCTTTTGCATCCAATAAGTGCGTTTGTGTCATTGGTTGAACATTTAAGTTATTTTCGTCCACCCAAGGCTTAATCTAATCCAATAAGGGTTATTAGCCAATCTTGTGCGTCCAATGAGTGATTTTGTGTCATTGGTTGAACTTTCAGGTCATTTTCGTCCACCCAAGGCTTATTCTAATCCAATTAGGGTTTTTAACCAATCTTGTGTATCCAATAAGAGATTTTGTGTCATTGGTTGAACATTTAGGTCATCTTCGTCAACCCAAGGATTATTCTAATCCAATTAGGGTTTTTAACCAATCTTGTGGATCCAATAAGTGCATTTTTGTCATTGGTTGAACAATTAGGTCATTATCGTCCTCCCTAGGCTTATTCTAATCCGATTAGGGTTTTTAACCAATCTTGTGCATCCAATAAGTGATTTTGTGTCATTGGTTGAACATTTAGGTCATTTTCGTCCTCCCTAGGCCTATTCTAATCCAATTAGGGTTTTTATCCAATCTTGTGCATCCAATAAGTTATTTTGTGTCATTAATTGAACATTTAGGTCATTTTCGTCCTCAATAGGGTTTTTCTAATCCAATTAGGGTTTTTAACCAATCTTCTGCATCCAATGAGTGCGTTTGTGTCATTGGTTGAACATTTAGGTCATTTTCGTCCTCCCTAAGCCTATTCTAATCCAATTACGGTTTTTAAATAATCTTGTGCTTCCAATAAGTGATTTTGTGTCATTGGTTGAACATTTAGGTCTTTTTCGTCCACCCAAGGCTTATTCTAATCCAATTAGGGTTATTAGC
>JBBPBP010000001.1:35074067-35139172 GCA_037974735.1 Cicer chorassanicum
TGCATCCAATAAGTGCGTTTGTGTCATTGGTTGAACATTTAAGTTATTTTCGTCCACCCAAGGCTTAATCTAATCCAATAAGGGTTATTAGCCAATCTTGTGCGTCCAATGAGTGATTTTGTGTCATTGGTTGAACTTTCAGGTCATTTTCGTCCACCCAAGGCTTATTCTAATCCAATTAGGGTTTTTAACCAATCTTGTGTATCCAATAAGAGATTTTGTGTCATTGGTTGAACATTTAGGTCATCTTCGTCAACCCAAGGATTATTCTAATCCAATTAGGGTTTTTAACCAATCTTGTGGATCCAATAAGTGCATTTTTGTCATTGGTTGAACAATTAGGTCATTATCGTCCTCCCTAGGCTTATTCTAATCCGATTAGGGTTTTTAACCAATCTTGTGCATCCAATAAGTGATTTTGTGTCATTGGTTGAACATTTAGGTCATTTTCGTCCTCAATATGCTTATTCTAATCCAATTAGGGTTTTTAACCAATCTTCTGCATCCAATAAGTGCGTTTGTGTCATTTGTTGAACATTTAGGTCATTTTCGTCCTTCCTAGGCATATTCTAATCCAATTAGGATTTTTAACCAATCTTGTGCATCCAATAAGTGATTTTGTGTCATTGGTTGAACATTTAGGTCATTTTCATCCTCAATAGGCTTATTCTAATCCAATTAGGGTTTTTAACCAATCTTCTGCATCCAATAAATGCGTTTGTGTGATTGGTTGAACATTTAGGTCATTTTCGTACTCCCTAGGCCTATTCTAATCCTATTACGGTTTTTAACCAATCTGGTGCATCCAATAAGTGATTTTGTGTCATTGGTTGAACATTTAGGTCATTTTCGTCCTTTATAGGCTTATTCTAATCCAATTAGGATTTTTAACCAATCTTCTGCATCCAATAAGTGTGTTTGTGTCATTGGTTGAACATTTAGGTCATTTTCGTCCTCCCTAGGCCTATTCTAATCCAATTAGGGTTTTTATCCAATCTTGTGCATCCAATAAGTTATTTTGTGTCATTAATTGAACATTTAGGTCATTTTCGTCCTCAATAGGGTTTTTCTAATCCAATTAGGGTTTTTAACCAATCTTCTGCATCCAATGAGTGCGTTTGTGTCATTGGTTGAACATTTAGGTCATTTTCGTCCTCCCTAAGCCTATTCTAATCCAATTACGGTTTTTAAATAATCTTGTGCTTCCAATAAGTGATTTTGTGTCATTGGTTGAACATTTAGGTCTTTTTCGTCCACCCAAGGCTTATTCTAATCCAATTAGGGTTATTAGCCAATCTTGTGCATCCAATAAGTGATTTTTGTGTCATTGGTTGAATATTTAGGTCATTTTTTTCCTCCCTAGGCTTATTCAAATCTAATTAGGGTTTTTAACCAATCTTATGCATCCAATAAGTGCGTTTGTGTCATTGGTTGAACATTTAGGTCATTTTTGTCCACCAAAGGCTTATTCTAATCCAATTAGGGTTATTAGCCATTCTTGTGCCTTCAATAAGTGATTTTGTGTCATTGGTTGAACATTTTGGTCATTTTCGTCCTCCCAAGGCCTATTCAAATCCAATTACGGTTTTTAACCAATCCTGTGCATCCATTAAGATATTTTTGTGTCATTGGTTGAATATTTAGGTCATTTTTTTCCTCCCTAGGCTTATTCAAATCTAATTAGGGTTTTTAACCAATCTTATGCATCCAATAAGTGCGTTTGTGTCTTTGGTTGAACATTTAAGTTATTTTCGTCCACCCAAGGCTTAATCTAATCCAATAAGGGTTATTAGCCAATCTTGTGCGTCCAATGAGTGATTTTGTGTCATTGGTTGAACTTTTAGGTCATTTTCGTCCACCCAAGGCTTATTCTAATCCAATTAGGGTTTTTAACCAATCTTGTGTATCCAATAAGAGATTTTGTGTCATTGGTTGAACATTTAGGTCATCTTCGTCAACCCAAGGATTATTCTAATCCAATTAGGGTTTTTAACCAATCTTGTGGATCCAATAAGTGCATTTTTGTCATTGGTTGAACAATTAGGTCATTATCGTCCTCCCTAGGCTTATTCTAATCCGATTAGGGTTTTTAACCAATCTTGTGCATCCAATAAGTGATTTTGTGTCATTGGTTGAACATTTAGGTCATTTTCGTCCTCAATATGCTTATTCTAATCCAATTAGGGTTTTTAACCAATCTTCTGCATCATATAAGTGCGTTTGTGTCATTTGTTGAACATTTAGGTCATTTTCGTCCTTCCTAGGCTTATTCTAATCTAATTAGGATTTTTAACCAATCTTGTGCATCCAATAAGTGATTTTGTGTCATTGGTTGAACATTTAGGTCATTTTCGTCCTCAATAGGCTTATTCTAATCCAATTAGGGTTTTTAACCAATCTTCTGCATCCAATAAATGCGTTTGTGTGATTGGTTGAACATTTAGGTCATTTTCGTCCTCCCTAGGCCTATTCTAATCCTATTACGGTTTTTAACCAATCTGGTGCATCCAATAAGTGATTTTGTGTCATTGGTTGAACATTTGGGTCATTTTCGTCCTTTATAGGCTTATTCTAATCCAATTAGGATTTTTAACCAATCTTCTGCATCCAATAAGTGTGTTTGTGTCATTGGTTGAACATTTAGGTCATTTTCGTCCTCCCTAGGCCTATTCTAATCCAATTAGGGTTTTTATCCAATCTTGTGCATCCAATAAGTTATTTTGTGTCATTAATTAAACATTTAGGTCATTTTCGTCCTCAATAGGGTTTTTCTAATCCAATTAGGGTTTTTAACCAATCTTCTGCATCCAATGAGTGCGTTTGTGTCATTGGTTGAACATTTAGGTCATTTTCGTCCTCCCTAAGCCTATTCTAATCCAATTACGGTTTTTAAATAATCTTGTGCTTCCAATAAGTGATTTTGTGTCATTGGTTGAACATTTAGGTCTTTTTCGTCCACCCAAGGCTTATTCTAATCCAATTAGGGTTATTAGCGAATCTTGTGCATCCAATAAGTGATTTTTGTGTCATTGGTTGAATATTTAGGTCATTTTTTTCCTCCCTAGGCTTATTCAAATCTAATTAGGGTTTTTAACCAATCTTATGCATCCAATAAGTGCGTTTGTGTCATTGGTTGAACATTTAGGTCATTTTTGTCCACCAAAGGCTTATTCTAATCCAATTAGGGTTATTAGCCATTCTTGTGCCTTCAATAAGTGATTTTGTGTCATTGGTTGAACATTTTGGTCATTTTCGTCCTCCCAAGGCCTATTCAAATCCAATTACGGTTTTTAACCAATCCTGTGCATCCATTAAGATATTTTTGTGTCATTGGTTGGATATTTAGGTCATTTTTTTCCTCCCTAGGCTTATTCAAATCTAATTAGGGTTTTTAACCAATCTTATGCATCCAATAAGTGCGTTTGTGTCATTGGTTGAACATTAAAGTTATTTTCGTCCACCCAAGGCTTAATCTAATCCAATAAGGGTTATTAGCCAATCTTGTGCGTCCAATGAGTGATTTTGTGTCATTGGTTGAACTTTTAGGTCATTTTCGTCCACCCAAGGCTTATTCTAATCCAATTAGGGTTTTTAACCAATCTTGTGTATCCAATAAGAGATTTTGTGTCATTGGTTGAACATTTAGGTCATCTTCGTCAACCCAAGGATTATTCTAATCGAATTAGGGTTTTTAACCAATCTTGTGGATCCAATAAGTGCATTTTTGTCATTGGTTGAACAATTAGGTCATTATCGTCCTCCCTAGGCTTATTCTAATCCGATTAGGGTTTTTAACCAATCTTGTGCATCCAATAAGTGATTTTGTGTCATTGGTTGAACATTTAGGTCATTTTCGTCCTCCCTAGGCCTATTCTAATCCAATTAGGGTTTTTATCCAATCTTGTGCATCCAATAAGTTATTTTGTGTCATTAATTGAACATTTAGGTCATTTTCGTCCTCAATAGGGTTTTTCTAATCCAATTAGGGTTTTTAACCAATCTTCTGCATCCAATGAGTGCGTTTGTGTCATTGGTTGAACATTTAGGTCATTTTCGTCCTCCCTAAGCCTATTCTAATCCAATTACGGTTTTTAAATAATCTTGTGCTTCCAATAAGTGATTTTGTGTCATTGGTTGAACATTTAGGTCTTTTTCGTCCACCCAAGGCTTATTCTAATCCAATTAGGGTTATTAGCCAATCTTGTGCATCCAATAAGTGATTTTTGTGTCATTGGTTGAATATTTAGGTCATTTTTTTCCTCCCTAGGCTTATTCAAATCTAATTAGGGTTTTTAACCAATCTTATGCATCCAATAAGTGCGTTTGTGTCATTGGTTGAACATTTAGGTCATTTTTGTCCACCAAAGGCTTATTCTAATCCAATTAGGGTTATTAGCCATTCTTGTGCCTTCAATAAGTGATTTTGTGTCATTGGTTGAACATTTTGGTCATTTTCGTCCTCCCAAGGCCTATTCAAATCCAATTACGGTTTTTAACCAATCCTGTGCATCCATTAAGATATTTTTGTGTCATTGGTTGAATATTTAGGTCATTTTTTTCCTCCCTAGGCTTATTCAAATCTAATTAGGGTTTTTAACCAATCTTATGCATCCAATAAGTGCGTTTGTGTCTTTGGTTGAACATTTAAGTTATTTTCGTCCACCCAAGGCTTAATCTAATCCAATAAGGGTTATTAGCCAATCTTGTGCGTCCAATGAGTGATTTTGTGTCATTGGTTGAACTTTTAGGTCATTTTCGTCCACCCAAGGCTTATTCTAATCCAATTAGGGTTTTTAACCAATCTTGTGTATCCAATAAGAGATTTTGTGTCATTGGTTGAACATTTAGGTCATCTTCGTCAACCCAAGGATTATTCTAATCCAATTAGGGTTTTTAACCAATCTTGTGGATCCAATAAGTGCATTTTTGTCATTGGTTGAACAATTAGGTCATTATCGTCCTCCCTAGGCTTATTCTAATCCGATTAGGGTTTTTAACCAATCTTGTGCATCCAATAAGTGATTTTGTGTCATTGGTTGAACATTTAGGTCATTTTCGTCCTCCCTAGGCCTATTCTAATCCAATTAGGGTTTTTATCCAATCTTGTGCATCCAATAAGTTATTTTGTGTCATTAATTGAACATTTAGGTCATTTTCGTCCTCAATAGGGTTTTTCTAATCCAATTAGGGTTTTTAACCAATCTTCTGCATCCAATGAGTGCGTTTGTGTCATTGGTTGAACATTTAGGTCATTTTCGTCCTCCCTAAGCCTATTCTAATCCAATTACGGTTTTTAAATAATCTTGTGCTTCCAATAAGTGATTTTGTGTCATTGGTTGAACATTTAGGTCTTTTTCGTCCACCCAAGGCTTATTCTAATCCAATTAGGGTTATTAGCCAATCTTGTACATCCAATAAGTGATTTTTGTGTCATTGGTTGAATATTTAGGTCATTTTTTTCCTCCCTAGGCTTATTCAAATCTAATTAGGGTTTTTAACCAATCTTATGCATCCAATAAGTGCGTTTGTGTCATTGGTTGAACATTTAGGTCATTTTTGTCCACCAAAGGCTTATTCTAATCCAATTAGGGTTATTAGCCATTCTTGTGCCTTCAATAAGTGATTTTGTGTCATTGGTTGAACATTTTGGTCATTTTCGTCCTCCCAAGGCCTATTCAAATCCAATTACGGTTTTTAACCAATCCTGTGCATCCATTAAGATATTTTTGTGTCATTGGTTGAATATTTAGGTCATTTTTTTCCTCCCTAGGCTTATTCAAATCTAATTAGGGTTTTTAACCAATCTTATGCATCCAATAAGTGCGTTTGTGTCTTTGGTTGAACATTTAAGTTATTTTCGTCCACCCAAGGCTTAATCTAATCCAATAAGGGTTATTAGCCAATCTTGTGCGTCCAATGAGTGATTTTGTGTCATTGGTTGAACTTTTAGGTCATTTTCGTCCACCCAAGGCTTATTCTAATCCAATTAGGGTTTTTAACCAATCTTGTGTATCCAATAAGAGATTTTGTGTCATTGGTTGAACATTTAGGTCATCTTCGTCAACCCAAGGATTATTCTAATCCAATTAGGGTTTTTAACCAATCTTGTGGATCCAATAAGTGCATTTTTGTCATTGGTTGAACAATTAGGTCATTATCGTCCTCCCTAGGCTTATTCTAATCCGATTAGGGTTTTTAACCAATCTTGTGCATCCAATAAGTGATTTTGTGTCATTGGTTGAACATTTAGGTCATTTTCGTCCTCAATATGCTTATTCTAATCCAATTAGGGTTTTTAACCAATCTTCTGCATCATATAAGTGCGTTTGTGTCATTTGTTGAACATTTAGGTCATTTTCGTCCTTCCTAGGCTTATTCTAATCCAATTAGGATTTTTAACCAATCTTCTGCATCCAATAAGTGTGTTTGTGTCATTGGTTGAACATTTAGGTCATTTTCGTCCTCCCTAGGCCTATTCTAATCCAATTAGGGTTTTTATCCAATCTTGTGCATCCAATAAGTTATTTTGTGTCATTAATTGAACATTTAGGTGATTTTCGTCCTCAATAGGGTTTTTCTAATCCAATTAGGGTTTTTAACCAATCTTCTGCATCCAATGAGTGCGTTTGTGTCATTGGTTGAACATTTAGGTCATTTTCGTCCTCCCTAAGCCTATTCTAATCCAATTACGGTTTTTAAATAATCTTGTGCTTCCAATAAGTGATTTTGTGTCATTGGTTGAACATTTAGGTCTTTTTCGTCCACCCAAGGCTTATTCTAATCCAATTAGGGTTATTAGCCAATCTTGTGCATCCAATAAGTGATTTTTGTGTCATTGGTTGAATATTTAGGTCATTTTTTTCCTCCCTAGGCTTATTCAAATCTAATTAGGGTTTTTAACCAATCTTATGCATCCAATAAGTGCGTTTGTGTCATTGGTTGAACATTTAGGTCATTTTTGTCCACCAAAGGCTTATTCTAATCCAATTAGGGTTATTAGCCATTCTTGTGCCTTCAATAAAAGATTTTGTGTCATTGGTTGAACATTTTGGTCATTTTCGTCCTCCCAAGGCCTATTCAAATCCAATTACGGTTTTTAACCAATCCTGTGCATCCATTAAGATATTTTTGTGTCATTGGTTGAATATTTAGGTCATTTTTTTCCTCCCTAGGCTTATTCAAATCTAATTAGGGTTTTTAACCAATCTTATGCATCCAATAAGTGCGTTTGTGTCATTGGTTGAACATTTAAGTTATTTTCGTCCACCCAAGGCTTAATCTAATCCAATTAGGGTTATTAGCCAATCTTGTGCGTCCAATGAGTGATTTTGTGTCATTGGTTGAACTTTTAGGTCATTTTCGTCCACCCAAGGCTTATTCTAATCCAATTAGGGTTTTTAACCAATCTTGTGTATCCAATAAGAGATTTTGTGTCATTGGTTGAACATTTAGGTCATTTTCGTCAACCCAAGACTTATTCTAATCCAATTAGGGTTTTTAACCAATCTTGTGGATCCAATAAGTGCATTTTTGTCATTGGTTGAACATTTAGGTCATTTTCGTCCTCAATATGCTTATTCTAATCCAATTAGGGTTTTTAACCAATCTTCTGCATCCATTAAGTGCGTTTGTGTCATTGGTTGAACATTTAGGTCATTTTCGTCCTCCCTAGGCCTATTCTAATCCAATTACGGTTTTTAACCAATCTTGTGCATCCAATAAGTGATTTTGTGTCATTGGTTGAACATTTAGGTCATTTTTGCCTCCATAGGCTTATTCTAATCCAATTAGGGTTTTTAACCAATCTCTGCATCCAATAAGTGCGTTTGTGTCATTGGTTGAACATTTAGGTCATTTTCGTCCTCCCTAGGCTTATTCTAATCCAATTAGGATTTTAAACCAATCTTGTGCATCCAATAAGTGATTTTGTGTCATTGGTTGAACATTTAGGTCATTTTCGTCCTCAATAGGCTTATTCTAATCCAATTACGGTTTTTAACCAATCTTGTGCATCCAATAAGTGATTTTGTGTCATTGGTTGAACATTTAGGTCATTTTCGTCCTCAATAGGGTTATTCTAATCAAATTAGTGTTATTAACCAATCTTCTGCATCCAATAAGTGCGTTTGTGTCATTGGTTGAACATTTAGGTCATTTTCGTCCTCCCTAAGCCAATTCTAATCCAATTACGGTTTTTAACTAATCTTGTGGTTCCAATAAGTGATTTTGTGTCATTGGTTGAACATTTAGGTCATTTTCGTCCACCCAAGGCTTATTCTAATCCAATTAGGGTTATTAGCCAATCTTGGGCATCCAATAAGTGATTTTTGTGTCATTGGTTGAATATTTAGGTCATTTTTTTTCCTCCCTAGGCTTATTCAAATCTAATTAGGGTTTTTAACCAATCTTATGCATCCAATAAGTGCGTTTGTGTTGTTGGTTGAACATTTAGGTCATTGTCGTCCTCGTTAGGCCTAATCTAAATCAATTACGGTTTTTAACCAATCTTGTGCATCCAATAAGTGATTTTGTGTCATTGGTTGAACATTTAGGTCATTTTCGACCTCCATAGGCTTATTCTAATCCAATTAGGGTTTTTAACCAATCTTCTGCATCCAATAAGTGGGTTTGTGTCATTGGTTGAACATTTAGGTCATTTTCGTCCTCCCTAGGCTTATTCTAATCTAATTAGGATTTTTAACCAATCTTGTGCATCCAATAAGTGATTTTGTGTCATTGGTTTAACATTTAGGTCATTTTCGTCCACCCAAGGCTTATTCTAATCCAATTAGGGTTTTTAACCAATCTTGTGGATCCAATAATTGCGTTTGTGTCATTGGTTGAACATTTAGGTCATTTTCGTCCTCCTTAGACTTATTCTAATCCAATTAGGGTTTTTAACCAATCTTGTGTATCCGATAAGAGATTTTGTGTCATTGGTTGAACATTTAGGTCATCTTCGTCAACCCAAGGCTTATTCTAATCCAATTAGGGTTTTTAACCAATCTTGTGGATCCAATAAGTGCATTTTTGTCATTGGTTGAACAATTAGGTCATTTTCGTCCTCCCTAGGCTTATTCTAATCCAATTAGGGTTTTTAACCAATCTTGTGCATCCAATAAGTGATTTTGTGTCATTGTTTGAACATTTAGGTCATTTTCGTCCTCAATATGCTTATTCTAATCCAATTAGGGTTTTTAACCAATCTTCTGCATCCAATAAGTGCGTTTGTGTCATTTGTTGAACATTTAGGTCATTTTCGTCCTTCCTAGGCTTATTCTAATCCAATTAGGATTTTTAACCAATCTTGTCCATCCAATAAGTGATTTTGTGTCATTGGTTGAACATTTAGGTCATTTTCGTCCTCAATAGGCTTATTCTAATCCAATTAGGGTTTTTAACCAATCTTCTGCATCCAATAAATGCGTTTGTGTGATTGGTTGAACATTTAGGTCATTTTCGTCCTCCCTAGGCCTATTCTAATCCAATTACGGTTTTTAACCAATCTGGTGCATCCAATAAGTGATTTTGTGTCATTGGTTGAACATTTAGGTCATTTTCGTCCTTTATAGGCTTATTCTAATCCAATTAGGATTTTTAACCAATCTTCTGCATCCAATAAGTGTGTTTGTGTCATTGGTTGAACATTTAGGTCATTTTTGTCCTCCCTAGGCCTATTCTAATCCAATTAGGGTTTTTATCCAATCTTGTGCATCCAATAAGTTATTTTGTGTCATTGGTTGAACATTTAGGTCATTTTCGTCCTCAATAGGGTTTTTCTAATCCAATTAGGGTTTTTAACCAATCTTCTGCATCCAATGAGTGCGTTTGTGTCATTGGTTGAACATTTAGGTCATTTTCGTCCTCCCTAAGCCTATTCTAATCCAATTACGGTTTTTAAATAATCTTGTGCTTCCAATAAGTGATTTTGTGTCATTGGTTGAACATTTAGGTCTTTTTCGTCCACCCAAGGCTTATTCTAATCCAATTAGGGTTATTAGCCAATCTTGTGCATCCAATAAGTGATTTTTGTGTCATTGGTTGAATATTTAGGTCATTTTTTTCCTCCCTAGGCTTATTCAAATCTAATTAGGGTTTTTAACCAATCTTATGCATCCAATAAGTGCGTTTGTGTCATTGGTTGAACATTTAGGTCATTTTTGTCCACCAAAGGCTTATTCTAATCCAATTAGGGTTATTAGCCATTCTTGTGCCTTCAATAAGTGATTTTGTGTCATTGGTTGAACATTTTGGTCATTTTCGTCCTCCCAAGGCCTATTCAAATCCAATTACGGTTTTTAACCAATCCTGTGCATCCATTAAGATATTTTTGTGTCATTGGTTGAATATTTAGGTCATTTTTTTCCTCCCTAGGCTTATTCAAATCTAATTAGGGTTTTTAACCAATCTTATGCATCCAATAAGTGCGTTTGTGTCATTGGTTGAACATTTAAGTTATTTTCGTCCACCCAAGGCTTAATCTAATCCAATTAGGGTTATTAGCCAATCTTGTGCGTCCAATGAGTGATTTTGTGTCATTGGTTGAACTTTTAGGTCATTTTCGTCCACCCAAGGCTTATTCTAATCCAATTAGGGTTTTTAACCAATCTTGTGTATCCAATAAGAGATTTTGTGTCATTGGTTGAACATTTAGGTCATTTTCATCAACCCAAGGCTTATTATAATCCAATTAGGGTTTTTAACCAATCTTGTGGATCCAATAAGTGCATTTTTGTCATTGGTTGAACATTTAGGTCATTTTTGTCCTCAATATGCTTATTCTAATCCAATTAGGGTTTTTAACCAATCTTCTGCATCCATTAAGTGCGTTTGTGTCATTGGTTGAACATTTAGGTCATTTTCGTCCTACCTAGGCCTATTCTAATCCAATTACGGTTTTTAAACAATCTTGTGCATCCAATAAGTGATTTTGTGTCATTGGTTGAAAATTTAGGTCATTTTTGCCTCCATAGGCTTATTCTAATCCAATTAGGGTTTTTAACCAATCTCTGCATCAAATAACGTTTGTGTCATTGGTTGAACATTTAGGTCATTTTCGTCCTCCCTAGGCTTATTCTAATCCAATTAGGATTTTAAACCAATCTTGTGCATCCAATAAGTGATTTTGTGTCATTGGTTGAACATTTAGATCATTTTCGTCCTCAATAGGCTTATTCTAATCCAATTAGGGTTTTTAACCAATCTTCTGCATCCAATAAGTGCGTTTGTGTCATTGGTTGAACATATAGGTCATTTTCGTCCTCCCTAGGCCTATTCTAATCCAATTACGGTTTTTAACCAATCTTGTGCATCCAATAGGTGATTTTGTGTTATTGGTTGAACATTTAGGTCATTTTCGTCCTCCATAGGCTTATTCTAATCCAATTTAGGTTTTTAACCAATCTTCTGCATCCAATAAGTGCGTTTGTGTCATTGGTTAAACATTTAGGTCATTTTCGTCCTCAATATGCTTATTCTAATCCAATTAGGGTTTTTAACCAATCTTCTGCATCCAATAAGTGCGTTTGTGTCATTTGTTGAACATTTAGGTCATTTTCGTCCTTCCTAGGTTTATTCTAATCCAATTAGGATTTTTAACCAATCTTGTGCATCCAATAAGTGATTTTGTGTCATTGGTTGAACATTTAGGTCATTTTCGTCCTCAATAGGGTTATTCTAATCCAATTAGGGTTTTTAACCAATCTTCTGCATCCAATAAATGCGTTTGTGTGATTGGTTGAACATTTAGGTCATTTTCGTCCTCCCAAGGCCTATTCTAATCCAATTACGGTTTTTAACCAATCTGGTGCATCCAATAAGTGATTTTGTGTCATTGGTTGAACATTTAGGTCATTTTCGTCCTTTATAGGCTTATTCTAATCCAATTAGGATTTTTAACCAATCTTCTGCATCCAATAAGTGTGTTTGTGTCATTGGTTGAACATTTAGGTCATTTTCGTCCTCCCTAGGCCTATTCTAATCCAATTAGGGTTTTTATCCAATCTTGTGCATCCAATAAGTTATTTTGTGTCATTGGTTGAACATTTAGGTCATTTTCGTCCTCAATAGGGTTTTTCTAATTCAATTAGGGTTTTTAACCAATCTTCTGCATCCAATGAGTGCGTTTGTGTCATTGGTTGAACATTTAGGTCATTTTCGTCCTCCCTAAGCCTATTCTAATCCAATTACGGTTTTTAAATAATCTTGTGCTTCCAATAAGTGATTTTGTGTCATTGGTTGAACATTTAGGTCTTTTTCGTCCACCCAAGGCTTATTCTAATCCAATTAGGGTTATTAGCCAATCTTGTGCATCCAATAAGTGATTTTTGTGTCATTGGTTGAATATTTAGGTCATTTTTTTCCTCCCTAGGCTTATTCAAATCTAATTAGGGTTTTTAACCAATCTTATGCATCCAATAAGTGCGTTTGTGTCATTGGTTGAACATTTAGGTCATTTTTGTCCACCAAAGGCTTATTCTAATCCAATTAGGGTTATTAGCCATTCTTGTGCCTTCAATAAGTGATTTTGTGTCATTGGTTGAACATTTTGGTCATTTTCGTCCTCCCAAGGCCTATTCAAATCCAATTACGGTTTTTAACCAATCCTATGAATCCATTAAGATATTTTTGTGTCATTGGTTGAATATTTAGGTCATTTTTTCCTCCCTAGGCTTATTCAAATCTAATTAGGGTTTTTAACCAATCTTATGCATCCAATAAGTGCGTTTGTGTCACTGGTTGAACATTTAAGTTATTTTCGTCCACCCAAGGCTTAATCTAATCCAATTAGGGTTATTAGCAAATCTTGTGCGTCCAATGAGTGATTTTGTGTCATTGGTTGAACTTTTAGGTCATTTTCGTCCACCCAAGGCTTATTCTAATCCAATTAGGGTTTTTAACCAATCTTGTGTATCCAATAAGAGATTTTGTTTCATTGGTTGAACATTTAGGTCATTTTCGTCAACCCAAGGCCTATTCTAATCCAATTACGGTTTTTAAACAATCTTGTGCATCCAATAAGTGATTTTGTGTCATTGGTTGAAAATTTAGGTCATTTTTTCCTCCATAGGCTTATTCTAATCCAATTAGGGTTTTTAACCAATCTCTGCATCAAATAACGTTTGTGTCATTGGTTGAACATTTAGGTCATTTTCGTTCTCCCTAGGCTTATTCTAATCCAATTAGGATTTTATACCAATCTTGTGCATCCAATAAGTGATTTTGTGTCATTGGTTGAACATTTAGATCATTTTCGTCCTCAATAGGCTTATTCTAATCCAATTAGGGTTTTTAACCAATCTTCTGCATCCAATAAGTGCGTTTGTGTCATTGGTTGAACATTTAGGTCATTTTCGTCCTCCCTAGGCCTATTCTAATCCAATTACGGTTTTTAACCAATCTTGTGCATCCAATAGGTGATTTTGTGTTATTGGTTGAACATTTAGGTCATTTTCGTCCTCCATAGGCTTATTCTAATCCAATTTAGGTTTTTAACCAATCTTCTGCATCCAATAAGTGCGTTTGTGTCATTGGTTGAACATTTAGGTCATTTTCGTCCTCCCTAGGCCTATTCTAATCCAATTAGGGTTTTTAACCAATCTTGTGCATCCAATAAGTGATTTTGTGTCATTTGTTGAACATTTAGGTCATTTTCGTCCTCAATAGGGTTATTCTAATCAAATTAGGGTTTTTAACCAATCTTCTGCATCCAATAAGTGCGTTTGTGTCATTGGTTGAACATTTAGGTCATTTTCGTCCTTCCTAACCCAATTCTAATCCAATTACGGTTTTTAACTAATCTTGTGGTTCTAATAAGTGATTTTGTGTCATTGGTTGAACATTTAGGTCATTTTCGTCCACCCAAGGCTTATTCTAATCCAATTAGGGTTATAAGCCAATCTAGTGCATCCAATAAGTGATTTTTGTGTCATTGGTTGAATATTTAGGTCATTTTTTTCCTCCCTAGGCTTATTCAAATCTAATTAGGGTTTTTAACCAATCTTATGCATCCAATAAGTGCGTTTGTGTCATTGGTTGAACATTTAGGTCATTTTCGTCCACCCAAGGCTTATTCTAATCCAATTAGGGTTATTAGCCAATCTTCTGCCTCCAATAAGTGATTTTGTGTCATTGGTTGAACATTTAGGTCATTTTCGTCCTCCCAAGGCCTATTCTAATCCAATTACGGTTTTTAACCAATCTTGTGCATCCAATAAGACATTTTGTGTCATTGGTTTAACTTTTAGGTCATTTTCGTCCACCCAAGGCTTATTCTAATCGAATTAGGGTTTTTAACCAATCTTGTGGATCCAATAATTGCGTTTGTGTCATTGGTTGAACATTTAGGTCAATTTCGTCCTCCTTAGACTTATTCTAATCCAATTAGGGTTTTTAACCAATCTTGTGTATCCAATAAGAGATTTTGTGTCATTGGTTGAACATTTAGGTCATTTTCGTCAACCCAAGGCTTATTCTAATCCAATAAGGGTTTTTTTAACCAATCTTGTGGATCCAATAATTGCATTTTTGTCATTGGTTGAACATTTAGGTCATATTCGTCCTCCCTAGGCTTATTCTAATCCCATTAGGGTTTTTAACCAATCTTGTGCATCCAATATGTGATTTTGTGTCATTGGTTGAACATTTAGGTCATTTTCGTCCTCAATATGCTTATTCTAATCCAATTAGGGTTTTTGACCAATCTTCTGCGTCCAATAAGTGCGTTTGTGTCATTGGTTGAACATTTAGGTCATTTTCGTCCTCCCTAGGCTTATTCTAATCCAATTAGGATATTTAACCAATCTTGTGCATCCAATAAGTGATTTTGTGTCATTGGTTGAACATTTAGGTCATTTTCGTCCTCAATAGGCTTATTCTAATTCAATTAGGGCTTTTAACCAATCTTCTGCATCGAATAAGTGCGTTTGTGTCATTGGTTGAACATTTAGGTCATTTTCGTCCTCCCTAGGCCTATTCTAATCCAATTACGGTTTTTCACCAATCTTGTGCATCCAATAAGTGATTTTGTGTCATCGGTTGAACATTTAGGTCATTTTCGTCCTCCATAAGCCTATTCTAATCCAATTAGGGTTTTTAACCAATCTTCTGCATCCAATAAGTGCGTTTGTGTCATTGGTTGATTATTTAGGTCATTTTCGTCCTCCCTAGGCCTATTCTAATCCAATTAGGGTTTTTAACCAATCTTGTGCATCCAATTAGTGATTTTGTGTCATTGGTTGAACATTTAGGTCGTTTTCGTCCTCAATAGGGTGATTCTAATCCAATTAGGGTTTTTAACCAATCTTCTGCATCCAATAAGTGCGTTTGTGTCATTGGTTGAACATTTAGGTCATTTTCGTCCTCCCTAAGCCTATTCTAATCCAATTACGATTTTTAACTAATCTTGTGCTTCCAATAAGTGATTTTGTGTCATTGGTTGAACATTTAGGTCATTTTCGTCCACCCAAGGCTTATTCTAATCCAATTAGGGTTATTAGCCAATCTTGTGCATCCAATAAGTGATTTTTGTGTCATTGGTTGAATATTTAGGTCATTTTTTTCCTCCCTAAGCTTATTCAAATCTAATTAGGGTTTTTAACCAATCTTATGTATCCAATAAGTGCGTTTGTGTCATTGGTTGAACATTTAGGTCATTTTCGTCCACCCAAGGCTTATTCTAATCCTATTAGGGTTATTAGCCAATCTTGTGCCTCCAATAAGTGATTTTGTGTCATTGGTTGAACATTTAAGTCATTTTCGTCCTCCCAAGGCCTATTCTAATCCAATTACGGTTTTTAACCAATCTTGTGCATCAAATAAGAGATTTTGTGTCATTGGTTGAACTTCTAGGTCATTTTCGTCCACTCTAGGCTTATTCTAATCCAATTAGGGTTTTTAACCAATCTTGTGGATCCAATAATTGCGTTTGTGTCATAGGTTGAACATTTAGGTCATTTTCGTCCTCCTTAGACTTATTCTAATCCAATTAGGGTTTTTAACCAATCTTGTGTATCCAATAAGAGATTTTGTGTCATTGGTTGAACATTTAGGTCATTTTCGTCAACCCAAGGCTTATTCTAATCCAATTAGGATTTTTAACCAATCTTATGCATCCAATAAGTGATTTTGTGTCATTGGTTGAACATTTAGGTCATTTTCGTCATCAATAGGGTTATTCTAATCCAATTAGGGTTTTTAACCAATCTTCTGCATCCAATAAGTGCGTTTGTGTCATTGGTTGAACATTTAGGTCATTTTCGTCCTCCCTAAGCCAATTCTAATCCAATTACGGTTTTTAACTAATCTTGTGCTTCCAATAAGTGATTTTGTGTCATTGGTTGAACATTTAGGTCATTTTCGTCCACCCAAGGCTTATTCTAATCCAATTAGGGCTATTAGCCAATCTTGTGCATCCAATAAGTGATTTTTGAGTCATAAGTTGAATATTTAGGTCATTTTCGTCCTCCCTAGGCTTATTCTAATCCAATTACGGTTTTTAACCAATCTTGTGCATCCAATAAGTGATTTTGTGTCATTCGTTGAACATTTATGTCATTTTCGACCTCCATAGGCTTATTCTAATCCAATTAGGGTTTTTAACCAATCTTCTGCATCCAATAAATGCGTTTGTGTCATTGGTTGAACATTTAGGTCATTTTCGTCCTCCCTAGGCTTATTCTAATCCAATTAGGATTTTTAACCAATCTTGTGCATCCAATAAGTGATTTTGTGTCATTGGTTTAACATTTAGGTCATTTTCGTCCTAAATAGGCTTATTCTAATCCAATTAGGGTTTTTAACCAATCTTCTGCATCCGATAAGTACGTTTGTGTCATTGGTTGAACATTTAGGTCATTTTCGCCCTCCCTAGGCTTATTCTAATCCAATAAGGATTTTTAACCAATCTTGTGCATCCAATAAGTGATTTTGTGTCATTGGTTGAATATTTAGGTCATTTTCGTCCTCAATAGGCTTATTCTAATCCAATTAGGGTTTTTAACCAATCTTCTGCATCCAATAAGTCCGTTTGTGTCATTGGTTGAACATTTAGGTCATTTTCGTCTTCCCTAGGCCTATTCTAATCCAATTACGGTTTTTAACCAATCTTGTGCATCCAATAAGTGATTTTGTGTCATTGGTTGAACATTTAGGTCATTTTCGTCCTCCATAGGCTTATTCTAATCCAATTAGGGTTTTTAACCAATCTTCTGCATCCAATAAGTGATTTTGTGTCATTGGTTGAACATTTTTGTCATTTTCGTCCTCAATAGGGTTATTCTAATCAAATTAGGGTTTTTAACCAATCTTCTGCATCCAATAAGTGCGTTTGTGTCATTGGTTGAACATTTTGGTCATTTTCGTCCTCCTTAAGCCAATTCTAATCCAATTACGATTTTTAACCAATCTTCTGCATCCAATAAGTGCGTTTGTGTCATTGGTTGAACATTTAGGTCATTTTCGTCCTCCATAGGCCTATTCTAATCCAATTAGGGTTTTTAACCAATCTTGTGCATCCAATAATTGATTTTGTGTCATTGGTTGAACATTTAGGTCATTTTCTTCCTCAATAGGGTGATTCTAATCCAATTAGGGTTTTTAACCAATCTTCTGCATCCGATAAGTGCGTTTGTGTCATTGGTTGAACATTTAGGTCATTTTCTTCCTCCCTAGGCTTATTCTAATCCAATTAGGGTTTTTAACCAATCTTGTGTATCTAATAAGAGATTTTGTGTCATTGGTTGAACATTTAGGTCATTTTCGTCCTCAATATGCTTATTCTAATCCAATTAGGGTTTTTAACCAATCTTCTGCATCCAATAAGTGCGTTTGTGTCATTGGTTGAACATTTAGGTCATTTTCGTCCTCCCTAGGCTTATTCTAATCCAATTAGGATATTTAACCAATCTTGTGCATCCAATAAGTGATTTTGTGTCATTGGTTGAACATTTACGTCATTTTCGTCCTCAATAGGCTTATTCTAATTCAATTAGGGCGTTTAACCTATCTTCTGCATCCAATAAGTGTGTTTGTGTCATTGGTTGAACACTTAGGTCATTTTCGTCCTCCCTAGGCCTATTCTAATCCAATTAAGGTTTTTAACCTATCTTGTGCATCCAATAAGTGATTTTGTGTCATCGGTTGAACATTTAGGTCATTTTCGCCCTCCATAAGCCTATTCTAATCCAATTAGGATTTTTAACCAATCTTCTGCATCCAATAAGTGCGTTTGTGTCATTGGTTGAACATTTAGGTCATTTTCGTCCTCCATAGGCCTATTCTAATCCAATTAGGGTTTTTAACCAATCTTGTGCATCCAATAATTGATTTTGTGTCATTGGTTGAACATTTAGGTCATTTTCTTCCTCAATAGGGTGATTCTAATCCAATTAGGGTTTTTAACCAATCTTCTGCATCCGATAAGTGCGTTTGTGTCATTGGTTGAACATTTAGGTCATTTTCTTCCTCCCTAGGCTTATTCTAACCCAATTACGGTTTTTAACCAATCTTGTGCATCCAATATGTGATTTCGTGTCATTGGTTGAACATTTAGGTCATTTTCGTCCTCCTTAGACTTATTCTAATCCAATTAGGGTTTTTAACCAATCTTGTGCATCCAATAAGTGATTTTGTGTCATTGGTTGAACATTTAGGTCATTTTCGTCCTCCATAGGCTTATTCTAATCCAATTAGGGTTTTTAACCAATCTTCTGCATCCAATAAGTGATTTTGTGTCATTGGTTGAACATTTTTGTCATTTTCGTCCTCAATAGGGTTATTCTAATCAAATTAGGGTTTTTAACCAATCTTCTGCATCCAATAAGTGCGTTTGTGTCATTGGTTGAACATTTTGGTCATTTTCGTCCTCCCTAAGCCAATTCTAATCCAATTACGATTTTTAACTAATGTTGTGGTTCCAATAAGTGATTTTATGTCATTGGTTGAACATTTAGGTCATTTTCGTCCACCCAAGGCTTATTCTAATCCAATTAGGGTTATTAGCCAATCTTGTGCATCCAATAAGTGATTTTTGTGTCATTAGTTGAATATTTAGGTCATTTTTTTCCTCCCTAGGCTTATTCAAATCTAATTAGGGTTTTTAACCAATCTTATGCATCCAATAAGTGCGTTTGTGTCATTGGTTGAACATTTAGGTCATTTTCGTCCACCCAAGGCTTATTCTAATCCAATTAGGGTTATTAGCCAATCTTGTGCCTCCAATAAGTGATTTTGTGTCATTGGTTGAACATTTAGGTCATTTTCGTCCTTCCAAGACCTATTCTAATCCAATTACAGTTTTTAACCAATCTTGTGCATCCAATAAGAGATTTTGTGTCATTGGTTGAACTTTTAGGTCATTTTCGTCCACCCAAGGCTTATTCTAATCTAATTAGGGTTTTTAACCAATCTTGTGGATCCAATAATTGTGTTTGTGTCATTGGTTGAACATTTAGGTCAATTTCGTCCTCCTTAGACTTATTCTAATCCAATTAGGGTTTTTAACCAATCTTGTGTATCTAATAAGAGATTTTGTGTCATTGGTTGAACATTTAGGTTATTTCGTCCTCAATATTCTTATTCTAATCCAATTAGGGTTTTTAACCAATCTTCTGCATCCAATAAGTGCGTTTGTGTCATTGGTTGAACATTTAGGTCATTTTCGTCCTCCCTAGGCTTATTCTAATCCAATTAGGATATTTAACCAATCTTGTGCATCCAATAAGTGATTTTGTGTCATTGATTGAACATTTACGTCATTTTCGTCCTCAATAGGCTTATTCTAATTCAATTAGGGCGTTTAACCTATCTTCTGCATCCAATAAGTGTGTTTGTGTCATTGGTTGAACACTTAGGTCATTTTCGTCCTCCCTAGGCCTATTCTAATCCAATTAAGGTTTTTAACCTATCTTGTGCATCCAATAAGTGATTTTGTGTCATCGGTTGAACATTTAGGTCATTTTCGCCCTCCATAAGCCTATTCTAATCCAATTAGGATTTTTAACCAATCTTCTGCATCCAATAAGTGCGTTTGTGTCATTGGTTGAACATTTAGGTCATTTTCGTCCTCCATAGGCCTATTCTAATCCAATTAGGGTTTTTAACCAATCTTGTGCATCCAATAATTGATTTTGTGTCATTGGTTGAACATTTAGGTCATTTTCTTCCTCAATAGGGTGATTCTAATCCAATTAGGGTTTTTAACCAATCTTCTGCATCCGATAAGTGCGTTTGTGTCATTGGTTGAACATTTAGGTCATTTTCTTCCTCCCTAGGCTTATTCTAACCCAATTACGGTTTTTAACCAATCTTGTGCATCCAATATGTGATTTCGTGTCATTGGTTGAACATTTAGGTCATTTTCGTCCTCCTTAGACTTATTCTAATCCAATTAGGGTTTTTAACCAATCTTGTGCATCCAATAAGTGATTTTGTGTCATTGGTTGAACATTTAGGTCATTTTCGTCCTCCATAGGCTTATTCTAATCCAATTAGGGTTTTTAACCAATCTTCTGCATCCAATAAGTGATTTTGTGTCATTGGTTGAACATTTAGGTCATTTTCGTCCTCCATAGGATTATTCTAATCAAATTAGGGTTTTTAACCGATCTTCTACATCCAATAAGTGCGTTTGTGTCATTGGTTGAACATATAGAACATTTTCGTCCTCCCTAGGCCTATTGTAATCCAATTACGGTTTTTAACCAATCTTGTGCATCCAATAAGTGATTTTGTGTCATTAGTTGAACATTTAGGTCATTTTCGTCCTCCATAAGCTTATTCTAATCCAATTAAGGTTTTTAACCAATCTTCTGCATCCAATAAGTGCGTTTGTGTCATTGGTTGAACATTTAGGTCATTTTCGTCCTCCCTAGGCCTATTCTAATCCAATTAGGGTTTTTAACCAATCTTGTGCATCCAATAAGTGATTTTGTGTCATTTGTTGAACATTTAGGTCATTTTCGTCCTCAATAGGGTTATTCTAATCAAATTAGGGTTTTTAACCAATCTTCTGCATCCAATAAGTGCGTTTGTGTCATTGGTTGAACATTTAGGTCATTTTCGTCCTTCCTAACCCAATTCTAATCCAATTACGGTTTTTAACTAATCTTGTGGTTCTAATAAGTGATTTTGTGTCATTGGTTGAACATTTAGGTCATTTTCGTCCACCCAAGGCTTATTCTAATCCAATTAGGGTTATAAGCCAATCTAGTGCATCCAATAAGTGATTTTTGTGTCATTGGTTGAATATTTAGGTCATTTTTTTCCTCCCTAGGCTTATTCAAATCTAATTAGGGTTTTTAACCAATCTTATGCATCCAATAAGTGCGTTTGTGTCATTGGTTGAACATTTAGGTCATTTTCGTCCACCCAAGGCTTATTCTAATCCAATTAGGGTTATTAGCCAATCTTCTGCCTCCAATAAGTGATTTTGTGTCATTGGTTGAACATTTAGGTCATTTTCGTCCTCCCAAGGCCTATTCTAATCCAATTACGGTTTTTAACCAATCTTGTGCATCCAATAAGACATTTTGTGTCATTGGTTTAACTTTTAGGTCATTTTCGTCCACCCAAGGCTTATTCTAATCGAATTAGGGTTTTTAACCAATCTTGTGGATCCAATAATTGCGTTTGTGTCATTGGTTGAACATTTAGGTCAATTTCGTCCTCCTTAGACTTATTCTAATCCAATTAGGGTTTTTAACCAATCTTGTGTATCCAATAAGAGATTTTGTGTCATTGGTTGAACATTTAGGTCATTTTCGTCAACCCAAGGCTTATTCTAATCCAATTAGGGTTTTTAACCAATCTTGTGGATCCAATAAGTGCATTTTTGTCATTGGTTGAACATTTAGGTCATTTTCGTCCTCAATATGCTTATTCTAATCCAATTAGGGTTTTTAACCAATCTTCTGCATCCATTAAGTGCGTTTGTGTCATTGGTTGAACATTTAGGTCATTTTCGTCCTCCCTAGGCCTATTCTAATCCAATTACGGTTTTAACCAATCTTGTGCATCCAATAAGTGATTTTGTGTCATTGGTTGAACATTTAGGTCATTTTTGCCTCCATAGGCTTATTCTAATCCAATTAGGGTTTTTAACCAATCTTCTGCATCCAATAAGTACGTTTGTGTCATTGGTTGAACATTTAGGTCATTTTCGTCCTCCCTAGGCCTATTCTAATCCAATTACGGTTTTTAACCAATCTTGTGCATCCAATAAGTGATTTTGTGTCATTGGTTGAACATTTAGGTCATTTTCGTCCTCCATAGGCTTATTCTAATCCAATTAGGGTTTTTAACCAATCTTCTGCATCCAATAAATGCGTTTGTGTCATTGGTTGAACATTTAGGTCATTTTCGTCCTCCCTAGGCCTATTCTAATCCAATTACGGTTTTTAACCAATCTTGTGCATCCAATAATTGATTTTGTGTCATTGGTTGAACATTTAGGTCATTTTCGTCCTCCATAGTCTTATTCTAATCCAATTAGGGTTTTTAACCAATCTTCTGCATCCAATAAGTGCGTTTGTGTCATTGGCTGAACATTTAGGTCATTTTCGTCCTCCGTAAGCCAATTCTAATCCAATTACGGTTTTTAACTAATCTTGTGCTTCCAATAAGTGATTTTGTGTCATTGGTTGAACATTTAGGTCATTTTCGTCCACCCAAGGCTTATTCTAATCCAATTAGGGTTATTAGCCAATCTTGTGCATCCAAAAAGTGATTTTTGTGTCATAAGTTGAATATTTAGGTCATTTTCGTCCTCCCTAGGCTTATTCTAATCCAATTACGGTTTTTAACCAATCATGTATCCAATAAGTGATTTTGTGTCATTGGTTGAACATTTAGGTCATTTTCGACCTCCATAGGCTTATTCTAATCCAATTAGGGTTTTTAACCAATCTTCTGCATCCAATAACTGCGTTTGTGTCATTGGTTGAACATTTAGGTCATTTTCGTCCTCCCTAGGCTTATTCTAATCCAATTAGGATTTTTAACCAATCTTGTGCATCCAATAAGTGATTTTGTGTCATTGGTTTAACATTTAGGTCATTTTCGTCCTAAATAGGCTTATTCTAATCCAATTAGGGTTTTTAACCAATCTTCTGCATCCGATAAGTACGTTTGTGTCATTGGTTGAACATTTAGGTCATTTTCGCCCTCCCTAGGCTTATTCTAATCCAATAAGGATTTTTAACCAATCTTGTGCATCCAATAAGTGATTTTGTGTCATTGGTTGAATATTTAGGTCATTTTCGTCCTCAATAGGCTTATTCTAATCCAATTAGGGTTTTTAACCAATCTTCTGCATCCAATAAGTCCGTTTGTGTCATTGGTTGAACATTTAGGTCATTTTCGTCTTCCCTAGGCCTATTCTAATCCAATTACGGTTTTTAACCAATCTTGTGCATCCAATAAGTGATTTTGTGTCATTGGTTGAACATTTAGGTCATTTTCGTCCTCCATAGGCTTATTCTAATCCAATTAGGGTTTTTAACCAATCTTCTGCATCCAATAAGTGATTTTGTGTCATTGGTTGAACATTTTTGTCATTTTCGTCCTCAATAGGGTTATTCTAATCAAATTAGGGTTTTTAACCAATCTTCTGCATCCAATAAGTGCGTTTGTGTCATTGGTTGAACATTTTGGTCATTTTCGTCCTCCCTAAGCCAATTCTAATCCAATTACGATTTTTAACTAATGTTGTGGTTCCAATAAGTGATTTTATGTCATTGGTTGAACATTTAGGTCATTTTCGTCCACCCAAGGCTTATTCTAATCCAATTAGGGTTATTAGCCAATCTTGTGCATCCAATAAGTGATTTTTGTGTCATTAGTTGAATATTTAGGTCATTTTTTTCCTCCCTAGGCTTATTCAAATCTAATTAGGGTTTTTAACCAATCTTATGCATCCAATAAGTGCGTTTGTGTCATTGGTTGAACATTTAGGTCATTTTCGTCCACCCAAGGCTTATTCTAATCCAATTAGGGTTATTAGCCAATCTTGTGCCTCCAATAAGTGATTTTGTGTCATTGGTTGAACATTTAGGTCATTTTCGTCCTTCCAAGACCTATTCTAATCCAATTACAGTTTTTAACCAATCTTGTGCATCCAATAAGAGATTTTGTGTCATTGGTTGAACTTTTAGGTCATTTTCGTCCACCCAAGGCTTATTCTAATCTAATTAGGGTTTTTAACCAATCTTGTGGATCCAATAATTGTGTTTGTGTCATTGGTTGAACATTTAGGTCAATTTCGTCCTCCTTATACTTATTCTAATCCAATTAGGGTTTTTAACCAATCTTGTGTATCTAATAAGAGATTTTGTGTCATTGGTTGAACATTTAGGTCATTTTCGTCCTCAATATGCTTATTCTAATCCAATTAGGGTTTTTAACCAATCTTCTGCATCCAATAAGTGCGTTTGTGTCATTGGTTGAACATTTAGGTCATTTTCGTCCTCCCTAGGCTTATTCTAATCCAATTAGGATATTTAACCAATCTTGTGCATCCAATAAGTGATTTTGTGTCATTGGTTGAACATTTACGTCATTTTCGTCCTCAATAGGCTTATTCTAATTCAATTAGGGCGTTTAACCTATCTTCTGCATCCAATAAGTGTGTTTGTGTCATTGGTTGAACACTTAGGTCATTTTCGTCCTCCCTAGGCCTATTCTAATCCAATTAAGGTTTTTAACCTATCTTGTGCATCCAATAAGTGATTTTGTGTCATCGGTTGAACATTTAGGTCATTTTCGCCCTCCATAAGCCTATTCTAATCCAATTAGGATTTTTAACCAATCTTCTGCATCCAATAAGTGCGTTTGTGTCATTGGTTGAACATTTAGGTCATTTTCGTCCTCCATAGGCCTATTCTAATCCAATTAGGGTTTTTAACCAATCTTGTGCATCCAATAATTGATTTTGTGTCATTGGTTGAACATTTAGGTCATTTTCTTCCTCAATAGGGTGATTCTAATCCAATTAGGGTTTTTAACCAATCTTCTGCATCCGATAAGTGCGTTTGTGTCATTGGTTGAACATTTAGGTCATTTTCTTCCTCCCTAGGCTTATTCTAACCCAATTACGGTTTTTAACCAATCTTGTGCATCCAATATGTGATTTCGTGTCATTGGTTGAACATTTAGGTCATTTTCGTCCTCCTTAGACTTATTCTAATCCAATTAGGGTTTTTAACCAATCTTGTGCATCCAATAAGTGATTTTGTGTCATTGGTTGAACATTTAGGTCATTTTCGTCCTCCATAGGCTTATTCTAATCCAATTAGGGTTTTTAACCAATCTTCTGCATCCAATAAGTGATTTTGTGTCATTGGTTGAACATTTAGGTCATTTTCGTCCTCCATAGGATTATTCTAATCAAATTAGGGTTTTTAACCGATCTTCTACATCCAATAAGTGCGTTTGTGTCATTGGTTGAACATATAGAACATTTTCGTCCTCCCTAGGCCTATTGTAATCCAATTACGGTTTTTAACCAATCTTGTGCATCCAATAAGTGATTTTGTGTCATTGGTTGAACATTTAGGTCATTTTCGTCCTCCATAAGCTTATTCTAATCCAATTAGGGTTTTTAACCAATCTTCTGCATCCAATAAGTGCGTTTGTGTCATTGGTTGAACATTTAGGTCATTTTCGTCCTCCCTAGGCTTATTCTAATCCAATTAGGGTTTTTAACCAATCTTCTGCAACCAATAAGTGATTTTGTGTCTTTGGTTGAAGATTTAGGTCGTTTTCGTCCTCCCTAGGCCTATTCTAATCCAATTAGGGTTTTTAACAAATCTTGTGCATCCAATAAGGGATTTTGTGTCATTGGTTGAACATTTAGGTCATTTTCGTCCTCCATTAGCTTATTCTAATCCAATTAGGGTTTTTAACCAATCTTTTGCATCCAATAAGTGCGTTTGTGTCATTGGTTGAACATTTAGGTCATTTTCGTCATCCCTAGGCCTATTCTAATCCAATTACGGTTTTTAACCAATCTTGTGCATCCAATAAGTGATTTTGTGTCATTGGTTGAACATTTAGGTCATTTTCGTCCTCCATAGGCTTATTCTAATCCAATTAGGGTTTTTAACCAATCTTCTGCCTCCAATAAGTGCGTTTGTGTCATTGGTTGAACATTTAGGTCATTTTCGTCCTTAATAGGGTTATTCTAATCCAATTAGGGTTTTTAACCAATCTTCTGCATCCAATAAGTGCGTTTGTGTCATTGGTTGAACATTTAGGTCATTTTCGTCCTCCCTAAGCCAATTCTAATCCAATTACGGTTTTTAACTAATCTTGTGCTTCCAATAAGTTATTTTGTGTCATTTGTTGAACATTTAGGTCATTTTCGTCCACCCAAGGCTTATTCTAATCCAATTAGGGTTTTTAACCAATCTTCTGCATCCAATAAGTGCGTTTGTGTCATTGGTTGAACATTTAGGTCATTTTCGTCCTCCCTAGGCTTATTCTAATCCAATTATGATTTTTAACCAATCTTGTGCATCCAATAAGTGATTTTATGTCATTGGTTGAACATTTAGGTCATTTTTGTCCTCAATAGGCTTATTCTAATCCAATTAGGGTTTTTAACCAATCTTCTGCATCCAATAAGTGCGTTTGTGTCATTGGTTGAACATTTAGGTCATTTTCGTCCTCCCTAGGCCTATTCTAACCCAATTACAGTTTTTAACCAATCTTGTGCATCCAATAATTGATTTTGTGTCATTGGTTGAACATTTAGGTCATTTTCGTCCTCCATAGGCTTATTCTAATCCAATTAGGGTTTTTAACCAATCTTCTGCATCCAATAAGTGCGTTTGTGTCATTGGTTGAACATTTAGGTCATTGTCTTCCTCCCTAGGCCTATTCTAATCCAATTACGGTTTTTAACCAATCTTGTGCATCCAATAAGTGATTTTGTGTCATTGGTTGAACATTTAGGTCATTTTCGTCCTCCATAGGCTAATTCTAATCCAATTAGGGTTTTTAACCAATCTTCTGCATCCAATAAGTGCGTTTGTGTCATTCGTTGAACATTTAGGTCATTTTCGTCCTCCCTAGGCCTATTCTAATCCAATTACGGTTTTTAACCAATCTTGTGCATCCAATAAGTGATTTTGTGTCATTGGTTGAACATTTAGGTCATTTTCGTCCTCCATAGGCTTATTCTAATCCAATTAGGGTTTTTAACCAATCTTCTGCATCCAATAAGTGCGTTTGTGTCATTGGTTGAACATTTAGGTCATTTTCGTCCTCCCTAGGCTTATTCAAATCCAATTAGGGTTTTTAACCAATCTTGTGCATCCAATAAGTGATTTTGTGTCATTGGTTGAACATTTAGGTTATTTTCGTCCTCAATATGCTTATTCTAATCCAATTAGGGGTTTTAACCAATCTTCTGCATCCAATAAGTGCGTTTGTGTCATTGGTTGAACATTTAGGTCATTGTCGTCCTCCCTAGGCCTATTCTAATCCAATTACGGTTTTTAACCAATCTTGTGCATCCAATAAGTGATTTTGTGTCATTGGTTGAACATTTAGGTCATTTTCGTCCTCCATAGGCTTATTCTAATCCAATTAGGGTTTTTAACCAATCTTCTGCATCCAATAAGTGTGTTTGTGTCATTGGTTGAACATTTAGGTTATTTTCGTCCTCCCTAGGATTATTCAAATCCAATTAGGGTTTTTAACCAATCTTGTGCATCCAATAAGTGATTTTGTGTCATTGGTTAAACATTTAGGTTATTTTCGTCCTCAATATGCTTATTCTAATCCAATTAGGGTTTTTAACCAATCTTCTGCATCCAATAAGTGCGTTTGTGTCATTGGTTGAACATTTAGGTCATTTTCGTCCTCCCTAGGCCTATTCTAATCCAATTACGGTTTTTAACCAATCTTGTGCATCCAATAAGTGATTTTGTGTCATTGGTTGAACATTTAGGTCATTTTCGTCCTCAATATGCTTATTCTAATCCAATTAGGGTTTTTAACCAATCTTCTGCATCCAATAAGTGCGTTTGTGTCATTGGTTGAACATTTAGGTCATTTTCGTCCTCCCTAGGCTTATTCTAATCCAATTAGGATATTTAACCAATCTTGTGCATCCAATAAGTGATTTTGTGTCATTGGTTGAACATTTACGTCATTTTCGTCCTCAATAGGCTTATTCTAATTCAATTAGGGCGTTTAACCTATCTTCTGCATCCAATAAGTGTGTTTGTGTCATTGGTTGAACACTTAGGTCATTTTCGTCCTCCCTAGGCCTATTCTAATCCAATTAAGGTTTTTAACCTATCTTGTGCATCCAATAAGTGATTTTGTGTCATCGGTTGAACATTTAGGTCATTTTCGCCCTCCATAAGCCTATTCTAATCCAATTAGGATTTTTAACCAATCTTCTGCATCCAATAAGTGCGTTTGTGTCATTGGTTGAACATTTAGGTCATTTTCGTCCTCCATAGGCCTATTCTAATCCAATTAGGGTTTTTAACCAATCTTGTGCATCCAATAATTGATTTTGTGTCATTGGTTGAACATTTAGGTCATTTTCTTCCTCAATAGGGTGATTCTAATCCAATTAGGGTTTTTAACCAATCTTCTGCATCCGATAAGTGCGTTTGTGTCATTGGTTGAACATTTAGGTCATTTTCTTCCTCCCTAGGCTTATTCTAACCCAATTACGGTTTTTAACCAATCTTCTGCATCCAATATGTGATTTCGTGTCATTGGTTGAACATTTAGGTCATTTTCGTCCTCCTTAGACTTATTCTAATCCAATTAGGGTTTTTAACCAATCTTGTGCATCCAATAAGTGATTTTTTGTCATTGGTTGAACATTTAGGTCATTTTCGTCCTCCATAGGCTTATTCTAATCCAATTAGGGTTTTTAACCAATCTTCTGCATCCAATAAGTGATTTTGTGTCATTGGTTGAACATTTTTGTCATTTTCGTCCTCAATAGGGTTATTCTAATCAAATTAGGGTTTTTAACCAATCTTCTGCATCCAATAAGTGCGTTTGTGTCATTGGTTGAACATTTTGGTCATTTTCGTCCTCCTTAAGCCAATTCTAATCCAATTACGATTTTTAACTAATGTTGTGGTTCCAATAAGTGATTTTGTGTCATTGGTTGAACATTTAGGTCATTTTCGTCCACCCAAGGCTTATTCTAATCCAATTAGGGTTATTAGCCAATCTTGTGCATCCAATAAGTGATTTTTGTGTCATTAGTTGAATATTTAGGTCATTTTTTTCCTCCCTAGGCTTATTCAAATCTAATTAGGGTTTTTAACCAATCTTATGCATCCAATAAGTGCGTTTGTGTCATTGGTTGAACATTTAGGTCATTTTCGTCCACCCAAGGCTTATTCTAATCCAATTAGGGTTATTAGCCAATCTTGTGCCTCCAATAAGTGATTTTGTGTCATTGGTTGAACATTTAGGTCATTTTCGTCCTTCCAAGACCTATTCTAATCCAATTACAGTTTTTAACCAATCTTGTGCATCCAATAAGAGATTTTGTGTCATTGGTTGAACTTTTAGGTCATTTTCGTCCACCCAAGGCTTATTCTAATCTAATTAGGGTTTTTAACCAATCTTGTGGATCCAATAATTGTGTTTGTGTCATTGGTTGAACATTTAGGTCAATTTCGTCCTCCTTAGACTTATTCTAATCCAATTAGGGTTTTTAACCAATCTTGTGTATCTAATAAGAGATTTTGTGTCATTGGTTGAACATTTAGGTCATTTTCGTCCTCAATATGCTTATTCTAATCCAATTAGGGTTTTTAACCAATCTTCTGCATCCAATAAGTGCGTTTGTGTCATTGGTTGAACATTTAGGTCATTTTCGTCCTCCCTAGGCTTATTCTAATCCAATTAGGATATTTAACCAATCTTGTGCATCCAATAAGTGATTTTGTGTCATTGGTTGAACATTTACGTCATTTTCGTCCTCAATAGGCTTATTCTAATTCAATTAGGGCGTTTAACCTATCTTCTGCATCCAATAAGTGTGTTTGTGTCATTGGTTGAACACTTAGGTCATTTTCGTCCTCCCTAGGCCTATTCTAATCCAATTAAGGTTTTTAACCTATCTTGTGCATCCAATAAGTGATTTTGTGTCATCGGTTGAACATTTAGGTCATTTTCGCCCTCCATAAGCCTATTCTAATCCAATTAGGATTTTTAACCAATCTTCTGCATCCAATAAGTGCGTTTGTGTCATTGGTTGAACATTTAGGTCATTTTCGTCCTCCATAGGCCTATTCTAATCCAATTAGGGTTTTTAACCAATCTTGTGCATCCAATAATTGATTTTGTGTCATTGGTTGAACATTTAGGTCATTTTCTTCCTCAATAGGGTGATTCTAATCCAATTAGGGTTTTTAACCAATCTTCTGCATCCGATAAGTGCGTTTGTGTCATTGGTTGAACATTTAGGTCATTTTCTTCCTCCCTAGGCTTATTCTAACCCAATTACGGTTTTTAACCAATCTTGTGCATCCAATATGTGATTTCGTGTCATTGGTTGAACATTTAGGTCATTTTCGTCCTCCTTAGACTTATTCTAATCCAATTAGGGTTTTTAACCAATCTTGTGCATCCAATAAGTGATTTTGTGTCATTGGTTGAACATTTAGGTCATTTTCGTCCTCCATAGGCTTATTCTAATCCAATTAGGGTTTTTAACCAATCTTCTGCATCCAATAAGTGATTTTGTGTCATTGGTTGAACATTTTTGTCATTTTCGTCCTCAATAGGGTTATTCTAATCAAATTAGGGTTTTTAACCAATCTTCTGCATCCAATAAGTGCGTTTGTGTCATTGGTTGAACATTTTGGTCATTTTCGTCCTCCTTAAGCCAATTCTAATCCAATTACGATTTTTAACCAATCTTCTGCATCCAATAAGTGCGTTTGTGTCATTGGTTGAACATTTAGGTCATTTTCGTCCTCCATAGGCCTATTCTAATCCAATTAGGGTTTTTAACCAATCTTGTGCATCCAATAATTGATTTTGTGTCATTGGTTGAACATTTAGGTCATTTTCTTCCTCAATAGGGTGATTCTAATCCAATTAGGGTTTTTAACCAATCTTCTGCATCCGATAAGTGCGTTTGTGTCATTGGTTGAACATTTAGGTCATTTTCTTCCTCCCTAGGCTTATTCTAATCCAATTAGGGTTTTTAACCAATCTTGTGTATCTAATAAGAGATTTTGTGTCATTGGTTGAACATTTAGGTCATTTTCGTCCTCAATATGCTTATTCTAATCCAATTAGGGTTTTTAACCAATCTTCTGCATCCAATAAGTGCGTTTGTGTCATTGGTTGAACATTTAGGTCATTTTCGTCCTCCCTAGGCTTATTCTAATCCAATTAGGATATTTAACCAATCTTGTGCATCCAATAAGTGATTTTGTGTCATTGGTTGAACATTTACGTCATTTTCGTCCTCAATAGGCTTATTCTAATTCAATTAGGGCGTTTAACCTATCTTCTGCATCCAATAAGTGTGTTTGTGTCATTGGTTGAACACTTAGGTCATTTTCGTCCTCCCTAGGCCTATTCTAATCCAATTAAGGTTTTTAACCTATCTTGTGCATCCAATAAGTGATTTTGTGTCATCGGTTGAACATTTAGGTCATTTTCGCCCTCCATAAGCCTATTCTAATCCAATTAGGATTTTTAACCAATCTTCTGCATCCAATAAGTGCGTTTGTGTCATTGGTTGAACATTTAGGTCATTTTCGTCCTCCATAGGCCTATTCTAATCCAATTAGGGTTTTTAACCAATCTTGTGCATCCAATAATTGATTTTGTGTCATTGGTTGAACATTTAGGTCATTTTCTTCCTCAATAGGGTGATTCTAATCCAATTAGGGTTTTTAACCAATCTTCTGCATCCGATAAGTGCGTTTGTGTCATTGGTTGAACATTTAGGTCATTTTCTTCCTCCCTAGGCTTATTCTAACCCAATTACGGTTTTTAACCAATCTTGTGCATCCAATATGTGATTTCGTGTCATTGGTTGAACATTTAGGTCATTTTCGTCCTCCTTAGACTTATTCTAATCCAATTAGGGTTTTTAACCAATCTTGTGCATCCAATAAGTGATTTTGTGTCATTGGTTGAACATTTAGGTCATTTTCGTCCTCCATAGGCTTATTCTAATCCAATTAGGGTTTTTAACCAATCTTCTGCATCCAATAAGTGATTTTGTGTCATTGGTTGAACATTTTTGTCATTTTCGTCCTCAATAGGGTTATTCTAATCAAATTAGGGTTTTTAACCAATCTTCTGCATCCAATAAGTGCGTTTGTGTCATTGGTTGAACATTTTGGTCATTTTCGTCCTCCCTAAGCCAATTCTAATCCAATTACGATTTTTAACTAATGTTGTGGTTCCAATAAGTGATTTTATGTCATTGGTTGAACATTTAGGTCATTTTCGTCCACCCAAGGCTTATTCTAATCCAATTAGGGTTATTAGCCAATCTTGTGCATCCAATAAGTGATTTTTGTGTCATTAGTTGAATATTTAGGTCATTTTTTTCCTCCCTAGGCTTATTCAAATCTAATTAGGGTTTTTAACCAATCTTATGCATCCAATAAGTGCGCTTGTGTCATTGGTTAGCATTTAGGTCATTTTCGTCCTCCCAAGGCCTATTCTAATCCAATTATGATTTTTAACCAATCTTGTGCATCAAATAAGAGATTTTGTGTCATTGGTTGAACTTCTAGATCATTTTCGTCCACCCTAGGCTTATTCTAATCCAATTAGGGTTTTTTACCAATCTTGTGGATCCAATAATGGGGTTTTGTCATAGGTTGAACATTTAGGTCATTTTTGTCCTCCTTAGACTTATTCTAATCCAATTAGGGTTTTTAACCAATCTTGTGTATCCAATAAGAGATTTTGTGTCATTGGTTGAACATTTAGGTCATTTTCGTCAACCCAAGGCTTATTCTAATCCAATTAGGGTTTTTAACCAATCTTGTGGATCCAATAAGTGCATTTTTGTCATTGGTTGAACATTTAGGTCATTTTCGTCCTCAATATGCTTATTCTAATCCAATTAGGGTTTTTAACCAATCTTCTGCATCCATTAAGTGCGTTTGTGTCATTGGTTGAACATTTAGGTCATTTTCGTCCTCCCTAGGCCTATTCTAATCCAATTACGGTTTTAACCAATCTTGTGCATCCAATAAGTGATTTTGTGTCATTGGTTGAACATTTAGGTCATTTTTGCCTCCATAGGCTTATTCTAATCCAATTAGGGTTTTTAACCAATCTTCTGCATCCAATAAGTACGTTTGTGTCATTGGTTGAACATTTAGGTCATTTTCGTCCTCCCTAGGCCTATTCTAATCCAATTACGGTTTTTAACCAATCTTGTGCATCCAATAAGTGATTTTGTGTCATTGGTTGAACATTTAGGTCATTTTCGTCCTCCCTAGGCCTATTCTAATCCAATTAGGGTTTTTAGCCAATCTTGTGCATCCAATAAGTGCATTTGTGTCATTGGTTGAACATTTAGGTCATTTTCGTCCTCCCTAGGCTTATTCTAATCCAAATAGGGTTTTTAACTAATCTTGTGCATCCAATAAGTGATTTTGTGTCATTGTTTGAACATTTAGGTCATTGTCGTCCTCAATAGGCGTATTCTAATCCAATTAGGGTTTTTAACCAATCTTCTGCATCCAATAAGTGCGTTTGTGTCATTGGTTGAACATTTAGGTCATTTTCGTCCTCCCTAGGCCTATTCTAATCCAATTACGGTTTTTAACCAATCTTGTGCATCCAATAATTGATTTTGTGTCATTGGTTGAACATTTAGGTCATTTTCGTCCTCCATAGTCTTATTCTAATCCAATTAGGGTTTTTAACCAATCTTCTGCATCCAATAAGTGCGTTTGTGTCATTGGCTGAACATTTAGGTCATTTTCGTCCTCCGTAAGCCAATTCTAATCCAATTACGGTTTTTAACTAATCTTGTGCTTCCAATAAGTGATTTTGTGTCATTGGTTGAACATTTAGGTCATTTTCGTCCACCCAAGGCTTATTCTAATCCAATTAGGGTTATTAGCCAATCTTGTGCATCCAAAAAGTGATTTTTGTGTCATAAGTTGAATATTTAGGTCATTTTCGTCCTCCCTAGGCTTATTCTAATCCAATTACGGTTTTTAACCAATCATGTATCCAATAAGTGATTTTGTGTCATTGGTTGAACATTTAGGTCATTTTCGACCTCCATAGGCTTATTCTAATCCAATTAGGGTTTTTAACCAATCTTCTGCATCCAATAACTGCGTTTGTGTCATTGGTTGAACATTTAGGTCATTTTCGTCCTCCCTAGGCTTATTCTAATCCAATTAGGATTTTTAACCAATCTTGTGCATCCAATAAGTGATTTTGTGTCATTGGTTTAACATTTAGGTCATTTTCGTCCTAAATAGGCTTATTCTAATCCAATTAGGGTTTTTAACCAATCTTCTGCATCCGATAAGTACGTTTGTGTCATTGGTTGAACATTTAGGTCATTTTCGCCCTCCCTAGGCTTATTCTAATCCAATTAGGATTTTGAACCAATCTTGTGCATCCAATAAGTGATTTTGTGTCATTGTTGAATATTTAGGTCATTTTCGTCCTCAATAGGCTTATTCTAATCCAATTAGGGTTTTTAACCAATCTTCTGCATCCAATAAGTCCGTTTGTGTCATTGGTTGAACATTTAGGTCATTTTCGTCTTCCCTAGGCCTATTCTAATCCAATTACGGTTTTTAACCAATCTTGTGCATCCAATAAGTGATTTTGTGTCATTGGTTGAACATTTAGGTCATTTTCGTCCTCCATAGGCTTATTCTAAACCAATTAGGGTTTTTAACCAATCTTCTGCATCAAATAAGTGCGTTTGTGTCATTGGTTGAACATTTAGGTCATTTTCGTCCTCAATATGCTTATTCTAATCAAATTAGGATTTTTAACCAATCTTCTGGATCCAATAAGTGCGTTTGTGTCAGTGGTTGAACATTTAGGTCATTTTCTTCCTCCTTAGGCTTATTCTAATCCAATTACGGTTTTTAACCAATCTTGTGCATCCAATAAGTAATTTCGGGTCATTGGTTGAGCATTTAGGTCATTTTCGCCCTCCATAGGCTTATTTTAATCCAATTAGGGTTTTTAACTAATCTTTTGCATCCAATAAGTGCGTTTGTGTCATTGGTTGAACATTTAGGTCATTTACATCCTCCCTAGGCTTATTCTAATCCAATTAGGGTTTTTAACCAATCTTGTGCATCCAATAAGTGATTTTGTGTCATTGGTTGAACATTTTTGTCATTTTCGTCCTCAATAGGGTTATTCTAATCAAATTAGGGTTTTTAACCAATCTTCTGCATCCAATAAGTGCGTTTGTGTCATTGGTTGAACATTTAGGTCATTTTCGTCCTCCCTAAGCCAATTCTAATCCAATTACGGTTTTTACCTAATGTTGTGGTTCCAATAAGTGATTTTGTGTCATTGGTTGAACATTTAGGTCATTTTCGTCCACCCTAGGCTTATTCTAATCCAATTAGGGTTATTAGCCAATCTTCTGCATCCAATAAGTGCGTTTGTGTCATTGGTTGAACATTTAGGTCACTTTCGTCCTCCCTAGGCTTATTCTAATCCAATTAGGATTTTTAACCAATCTTGTGCATCCAATAAGTGATTTTGTGTCATTGGTTTAACATTTAGGTCATTTTCGTCCTCCCTAGGCCTATTCTAATCCAATTAAGGTTTTTAACCAATCTCGTGCATCCAATAAGTGATTTTGTGTCATCGGTTGAACATTTAGGTCATTTTCGCCCTCCATAAGCCTAATCTAATCCAATTAGGGTTTTTAACCAATCTTGTGCATCCAATTAGTGATTTTGTGTCATTGGTTGAACATTTAGGTCATTTTCATCCTCAATAGGGTGATTCTAATCCAAATAGGGTTTTTAACCAATCTACAGCATCCAATAAGTGCGTTTGTGTCATTGGTTGAACATTTAGGTCATTTTCGTCCTCCCTAAGCCTATTCTAATCCAATTACGATTTTTAACTAATCTTGTGCTTCCAATAAGTGATTTTGTGTCATTGGTTGAACATTTAGGTCATTTTCGTCCACCCAAGGCTTATTCTAATCCAATTAGGGTTATTAGCCAATCTTGTGCATCCAATAAGTGATTTTTGTGTCATAAGTTGAATATTTAGGTCATTTTCGTCCTCCCTAGGCTTATTCTAATCCAATTACGGTTTTTAACCAATCTTGTGCATCCAATAAGTGATTTTGTGTCATTGGTTGAACGTTTAGGTCATTTTCGTCCTCCATAGGCTTATTCTAATCCAATTAGGGTTTTTAACCAATCTTGTGCATCCAATAAGTGATTTTGTGTCATTGGTTGAATATTTAGGTCATTTTCGTCCTCAATAGGCTTATTCTAATCCAATTAGGGTTTTTAACCAATCTTCTACATCCAATAAATGCGTTTGTGTCATTGGTTGAACATTTAGGTCATTTTCGTCCTCCCTAGACTTATTCTAATCCAATTAGGGTTTTTAACCAATCTTGTGCATCCAATAAGTGATTTTGTGTCATTGTTGAATATTTAGGTCATTTTCGTCCTTAATAGGCTTATTCTAATCCAATTAGGGTTTTTAACCAATCTTCTGCATCCAATAAGTCCGTTTGTGTCATTGGTTGAACATTTAGGTCATTTTCGTCCTCCCAAGGCCTATTCTAATCCAATTACGATTTTTAACCAATCTTGTGCATCAAATAAGAGATTTTGTGTCATTGGTTGAACTTCTAGGTCATTTTCGTCCACCCTAGGCTTATTCTAATCCAATAAGGGTTTTTAACTAATCTTTTGCATCCAATAAGTGCGTTTGTGTCATTGGTTGAACATTTAGGTCATTTTCGTCCTCCCTAGACTTATTCTAATCCAATTTGGGTTTTTAACCAATCTTGTGCATCCAATAAGTGATTTTGTGTCATTGGTTGAACATTTTTGTCATTTTCGTCCTCAATAGGGTTATTCTAATCAAATTAGGGTTTTTAACCAATCTTCTGCATCCAATAAGTGATTTTGTGTCATTGGTTGAACATTTAGGTCATTTTCGTCCACCCTAGGCTTATTCTAATCCAATTAGGGTTATTAGCCAATCTTCTGCATCCAATAAGTGATTTCGGGTCATTGGTGGAGCATTTAGGTCATTTTCGTCCTCCCTAGGCTTATTCTAATCCAATTAGGATTTTTAACCAATCTTGTGCATCCAATAAGTGATTTTGTGTCATTGGTTTAACATTTAGGTCATTTTCGTCCTCCCTAGTCCTATTCTAATCCAATTAAGGTTTTTAACCAATCTTGTGCATCCAATAAGTGATTTTGTGTCATCGGTTGAACATTTAGGTCATTTTCGCCCTCCATAAGCCTATTCTAATCCAATTAGGATTTTTAACCAATCTTGTGCATCCAATAAGTGATTTTGTGTCATTGGTTTAACATTTAGGTCATTTTCGTCCTCCCTAGGCCTATTCTAATCCAATTAGGGTTTTTAACCAATCTTGTGCATCCAATTAGTGATTTTGTGTCATTGGTTGAACATTTAGGTCATTTTCGTCCTCAATAGGGTGATTCTAATCTAAATAGGGTTTTTAACCAATCTTCTGCATCCAATAAGTGCGTTTGTGTCATTGGTTGAACATTTAGGTCATTTTCGTCCTCCCTAAGCCTATTCTAATCCAATTACGATTTTTAACTAATCTTGTGCTTCCAATAAGTGATTTTGTGTCATTGGTTGAACATTTAGGTCATTTTCGTCCACCCAAGGCTTATTCTAATCCAATTAGGGTTATTAGCCAATCTTGTGCATCCAATAAATGATTTTTGTGTCATAAGTTGAATATTTAGGTCATTTTCGTCCTCCCTAGGCTTATTCTAATCCAATTACGGTTTTTAACCAATCTTGTGCATCCAATAAGTGATTTTGTGTCATTGGTTGAACGTTTAGGTCATTTTCGTCCTCCATAGGCTTATTCTAATCCAATTAGGGTTTTTAACCAATCTTGTGCATCCAATAAGTGATTTTGTGTCATTGGTTGAATATTTAGGTCATTTTCGTCCTCAATAGGCTTATTCTAATCCAATTAGGGTTTTTAACCAATCTTCTACATCCAATAAATGCGTTTGTGTCATTGGTTGAACATTTAGGTCATTTTCGTCCTCCCTAGGCCTATTCTAATCCTATTAGGGTTATTAGCCAATCTTGTGCCTCCAATAAGTGATTTTGTGTCATTGGTTGAACATTTAGGTCATTTTCGTCCTCCCAAGGCCTATTCTAATCCAATTACGATTTTTAACCAATCTTGTGCATCAAATAAGAGATTTTGTGTCATTGGTTGAACTTCTAGGTCATTTTCGTCCACCCTAGGCTTATTCTAATCCAATTAGGGTTTTTAACTAATCTTTTGCATCCAATAAGTGCGTTTGTGTCATTGGTTGACCATTTAGGTCATTTTCGTCCTCCCTAGGCTTATTCTAATCCAATTAGGGTTTTTAACCAATCTTGTGCATCCAATAAGTGATTTTGTGTAATTGGTTGAACATTTTTGTCATTTTCATCCTCAATAGGGTTATTCTAATCAAATTAGGGTTTTTAACCAATCTTCTGCATCCAATAAGTGATTTTGTGTCATTGGTTGAACATTTAGGTCATTTTCGTCCACCCTAGGCTTATTCTAATCCAATTAGGGTTATTAGCCAATCTTCTGCATCCAATAAGTGATTTCGGGTCATTGGTGGAGCATTTAGGTCATTTTCGTCCTCCCAAGGCTTATTCTAATCCAATTAGGATTTTTAACCAATCTTGTGCATCCAATAAGTGATTTTGTGTCATTGGTTTAACATTTAGGTCATTTTCGTCCTCCCTAGGCCTATTCTAATCCAATTAAGGTTTTTAACCAATCTTGTGCATCCAATAAGTGATTTTGTGTCATCGGTTGAACATTTAGGTCATTTTCACCCTCCATAAGCCTATTCAAATCCAATTAGGATTTTTAACCAATCTTCTGCATCCAATAACTGCGTTTGTGTCATTGGTTGAACATTAAGGTCATTTTCGTCCTCCCTAGGCCTATTCTAATCCAATTAGGGTTTTTAACCAATCTTGTGCATCCAATTAGTGATTTTGTGTCATTGGTTGAACATTTAGGTAATTTTCGTCCTCAATAGGGTGATTCTAATCCAAATAGGGTTTTTAACCAATCTTCTGCATCCAATAAGTGCGTTTGTGTCATTGGTTGAACATTTAGGTCATTTTCGTCCTCCCTAAGCCTATTCTAATCCAATTACGATTTTTAACTAATCTTGTGCTTCCAATAAGTGATTTTGTGTCATTGGTTGAACATTTAGGTCATTTTCGTCCACCCAAGGCTTATTCTAATCCAATTAGGGTTATTAGCCAATCTTGTGCATCCAATAAGTGATTTTTGTGTCATAAGTTGAATATTTAGGTCATTTTCGTCCTCCCTAGGCTTATTCTAATCGAATTACGGTTTTTAACCAATCTTGTGCATCCAATAAGTGATTTTGTGTCATTGGTTGAACGTTTAGGTCATTTTCGTCCTCCATAGGCTTATTCTAATCCAATTAGGGTTTTTAACCAATCTTGTGCATCCAATAAGTGATTTTGTGTCATTGGTTGAATATTTAGGTCATTTTCGTCCTCAATAGGCTTATTCTAATCCAATTAGGGTTTTTAACCAATCTTCTACATCCAATAAGTGCGTTTGTGTCATTGGTTGAACATTTAGGTCATTTTCGTCAACCCAAGGCTTATTCTAATCCAATTAGGGTTTTTAACTAATCTTGTGGATCCAATAAGTGCATTCTTGTCATTGGTTGAACATTTAGGTCATTTTCGTCCTCAATATGCTTATTCTAATCCAATTAGGGTTTTTAACCAATCTTCTGCATCCAATAAGTGCGTTTGTGTCAGTGGTTGAACATTTAGGTCATTTTCTTCCTCCTTAGGCTTATTCTAATCCAATTACGGTTTTTAACCAATCTTGTGCATCCAATAAGTGATTTCGGGTCATTGGTTGAGCATTTAGGTCATTTTCGCCCTCCATAGGCTTATTTTAATCCAATTAGGGTTTTTAACTAAACTTTTGCATCCAATAAGTGCGTTTGTGTCATTGGTTGAACATTTAGGTCATTTTCGTCCTCCCTAGGCTTATTCTAATCCAATTAGGATTTTTAACCAATCTTGTGCATCCAATAAGTGATTTTGTGTCATTGGTTGAACATTTAGGTCATTTTCGTCCACCCAAGGCTTATTCTAATCCAATTAGGGTTATTAGAGAATCTTGTGCATCCAATAAGTGATTTTTGTGTCATAAGTTGAATATTTAGGTCATTTTCGTCCTCCCTAGGCTTATTCTAATCCAATTACGGTTTTTAACCAATCTTGTGCATCCAATAAGTGATTTTGTGTCATTGGTTGAACATTTAGGTCATTTTCGTCCTCCATAGGCTTATTCGAATCCAATTAGGGATTTTAACCAATCTTCTGCATCCAATAAGTGCGTTTGTGTCATTGGTTGAACATTTAGGTCATTTTCTTCCTCCCTAGGCTTATTCTAATCCAATTACGGTTTTTAACCAATCTTGTGCATCCAATATGTGATTTCGTGTCAATGGTTGAACATTTAGGTCATTTTCGTCCTCCATAGGCTTATTTTAATCCAATTAGGGTTTTTAACCAATCTTTTGCATCCAATAAGTGTGTTTGTGTCATTGGTTGAACATTTAGGTCATTTTCGTCCTCCCTAGGCTTATTCTAATCCAATTAGGATTTTTAACCAATCTTGTGCATCCTATATGTGATTTTGTGTCATTGGTTGAACATTTAGGTCATTTTCGTCCTCCATAGGCTTATTCTAATCCAATTAGGGTTTTTAACCAATCTTCTGCATCCAATAAGTGCGTTTGTGTCATTGGTTGAACATTTAGGTCATTTTTTGTCCTCCCTAGGCCTATTCTAATCCAATTACGGTTTTTAACCAATCTTGTGCATCAAATAAGAGATTTTGTATCATTGGTTGAACTTCTAGGTCATTTTCGTCCACCCTAGGCTTATTCTAATCCAATTAGGGTTTTTAACCAATCTTGTGGATCCAATAATTGCGTTTGTGTCATAGGTTGAACATTTACGTCATTTTCGTCCTCCATAGGCTTATTTTAATCCAATTAGGGTTTTTAACCTATCTTTTGCATCCAATAAGTGCGTTTGTGTCATTGGTTGAACATTTAGGTCATTTTCGTCCTCTCTAGGCTTATTCTAATCCAATTAGGATTTTTAACCAATCTTGTGCATCCAATAAGTGACTTTGTGTCATTGGTTGAACATTTAGGTCATTTTCGTCCTCAATAGGGTTATTCTAATCCAATTAGGGTTTTAAACCAATCTTCTTCATCCAATAAGTGCGTTTGTGTCATTGGTTGAACATTTAGGTCATTTTCGTCCTCCCGAAGCCAATTCTAATCCAATTACGGTTTTTAACTAATCTTGTGCTTCCAAGAAGTGATTTTGTGTCATTGGTTGAACATTTAGGTCATTTTTGTCCTCCGTAGACTTATTCTAATCCAATTAGGGTTATTAGCCAATCTTGTGCATCCAATAAGTGATTTTTGTGTCATAAGTTGAACATTTAGGTCATTTTCGTCAACCCAAGGCTTATTCTAATCCAATTAGGGTTTTTAACCAATCTTGTGCATCCAATAAGTGATTTTGTGTCATTGGTTGAACATTTAGGTCATTTTCGTCCTCAATATGCTTATTCTAATCCAATTAGGGTTTTTAACTAATCTTTTGCATCCAATAAGTGCGTTTGTGTCATTGGTTGAACATTTAGGTCATTTTCGTCCTCCCTAGGCTTATTCTAATCCAATTAGGATTTTTAACCAATCTTGTGCATCCAATATGTGATTTTGTGTCATTGGTTGAACATTTAGGTCATTTTCGTCCTCCATAGGCTTATTCTAATCCAATTAGGGTTTTTAACCAATCTTCTGCATCCAATAAGTGCGTTTGTGTCATTGGTTGAACATTTAGGTCATTTTTTGTCCTCCCTAGGCCTATTCTAATCCAATTACGGTTTTTAACCAATCTTGTGCATCAAATAAGAGATTTTGTGTCATTGGTTGAACTTCTAGGTCATTTTCGTCCACCCTAGGCTTATTCTAATCCAATTAGGGTTTTTAACCAATCTTGTGGATCCAATAATTGCGTTTGTGTCATAGGTTGAACATTTACGTCATTTTCATCCTCCATAGGCTTATTTTAATCCAATTAGGGTTTTTAACCAATCTTTTGCATCCAATAAGTGACTTTGTGTCATTGGTTGAACATTTAGGTCATTTTCGTCCTCAATATGCTTATTCTAATCCAATTAGGGTTTTTAACTAATCTTTTGCATCCAATAAGTGCGTTTGTGTCATTGGTTGAACATTTAGGTCATTTTCGTCCTCTCTAGGCTTATTCTAATCCAATTAGGATTTTTAACCAATCTTGTGCATCCAATAAGTGACTTTGTGTCATTGGTTGAACATTTAGGTCATTTTCGTCCTCAATAGGGTTATTCTAATCCAATTAGGGTTTTAAACCAATCTTCTTCATCCAATAAGTGCGTTTGTGTCATTGGTTGAACATTTAGGTCATTTTCGTCCTCCCGAAGCCAATTCTAATCCAATTACGGTTTTTAACTAATCTTGTGCTTCCAAGAAGTGATTTTGTGTCATTGGTTGAACATTTAGGTCATTTTTGTCCTCCGTAGACTTATTCTAATCCAATTAGGGTTATTAGCCAATCTTGTGCATCCAATAAGTGATTTTTGTGTCATAAGTTGAACATTTAGGTCATTTTCGTCAACCCAAGGCTTATTCTAATCCAATTAGGGTTTTTAACCAATCTTGTGCATCCAATAAGTGATTTTGTGTCATTGGTTGAACATTTAGGTCATTTTCGTCCTCAATATGCTTATTCTAATCCAATTAGGGTTTTTAACCAATCTTCTGCATCCAATAAGTGCGTTTGTGTCATTGGTTGAACATTTAGGTCATTTTCGTCCTCCCTAGGCATATTCTAATCCAATTACGGTTTTTAACCAATCTTGTGCATCCAATAAGTGATTTTGTGTCATTGGTTGAACATTTAGGTCATTTTCGTCCTCAATAGGCTTATTCTAATCCAATTAGGGTTTTTAACCAATCTTCTGCATCCAATAAGTGCGTTTGTGTCATTGGTTGAACATTTATATCATTTTCGTCCTCCCTAGGCATATTTTAATCCAATTACGGTGTTTAACCAATCTTGTGCAATCAATAAGTGATTTTGTGTCATTGGTTGAACATTTAGGTCATTTTCGTCCTCAATAGGCTTATTCTAATCCAATTAGGGTTTTTAACCAATCTTCTGCATCCAATAAGTGCGTTTGTGTCATTGGTTGAACATTTAGGTCATTTTTGTCCTCCCTAGGCCTATTCTAATCCAATTACGGTTTTAAACCAATCTTGTGCATCCAATATGTTATTTTGTGTTATTGGTTGAACTTTTAGGTCATTTTCGTCCACCCAAGGCTTATTCTAATCCAATTAGGGTTTTTAACCAATCTTGTGGATCCAATCATTGCGTTTGTGTCATTGGTTGAACATTTAGGTCATTTTCGTCCTCCATAGGCTTATTCTAATCCAATTAGGGTTTTTAATCAATCTTCTGCATCCAATAAGTGCGTTTGTATCATTGGTTGAACATTTAGGTCATTTTCGTCCTCAATAGGCTTATTCTAATCCAACTAGGGTTTTTAACCAATCTTCTGCATCCAATAAGTGCGTTTGTGTCATTGGTTGAACATTTAGGTCATTTTTGTCCTCCCTAGGCATATTCTAATCCAATTACGGTTTTTAACCAATCTTGTGCATCCAATAAGTGATTTTGTGTCATTGGTTGAACATTTAGGTCATTTTCGTCCTCAATAGGCTTATTCTAATCCAATTATGGTTTTTAACCAATCTTCTGCATCCAATAAGTGCTTTTGTGTCATTGGTTGAACATTGAGGTCATTTTCGTCCTCCCTCAGCCAATTCTAATCCAATTACGGTTTTTAACTAATCTTGTGCTTCCAATAAGTTATTTTGTGTCATTTGTTGAACATTTAGGTCATTTTCGTCCAACCAAGGCTTATTCTAATCCAATTAGGGTTATTAGCCAATCTTGTGCATCCAATAAGTGATTTTTGTGTCATTGGTTGAATATTTAGGTCATGTTTTTTCCTCCCTAGGCTTATTCAAATCTAATTAGGGTTTTTAACCAATCTTATGCATCCAATAAGTGCGTTTGTGTCATTGGTTGAACATTTAGGTCATTTTCGTCCACGCTAGGCTTATTCTAATCCAATTAGGGTTATTAGCCAATCTTGTGCCTCCAATAAGTGATTTCGTGTCATTGGTTGAACATTTAGGTCATTTTCGTCCTCCCAAGGCCTATTCTAATCCAATTACGGTTTTTAACCAATCTTGTGCATCCAATAAGAGATTTTGTGTCATTGGTTGAACTTTTACGTCATTTTCGTCCACCCAAGGCTTATTCTAATCCAATTAGGGTTTTTAACCAATCTTGTGGATCCAATAATTGCGTTTGTGTCATTGGTTGAACATTTAGGTCATTTTCGTCCTCCATAGGCTTATTCTAATCCAATTAGGGTTTTTAACCAATCTTCTGCATCCAATAAGTGCGTTTGTGTCATTGGTTGAACATTTAGGTCATTTTCGTCCTCAATAGGCTTATTCTAATCCAATTAGGGTTTTTAACCAATCTTCTACATCCAATAAGTGCGTTTGTGTCATTGGTTGAACATTTAGGTCATTTTTGTCCTCCCTAGGCATATTCTAATCCAATTACGGTTTTTAACTAATCTTGTGCATCCAATAAGTGATTTTGTGTCATTGGTTGAACATTTAGGTCATTTTCGTCCTCAATAGGCTTATTCTAATCCAATTAGGGTTTTTAACCAATCTTCTGCATCCAATAAGTGCGTTTGTGTCATTGGTTGAACATTTAGGTCATTTTTGTCCTCCCTAGGCCTATTCTAATCCAATTACGGTTTTAAACCAATCTTGTGCATCCAATATGTTATTTTGTGTTATTGGTTGAACTTTTAGGTCATTTTCGTCCACCCAAGGCTTATTCTAATCCAATTAGGGTTTTTAACCAATCTTGTGGATCCAATCATTGCGTTTGTGTCATTGGTTGAACATTTAGGTCATTTTCGTCCTCCATAGGCTTATTCTAATCCAATTAGGGTTTTTAATCAATCTTCTGCATCCAATAAGTGCGTTTGTATCATTGGTTGAACATTTAGGTCATTTTCGTCCTCAATAGGCTTATTCTAATCCAACTAGGGTTTTTAACCAATCTTCTGCATCCAATAAGTGCGTTTGTGTCATTGGTTGAACATTTAGGTCATTTTTGTCCTCCCTAGGCATATTCTAATCCAATTACGGTTTTTAACCAATCTTGTGCATCCAATAAGTGATTTTGTGTCATTGGTTGAACATTTAGGTCATTTTCGTCCTCAATAGGCTTATTCTAATCCAATTATGGTTTTTAACCAATCTTCTGCATCCAATAAGTGCTTTTGTGTCATTGGTTGAACATTGAGGTCATTTTCGTCCTCCCTCAGCCAATTCTAATCCAATTACGGTTTTTAACTAATCTTGTGCTTCCAATAAGTTATTTTGTGTCATTTGTTGAACATTTAGGTCATTTTCATCCTCCATAGGCTTATTCTAATCCAATTAGGGTTTTTAACCAATCTTCTGCATCCAATAAGTGCGTTTGTGTCATTGGTTGAACATTTAGGTCATTTTCGTCCTCAATAGGCTTATTCTAATCCAACTAGGGTTTTTAACCAATCTTCTGCATCCAATAAGTGCGTTTGTGTCATTGGTTGAACATTTAGGTCATTTTTGTCCTCCCTAGGCATATTCTAATCCAATTACGGTTTTTAACCAATCTTGTGCATCCAATAAGTGATTTTATGTCATTGGTTGAACATTTAGGTCATTTTCGTCCTCAATAGGCTTATTCTAATCCAATTATGGTTTTTAACCAATCTTCTGCATCCAATAAGTGCGTTTGTGTCATTGGTTGAACATTTAGGTCATTTTTGTCCTCCCTAGGCTTATTCTAATCCAATTCGGATATTTAACCAATCTTGTGCATCCAATAAGTGATTTTGTGTCATTGGTTGAACATTTAGGTCATTTTCGCCCTCCCTAGGCTTATTCTAATCCAATTAGGATTTTTAACCAATCTTGTGCATCCAATAAGTGATTTTGTGTCATTGGATGAATATTTAGGTCATTTTCGTCCTCAATAAGCTTATTCTAATCCATTTAGGGTTTTTAACCAATCTTCTGCATCCAATAAGTGCGTTTGTTTCATTGGTTGAACATTTAGGTCATTTTCGTCCTCCCTAGGCCTATTCTAATCCAATTACGGTTTTTAACCAATCTTGTGCATCCAATAAGTGATTTTGTGTCATTGGTTGAACATTTAGGTCATTTTCGTCCTCCATAGGCTTATTCTAATCCAATTAGGGTTTTTAACCAATCTTCTGCTTCCAATAAGTGCGTTTGTGTCATTGGTTGAACATTTAGGTCATTTTCGTCCTTAATAGGGTTATTCTAATCCAATTAGGGTTTTTAACCAATCTTCTGCATCCAATAAGTGCGTTTGTGTCATTGGTTGAACATTGAGGTCATTTTCGTCCTCCCTCAGCCAATTCTAATCCAATTACGGTTTTTAACTAATCTTGTGCTTCCAATAAGTTATTTTGTGTCATTTGTTGAACATTTAGGTCATTTTCGTCCAACCAAGGCTTATTCTAATCCAATTAGGGTTATTAGCCAATCTTGTGCATCCAATAAGTGATTTTTGTGTCATTGGTTGAATATTTAGGTCATGTTTTTTCCTCCCTAGGCTTATTCAAATCTAATTAGGGTTTTTAACCAATCTTATGCATCCAATAAGTGCGTTTGTGTCATTGGTTGAACATTTAGGTCATTTTCGTCCACGCTAGGCTTATTCTAATCCAATTAGGGTTATTAGCCAATCTTGTGCCTCCAATAAGTGATTTCGTGTCATTGGTTGAACATTTAGGTCATTTTCGTCTTCCCAAGGCCTATTCTAATCCAATTACGGTTTTTAACCAATCTTGTGCATCCAATAAGTGATTTTGTGTCATTGGTTGAACATTTAGGTCATTTTCGTCCTCCATAGGCTTATTCTAATCCAATTAGGGTTTTTAACCAATCTTCTGCTTCCAATAAGTGCGTTTGTGTCATTGGTTGAACATTTAGTTCATTTTCGTCCTTAATAGGGTTATTCTAATCCAATTAGGGTTTTTAACCAATCTTCTGCATCCAATAAGTGCGTTTGTGTCATTGGTTGAACATTGAGGTCATTTTCATCCTCCCTAAGCCAATTCTAATCCAATTACGGTTTTTAACTAATCTTGTGCTTCCAATAAGTTATTTTGTGTCATTTGTTGAACATTTAGGTCATTTTCGTCCAACCAAGGCTTATTCTAATCCAATTAGGGTTATTAGCCAATCTTGTGCATCCAATAAGTGATTTTTGTGTCATTGGTTGAATATTTAGGTCATGTTTTTTCCTCCCTAGGCTTATTCAAATCTAATTAGGGTTTTTAACCAATCTTATGCATCCAATAAGTGCGTTTGTGTCATTGGTTGAACATTTAGGTCATTTTCGTCCACGCTAGGCTTATTCTAATCCAATTAGGGTTATTAGCCAATCTTGTGCCTCCAATAAGTGATTTCGTGTCATTGGTTGAACATTTAGGTCATTTTCGTCCTCCCAAGGCCTATTCTAATCCAATTACGGTTTTTAACCAATCTTGTGCATCCAATAAGAGATTTTGAGTCATTGGTTAAACTTTTAGGTCATTTTCGTCCACCCAAGGCTTATTCTAATCGAATTAGGGTTTTTAACCAATCTTGTGGATCCAATAATTGCGTTTGTGTCATTGGTTGAACATTTAGGTCATTTTCGCCTCCTTAGACTTATTCTAATCCAATTAGGGTTTTTAACCAATCTTCTGCATCCAATAAGTGCGTTTGTGTCATTGGTTGAACATTTAGGTCATTTTCGTCCTCCCTAGGCATATTCTAATCCAATTACGGTTTTTAACCAATCTTGTGCATCCAATAAGTGATTTTGTGTCATTGGTTGAACATTTAGGTCATTTTCGTCCTCAATAGGCTTATTCTAATCCAATTAGGGTTTTTAACCAATCTTCTGCATCCAATAAGTGCGTTTGTGTCATTGGTTGAACATTTATGTCATTTTCATCCTCCCTAGGCATATTTTAATCCAATTACGGTGTTTAACCAATCTTGTGCAATCAATAAGTGATTTTGTGTCATTGGTTGAACATTTAGGTCATTTTCGTCCTCAATAGGCTTATTCTAATCCAATTAGGGTTTTTAACCAATCTTCTGCATCCAATAAGTGCGTTTGTGTCATTGGTTGAACATTTAGGTCATTTTCGTCCTCCCTAGGCCTATTCTAATCCAATTACGGTTTTTAACCAATCTTGTGCATCCAATAAGTTATTTTGTGTCATTGGTTGAACTTTTAGGTCATTTTCGTCCACCCAAGGCTTATTCTAATCAAATTAGGGTTTTTAACCAATCTTGTGGATCCAATCATTGCGTTTGTGTCATTGGTTGAACATTTAGGTCATTTTCGTCCTCCTTAGACTTATTCTAATCCAATTAGGGTTTTTAACCAATCTTCTGCAGCCAATAAGTGCGTTTGTGTCATTGGTTGAACATTTAGGTCATTTTCGCCCTCCCTAGGCTTATTCTAATCCAATTAGGATTTTTAACCAATCTTGTGCATCCAATAAGTGATTTTGTGTCATTGGTTGAATATTTAGGTCATTTTCGTCCTCAATAAGCTTATTCTAATCCATTTAGGGTTTTTAACCAATCTTCTGCATCCAATAAGTGCGTTTGTTTCATTGGTTGAACATTTAGGTCATTTTCGTCCTCCCTAGGCCTATTCTAATCCAATTACGGTTTTTAACCAATCTTGTGCATCCAATAAGTGATTTTGTGTCATTGGTTGAACATTTAGGTCATTTTCGTCCTCCATAGGCTTATTCTAATCAAATTAGGGTTTTTAACCAATCTTCTGCCTCCAATAAGTGCGTTTGTGTCATTGGTTGAACATTTAGGTCATTTTCGTCCTTAATAGGGTTATTCTAATCCAATTAGGGTTTTTAACCAATCTTCTGCATCCAATAAGTGCGTTTGTGTCATTGGTTGAACATTTAGGTCATTTTCGTCCTCCCTAAGCCAATTCTAATCCAATTACGGTTTTTAACTAATCTTGTGCTTCCAATAAGTTATTTTGTGTCATTTGTTGAACATTTAGGTCATTTTCGTCCACCCAAGGCTTATTCTAATCCAATTAGGGTTATTAGCCAATCTTGTGCATCCAATAAGTGATTTCGTGTCATTGGTTGAACATTTAGGTCATTTTCGTCCTCCCAAGGCCTATTCTAATCCAATTACGGTTTTTAACCAATCTTGTGCATCCAATAAGAGATTTTGTGTCATTGGTTGAACTTTTAGGTCATTTTCGTCCACCCAAGGCTTATTCTAATCCAATTAGGGTTTTTAACCAATCTTGTGGATCCAATAATTGCGTTTGTGTCATTGGTTGAACATTTAGGTCATTTTCGTCCTCCATAGGCTTATTCTAATCCAATTAGGGTTTTTAACCAATCTTCTGCATCCAATAAGTGCGTTTGTGTCATTGGTTGAACATTTAGGTCATTTTCGTCCTCCATAGGCTTATTCTAATCCAATTAGGGTTTTTAACCAATCTTCTGCATCCAATAAGTGCGTTTGTGTCATTGGTTGAACATTTAGGTCATTTTCGTCCTCCCTAGGCCTATTCTAATCAAATTAGGGTTTTTAACCAATCTTGTGCATCCAATAAGTTATTTTGTGTCATTAGTTGAACATTAAGGTCATTTTCGTCCTTATTAGGGTTATTCTATTCCAATTAGGGTTTTTAACCAATCTTCTGCATCCAATAAGTGCGTTTGTGTCATTGGTTGAACATTTAGGTCATTTTCGTCCTCCCTAAGCCAATTCTAATCCAATTACGGTTTTTAACTAATCTTGTGCTTCCAATAAGTTATTTTGTGTCATTTGTTGAACATTTAGGTCATTTTCGTCCACCCAAGGCTTATTCTAATCCAATTAGGGTTATTAGCCAATCTTGTGCATCCAATAAGTGATTTTTGTGTCATTGGTTGAATATTTAGGTCATGTTTTTTCCTCCCTAGGCTTATTCAAATCTAATTAGGGTTTTTAACCAATCTTATGCATCCAATAAGTGCGTTTGTGTCATTGGTTGAACATTTAGGTCATTTTCGTCCACGCTAGGCTTATTCTAATCCAATTAGGGTTATTAGCCAATCTTGTGCCTCCAATAAGTGATTTCGTGTCATTGGTTGAACATTTAGGTCATTTTCGTCCTCCCAAGGCCTATTCTAATCCAATTACGGTTTTTAACCAATCTTGTGCATCCAATAAGTGATTTTGTGTCATTGGTTGAACATTTAGGTCATATTCGTCCTCCATAGGCTTATTCTAATCCAATTAGGGTTTTTAACCAATCTTCTGCTTCCAATAAGTGCGTTTGTGTCATTGGTTGAACATTTAGTTCATTTTCGTCCTTAATAGGGTTATTCTAATCCAATTAGGGTTTTTAACCAATCTTCTGCATCCAATAAGTGCGTTTGTGTCATTGGTTGAACATTGAGGTCATTTTCGTCCTCCCTAAGCCAATTCTAATCCAATTACGGTTTTTAACTAATCTTGTGCTTCCAATAAGTTATTTTGTGTCATTTGTTGAACATTTAGGTCATTTTCGTCCAACCAAGGCTTATTCTAATCCAATTAGGGTTATTAGCCAATCTTGTGCATCCAATAAGTGATTTTTGTGTCATTGGTTGAATATTTAGGTCATGTTTTTTCCTCCCTAGGCTTATTCAAATCTAATTAGGGTTTTTAACCAATCTTATGCATCCAATAAGTGCGTTTGTGTCATTGGTTGAACATTTAGGTCATTTTTGTCCTCCCTAGGCATATTCAAATCCAATTACGGTTTTTAACCAATCTTGTGCATCCAATAAGTGATTTTGTGTCATTGGTTGAACATTTAGGTCATTTTCGTCCTCAATAGGCTTATTCTAATCCAATTAGGGTTTTTAACCAATCTTCTGCATCCAATAAGTGCGTTTGTGTCATTGGTTGAACATTTAGGTCATTTTCGTCCTCCCTAGGCATATTTTAATCCAATTACGGTGTTTAACCAATCTTGTCCAATCAATAAGTGATTTTGTGTCATTGGTTGAACATTTAGGTCATTTTCGTCCTCAATAGGCTTATTCTAATCCAATTAGGGTTTTTAACCAATCTTCTACATCCAATAAGTGCGTTTGTGTCATTGGTTGAACATTTAGGTCATTTTCGTCCTCCCTAGGCCTATTCTAATCCAATTACGGTTTTTAACCAATCTTGTGCATCCAATAAGTTATTTTGTGTCATTGGTTGAACTTTTAGGTCATTTTCGTCCACCCAAGGCTTATTCTAATCCAATTAGGGTTTTTAACTAATCTTGTGGATCCAATCATTGCGTTTGTGTCATTGGTTGAACATTTAGGTCATTTTCGTCCTCCTTAGACTTATTCTAATCCAATTAGGGTTTTTAACCAATCTTCTGCAGCCAATAAGTGCGTTTGTGTCATTGGTTGAACATTTAGGTCATTTTCGCCCTCCCTAGGCTTATTCTAATCCAATTAGGATTTTTAACCAATCTTGTGCATCCAATAAGTGATTTTGTGTCATTGGTTGAATATTTAGGTCATTTTCGTCCTCAATAGGCTTATTCTAATCCAATTAGGGTTTTTAACCAATCTTCTGCATCCAATAAGTGCGTTTGTGTCATTGGTTGAACATTTAGGTCATTTTTGTCCTCCCTAGGCTTATTCTAATCCAATTACGATTTTAAACCAATCTTGTGCATCCAATAAGTTATTTTGTGTTATTGGTTGAACTTTTAGGTCATTTTCGTCCACCCAAGGCTTATTCTAATCCAATTAGGGTTTTTTACTAATCTTTTGCATCCAATAAGTGCGTTTGTGTCATTGGTTGAACATTTAGGTCATTTTCGCCCTCCCTAGGCTTATTCTAATCCAATTAGGATTTTTAACCAATCTTGTGCATCCAATAAGTGATTTTGTGTCATTGGTTGAATATTTAGGTCATTTTCGTCCTCAATAAGCTTATTCTAATCCATTTAGGGTTTTTAACCAATCTTCTGCATCCAATAAGTGCGTTTGTTTCATTGGTTGAACATTTAGGTCATTTTCGTCCTCCCTAGGCCTATTCTAATCCAATTACGGTTTTTAACCAATCTTGTGCATCCAATAAGTGATTTTGTGTCATTGGTTGAACATTTAGGTCATTTTCGTCCTCCATAGGCTTATTCTAATCAAATTAGGGTTTTTAACCAATCTTCTGCCTCCAATAAGTGCGTTTGTGTCATTGGTTGAACATTTAGGTCATTTTCGTCCTTAATAGGGTTATTCTAATCCAATTAGGGTTTTTAACCAATCTTCTGCATCCAATAAGTGCGTTTGTGTCATTGGTTGAACATTTAGGTCATTTTCGTCCTCCCTAAGCCAATTCTAATCCAATTACGGTTTTTAACTAATCTTGTGCTTCCAATAAGTTATTTTGTGTCATTTGTTGAACATTTAGGTCATTTTCGTCCACCCAAGGCTTATTCTAATCCAATTAGGGTTATTAGCCAATCTTGTGCATCCAATAAGTGATTTCGTGTCATTGGTTGAACATTTAGGTCATTTTCGTCCTCCCAAGGCCTATTCTAATCCAATTACGGTTTTTAACCAATCTTGTGCATCCAATAAGAGATTTTGTGTCATTGGTTGAACTTTTAGGTCATTTTCGTCCACCCAAGGCTTATTCTAATCCAATTAGGGTTTTTAACCAATCTTGTGGATCCAATAATTGCGTTTGTGTCATTGGTTGAACATTTAGGTCATTTTCGTCCTCCTTAAACTTATTCTAATCCAATAAGGGTTTTTAACCAATCTTGTGTATCCAATAAGAGATTTTGTGTCATTGGTTGAACATTTAGGTCATTTTCGTCAACCCAAGGCTTATTCTAATCCAATTAGGGTTTTTAACCAATCTTGTGGATCCAATAAGTGCATTTTTGTCATTGGTTGAACATTTAGGTCATTTTCGTCCTCCCTAGGCTTATTCTAATCCAATTAGGGTTTTTAACCAATCTTATGTATCCAATAAGAGATTTTGTGTCATTGGTTGAACATTTAGGTCATTTTCGTCAACCCAAGGCTTATTCTAATCCAATTAGGGTTTTTAACCAATCTTGTGGATCCAATAAGTGCATTTTTGTCATTGGTTGAACATTTAGGTCATTTTCGTCTTCAATATGCTTATTCTTAGGGTTTTTAACCAATCTTCTACATCCAATAAGTGCGTTTGTGTCATTGGTTGAACATTTAGGTCATTTTCGTCCTCCCTAGGCATATTCTAATCCAATTACGGTTTTTAACCAATCTCGTGCATCCAATAAGTGATTTTGTGTCATTGGTTGAACATTTAGGTCATTTTCGTCCTCAATAGGCTTATTCTAATCCAATTAGGGTTTTTAACCAATCTTCTGCATCCAATAAGTGTGTTTATGTCATTGGTTGAACATTTAGGTCATTTTCGTCCTCCCTAGGCCTATTCTAATCCAATTACGGTTTTTAACCAATCTTGTGCATCGAATAAGTTATTTTGTGTCATTGGTTGAACTTTTAGGTCATTTTCGTCCACCCAAGGCTTATTCTTATCCAATTAGGGTTTTTAACCAATCTTGTGGATCCAATCATTGCGTTTGTGTCATTGGTTGAACATTAAGGTCATTTTCGTCCTCCTTAGACTTATTCTAATCCAATTAGGGTTTTTAACCAATCTTCTGCAGCCAATAAGTGCGTTTGTGTCATTTGTTGAACATTTAGGTCATTTTCGCCCTCCCTAGGCTTATTCTAATCCAATTAGGATTTTTAACCAATCTTGTGCATCCAATAAGTGATTTTGTGTCATTGGTTGAATATTTAGGTCATTTTCGTCCTCAATAGGCTTATTCTAATCCAATTAGGGTTTTTAACCAATCTTCTGCATCCAATAAGTGTGTTTGTGTCATTGGTTGAAAATTTAGGTCATTTTCGTCCTCCCTAGGCCTATTCTAATCCAATTAGGGTTTTTAACCAATCTTGTGCATCCAATAAGTGATTTTGTGTCATTGGTTGAACATTTAGGTCATTTTCGTCCTCAATAGGGTTATTCTAATCCAATTAGGGTTTTAAACCAATCTTCTTCATCCAATAAGTGCGTTTGTGTCATTGGTTGAACATTTAGGTCATTTTCGTCCTCCCTAAGCCAATTCTAATCCAATTTGGATTTTTAACCAATCTTGTGCATCCAATAAGTGATTTTGTGTCATTGGTTGAACATTTATGTCATTTTCGTCCTCAATAGGGTTATTCTAATCCAATTAGGGTTTTAAACCAATCTTCTTCATCCAATAAGTGCGTTTGTGTCATTGGTTGAAAATTTAGGTCATTTTCGCCCTCCCTAGGCTTATTCTAATCCAATTAGGATTTTTAACCAATCTTGTGCATCCAATAAGTGATTTTGTGTCATTGGTTGAATATTTAGGTCATTTTCGTCCTCAATAGGCTTATTCTAATCCATTCAGGGTTTTTAACCAATCTTCTGCATCCAATAAGTGAGTTTGTTTCATTGGTTGAACATTTAGGTCATTTTCGTCCTCCCTAGGCCTATTCTAATCCAATTACGGTTTTTAACCAATCTTGTGCATCCAATAAGTGATCTTGTGTCATTAGTTGAACATTTAGGTCATTTTCGTCCTCCATAGGCTTATTCTAATCCAATTAGGGTTTTTAACCAATCTTCTGCATCCAATAAGTGCGTTTGTGTCATTGGTTGAACATTTAGGTCATTTTCGTCCTCCCTAGGCCTATTCTAATCAAATTAGGGTTTTTAACCAATCTTGTGCATCCAATAAGTTATTTTGTGTCATTAGTTGAACATTAAGGTCATTTTCGTCCTTATTAGGGTTATTCTATTCCAATTAGGGTTTTTAACCAATCTTCTGCATCCAATAAGTGCGTTTGTGTCATTGGTTGAACATTTAGGTCATTTTCGTCCTCCCTAAGCCAATTCTAATCCAATTACGGTTTTTAACTAATCTTGTGCTTCCAATAAGTTATTTTGTGTCATTTGTTGAACATTTAGGTCATTTTCGTCCACCCAAGGCTTATTCTAATCCAATTAGGGTTATTAGCCAATCTTGTGCATCCAATAAGTGATTTTTGTGTCATTGGTTGAATATTTAGGTCATGTTTTTTCCTCCCTAGGCTTATTCAAATCTAATTAGGGTTTTTAACCAATCTTATGCATCCAATAAGTGCGTTTGTGTCATTGGTTGAACAATTAGGTCATTTTCGTCCACCCTAGGCTTATTCTAATCCAATTAGGGTTATTAGCCAATCTTGTGCCTCCAATAAGTGATTTCGTGTCATTGGTTGAACATTTAGGTCATTTTCGTCCTCCCAAGGCCTATTCTAATCCAATTACGGTTTTTAACCAATCTTGTGCATCCAATAAGAGATTTTGTGTCATTGGTTGAACTTTTAGGTCATTTTCATCCACCCAAGGCTTATTCTAATCCAATTAGGGTTTTTAACCAATCTTGTGGATCCAATAATTGCGTTTGTGTCATTGGTTGAACATTTAGGTCATTTTCGTCCTCCATAGGCTTATTCTAATCCAATTAGGGTTTTTAACCAATCTTCTGCATCCAATAAGTGCGTTTGTGTCATTGGTTGAACATTTAGGTCATTTTCGTCCTCAATAAGCTTATTCTAATCCAATTAGGGTTTTTAACCAATCTTCTGCATCCAATAAGTGCGTTTGTGTCATTGGTTGAACATTTAGGTCATTTTTGTCCTCCCTAGGCATATTCTAATCCAATTACGGTTTTTAACCAATCTTGTGCATCCAATAAGTGATTTTATGTCATTAGTTGAACATTTAGGTCATTTTCGTCCTCCATAGGCTTATTCTAATCCAATTAGGGTTTTTAACCAATCTTCTGCATCCAATAAGTGCGTTTGTGTCATTGGTTGAACATTTAGGTCATTTTCATCCTCCCTAGGCCTATTCTAATCAAATTAGTGTTTTTAACCAATCTTGTGCATCCAATAAGTTATTTTGTGTCATTAGTTGAACATTAAGGTCATTTTCGTCCTTAATAGGGTTATTCTATTCCAATTAGGGTTTTTAACCAATCTTCTGCATCCAATAAGTGCGTTTGTGTCATTGGTTGAACATTTAGGTCATTTTCGTCCTCCCTAAGCCAATTCTAATCCAATTACGGTTTTTAACTAATCTTGTGCTTCCAATAAGTTATTTTGTGTCATTTGTTGAACATTTAGGTCATTTTCGTTCACCCAAGGCTTATTCTAATCCAATTAGGGTTATTAGCCAATCTTGTGCATCCAATAAGTGATTTTTGTGTCATTGGTTGAATATTTAGGTCATGTTTTTTCCTCCCTAGGTTTATTCAAATCTAATTAGTGTTTTTAACCAATCTTATGCATCCAATAAGTGCGTTTGTGTCATTGGTTGAACAATTAGGTCATTTTCGTCCACCCTAGGCTTATTCTAATCCAATTAGGGTTAATAGCCAATCTTGTGCCTCCAATAAGTGATTTCGTGTCATTGGTTGAACATTTAGGTCATTTTCGTCCTACCAAGGCCTATTCTAATCCAATTACGGTTTTTAAGCAATCTTGTGCATCCAATAAGAGATTTTGTGTCATTGGTTGAACTTTTACGTCATTTTCGTCCACCCAAGGCTTATTCTAATCCAATTAGGGTTTTTAACCAATCTTGTGGATCCAATAATTGCGTTTGTGTCATTGGTTGAACATTTAGGTCATTTTCGTCCTTCATAGGCTTATTCTAATCCAATTAGGGTTTTTAACCAATCTTCTGCATCCAATAAGTGCGTTTGTGTCATTGGTTGAACATTTAGGTCATTTTCGTCCTCAATAGGCTTATTCTAATCCAATTATGGTTTTTAACAAATCTTCTGCATCCAATAAGTGCGTTTGTGTCATTGGTTGAACATTTAGGTCATTTTTGTCCTCCCTAGGCATATTCTAATCCAATTACGGTTTTTAACCAATCTTGTGCATCCAATAAGTGATTTTGTGTCATTAGTTGAACATTTAGGTCATTTTCGTCCTCCATAGGCTTTTTCTAATCCAATTAGGGTTTTTAACCAATCTTCTGCATCCAATAAGTGCGTTTGTGTCATTGGTTGAACATTTAGGTCATTTTCGTCCTCCCTAGGCCTATTCTAATCAAATTAGGGTTTTTAACCAATCTTGTGCATCCAATAAGTTATTTTGTGTCATTAGTTGAACATTAAGGTCATTTTCGTCCTTATTAGGGTTATTCTATTCCAATTAGGGTTTTTAACCAATCTTCTGCATCCAATAAGTGCGTTTGTGTCATTGATTGAACATTTAGGTCATTTTCGTCCTCCCTAAGCCAATTCTAATCCAATTACGGTTTTTAACTAATCTTGTGCTTCCAATAAGTTATTTTGTGTCATTTGTTGAACATTTAGGTCATTTTCGTCCACCCAAGGCTTATTCTAATCCAATTAGGGTTATTAGCCAATCTTGTGCATCCAATAAGTGATTTTTGTGTCATTGGTTGAATATTTAGGTCATGTTTTTTCCTCCCTAGGCTTATTCAAATCTAATTAGGGTTTTTAACCAATCTTATGCATCCAATAAGTGCGTTTGTGTCATTGGTTGAACAATTAGGTCATTTTCGTCCACCCTAGGCTTATTCTAATCCAATTAGGGTTATTAGCCAATCTTGTGCCTCCAATAAGTGATTTCGTGTCATTGGTTGAACATTTAGGTCATTTTCGTCCTCCCAAGGCCTATTCTAATCCAATTACGGTTTTTAACCAATCTTGTGCATCCAATAAGAGATTTTGTGTCATTGGTTGAACTTTTAGGTCATTTTCGTCCACCCAAGGCTTATTCTAATCCAATTAGGGTTTTTAACCAATCTTGTGGATCCAATAATTGCGTTTGTGTCATTGGTTGAACATTTAGGTCATTTTCGTCCTCCATAGGCTTATTCTAATCCAATTAGGGTTTTTAACCAATCTTCTGCATCCAATAAGTACGTTTGTGTCATTGGTTGAACATTTAGGTCATTTTCGTCCTCAATAAGCTTATTCTAATCCAATTAGGGTTTTTAACCAATCTTCTGCATCCAATAAGTGCGTTTGTGTCATTGGTTGAACATTTAGGTCATTTTTGTCCTCCATAGGCATATTCTAATCCAATTACGGTTTTTAACCAATCTTGTGCATCCAATAAGTGATTTTGTGTCATTAGTTGAACATTTAGGTCATTTTCGTCCTCCATAGGCTTATTCTAATCCAATTAGGGTTTTTAACCAATCTTCTGCATCCAATAAGTGCGTTTGTGTCATTGGTTGAACATTTAGGTCATTTTCATCCTCCCTAGGCCTATTCTAATCAAATTAGGGTTTTTAACCAATCTTGTGCATCCAATAAGTTATTTTGTGTCATTAGTTGAACATTAAGGTCATTTTCGTCCTTAATAGGGTTATTCTATTCCAATTAGGGTTTTTAACCAATCTTCTGCATCCAATAAGTGCGTTTGTGTCATTGGTTGAACATTTAGGTCATTTTCGTCCTCCCTAAGCCAATTCTAATCCAATTACGGTTTTTAACTAATCTTGTGCTTCCAATAAGTTATTTTGAGTCATTTGTTGAACATTTAGGTCATTTTCGTTCACCCAAGGCTTATTCTAATCCAATTAGGGTTATTAGCCAATCTTGTGCATCCAATAAGTGATTTTTGTGTCATTGGTTGAATATTTAGGTCATGTTTTTTCCTCCCTAGGTTTATTCAAATCTAATTAGTGTTTTTAACCAATCTTATGCATCCAATAAGTGCGTTTGTGTCATTGGTTGAACAATTAGGTCATTTTCGTCCACCCTAGGCTTATTCTAATCCAATTAGGGTTATTAGCCAATCTTGTGCCTCCAATAAGTGATTTCGTGTCATTGGTTGAACATTTAGGTCATTTTCGTCCTCCCAAGGCCTATTCTAATCCAATTACGGTTTTTAACCAATCTTGTGCATCCAATAAGAGATTTTGTGTCATTGGTTGAACTTTTACGTCATTTTCGTCCACCCAAGGCTTATTCTAATCCAATTAGGGTTTTTAACCAATCTTGTGGATCCAATAATTGCGTTTGTGTCATTGGTTGAACATTTAGGTCATTTTCGTCCTCCATAGGCTTATTCTAATCCAATTAGGGTTTTTAACCAATCTTCTGCATCCAATAAGTGCGTTTGTGTCATTGGTTGAACATTTAGGTCATTTTCGTCCTCAATAGGCTTATTCTAATCCAATTAGGGTTTTTAACCAATCTTCTACATCCAATAAGTGCGTTTGTGTCATTGGTTGAACATTTAGGTCATTTTTGTCCTCCCTAGGCATATTCTAATCCAATTACGGTTTTTAACTAATCTTGTGCATCCAATAAGTGATTTTGTGTCATTGGTTGAACATTTAGGTCATTTTCGTCCTCAATAGGCTTATTCTAATCCAATTAGGGTTTTTAACCAATCTTCTGCATCCAATAAGTGCGTTTGTGTCATTGGTTGAACATTTAGGTCATTTTTTTCCTCCCTAGGCTTATTCTAATCCAATTACGATTTTAAACCAATCTTGTGCATCCAATAAGTTATTTTGTGTTATTGGTTGAACTTTTAGGTCATTTTCGTCCACCCAAGGCTTATTCTAATCCAATTAGGGTTTTTAACTAATCTTTTGCATCCAATAAGTGCGTTTGTGTCATTGGTTGAACATTTAGGTCATTTTTGTCCTCCCTAGGCATATTCTAATCCAATTACGGTTTTTAACCAATCTTGTGCATCCAATAAGTGATTTTGTGTCATTAGTTGAACATTTAGGTCATTTTCGTCCTCCATAGGCTTTTTCTAATCCAATTAGGGTTTTTAACCAATCTTCTGCATCCAATAAGTGCGTTTGTGTCATTGGTTGAACATTTAGGTCATTTTCGTCCTCCCTAGGCCTATTCTAATCAAATTAGGGTTTTTAACCAATCTTGTGCATCCAATAAGTTATTTTGTGTCATTAGTTGAACATTAAGGTCATTTTCGTCCTTAATAGGGTTATTCTATTCCAATTAGGGTTTTGAACCAATCTTCTGCATCCAATAAGTGCGTTTGTGTCATTGGTTTAACATTTAGGTCATTTTCGTCCTCCCTAAGCCAATTCTAATCCAATTACGGTTTTTAACTAATCTTGTGCTTCCAATAAGTTATTTTGTGTCATTTGTTGAACATTTAGGTCATTTTCGTCCACCCAAGCCTTATTCTAATCCAATTAGGGATATTAGCCAATCTTGTGCATCCAATAAGTGATTTTTGTGTCATTGGTTGAATATTTAGGTCATGTTTTTTCCTCCCTAGGCTTATTCAAATCTAATTAGTGTTTTTAACCAATCTTATGCATCCTATAAGTGCGTTTGTGTCATTGGTTGAACAATTAGGTCATTTTCGTCCACCCTAGGCTTATTCTAATCCAATTAGGGTTATTAGCCAATCTTGTGCCTCCAATAAGTGATTTCGTGTCATTGGTTGAACATTTAGGTCATTTTCGTCCTCCCAAGGCCTATTCTAATCCAATTACGGTTTTTAACCAATCTTGTGCATCCAATAAGAGATTTTGTGCCATTGGTTGAACTTTTAGGTCATTTTCGTCCACCCAAGGCTTATTCTAATCCAATTAGGGTTTTTAACCAATCTTGTGGGTCCAATAATTGCGTTTGTGTCATTGGTTGAACATTTAGGTCATTTTCGTCCTCCATAGGCTTATTCTAATCCAATTAGGGTTTTTAACCAATCTTCTGCATCCAATAAGTGCGTTTGTGTCATTGGTTGAACATTTAGGTCATTTTCGTCCTCAATAGGCTTATTCTAATCCAATTAGGGTTTTGAACCAATCTTCTGCATCCAATAAGTGCGTTTGTGTCATTGGTTGAACATTTAGGTCATTTTTGTCCTCCCTAGGCATATTCTAATCCAATTACGGTTTTTAACTAATCTTGTGCATCCAATAAGTGATTTTGTGTCATTGGTTGAACATTTAGGTCATTTTCGTCCTCAATAGGCTTATTCTAATCCAATTAGGGTTTTTAACCAATCTTCTGCATCCAATAAGTGCGTTTGTGTCATTGGTTGAACATTTAGGTCATTTTTTTCCTCCCTAGGCTTATTCTAATCCAATTACGATTTTAAACCAATCTTGTGCATCCAATAAGTTATTTTGTGTTATTGGTTGAACTTTTAGGTCATTTTCGTCCACCCAAGGCTTATTCTAATCCAATTAGGGTTTTTAACTAATCTTTTGCATCCAATAAGTGCGTTTTTGTCATTGGTTGAACATTTAGGTCATTTTCGCCCTCCCTAGGCTTATTCTAATCCAATTAGGATTTTTAACCAATCTTGTGCATCCAATAAGTGATTTTGTGTCATTGGTTGAATATTTAGGTCATTTTCGTCCTCAATAAGCTTATTCTAATCCATTTAGGGTTTTTAACCAATCTTCTGCATCCAATAAGTGCGTTTGTTTCATTGGTTGAACATTTAGGTCATTTTCGTCCTCCCTAGGCCTATTCTAATCCAATTACGGTTTTTAACCAATCTTGTGCATCCAATAAGTGATTTTGTGTCATTGGTTGAACATTTAGGTCATTTTCGTCCTCCATAGGCTTATTCTAATCCAATTAGGGTTTTTAACCAATCTTCTGCCTCCAATAAGTGCGTTTGTGTCATTGGTTGAACATTTAGGTCATTTTCGTCCTTAATAGGGTTATTCTAATCCAATTAGGGTTTTTAACCAATCTTCTGCATCCAATAAGTGCGTTTGTGTCATTGGTTGAACATTTAGGTCATTTTCGTCCTCCCTAAGCCAATTCTAATCCAATTACGGTTTTTAACTAATCTTGTGCTTCCAATAAGTTATTTTGTGTCATTTGTTTAACATTTAGGTCATTTTCGTCCACCCAAGGCTTATTCTAATCCAATTAGGGTTATTAGCCAATCTTGGGCATCCAATAAGTGATTTTTGTGTCATTGGTTGAATATTTAAGTCATTTTTTTCCTCCCTAGGCTTATTCAAATCTAATTAGGGTTTTTAACCAATCTTATGCATCCAATAAGTGCGTTTGTGTCATTGGTTGAACATTTAGGTCATTTTCGTCCACCCTAGGCTTATTCTAATCCAATTAGGGTTATTAGCCAATCTTGTGCGTCCAATAAGTGATTTCGTGTCATTGGTTGAACATTTAGGTCATTTTCGTCCTCCCAAGGCCTATTCTAATCCAATTACGGTTTTTAACCAATCTTGTGCATCCAATAAGTGATTTTGTGTCATTGGTTGAACTTTTAGGTCATTTTCGTCCACACAAGGCTTATTCTAATCCAATTAGGGTTTTTAACCAATCTTGTGGATCCAATAATTGCATTTGTGTCATTGGTTTAACATTTAGGTCATTTTCGTCCTCCTTAGACTTATTCTAATCAAATTAGGGTTTTTAACCAATCTTGGGTATCCAATAAGAGATTTTGTGTCATTGGTTGAACATTTAGATCATTTTCGTCAACCCAAGGCTTATTCTAATCCAATTAGGGTTTTTAACCAATCTTGTGGATCCAATAAGTGCATTTTTGTCATTGGTTGAACATTTAGGTCATTTTCGTCTTCAATATGCTTATTCTTAGGGTTTTTAACCAATCTTCTGCATCCAATAAGTGCGTTTGTGTCATTGGTTGAACATTTAGGTCATTTTCGTCCTCCCTAGGCATATTCTAATCCAATTACGGTTTTTTACCAATCTTGTGCATCCAATAAGTGATTTTGTGTCATTGGTTGAACATTTAGGTCATTTTCGTCCTCCCTAGGCCTATTCTAATCCAATTACGGTTTTTAACCAATCTTGTGCATCCAATAAGTGATTTTGTGTCATTGGTTGAACATTTAGGTCATTTTCGTCCTCCATAGGCTTATTCTAATCCAATTAGGGTTTTTAACCAATCTTCTGCCTCCAATAAGTGCGTTTGTGTCATTGGTTGAACATTTAGGTCATTTTCGTCCTTAATAGGGTTATTCTAATCCAATTAGGGTTTTTAACCAATCTTCTGCATCCAATAAGTGCGTTTGTGTCATTGGTTGAACATTTAGGTCATTTTCGTCCTCCCTCAGCCAATTCTAATCCAATTACGGTTTTTAACTAATCTTGTGCTTCCAATAAGTTATTTTGTGTCATTTGTTGAACATTTAGGTCATTTTCGTCCACCCAAGGCTTATTCTAATCCAATTAGGGTTATTAGCCAATCTTGTGCATCCAATAAGTGATTTTTGTGTCATTGGTTGAATATTTAGGTCATGTTTTTTCCTCCCTAGGCTTATTCAAATCTAATTAGGGTTTTTAACCAATCTTATGCATCCAATAAGTGCGTTTGTGTCATTGGTTGAACATTTAGGTCATTTTCGTCCACGCTAGGCTTATTCTAATCCAATTAGGGTTATTAGCCAATCTTGTGCCTCCAATAAGTGATTTCGTGTCATTGGTTGAACATTTAGGTCATTTTCGTCCTCCCAAGGCCTATTCTAATCCAATTACGGTTTTTAACCAATCTTGTGCATCCAATAAGAGATTTTGAGTCATTGGTTAAACTTTTAGGTCATTTTCGTCCACCCAAGGCTTATTCTAATCGAATTAGGGTTTTTAACCAATCTTGTGGATCCAATAATTGCGTTTGTGTCATTGGTTGAACATTTAGGTCATTTTCGCCTCCTTAGACTTATTCTAATCCAATTAGGGTTTTTAGCCAATCTTCTGCATCCAATAAGTGCGTTTGTGTCATTGGTTGAACATTTAGGTCATTTTCGTCCTCCCTAGGCATATTCTAATCCAATTACGGTTTTTAACCAATCTTGTGCATCCAATAAGTGATTTTGTGTCATTGGTTGAACATTTAGGTCATTTTCGTCCTCAATAGGCTTATTCTAATCCAATTAGGGTTTTTAACCAATCTTCTGCATCCAATAAGTGCGTTTGTGTCATTGGTTGAACATTTAGGTCATTTTCGCCCTCCCTAGGCTTATTCTAATCCAATTAGGATTTTTAACCAATCTTGTGCATCCAATAAGTGATTTTGTGTCATTGGTTGAATATTTAGGTCATTTTCGTCCTCAATAGGCTTATTCTAATCCAATTAGGGTTTTTAACCAATCTTCTGCATCCAATAAGTGCGTTTGTGTCATTGGTTGAAAATTTAAGTCATTTTCGTCCTCACTAGGCCTATTCTAATCCAATTAGGGTTTTTAACCAATCTTGTGCATCCAATAAGTGATTTTGTGTAGGTCATTTTCATCCTCCATAGGCTTATTCTAATCCAATTAGGGTTTTTAACCAATCTTCTGCATCCAATTAGTGCGTTTGTGTCATTGGTTGAACAATTAGGTCATTTTCGTCCTCCCTAGGCCTATTCTAATCCAATTAGGGTTTTTAACCAATCTTGTGCATCCAATAAGTGATTTTGTGTCATTAGTTGAACATTTAAGTCATTTTCGTCCTCAATAGGTTTATTCTAATCTAATTAGGGTTTTTAACCAATCTTCTGCATC
>JBBPBP010000001.1:35139672-35171507 GCA_037974735.1 Cicer chorassanicum
AGGCCTATTCTAATCCAATTACGGTTTTTAACCAATCTTGTGCATCCAATAAGAGATTTTGTGTCATTGGTTGAACTTTTAGGTCATTTTCGTCCACCCAAGGCTTATTCTAATCCAATTAGGGTTTTTAACCAATCTTGTGGATCCAATAATTGCGTTTGTGTCATTGGTTGAACATTTAGGTCATTTTCGTCCTCCATAGGCTTATTCTAATCCAATTAGGGTTTTTAACCAATCTTCTGCATCCAATAAGTGTGTTTGTGTCATTGGTTGAACATTTAGGTCATTTTTGTCCTCCCTAGGCATATTCTAATCCAATTACGGTTTTTAACTAATCTTGTGCATCCAATAAGTGATTTTGTGTCATTGATTGAACATTTAGGTCATTTTCGTCCTCAATAGGCTTATTCTAATCCAATTAGGGTTTTTAACCAATCTTCTGCATCCAATAAGTGCGTTTGTGTCATTGGTTGAACATTTAGGTCATTTTTGTCCTCCCTAGGCTTATTCTAATCCAATTACGATTTTAAACCAATCTTGTGCATCCAATAAGTTATTTTGTGTTATTGGTTGAACTTTTAGGTCATTTTCGTCCACCCAAGGCTTATTCTAATCCAATTAGGGTTTTTAACTAATCTTTTGCATCCAATAAGTGCGTTTTTGTCATTGGTTGAACATTTAGGTCATTTTCGCCCTCCCTAGGCTTATTCTAATCCAATTAGGATTTTTAACCAATCTTGTGCATCCAATAAGTGATTTTGTGTCATTGGTTGAATATTTAGGTCATTTTCGTCCTCAATAAGCTTATTCTAATCCATTTAGGGTTTTTAACCAATCTTCTGCATCCAATAAGTGCGTTTGTTTCATTGGTTGAACATTTAGGTCATTTTCGTCCTCCCTAGGCCTATTCTAATCCAATTACGGTTTTTAACCAATCTTGTGCATCCAATAAGTGATTTTGTGTCATTGGTTGAACATTTAGGTCATTTTCGTCCTCCATAGGCTTATTCTAATCAAATTAGGGTTTTTAACCAATCTTCTGCCTCCAATAAGTGCGTTTGTGTCATTGGTTGAACATTTAGGTCATTTTCGTCCTTAATAGGGTTATTCTAATCCAATTAGGGTTTTTAACCAATCTTCTGCATCCAATAAGTGCGTTTGTGTCATTGGTTGAACATTTAGGTCATTTTCGTCCTCCCTAAGCCAATTCTAATCCAATTACGGTTTTTAACTAATCTTGTGCTTCCAATAAGTTATTTTGTGTCATTTGTTGAACATTTAGGTCATTTTCGTCCACCCAAGGCTTATTCTAATCCAATTAGGGTTATTAGCCAATCTTGTGCATCCAATAAGTGATTTCGTGTCATTGGTTGAACATTTAGGTCATTTTCGTCCTCCCAAGGCCTATTCTAATCCAATTACGGTTTTTAACCAATCTTGTGCCTCCAATAAGAGATTTTGTGTCATTGGTTGAACTTTTAGGTCATTTTCGTCCACCCAAGGCTTATTCTAATCCAATTAGGGTTTTTAACCAATCTTGTGGATCCAATAATTGCGTTTGTGTCATTGGTTGAACATTTAGGTCATTTTCGTCCTCCATAGGCTTATTCTAATCCAATTAGGGTTTTTAACCAATCTTCTGCATCCAATAAGTGCGTTTGTGTCATTGGTTGAACATTTAGGTCATTTTCGTCCTCAATAGGCTTATTCTAATCCAATTAGGGTTTTGAACCAATCTTCTGCATCCAATAAGTGCGTTTGTGTCATTGGTTGAACATTTAGGTCATTTTTGTCCTCCCTAGGCATATTCTAATCCAATTACGGTTTTTAACTAATCTTGTGCATCCAATAAGTGATTTTGTGTCATTGGTTGAACATTTAGGTCATTTTCGTCCTCAATAGGCTTATTCTAATCCAATTAGGGTTTTTAACCAATCTTCTGCATCCAATAAGTGCGTTTGTGTCATTGGTTGAACATTTAGGTCATTTTTTTCCTCCCTAGGCTTATTCTAATCCAATTACGATTTTAAACCAATCTTGTGCATCCAATAAGTTATTTTGTGTTATTGGTTGAACTTTTAGGTCATTTTCGTCCACCCAAGGCTTATTCTAATCCAATTAGGGTTTTTAACTAATCTTTTGCATCCAATAAGTGCGTTTTTGTCATTGGTTGAACATTTAGGTCATTTTCGCCCTCCCTAGGCTTATTCTAATCCAATTAGGATTTTTAACCAATCTTGTGCATCCAATAAGTGATTTTGTGTCATTGGTTGAATATTTAGGTCATTTTCGTCCTCAATAAGCTTATTCTAATCCATTTAGGGTTTTTAACCAATCTTCTGCATCCAATAAGTGCGTTTGTTTCATTGGTTGAACATTTAGGTCATTTTCGTCCTCCCTAGGCCTATTCTAATCCAATTACGGTTTTTAACCAATCTTGTGCATCCAATAAGTGATTTTGTGTCATTGGTTGAACATTTAGGTCATTTTCGTCCTCCATAGGCTTATTCTAATCAAATTAGGGTTTTTAACCAATCTTCTGCCTCCAATAAGTGCGTTTGTGTCATTGGTTGAACATTTAGGTCATTTTCGTCCTTAATAGGGTTATTCTAATCCAATTAGGGTTTTTAACCAATCTTCTGCATCCAATAAGTGCGTTTGTGTCATTGGTTGAACATTTAGGTCATTTTCGTCCTCCCTAAGCCAATTCTAATCCAATTACGGTTTTTAACTAATCTTGTGCTTCCAATAAGTTATTTTGTGTCATTTGTTGAACATTTAGGTCATTTTCGTCCACCCAAGGCTTATTCTAATCCAATTAGGGTTATTAGCCAATCTTGTGCATCCAATAAGTGATTTCGTGTCATTGGTTGAACATTTAGGTCATTTTCGTCCTCCCAAGGCCTATTCTAATCCAATTACGGTTTTTAACCAATCTTGTGCATCCAATAAGAGATTTTGTGTCATTGGTTGAACTTTTAGGTCATTTTCGTCCACCCAAGGCTTATTCTAATCCAATTAGGGTTTTTAACCAATCTTGTGGATCCAATAATTGCGTTTGTGTCATTGGTTGAACATTTAGGTCATTTTCGTCCTCCATAGGCTTATTCTAATCCAATTAGGGTTTTTAACCAATCTTCTGCATCCAATAAGTGTGTTTGTGTCATTGGTTGAACATTTAGGTCATTTTTGTCCTCCCTAGGCATATTCTAATCCAATTACGGTTTTTAACTAATCTTGTGCATCCAATAAGTGATTTTGTGTCATTGGTTGAACATTTAGGTCATTTTCGTCCTCAATAGGCTTATTCTAATCCAATTAGGGTTTTTAACCAATCTTCTGCATCCAATAAGTGCGTTTGTGTCATTGGTTGAACATTTAGGTCATTTTTGTCCTCCCTAGGCTTATTCTAATCCAATTACGATTTTAAACCAATCTTGTGCATCCAATAAGTTATTTTGTGTTATTGGTTGAACTTTTAGGTCATTTTCGTCCACCCAAGGCTTATTCTAATCCAATTAGGGTTTTTTACTAATCTTTTGCATCCAATAAGTGCGTTTGTGTCATTGGTTGAACATTTAGGTCATTTTCGCCCTCCCTAGGCTTATTCTAATCCAATTAGGATTTTTAACCAATCTTGTGCATCCAATAAGTGATTTTGTGTCATTGGTTGAATATTTAGGTCATTTTCGTCCTCAATAAGCTTATTCTAATCCATTTAGGGTTTTTAACCAATCTTCTGCATCCAATAAGTGCGTTTGTTTCATTGGTTGAACATTTAGGTCATTTTCGTCCTCCCTAGGCCTATTCTAATCCAATTACGGTTTTTAACCAATCTTGTGCATCCAATAAGTGATTTTGTGTCATTGGTTGAACATTTAGGTCATTTTCGTCCTCCATAGGCTTATTCTAATCAAATTAGGGTTTTTAACCAATCTTCTGCCTCCAATAAGTGCGTTTGTGTCATTGGTTGAACATTTAGGTCATTTTCGTCCTTAATAGGGTTATTCTAATCCAATTAGGGTTTTTAACCAATCTTCTGCATCCAATAAGTGCGTTTGTGTCATTGGTTGAACATTTAGGTCATTTTCGTCCTCCCTAAGCCAATTCTAATCCAATTACGGTTTTTAACTAATCTTGTGCTTCCAATAAGTTATTTTGTGTCATTTGTTGAACATTTAGGTCATTTTCGTCCACCCAAGGCTTATTCTAATCCAATTAGGGTTATTAGCCAATCTTGTGCATCCAATAAGTGATTTTTGTGTCATTGGTTGAATATTTAGGTCATGTTTTTTCCTCCCTAGGCTTATTCAAATCTAATTAGGGTTTTTAACCAATCTTATGCATCCAATAAGTGCGTTTGTGTCATTGGTTGAACATTTAGGTCATTTTCGTCCACGCTAGGCTTATTCTAATCCAATTAGGGTTATTAGCCAATCTTGTGCCTCCAATAAGTGATTTCGTGTCATTGGTTGAACATTTAGGTCATTTTCGTCCTCCCAAGGCCTATTCTAATCCAATTACGGTTTTTAACCAATCTTGTGCATCCAATAAGTGATTTTGTGTCATTGGTTGAACTTTTAGGTCATTTTCGTCCACACAAGGCTTATTCTAATCCAATTAGGGTTTTTAACCAATCTTGTGGATCCAATAATTGCATTTGTGTCATTGGTTTAACATTTAGGTCATTTTCGTCCTCCTTAGACTTATTCTAATCAAATTAGGGTTTTTAACCAATCTTGGGTATCCAATAAGAGATTTTGTGTCATTGGTTGAACATTTAGATCATTTTCGTCAACCCAAGGCTTATTCTAATCCAATTAGGGTTTTTATCCAATCTTGTGGATCCAATAAGTGCATTTTTGTCATTGGTTGAACATTTAGGTCATTTTCGTCTTCAATATGCTTATTCTTAGGGTTTTTAACCAATCTTCTGCATCCAATAAGTGCGTTTGTGTCATTGGTTGAACATTTAGGTCATTTTCGTCCTCCCTAGGCATATTCTAATCCAATTACGGTTTTTAACCAATCTTGTGCATCCAATAAGTGATTTTGTGTCATTGGTTGAACATTTAGGTCATTTTCGTCCTCAATAGGCTTATTCTAATCCAATTAGGGTTTTTAACCAATCTTCTACATCCAATAAGTGCGTTTGTGTCATTGGTTGAACATTTAGGTCATTTTCGCCCTCCCTAGGCTTATTCTAATCCAATTAGGATTTTTAACCAATCTTGTGCCTCCAATAAGTGATTTTGTGTCATTGGTTGAATATTTAGGTCATTTTCGTCCTCAATAGGCTTATTCTAATCCAATTAGGGTTTTTAACCAATCTTCTGCATCCAATAAGTGCGTTTGTGTCATTGGTTGAAAATTTAAGTCATTTTCGTCCTCACTAGGCCTATTCTAATCCAATTAGGGTTTTTAACCAATCTTGTGCATCCAATAAGTGATTTTGTGTAGGTCATTTTCATCCTCCATAGGCTTATTCTAATCCAATTAGGGTTTTTAACCAATCTTCTGCATCCAATTAGTGCGTTTGTGTCATTGGTTGAACAATTAGGTCATTTTCGTCCTCCCTAGGCCTATTCTAATCCAATTAGGGTTTTTAACCAATCTTGTGCATCCAATAAGTGATTTTGTGTCATTAGTTGAACATTTAAGTCATTTTCGTCCTCAATAGGTTTATTCTAATCTAATTAGGGTTTTTAACCAATCTTCTGCATCAAATAAGTGCGTTTGTGTCATTGGTTGAACATTTAGGTCATTTTCGTCCTCCCTAAGCCAATTCTAATCCAATTACGGTTTTTAACTAATCTTGTGCTTCCAATAAGTTATTTTGTGTCATTTGTTTAACATTTAGGTCATTTTCGTCCACCCAAGGCTTATTCTAATCCAATTAGGGTTATTAGCCAATCTTGGGCATCCAATAAGTGATTTTTTTGTCATTGGTTGAATATTTAAGTCATTTTTTTCCTCCCTAGGCTTATTCAAATCTAATTAGGGTTTTTAACCAATCTTATGCATCCAATAAGTGCGTTTGTGTCATTGGTTGAACATTTAGGTCATTTTCGTCCACCCTAGGCTTATTCTAATCCAATTAGGGTTATTAGCCAATCTTGTGCCTCCAATAAGTGATTTCGTGTCATTGGTTGAACATTTAGGTCATTTTCGTCCTCCCAAGGCCTATTCTAATCCAATTACGGTTTTTAACCAATCTTGTGCATCCAATAAGTGATTTTGTGTCATTGGTTGAACTTTTAGGTCATTTTCGTCCACACAAGGCTTATTCTAATCCAATTAGGATTTTTAACCAATCTTGTGGATCCAATAATTGCATTTGTGTCATTGGTTGAACATTTAGGTCATTTTCGTCCTCCTTAGACTTATTCTAATCAAATTAGGGTTTTTAACCAATCTTGGGTATCCAATAAGAGATTTTGTGTCATTGGTTGAACATTTAGGTCATTTTCGTCAACCCAAGGCTTATTCTAATCCAATTAGGGTTTTTAACCAATCTTGTGGATCCAATAAGTGCATTTTTGTCATTGGTTGAACATTTAGGTCATTTTCGTCTTCAATATGCTTATTCTTAGGGTTTTTAACCAATCTTCTGCATCCAATAAGTGCGTTTGTGTCATTGGTTGAACATTTAGGTCATTTTCGTCCTCCCTAGGCATATTCTAATCCAATTACGGTTTTTAACCAATCTTGTGCATCCAATAAGTGATTTTGTGTCATTGGTTGAACATTTAGGTCATTTTCGTCCTCAATAGGCTTATTCTAATCCAATTAGGGTTTTTAACCAATCTTCTGCATCCAATAAGTGCGTTTGTGTCATTGGTTGAACATTTATATCATTTTCGTCCTCCCTAGGCATATTTTAATCCAATTACGGTGTTTAACCAATCTTGTGCAATCAATAAGTGATTTTGTGTCATTGGTTGAACATTTAGGTCATTTTCGTCCTCAATAGGCTTATTCTAATCCAATTAGGGTTTTTAACCAATCTTCTGCATCCAATAAGTGCGTTTGTGTCATTGGTTGAACATTTAGGTCTTTTTCGTCCTCCCTAGGCCTATTCTAATCCAATTACGGTTTTTAACCAATCTTGTGCATCCAATAAGTTAGTTTGTGTCATTGGTTGAACTTTTAGGTCATTTTCGTCCACCCAAGGCTTATTCTAATCAAATTAGGGTTTTTAACCAATCTTGTGGATCCAATCATTGCGTTTGTGTCATTGGTTGAACATTTAGGTCATTTTCGTCCTCCTTAGACTTATTCTAATCCAATTAGGGTTTTTAACCAATCTTCTGCAGCCAATAAGTGCGTTTGTGTCATTGGTTGAACATTTAGGTCATTTTCGCCCTCCCTAGGCTTATTCTAATCCAATTAGGATTTTTAACCAATCTTGTGCATCCAATAAGTGATTTTGTGTCATTGGTTGAATATTTAGCTCATTTTCGTCCTCAATAGGCTTATTCTAATCCAATTAGGGTTTTTAACCAATCTTCTGCATCCAATAAGTGCGTTTGTGTCATTGGTTGAAAATTTAGGTCATTTTCGTCCTCCCTAGGCCTATTCTAATCCAATTAGGGTTTTTAACCAATCTTGTGCATCCAATAAGTGATTTTGTGTCATTGGTTGAACATTTAGGTCATTTTCGTCCTCAATAGGGTTATTCTAATCCAATTAGGGTTTTTAACCAATCTTCTGCATCCAATAAGTGCGTTTGTGTCATTGGTTGAACATTTAGGTCATTTTCGTCCTCCCTAAGCCAATTCTAATCCAATTACGGTTTTTAACTAATCTTGTGCTTCCAATAAGTTATTTTGTGTCATTTGTTGAACATTTAGGTCATTTTCGTCCACCCAAGGCTTATTCTAATCCAATTAGGGTTTTTAACCAATCTTCTGCATCCAATAAGTGCGTTTGTGTCATTGGTTGAACATTTAGGTCATTTTCGTCCTCCCTAGGCTTATTCTAATCCAATTATGATTTTTAACCAATCTTGTGCATCCAATAAGTGATTTTATGTCATTGGTTGAACATTTAGGTCATTTTTGTCCTCAATAGGCTTATTCTAATCCAATTAGGGTTTTTAACCAATCTTCTGCATCCAATAAGTGCGTTTGTGTCATTGGTTGAACATTTAGGTCATTTTCGTCCTCCCTAGGCCTATTCTAATCCAATTACGGTTTTTAACCAATCTTGTGCATCCAAAAAGTGATTTTGTGTCATTGGTCGAACATTTAGGTCATTTTCGTCCACCCAAGGCTTATTCTAATCCAGTTAGGGTTTTTAACCAATCTTGTGCATCCAATAAGTGATTTTGTGTCATTGGTTGAACATTTAGGTCATTTTCGTCCTCCATAGGCTTATTCTAATCCAATTAGGGTTTTTAACCAATCTTCTGCATCCAATAAGTGCGTTTGTGTCATTGGTTGAACATTTAGGTCATTTTCGTCCTCCTTAGGCTTATTCTAATCCAATTAGGGTTTTTAACCAATCTTGTGCATCCAATAAGTGATTTTGTGTCATTGGTTGAACATTTAGGTCATTTTCGTCCTCCCTAGGCTTATTCTCATCCAATTAGGGTTTTTAACCAATCTTGTTCATCCAATAAGTACATTTGTGTCATTGTTTGAACATTTAGGTCATTTTCGTCCTCCCAAGGCTTATTCTCGTCCAATTAGGGTTTTATCCAATCTTGTGCATGCAATAAGTGATTTTGTGTCATTGTTTGAACATTTAGGTCATTTTCGTCCTCCCAAGGCTTATTCTCGTCCAATTAGGGTTTTTAACCAATCTTGTGCATCCAATAAGTACATTTGTGTCATTGGTTGAACATTTAGGTCATTTTCGTCCTCCCAAGGCTTATTCTCGTCCAATTAGGGTTTTTAACCAATCTTGTGCATCCAATAAGTACATTTGTGTCATTGGTTGAATATTTAGGTCATTTTCATCCTCCCAAGGCTTATTCTCGTCCAATTAGGGTTTTTAACCAATCTTGTGCATCCAATAAGTACATTTGTGTCATTGGTTGAACATTTAGGTCATTTTCGTCCTCCCAAGGCTTATTCTCGTCCAATTAGGGTTTTTAACCAATCTTGTGCATCCAATAAGTACATTTGTGTCATTGGTTGAACATTTAGGTTATTTTCGTCCTCCAAAGGCTTATTCTTGTTCAATTAGAGTTTTTAACCAATCTTGTGCTTCCAATAAGTGATTTTGTGCCGTTGGTTGAACATTTAGGTCATTTTCGTCCTCCCAAGGCTTATTCTCGTCCAATTAGGGTTTTTAACCAATCTTGTGCATCCAATAAGTACATTTGTGTCATTGGTTGAACATTTAGGTCATTTTCGTCCTCCCAAGGCTTATTCTTGTCCAATTAGGGCTTATAACCAATCTTGTGCATCCAATAAGTACATTTGTGTCATTGGTTGAACATTTAGGTCATTTTCGTCCTCCCAAGGCTTATTCTCGTCCAATTAGGGTTTTTAACCAATCTTGTGCATCCAATAAGTACATTTGTGTCATTGGTTGAACATTTAGGTCATTTTCGTCCTCCCAAGGCTTATTCTCGTCCAATTAGGGTTTTTAACCAATCTTGTGCATCCAATAAGTACATTTGTGTCATTGGTTTAACATTTGGGTCATTTTCGTCCTCCCAAGGCTTATTCTCGTCCAATTAGGGTTTTTAACCAATCTTGTGCATCCAATAAGTACATTTGTGTCATTGGTTGAACATTTAGGTCATTTTCGTCCTCCCAAGGCTTATTCTCGTCCAATTAGGGTTTTTAACCAATCTTGTGCATCCAATAAGTACATTTGTGTCATTGGTTGAACATTTAGGTCATTTTCGTCCTCCCAAGGCTTATTCTTGTCCAATTAGGGTTTTTAACAATTCTTGTGCATCCAATAAGTACATTTGTGTCATTGGTTGAACATTTAGGTCATTTTCGTCCTCCCAAGGCTTATTCTCGTCCAATTAGGGTTTTTAACCAATCTTGTGCATCCAATAAGTGATTTTGTGTCATTGGTTGAACATTTAGGTCATATTCATCCTCCCTAGGCTTATTCTCGTCCAATTAGGGTTTTTAACCAATCTTGTGCATCCAATAAGTGATTTTGTGCCATTGGTTGAACATTTAGGTCATTTTCGTCCTCCCAAGGCTTATTCTCGTCCAATTAGGGTTTTTAACCAATCTTGTGCATCCAATAAGTACATTTGTGTCATTGGTTGAACGTTTAGGTCATTTTCGTCCTCCCAAGGCTTTTTCTCGTCCAATTAGGGGTTTTAACCAATCTTGTGCATCCAATAAGTACATTTGTGTCATTGGTTGAACATTTAGGTCATTTTCGTCCTCCCAAGGCTTATTCTCGTCCAATTAGGGTTTTTAACCAATCTTGTGCATCCAATAAGTACATTTGTGTCATTGGTTTAACATTTTGGTGATTTTCGTCCTCCGAAGGCTTATGCTCGTCCAATTACGGTTTTTAACCAATCTGTGCATCCAATAAGTACATTTGTGTCATTGGTTGAACATTTAGGTCATTTTCGTCCTCCCAAGGCTTATTCTCGTCCAATTAGGGTTTTTAACCAATCTTGTGCATCCAATAAGTACATTTGTGTCATTGTTTGAACATTTAGGTCATTTTCGTCCTCCCAAGGCTTATTCTCGTCCAATTAGGATTTTTAACCAATCTTGTGCATCCAATAAGTACATTTGTGTCATTGGTTGAACATTTAGGTCATTTTCGTCCTCCCAAGGCTTATTCTCGTACAATTAGGGTTTTTAACCAATCTTGTGCATCCACTAAGTACATTTGTGTCATTGGTTGAACATTTAGGTCATTTTCGTCCTCCCAAGGCTTATTCTCGTCCAATTAGGGTTTTTAACCAATCTTGTGCATCCAATAAGTACATTTGTGTCATTGGTTGAACATTTAGGTCATTTTCGTCCTCCCAAGGCTTATTCTCGTCCAATTAGGGTTTTTAACCAATCTTGTGCATCCAATAAGTACATTTGTGTCATTGGTTGAACATTTAGGTTATTTTCGTCCTCCCAAGTCTTTTTCTTGTCCAGTTAGGGTTTTTAACCAATCTTGTGCATCCAATAAGTACATTTGTGTCATTGGTTGAACATTTAGGTCATTTTCGTCCTCCCAAGGCTTATTCTCGTCCAATTAGGGTTTTTAACCAATCTTGTGCATCCAATAAGTACATTTGTGTCATTGGTTGAACATTTAGGTCATTTTCGTCCTCCGATGGCTTATTCTCGCCCAATTAGGGTTTTTAACCAATCTTGTGCATCCAATAAGTACATTTGTGTCATTGGTTGAACATTTAGGTCATTTTCGTCCTCCCAAGGCTTATTCTCGTCCAATTAGGGTTTTTAACCAATCTTGTGCATCGAATAAGTGTTTTTGTGTCATTGGTTGAACATTTAGGTCATTTTCGTCCTCCCTATGCTTAATCTCTTCCAATTAGGGTTTTTAACCAATCTTGTGCATCCAATAAGTACATCTGTGTCATTGATTGAACATTTAGGTCATTTTTGTCCTCCCAAGGATTATTCTCGTCCAATTAGGGTTTTTAACCAATCTTCTGCATCCAATAAGTACATTTGTGTCATTGGTTGAACATTTAGGTCATTTTCGTCCTCCCAAGGCTTATTCTCGTCCAATTAGGGTTTTTAACCAATCTTGTGCATCCAATAAGTACATTTGTGTCATTGGTTGAACATTTAGGTCATTTTCGTCCTCCCTAGGCTTATTCTAATCCAATTAGGGTTTTTAACCAATCTTGTGCATCCAATAAGTGATTTTGTGTCATTGGTTGAACATTTAGGTCATTTTCGTCCTCAATATGCTTATTCTAATCCAATTAGGGTTTTTAACCAATCTTCTGCATCCAATAAGTGCGTTTGTGTCATTGGTTGAACATTTAGGTCATTTTCGTCCTCCCTAGGCATATTCTAATCCAATTACGGTTTTTAACCAATCTTGTGCATCCAATAAGTGATTTTGTGTCATTGGTTGAACATTTAGGTCATTTTCGTCCTCAATAGGCTTATTCTAATCCAATTAGGGTTTTTAACCAATCTTCTACATCCAATAAGTGCGTTTGTGTCATTGGTTGAACATTTAGGTCATTTTCGCCCTCCCTAGGCTTATTCTAATCCAATTAGGATTTTTAACCAATCTTGTGCCTCCAATAAGTGATTTTGTGTCATTGGTTGAATATTTAGGTCATTTTCGTCCTCAATAGGCTTATTCTAATCCAATTAGGGTTTTTAACCAATCTTCTGCATCCAATAAGTGCGTTTGTGTCATTGGTTGAAAATTTAAGTCATTTTCGTCCTCACTAGGCCTATTCTAATCCAATTAGGGTTTTTAACCAATCTTGTGCATCCAATAAGTGATTTTGTGTAGGTCATTTTCATCCTCCATAGGCTTATTCTAATCCAATTAGGGTTTTTAACCAATCTTCTGCATCCAATTAGTGCGTTTGTGTCATTGGTTGAACAATTAGGTCATTTTCGTCCTCCCTAGGCCTATTCTAATCCAATTAGGGTTTTTAACCAATCTTGTGCATCCAATAAGTGATTTTGTGTCATTAGTTGAACATTTAAGTCATTTTCGTCCTCAATAGGTTTATTCTAATCTAATTAGGGTTTTTAACCAATCTTCTGCATCAAATAAGTGCGTTTGTGTCATTGGTTGAACATTTAGGTCATTTTCGTCCTCCCCAAGCCAATTCTAATCCAATTACGGTTTTTAACTAATCTTGTGCTTCCAATAAGTTATTTTGTGTCATTTGTTTAACATTTAGGTCATTTTCGTCCACCCAAGGCTTATTCTAATCCAATTAGGGTTATTAGCCAATCTTGGGCATCCAATAAGTGATTTTTGTGTCATTGGTTGAATATTTAAGTCATTTTTTTCCTCCCTAGGCTTATTCAAATCTAATTAGGGTTTTTAACCAATCTTATGCATCCAATAAGTGCGTTTGTGTCATTGGTTGAACATTTAGGTCATTTTCGTCCACCCTAGGCTTATTCTAATCCAATTAGGGTTATTAGCCAATCTTGTGCGTCCAATAAGTGATTTCGTGTCATTGGTTGAACATTTAGGTCATTTTCGTCCTCCCAAGGCCTATTCTAATCCAATTACGGTTTTTAACCAATCTTGTGCATCCAATAAGTGATTTTGTGTCATTGGTTGAACTTTTAGGTCATTTTCGTCCACACAAGGCTTATTCTAATCCAATTAGGGTTTTTAACCAATCTTGTGGATCCAATAATTGCATTTGTGTCATTGGTTTAACATTTAGGTCATTTTCGTCCTCCTTAGACTTATTCTAATCAAATTAGGGTTTTTAACCAATCTTGGGTATCCAATAAGAGATTTTGTGTCATTGGTTGAACATTTAGGTCATTTTCGTCAACCCAAGGCTAATTCTAATCCAATTAGGGTTTTTAACCAATCTTGTGGATCCAATAAGTGCATTTTTGTCATTGGTTGAACATTTAGGTCATTTTCGTCTTCAATATGCTTATTCTTAGGGTTTTTAACCAATCTTCTGCATCCAATAAGTGCGTTTGTGTCATTGGTTGAACATTTAGGTCATTTTCGTCCTCCCTAGGCATATTCTAATCCAATTACGGTTTTTAACCAATCTTGTGCATCCAATAAGTGATTTTGTGTCATTGGTTGAACATTTAGGTCATTTTCGTCCTCCATAGGCTTATTCTAATCCAATTAGGGTTTTTAACCAATCTTCTGCCTCCAATAAGTGCGTTTGTGTCATTGGTTGAACATTTAGGTCATTTTCGTCCTTAATAGGGTTATTCTAATCCAATTAGGGTTTTTAACCAATCTTCTGCATCCAATAAGTGCGTTTGTGTCATTGGTTGAACATTTAGGTCATTTTCGTCCTCCCTAAGCCAATTCTAATCCAATTACGGTTTTTAACTAATCTTGTGCTTCCAACAAGTTATTTTGTGTCATTTGTTGAACATTTAGGTCATTTTCGTCCACCCAAGGCTTATTCTAATCCAATTAGGGTTATTAGCCAATCTTGTGCATCCAATAAGTGATTTCGTGTCATTGGTTGAACATTTAGGTCATTTTCGTCCTCCCAAGGCCTATTCTAATCCAATTACGGTTTTTAACCAATCTTGTGCATCCAATAAGAGATTTTGTGTCATTGGTTGAACTTTTAGGTCATTTTCGTCCACCCAAGGCTTATTCTAATCCAATTAGGGTTTTTAACCAATCTTGTGGATCCAATAATTGCGTTTGTGTCATTGGTTGAACATTTAGGTCATTTTCGTCCTCCATAGGCTTATTCTAATCCAATTAGGGTTTTTAACCAATCTTCTGCATCCAATAAGTGTGTTTGTGTCATTGGTTGAACATTTAGGTCATTTTTGTCCTCCCTAGGCATATTCTAATCCAATTACGGTTTTTAACTAATCTTGTGCATCCAATAAGTGATTTTGTGTCATTGGTTGAACATTTAGGTCATTTTCGTCCTCAATAGGCTTATTCTAATCCAATTAGGGTTTTTAACCAATCTTCTGCATCCAATAAGTGCGTTTGTGTCATTGGTTGAACATTTAGGTCATTTTTGTCCTCCCTAGGCTTATTCTAATCCAATTACGATTTTAAACCAATCTTGTGCATCCAATAAGTTATTTTGTGTTATTGGTTGAACTTTTAGGTCATTTTCGTCCACCCAAGGCTTATTCTAATCCAATTAGGGTTTTTTACTAATATTTTGCATCCAATAAGTGCGTTTGTGTCATTGGTTGAACATTTAGGTCATTTTCGCCCTCCCTAGGCTTATTCTAATCCAATTAGGATTTTTAACCAATCTTGTGCATCCAATAAGTGATTTTGTGTCATTGGTTGAATATTTAGGTCATTTTCGTCCTCAATAAGCTTATTCTAATCCATTTAGGGTTTTTAACCAATCTTCTGCATCCAATAAGTGCGTTTGTTTCATTGGTTGAACATTTAGGTCATTTTCGTCCTCCCTAGGCCTATTCTAATCCAATTACGGTTTTTAACCAATCTTGTGCATCCAATAAGTGATTTTGTGTCATTGGTTGAACATTTAGGTCATTTTCGTCCTCCCTAGGCCTATTCTAATCCAATTAGGGTTTTTAACCAATCTTGTGCATCCAATAAGTGATTTTGTGTCATTAGTTGAACATTTAGGTCATTTTCGTCCTCAATAGGTTTATTCTAATCCAATTAGGGTTTTTAAGCAATCTTCTGTATCCAATAAGTGCGTTTGTGTCATTGGTTGAACATTTAGGTCATTTTCGTCCTCCCTAAGCCAATTCTAATCCAATTACGGTTTTTAACTAATCTTGTGCTTCCAATAAGTTATTTTGTGTCATTTGTTGAACATTTAGGTCATTTTCGTCCACCCAAGGCTTATTCAAATCCAATTAGGGTTATTAGCCAATCTTGTGCATCCAATAAGTGATTTTTGTGTCATTGCTTGAATATTTATGTCATTTTTTTCCTCCATAGGCTTATTCAAATCTAATTAGGGTTTTTAACCAATCTTATGCATCCAATAAGTGCGTTTGTGTCATTGGTTAAACATTTAGGTCATTTTCGTCAACCCAAGGCTTATTCTAATCCAATTAGGGTTTTTAACCAATCTTGTGGATCCAATAAGTGCATTTTTGTCATTGGTTGAAAATTTAGGTCATTTTCGTCCTCAATATGCTTATTCTAATCCAATTACGGTTTTTAACCAATCTTGTGCATCCAATAAGTGATTTTGTGTCATTGGTTGAACATTTAGGTCATTTTTGTCCTCCCTAGGCCTATTCTAATCCAATTACGGTTTTAAACCAATCTTGTGCATCCAATAAGTTATTTTGTGTCATTGGTTGAACTTTTAGGTCATTTTCTTCCACCCAAGGCTTATTCTAATCCAATTAGGGTTTTTAACCAATCTTGTGGATCCAATAATTGCGTTTGTGTCATTGAATGAACATTTAGGTCATTTTCGTCCTCAATAGGCTTATTCTAATCCAATTAGGGTTTTTAACCAATCTTCTGCAGCCAATAAGTGCGTTTGTGTCATTGGTTGAACATTTAGGTCATTTTTGTCCTCCCTAGGCATATTCTAATCCAATTACGTTTTTTAACCAATCTTGTGCATCAAATAAGTGATTTTGTGTCATTGGTTGAACATTTAGGTCATTTTCGTCCTCAATAGGCTTATTCTAATCCAATTAGAGTTTTTAACCAATCTTCTGCATCCAATAAGTGCGTTTGTGTCATTGGTTGAACATTTAGGTCATTTTTGCCCTCCCTAGGCCTATTCTAATCCAATTACGGTTTTAAACCAATCTTGTGCATCCAATAAGTTATTTTGTGTCATTGGTTGAACTTTTAGGTCATTTTCTTCCACCCAAGGCTTATTCTAATCCAATTAGGGTTTTTAACCAATCTTGTGGATCCAATAATTGCGTTTGTGTCATTGAATGAACATTTAGGTCATTTTCGTCCTCCGTAGACTTATTCTAATCCAATTAGGGGTTTTAACCAATCTTCTGCAGCCAATAAGTGCGTTTGTGTCATTGGTTGAACATTTAGGTCATTTTCGCCCTCCTTAGGCTTATTCTAATCCAATTAGGATTTTTAACCAATCTTGTGCATCCAATAAGTGATTTTGTGTTATTGGTTGATTATTTAGGTCATTTTCGTCCTCAATAGGCTTATTCTAATCCAATTAGGGTTTTTAACCAATCTTCTGCATCCAATAAGTGCGTTTGTGTGATTGGTTGAACATTTAGGTCATTTTCGTCCACCCTAGGCTTATTCTAATCCAATTACGGTTTTTAACCAATCTTGTGCATCCAATAAGAGATTTTGTGTCATTGGTTGAACTTTTAGGTCATTTTCGTCCACCCAAGGCTTATTCTAATCCAATTAGGGTTTTTAACCAATCTTGTGGATCCAATAATTGTGTTTGTGTCATTGGTTGAACATTTAGGTCATTTTTGTCCTCCGTAGACTTATTCTAATCCAATTAGGGTTTTTAACCAATCTTGTGTATCCAATAAGAGATTTTGTGTCATTGGTTGAACTTTTAGGTCATTTTCGTCCACCCAAGACTTATTCTAATCCAATTAGGGTTTTTAACCAATCTTCTGCAGCCAATAAGTGCGTTTGTGTCATTGGTTGAACATTTAGGTCATTTTCGCCCTCCCTAGGCTTATTCTAATCCAATTAGGGTTTTTAACCAATCTTGTGGATCCAATAAGTGCATTTTTGCCATTGGTTGAACATTTAGGTCATTTTCGTCCTCAATATGCTTATTCTAATCCAATTAGGGTTTTTAACCAATCTTCTGCATCCAATAAGTGCGTTTGTGTCATTGGTTGAACATTTAGGTCATTTTCGTCCTCCCTAGGCATATTCTAATCCAATTACGGTTTTTAACCAATCTTGTGCATCCAATAAGTGATTTTGTGTCATTGGTTGAACATTTAGGTCATTTTCGTCCTCAATAAGCTTATTCTAATCCAATTAGGGTTTTTAAGCAATCTTCTGCATCCAATAAGTGCGTTTGTGTCATTGGTTGAACATTTAGGTCATTTTCGTCCTCCCTAGGCATATTCTAATCCAATTACGGTTTTTAACCAATCTTGTGCATCCAATAAGTGATTTTGTGTCATTGGTTGAACATTTAGGTCATTTTCGTCCTCAATAGGCTTATTCTAATCCAATTAGGGTTTTTAACCAATCTTCTGCATCCAATAAGTGCGTTTGTGTCATTGGTTGAACATTTAGGTCATTTTCGTCCTCCCTAGGCATATTCTAATCCAATTACGGTTTTTAACCAATCTTGTGCATCCAATAAGTGATTTTGTGTCATTGGTTGAACATTTAGGTCATTTTCGTCCTCAATAGGCTTATTCTAATCCAATTAGGGTTTTTAACCAATCTTCTACATCCAATAAGTGCGTTTGTGTCATTGGTTGAACATTTAGGTCATTTTCGCCCTCCCTAGGCTTATTCTAATCCAATTAGGATTTTTAACCAATCTTGTGCCTCCAATAAGTGATTTTGTGTCATTGGTTGAATATTTAGGTCATTTTCGTCCTCAATAGGCTTATTCTAATCCAATTAGGGTTTTTAACCAATCTTCTGCATCCAATAAGTGCGTTTGTGTCATTGGTTGAAAATTTAAGTCATTTTCGTCCTCACTAGGCCTATTCTAATCCAATTAGGGTTTTTAACCAATCTTGTGCATCCAATAAGTGATTTTGTGTAGGTCATTTTCATCCTCCATAGGCTTATTCTAATCCAATTAGGGTTTTTAACCAATCTTCTGCATCCAATTAGTGCGTTTGTGTCATTGGTTGAACAATTAGGTCATTTTCGTCCTCCCTAGGCCTATTCTAATCCAATTAGGGTTTTTAACCAATCTTGTGCATCCAATAAGTGATTTTGTGTCATTAGTTGAACATTTAAGTCATTTTCGTCCTCCATAGGTTTATTCTAATCTAATTAGGGTTTTTAACCAATCTTCTGCATCAAATAAGTGCGTTTGTGTCATTGGTTGAACATTTAGGTCATTTTCGTCCTCCCTAAGCCAATTCTAATCCAATTACGGTTTTTAACTAATCTTGTGCTTCCAATAAGTTATTTTGTGTCATTTGTTTAACATTTAGGTCATTTTCGTCCACCCAAGGCTTATTCTAATCCAATTAGGGTTATTAGCCAATCTTGGGCATCCAATAAGTGATTTTTGTGTCATTGGTTGAATATTTAAGTCATTTTTTTCCTCCCTAGGCTTATTCAAATCTAATTAGGGTTTTTAACCAATCTTATGCATCCAATAAGTGCGTTTGTGTCATTGGTTGAACATTTAGGTCATTTTCGTCCACCCTAGGCTTATTCTAATCCAATTAGGGTTTTTAGCCAATCTTGTGCGTCCAATAAGTGATTTCGTGTCATTGGTTGAACATTTAGGTCATTTTCGTCCTCCCAAGGCCTATTCTAATCCAATTACGGTTTTTAACCAATCTTGTGCATCCAATAAGTGATTTTGTGTCATTGGTTGAACTTTTAGGTCATTTTCGTCCACACAAGGCTTATTCTAATCCAATTAGGGTTTTTAACCAATCTTGTGGATCCAATAATTGCATTTGTGTCATTGGTTTAACATTTAGGTCATTTTCGTCCTCCTTAGACTTATTCTAATCAAATTAGGGTTTTTAACCAATCTTGGGTATCCAATAAGAGATTTTGTGTCATTGGTTGAACATTTAGATCATTTTCGTCAACCCAAGGCTTATTCTAATCCAATTAGGGTTTTTATCCAATCTTGTGGATCCAATAAGTGCATTTTTGTCATTGGTTGAACATTTAGGTCATTTTCGTCTTCAATATGCTTATTCTTAGGGTTTTTAACCAATCTTCTGCATCCAATAAGTGCGTTTGTGTCATTGGTTGAACATTTAGGTCATTTTCGTCCTCCCTAGGCATATTCTAATCCAATTACGGTTTTTAACCAATCTTGTGCATCCAATAAGTGATTTTGTGTCATTGGTTGAACATTTAGGTCATTTTCGTCCTCAATAGGCTTATTCTAATCCAATTAGGGTTTTTAACCAATCTTCTACATCCAATAAGTGCGTTTGTGTCATTGGTTGAACATTTAGGTCATTTTCGCCCTCCCTAGGCTTATTCTAATCCAATTAGGATTTTTAACCAATCTTGTGCCTCCAATAAGTGATTTTGTGTCATTGGTTGAATATTTAGGTCATTTTCGTCCTCAATAGGCTTATTCTAATCCAATTAGGGTTTTTAACCAATCTTCTGCATCCAATAAGTGCGTTTGTGTCATTGGTTGAAAATTTAAGTCATTTTCGTCCTCACTAGGCCTATTCTAATCCAATTAGGGTTTTTAACCAATCTTGTGCATCCAATAAGTGATTTTGTGTAGGTCATTTTCATCCTCCATAGGCTTATTCTAATCCAATTAGGGTTTTTAACCAATCTTCTGCATCCAATTAGTGCGTTTGTGTCATTGGTTGAACAATTAGGTCATTTTCGTCCTCCCTAGGCCTATTCTAATCCAATTAGGGTTTTTAACCAATCTTGTGCATCCAATAAGTGATTTTGTGTCATTAGTTGAACATTTAAGTCATTTTCGTCCTCAATAGGTTTATTCTAATCTAATTAGGGTTTTTAACCAATCTTCTGCATCCAATAAGTGCGTTTGTGTCATTGGTTGAACATTTAGGTCATTTTCGTCCTCCCTAAGCCAATTCTAATCCAATTACGGTTTTTAACTAATCTTGTGCTTCCAATAAGTTATTTTGTGTCATTTGTTTAACATTTAGGTCATTTTCGTCCACCCAAGGCTTATTCTAATCCAATTAGGGTTATTAGCCAATCTTGGGCATCCAATAAGTGATTTTTGTGTCATTGGTTGAATATTTAAGTCATTTTTTTCCTCCCTAGGCTTATTCAAATCTAATTAGGGTTTTTAACCAATCTTATGCATCCAATAAGTGCGTTTGTGTCATTGGTTGAACATTTAGGTCATTTTCGTCCACCCTAGGCTTATTCTAATCCAATTAGGGTTATTAGCCAATCTTGTGCCTCCAATAAGTGATTTCGTGTCATTGGTTGAACATTTAGGTCATTTTCGTCCTCCCAAGGCCTATTCTAATCCAATTAGGATTTTTAACCAATCTTGTGGATCCAATAATTGCATTTGTGTCATTGGTTGAACATTTAGGTCATTTTCGTCCTCCTTAGACTTATTCTAATCAAATTAGGGTTTTTAACCAATCTTGGGTATCCAATAAGAGATTTTGTGTCATTGGTTGAACATTTAGGTCATTTTCGTCAACCCAAGGCTTATTCTAATCCAATTAGGGTTTTTAACCAATCTTGTGGATCCAATAAGTGCATTTTTGTCATTGGTTGAACATTTAGGTCATTTTCGTCTTCAATATGCTTATTCTTAGGGTTTTTAACCAATCTTCTGCATCCAATAAGTGCGTTTGTGTCATTGGTTGAACATTTAGGTCATTTTCGTCCTCCCTAGGCATATTCTAATCCAATTACGGTTTTTAACCAATCTTGTGCATCCAATAAGTGATTTTGTGTCATTGGTTGAACATTTAGGTCATTTTCGTCCTCAATAGGCTTATTCTAATCCAATTAGGGTTTTTAACCAATCTTCTGCATCCAATAAGTGCGTTTGTGTCATTGGTTGAACATTTATATCATTTTCGTCCTCCCTAGGCATATTTTAATCCAATTACGGTGTTTAACCAATCTTGTGCAATCAATAAGTGATTTTGTGTCATTGGTTGAACATTTAGGTCATTTTCGTCCTCAATAGGCTTATTCTAATCCAATTAGGGTTTTTAACCAATCTTCTGCATCCAATAAGTGCGTTTGTGTCATTGGTTGAACATTTAGGTCTTTTTCGTCCTCCCTAGGCCTATTCTAATCCAATTACGGTTTTTAACCAATCTTGTGCATCCAATAAGTTAGTTTGTGTCATTGGTTGAACTTTTAGGTCATTTTCGTCCACCCAAGGCTTATTCTAATCAAATTAGGGTTTTTAACCAATCTTGTGGATCCAATCATTGCGTTTGTGTCATTGGTTGAACATTTAGGTCATTTTCGTCCTCCTTAGACTTATTCTAATCCAATTAGGGTTTTTAACCAATCTTCTGCAGCCAATAAGTGCGTTTGTGTCATTGGTTGAACATTTAGGTCATTTTCGCCCTCCCTAGGCTTATTCTAATCCAATTAGGATTTTTAACCAATCTTGTGCATCCAATAAGTGATTTTGTGTCATTGGTTGAATATTTAGGTCATTTTCGTCCTCAATAGGCTTATTCTAATCCAATTAGGGTTTTTAACCAATCTTCTGCATCTAGTAAGTGCGTTTGTGTCATTGGTTGAAAATTTAGGTCATTTTCGTCTTCCCTAGGCCTATTCTAATCCAATTAGGGTTTTTAAACAATCTTGTGCATCCAATAAGTGATTTTGTGTCATTGGTTGAACATTTAGGTCATTTTCGTCCTCAATAGGGTTATTCTAATCCAATTAGGGTTTTAAACCAATCTTCTTCATCCAATAAGTGCGTTTGTGTCATTGGTTGAACATTTAGGTCATTTTCGTCCTCCCTAAGCCAATTCTAATCCAATTAGGATTTTTAACCAATCTTGTGCATCCAATAAGCGATTTTGTGTCATTGGTTGAACATTTATGTCATTTTCGTCCTCAATAGGGTTATTCTAATCCAATTAGGGTTTTAAACCAATCTTCTTCATCCAATAAGTGCGTTTGTGTCATTGGTTGAAAATTTAGGTCATTTTCGCCCTCCCTAGGCCTATTCTAATCCAATTACGGTTTTTAACCAATCTTGTGCATCCAATAAGTTATTTTGTGTCATTGGTTGAACTTTTAGGTCATTTTCGTCCACCCAAGGCTTATTCTAATCCAATTAGGGTTTTTAACCAATCTTGTGGATCCAATAATTGCATTTGTGTCATTGGTTGAACATTTAGGTCATTTTCGTCCTCCTTAGACTTATTCTAATCAAATTAGGGTTTTTAACCAATCTTGGGTATCCAATAAGAGATTTTGTGTCATTGGTTGAACATTTAGGTCATTTTCGTCAACCCAAGGCTTATTCTAATCCAATTAGGGTTTTTAACCAATCTTGTGGATCCAATAAGTGATTTTGTGTCATTGGTTGAATATTTAGGTCATTTTCGTCTTCAATATGCTTATTCTAAACCAATTAGGGTTTTTAACCAATCTTCTGCATCCAATAAGTGCGTTTGTGTCATTGGTTGAACATTTAGGTCATTTTCGTCCTCCCTAGGCATATTCTAATCCAATTACGGTTTTTAACCAATCTTGTGCATCCAATAAGTGATTTTGTGTCATTGGTTGAACATTTAGGTCATTTTCGTCCTCAATAGGCTTATTCTAATCCAATTAGGGTTTTTAACCAATCTTCTGCATCCAATAAGTGTGTTTATGTCATTGGTTGAACATTTAGGTCATTTTCGTCCTCCCTAGGCCTATTCTAATCCAATTACGGTTTTTAACCAATCTTGTGCATCGAATAAGTTATTTTGTGTCATTGGTTGAACTTTTAGGTCATTTTCGTCCACCCAAGGCTTATTCTTATCCAATTAGGGTTTTTAACCAATCTTGTGGATCCAATCATTGCGTTTGTGTCATTGGTTGAACATTAAGGTCATTTTCGTCCTCCTTAGACTTATTCTAATCCAATTAGGGTTTTTAACCAATCTTCTGCAGCCAATAAGTGCGTTTGTGTCATTTGTTGAACATTTAGGTCATTTTCGCCCTCCCTAGGCTTATTCTAATCCAATTAGGATTTTTAACCAATCTTGTGCATCCAATAAGTGATTTTGTGTCATTGGTTGAATATTTAGGTCATTTTCGTCCTCAATAGGCTTATTCTAATCCAATTAGGGTTTTTAACCAATCTTCTGCATCCAATAAGTGTGTTTGTGTCATTGGTTGAAAATTTAGGTCATTTTCGTCCTCCCTAGGCCTATTCTAATCCAATTAGGGTTTTTAACCAATCTTGTGCATCCAATAAGTGATTTTGTGTCATTGGTTGAACATTTAGGTCATTTTCGTCCTCAATAGGGTTATTCTAATCCAATTAGGGTTTTAAACCAATCTTCTTCATCCAATAAGTGCGTTTGTGTCATTGGTTGAACATTTAGGTCATTTTCGTCCTCCCTAAGCCAATTCTAATCCAATTTGGATTTTTAACCAATCTTGTGCATCCAATAAGTGATTTTGTGTCATTGGTTGAACATTTATGTCATTTTCGTCCTCAATAGGGTTATTCTAATCCAATTAGGGTTTTAAACCAATCTTCTTCATCCAATAAGTGCGTTTGTGTCATTGGTTGAAAATTTAGGTCATTTTCGCCCTCCCTAGGCCTATTCTAATCCAATTACGGTTTTTAACCAATCTTGTGCATCCAATAAGTTATTTTGTGTCATTGGTTGAACTTTTAGGTCATTTTCGTCCACCCAAGGCTTATTCTAATCCAATTAGGGTTTTTAACCAATCTTGTGGATCGAATAATTGCATTTGTGTCATTGGTTGAACATTTAGGTCATTTTCGTCCTCCTTAGACTTATTCTAATCAAATTAGGGTTTTTAACCAATCTTGGGTATCCAATAAGAGATTTTGTGTCATTGGTTGAACATTTAGGTCATTTTCGTCAACCCAAGGCTTATTCTAATCCAATTAGGGTTTTTAACCAATCTTGTGGATCCAATAAGTGCATTTTTGTCATTGGTTGAACATTTAGGTCATTTTCGTCTTCAATATGCTTATTCTTAGGGTTTTTAACCAATCTTCTGCATCCAATAAGTGCGTTTGTGTCATTGGTTGAACATTTAGGTCATTTTCGTCCTCCCTAGGCATATTCTAATCCAATTACGGTTTTTAACCAATCTTGTGCATCCAATAAGTGATTTTGTGTCATTGGTTGAACATTTAGGTCATTTTCGTCCTCAATAGGCTTATTCTAATCCAATTAGGGTTTTTAACCAATCTTCTGCATCCAATAAGTGCGTTTGTGTCATTGGTTGAACATTTATGTCATTTTCGTCCTCCCTAGGCATATTTTAATCCAATTACGGTGTTTAACCAATCTTGTGCAATCAATAAGTGATTTTGTGTCATTGGTTGAACATTTAGGTCATTTTCGTCCTCAATAGGCTTATTCTAATCCAATTAGGGTTTTTAACCAATCTTCTGCATCCAATAAGTGCGTTTGTGTCATTGGTTGAACATTTAGGTCATTTTTGTCCTCCCTAGGCATATTCTAATCCAATTACGGTTTTTAACCAATCTTGTGCATCCAATAAGTGATTTTGTGTCATTAGTTGAACATTTAGGTCATTTTCGTCCTCCATAGGCTTATTCTAATCCAATTAGGGTTTTTAACCAATCTTCTGCATCCAATAAGTGCGTTTGTGTCATTGGTTGAACATTTAGGTCATTTTCATCCTCCCTAGGCCTATTCTAATCAAATTAGTGTTTTTAACCAATCTTGTGCATCCAATAAGTTATTTTGTGTCATTAGTTGAACATTAAGGTCATTTTCGTCCTTAATAGGGTTATTCTATTCCAATTAGGGTTTTTAACCAATCTTCTGCATCCAATAAGTGCGTTTGTGTCATTGGTTGAACATTTAGGTCATTTTCGTCCTCCCTAAGCCAATTCTAATCCAATTACGGTTTTTAACTAATCTTGTGCTTCCAATAAGTTATTTTGTGTCATTTGTTGAACATTTAGGTCATTTTCGTTCACCCAAGGCTTATTCTAATCCAATTAGGGTTATTAGCCAATCTTGTGCATCCAATAAGTGATTTTTGTGTCATTGGTTGAATATTTAGGTCATGTTTTTTCCTCCCTAGGTTTATTCAAATCTAATTAGTGTTTTTAACCAATCTTATGCATCCAATAAGTGCGTTTGTGTCATTGGTTGAACAATTAGGTCATTTTCGTCCACCCTAGGCTTATTCTAATCCAATTAGGGTTAATAGCCAATCTTGTGCCTCCAATAAGTGATTTCGTGTCATTGGTTGAACATTTAGGTCATTTTCGTCCTACCAAGGCCTATTCTAATCCAATTACGGTTTTTAAGCAATCTTGTGCATCCAATAAGAGATTTTGTGTCATTGGTTGAACTTTTACGTCATTTTCGTCCACCCAAGGCTTATTCTAATCCAATTAGGGTTTTTAACCAATCTTGTGGATCCAATAATTGCGTTTGTGTCATTGGTTGAACATTTAGGTCATTTTCGTCCTCCATAGGCTTATTCTAATCCAATTAGGGTTTTTAACCAATCTTCTGCATCCAATAAGTGCGTTTGTGTCATTGGTTGAACATTTAGGTCATTTTCGTCCTCAATAGGCTTATTCTAATCCAATTAGGGTTTTTAACCAATCTTCTGCATCCAATAAGTGCGTTTGTGTCATTGGTTGAACATTTAGGTCATTTTTGTCCTCCCTAGGCATATTCTAATCCAATTACGGTTTTTAACTAATCTTGTGCATCCAATAAGTGATTTTGTGTCATTGGTTGAACATTTAGGTCATTTTCGTCCTCAATAGGCTTATTCTAATCCAATTAGGGTTTTTAACCAATCTTCTGCATCCAATAAGTGCGTTTGTGTCATTGGTTGAACATTTAGGTCATTTTTTTCCTCCCTAGGCTTATTCTAATCCAATTACGATTTTAAACCAATCTTGTGCATCCAATAAGTTATTTTGTGTTATTGGTTGAACTTTTAGGTCATTTTCGTCCACCCAAGGCTTATTCTAATCCAATTAGGGTTTTTAACTAATCTTTTGCATCCAATAAGTGCGTTTTTGTCATTGGTTGAACATTTAGGTCATTTTCGCCCTCCCTAGGCTTATTCTAATCCAATTAGGATTTTTAACCAATCTTGTGCATCCAATAAGTGATTTTGTGTCATTGGTTGAATATTTAGGTCATTTTCGTCCTCAATAAGCTTATTCTAATCCATTTAGGGTTTTTAACCAATCTTCTGCATCCAATAAGTGCGTTTGTTTCATTGGTTGAACATTTAGGTCATTTTCGTCCTCCCTAGGCCTATTCTAATCCAATTACGGTTTTTAACCAATCTTGTGCATCCAATAAGTGATTTTGTGTCATTGGTTGAACATTTAGGTCATTTTCGTCCTCCATAGGCTTATTCTAATCAAATTAGGGTTTTTAACCAATCTTCTGCCTCCAATAAGTGCGTTTGTGTCATTGGTTGAACATTTAGGTCATTTTCGTCCTTAATAGGGTTATTCTAATCCAATTAGGGTTTTTAACCAATCTTCTGCATCCAATAAGTGCGTTTGTGTCATTGGTTGAACATTTAGGTCATTTTCGTCCTCCCTAAGCCAATTCTAATCCAATTACGGTTTTTAACTAATCTTGTGCTTCCAATAAGTTATTTTGTGTCATTTGTTGAACATTTAGGTCATTTTCGTCCACCCAAGGCTTATTCTAATCCAATTAGGGTTATTAGCCAATCTTGTGCATCCAATAAGTGATTTTTGTGTCATTGGTTGAATATTTAGGTCATGTTTTTTCCTCCCTAGGCTTATTCAAATCTAATTAGGGTTTTTAACCAATCTTATGCATCCAATAAGTGCGTTTGTGTCATTGGTTGAACAATTAGGTCATTTTCGTCCACCCTAGGCTTATTCTAATCCAATTAGGGTTATTAGCCAATCTTGTGCCTCCAATAAGTGATTTCGTGTCATTGGTTGAACATTTAGGTCATTTTCGTCCTCCCTAAGCCAATTCTAATCCAATTACGGTTTTTAACTAATCTTGTGCTTCCAATAAGTTATTTTGTGTCATTTGTTTAACATTTAGGTCATTTTCGTCCACCCAAGGCTTATTCTAATCCAATTAGGGTTATTAGCCAATCTTGGGCATCCAATAAGTGATTTTTGTGTCATTGGTTGAATATTTAAGTCATTTTTTTCCTCCCTAGGCTTATTCAAATCTAATTAGGGTTTTTAACCAATCTTATGCATCCAATAAGTGCGTTTGTGTCATTGGTTGAACATTTAGGTCATTTTCGTCCACCCTAGGCTTATTCTAATCCAATTAGGGTTATTAGCCAATCTTGTGCCTCCAATAAGTGATTTCGTGTCATTGGTTGAACATTTAGGTCATTTTCGTCCTCCCAAGGCCTATTCTAATCCAATTACGGTTTTTAACCAATCTTGTGCATCCAATAAGTGATTTTGTGTCATTGGTTGAACTTTTAGGTCATTTTCGTCCACACAAGGCTTATTCTAATCCAATTAGGGTTTTTAACCAATCTTGTGGATCCAATAATTGCATTTGTGTCATTGGTTTAACATTTAGGTCATTTTCGTCCTCCTTAGACTTATTCTAATCAAATTAGGGTTTTTAACCAATCTTGGGTATCCAATAAGAGATTTTGTGTCATTGGTTGAACATTTAGATCATTTTCGTCAACCCAAGGCTTATTCTAATCCAATTAGGGTTTTTATCCAATCTTGTGGATCCAATAAGTGCATTTTTGTCATTGGTTGAACATTTAGGTCATTTTCGTCTTCAATATGCTTATTCTTAGGGTTTTTAACCAATCTTCTGCATCCAATAAGTGCGTTTGTGTCATTGGTTGAACATTTAGGTCATTTTCGTCCTCCCTAGGCATATTCTAATCCAATTACGGTTTTTAACCAATCTTGTGCATCCAATAAGTGATTTTGTGTCATTGGTTGAACATTTAGGTCATTTTCGTCCTCAATAGGCTTATTCTAATCCAATTAGGGTTTTTAACCAATCTTCTACATCCAATAAGTGCGTTTGTGTCATTGGTTGAACATTTAGGTCATTTTCGCCCTCCCTAGGCTTATTCTAATCCAATTAGGATTTTTAACCAATCTTGTGCCTCCAATAAGTGATTTTGTGTCATTGGTTGAATATTTAGGTCATTTTCGTCCTCAATAGGCTTATTCTAATCCAATTAGGGTTTTTAACCAATCTTCTGCATCCAATAAGTGCGTTTGTGTCATTGGTTGAAAATTTAAGTCATTTTCGTCCTCACTAGGCCTATTCTAATCCAATTAGGGTTTTTAACCAATCTTGTGCATCCAATAAGTGATTTTGTGTAGGTCATTTTCATCCTCCATAGGCTTATTCTAATCCAATTAGGGTTTTTAACCAATCTTCTGCATCCAATTAGTGCGTTTGTGTCATTGGTTGAACAATTAGGTCATTTTCGTCCTCCCTAGGCCTATTCTAATCCAATTAGGGTTTTTAACCAATCTTGTGCATCCAATAAGTGATTTTGTGTCATTAGTTGAACATTTAAGTCATTTTCGTCCTCAATAGGTTTATTCTAATCTAATTAGGGTTTTTAACCAATCTTCTGCATCCAATAAGTGCGTTTGTGTCATTGGTTGAACATTTAGGTCATTTTCGTCCTCCCTAAGCCAATTCTAATCCAATTACGGTTTTTAACTAATCTTGTGCTTCCAATAAGTTATTTTGTGTCATTTGTTTAACATTTAGGTCATTTTCGTCCACCCAAGGCTTATTCTAATCCAATTAGGGTTATTAGCCAATCTTGGGCATCCAATAAGTGATTTTTGTGTCATTGGTTGAATATTTAAGTCATTTTTTTCCTCCCTAGGCTTATTCAAATCTAATTAGGGTTTTTAACCAATCTTATGCATCCAATAAGTGCGTTTGTGTCATTGGTTGAACATTTAGGTCATTTTCGTCCACCCTAGGCTTATTCTAATCCAATTAGGGTTATTAGCCAATCTTGTGCCTCCAATAAGTGATTTCGTGTCATTGGTTGAACATTTAGGTCATTTTCGTCCTCCCAAGGCCTATTCTAATCCAATTACGGTTTTTAACCAATCTTGTGCATCCAATAAGTGATTTTGTGTCATTGGTTGAACTTTTAGGTCATTTTCGTCCACACAAGGCTTATTCTAATCCAATTAGGATTTTTAACCAATCTTGTGGATCCAATAATTGCATTTGTGTCATTGGTTGAACATTTAGGTCATTTTCGTCCTCCTTAGACTTATTCTAATCAAATTAGGGTTTTTAACCAATCTTGGGTATCCAATAAGAGATTTTGTGTCATTGGTTGAACATTTAGGTCATTTTCGTCAACCCAAGGCTTATTCTAATCCAATTAGGGTTTTTAACCAATCTTGTGGATCCAATAAGTGCATTTTTGTCATTGGTTGAACATTTAGGTCATTTTCGTCTTCAATATGCTTATTCTTAGGGTTTTTAACCAATCTTCTGCATCCAATAAGTGCGTTTGTGTCATTGGTTGAACATTTAGGTCATTTTCGTCCTCCCTAGGCATATTCTAATCCAATTACGGTTTTTAACCAATCTTGTGCATCCAATAAGTGATTTTGTGTCATTGGTTGAACATTTAGGTCATTTTCGTCCTCAATAGGCTTATTCTAATCCAATTAGGGTTTTTAACCAATCTTCTGCATCCAATAAGTGCGTTTGTGTCATTGGTTGAACATTTATATCATTTTCGTCCTCCCTAGGCATATTTTAATCCAATTACGGTGTTTAACCAATCTTGTGCAATCAATAAGTGATTTTGTGTCATTGGTTGAACATTTAGGTCATTTTCGTCCTCAATAGGCTTATTCTAATCCAATTAGGGTTTTTAACCAATCTTCTGCATCCAATAAGTGCGTTTGTGTCATTGGTTGAACATTTAGGTCTTTTTCGTCCTCCCTAGGCCTATTCTAATCCAATTACGGTTTTTAACCAATCTTGTGCATCCAATAAGTTAGTTTGTGTCATTGGTTGAACTTTTAGGTCATTTTCGTCCACCCAAGGCTTATTCTAATCAAATTAGGGTTTTTAACCAATCTTGTGGATCCAATCATTGCGTTTGTGTCATTGGTTGAACATTTAGGTCATTTTCGTCCTCCTTAGACTTATTCTAATCCAATTAGGGTTTTTAACCAATCTTCTGCAGCCAATAAGTGCGTTTGTGTCATTGGTTGAACATTTAGGTCATTTTCGCCCTCCCTAGGCTTATTCTAATCCAATTAGGATTTTTAACCAATCTTGTGCATCCAATAAGTGATTTTGTGTCATTGGTTGAATATTTAGGTCATTTTCGTCCTCAATAAGCTTATTCTAATCCATTTAGGGTTTTTAACCAATCTTCTGCATCCAATAAGTGCGTTTGTTTCATTGGTTGAACATTTAGGTCATTTTCGTCCTCCCTAGGCCTATTCTAATTCAATTACGGTTTTTAACCAATCTTGTGCATCCAATAAGTGATTTTGTGTCATTGGTTGAACATTTAGGTCATTTTCGTCCTCCATAGGCTTATTCTAATCCAATTAGGGTTTTTAACCAATCTTCTGCCTCCAATAAGTGCGTTTGTGTCATTGGTTGAACATTTAGGTCATTTTCGTCCTTAATAGGGTTATTCTAATCCAATTAGGGTTTTTAACCAATCTTCTGCATCCAATAAGTGCGTTTGTGTCATTGGTTGAACATTTAGGTCATTTTCGTCCTCCCTAAGCCAATTCTAATCCAATTACGGTTTTTAACTAATCATGTGCTTCCAACAAGTTATTTTGTGTCATTTGTTGAACATTTAGGTCATTTTCGTCCACCCAAGGCTTATTCTAATCCAATTAGGGTTATTAGCCAATCTTGTGCATCCAATAAGTGATTTCGTGTCATTGGTTGAACATTTAGGTCATTTTCGTCCTCCCAAGGCCTATTCTAATCCAATTACGGTTTTTAACCAATCTTGTGCATCCAATAAGAGATTTTGTGTCATTGGTTGAACTTTTAGGTCATTTTCGTCCACCCAAGGCTTATTCTAATCCAATTAGGGTTTTTAACCAATCTTGTGGATCCAATAATTGCGTTTGTGTCATTGGTTGAACATTTAGGTCATTTTCGTCCTCCATAGGCTTATTCTAATCCAATTAGGGTTTTTAACCAATCTTCTGCATCCAATAATTACGTTTGTGTCATTGGTTGAACATTTAGGTCATTTTCGTCCTCAATAAGCTTATTCTAATCCAATTAGGGTTTTTAACCAATCTTCTGCATCCAATAAGTGCGTTTGTGTCATTGGTTGAACATTTAGGTCATTTTTGTCCTCCCTAGGCATATTCTAATCCAATTACGGTTTTTAACCAATCTTGTGCATCCAATAAGTGATTTTGTGTCATT
>JBBPBP010000001.1:35172007-35280573 GCA_037974735.1 Cicer chorassanicum
TTATTTTGTGTCATTTGTTGAACATTTAGGTCATTTTCGTCCACCCAAGGCTTATTCAAATCCAATTAGGGTTATTAGCCAATCTTGTGCATCCAATAAGTGATTTTTGTGTCATTGCTTGAATATTTATGTCATTTTTTTCCTCCATAGGCTTATTCAAATCTAATTAGGGTTTTTAACCAATCTTATGCATCCAATAAGTGCGTTTGTGTCATTGGTTAAACATTTAGGTCATTTTCGTCAACCCAAGGCTTATTCTAATCCAATTAGGGTTTTTAACCAATCTTGTGGATCCAATAAGTGCATTTTTGTCATTGGTTGAAAATTTAGGTCATTTTCGTCCTCAATATGCTTATTCTAATCCAATTACGGTTTTTAACCAATCTTGTGCATCCAATAAGTGATTTTGTGTCATTGGTTGAACATTTAGGTCATTTTCGTCCTCAATAGGCTTATTCTAATCCAATTAGGGTTTTTAACCAATCTTCTGCATCCAATAAGTGCGTTTGTGTCATTGGTTGAACATTTAGGTCATTTTTTTCCTCCCTAGGCTTATTCTAATCCAATTACGATTTTAAACCAATCTTGTGCATCCAATAAGTTATTTTGTGTTATTGGTTGAACTTTTAGGTCATTTTCGTCCACCCAAGGCTTATTCTAATCCAATTAGGGTTATTAACTAATCTTTTGCATCCAATAAGTGCGTTTTTGTCATTGGTTGAACATTTAGGTCATTTTCGCCCTCCCTAGGCTTATTCTAATCCAATTAGGATTTTTAACCAATCTTGTGCATCCAATAAGTGATTTTGTGTCATTGGTTGAATATTTAGGTCATTTTCGTCCTCAATAAGCTTATTCTAATCCATTTAGGGTTTTTAACCAATCTTCTGCATCCAATAAGTGCGTTTGTTTCATTGGTTGAACATTTAGGTCATTTTCGTCCTCCCTAGGCCTATTCTAATCCAATTACGGTTTTTAACCAATCTTGTGCATCCAATAAGTGATTTTGTGTCATTGGTTGAACATTTAGGTCATTTTCGTCCTCCATAGGCTTATTCTAATCAAATTAGGGTTTTTAACCAATCTTCTGCCTCCAATAAGTGCGTTTGTGTCATTGGTTGAACATTTAGGTCATTTTCGTCCTTAATAGGGTTATTCTAATCCAATTAGGGTTTTTAACCAATCTTCTGCATCCAATAAGTGCGTTTGTGTCATTGGTTGAACATTTAGGTCATTTTCGTCCTCCCTAAGCCAATTCTAATCCAATTACGGTTTTTAACTAATCTTGTGCTTCCAATAAGTTATTTTGTGTCATTTGTTGAACATTTAGGTCATTTTCGTCCACCCAAGGCTTATTCTAATCCAATTAGGGTTATTAGCCAATCTTGTGCATCCAATAAGTGATTTCGTGTCATTGGTTGAACATTTAGGTCATTTTCGTCCTCCCAAGGCCTATTCTAATCCAATTACGGTTTTTAACCAATCTTGTGCATCCAATAAGAGATTTTGTGTCATTGGTTGAACTTTTAGGTCATTTTCGTCCACCCAAGGCTTATTCTAATCCAATTAGGGTTTTTAACCAATCTTGTGGATCCAATAATTGCGTTTGTGTCATTGGTTGAACATTTAGGTCATTTTCGTCCTCCATAGGCTTATTCTAATCCAATTAGGGTTTTTAACCAATCTTCTGCATCCAATAAGTGCGTTTGTGTCATTGGTTGAACATTTAGGTCATTTTCATCCTCCCTAGGCCTATTCTAATCCAATTACGGTTTTTAACCAATCTTGTGCATCCAATAAGTGATTTTGTGTCATTGGTTGAACATTTAGGTCATTTTCGTCCTCAATAGGCTTATTCTAATCCAATTAGGGTTTTTAACCAATCTTCTGCATCCAATAAGTGCGTTTGTGTCATTGGTTGAACATTTATATCATTTTCGTCCTCCCTAGGCATATTTTAATCCAATTACGGTGTTTAACCAATCTTGTGCAATCAATAAGTGATTTTGTGTCATTGGTTGAACATTTAGGTCATTTTCGTCCTCAATAGGCTTATTCTAATCCAATTAGGGTTTTTAACCAATCTTCTGCATCCAATAAGTGCGTTTGTGTCATTGGTTGAACATTTAGGTCTTTTTCGTCCTCCCTAGGCCTATTCTAATCCAATTACGGTTTTTAACCAATCTTGTGCATCCAATAAGTTATTTTGTGTCATTGGTTGAACTTTTAGGTCATTTTCGTCCACCCAAGGCTTATTCTAATCAAATTAGGGTTTTTAACCAATCTTGTGGATCCAATCATTGCGTTTGTGTCATTGGTTGAACATTTAGGTCATTTTCGTCCTCCTTAGACTTATTCTAATCCAATTAGGGTTTTTAACCAATCTTCTGCAGCCAATAAGTGCGTTTGTGTCATTGGTTGAACATTTAGGTCATTTTCGCCCTCCCTAGGCTTATTCTAATCCAATTAGGATTTTTAACCAATCTTGTGCATCCAATAAGTGATTTTGTGTCATTGGTTGAATATTTAGGTCATTTTCGTCCTCAATAGGCTTATTCTAATCCAATTAGGGTTTTTAACCAATCTTCTGCATCCAATAAGTGCGTTTGTGTCATTGGTTGAAAATTTAGGTGATTTTCGTCCTCACTAGGCCTATTCTAATCCAATTAGGGTTTTTAACCAATCTTGTGCATCCAATAAGTGATTTTGTGTAGGTCATTTTCATCCTCCATAGGCTTATTCTAATCCAATTAGGGTTTTTAACCAATCTTCTGCATCCAATTAGTGCGTTTGTGTCATTGGTTGAACAATTAGGTCATTTTCGTCCTCCCTAGGCCTATTCTAATCCAATTAGGGTTTTTAACCAATCTTGTGCATCCAATAAGTGATTTTGTGTCATTAGTTGAACATTTAAGTCATTTTCGTCCTCAATAGGTTTATTCTAATCTAATTAGGGTTTTTAACCAATCTTCTGCATCAAATAAGTGCGTTTGTGTCATTGGTTGAACATTTAGGTCATTTTCGTCCTCCCTAAGCCAATTCTAATCCAATTACGGTTTTTAACTAATCTTGTGCTTCCAATAAGTTATTTTGTGTCATTTGTTTAACATTTAGGTCATTTTCGTCCACCCAAGGCTTATTCTAATCCAATTAGGGTTATTAGCCAATCTTGGGCATCCAATAAGTGATTTTTGTGTCATTGGTTGAATATTTAAGTCATTTTTTTCCTCCCTAGGCTTATTCAAATCTAATTAGGGTTTTTAACCAATCTTATGCATCCAATAAGTGCGTTTGTGTCATTGGTTGAACATTTAGGTCATTTTCGTCCACCCTAGGCTTATTCTAATCCAATTAGGGTTATTAGCCAATCTTGTGCGTCCAATAAGTGATTTCGTGTCATTGGTTGAACATTTAGGTCATTTTCGTCCTCCCAAGGCCTATTCTAATCCAATTACGGTTTTTAACCAATCTTGTGCATCCAATAAGTGATTTTGTGTCATTGGTTGAACTTTTAGGTCATTTTCGTCCACACAAGGCTTATTCTAATCCAATTAGGGTTTTTAACCAATCTTGTGGATCCAATAATTGCATTTGTGTCATTGGTTTAACATTTAGGTCATTTTCGTCCTCCTTAGACTTATTCTAATCAAATTAGGGTTTTTAACCAATCTTGGGTATCCAATAAGAGATTTTGTGTCATTGGTTGAACATTTAGGTCATTTTCGTCAACCCAAGGCTAATTCTAATCCAATTAGGGTTTTTAACCAATCTTGTGGATCCAATAAGTGCATTTTTGTCATTGGTTGAACATTTAGGTCATTTTCGTCTTCAATATGCTTATTCTTAGGGTTTTTAACCAATCTTCTGCATCCAATAAGTGCGTTTGTGTCATTGGTTGAACATTTAGGTCATTTTCGTCCTCCCTAGGCATATTCTAATCCAATTACGGTTTTTAACCAATCTTGTGCATCCAATAAGTGATTTTGTGTCATTGGTTGAACATTTAGGTCATTTTCGTCCTCAATAGGCTTATTCTAATCCAATTAGGGTTTTTAACCAATCTTCTACATCCAATAAGTGCGTTTGTGTCATTGGTTGAACATTTAGGTCATTTTCGCCCTCCCTAGGCTTATTCTAATCCAATTAGGATTTTTAACCAATCTTGTGCCTCCAATAAGTGATTTTGTGTCATTGGTTGAATATTTAGGTCATTTTCGTCCTCAATAGGCTTATTCTAATCCAATTAGGGTTTTTAACCAATCTTCTGCATCCAATAAGTGCGTTTGTGTCATTGGTTGAAAATTTAAGTCATTTTCGTCCTCACTAGGCCTATTCTAATCCAATTAGGGTTTTTAACCAATCTTGTGCATCCAATAAGTGATTTTGTGTAGGTCATTTTCATCCTCCATAGGCTTATTCTAATCCAATTAGGGTTTTTAACCAATCTTCTGCATCCAATTAGTGCGTTTGTGTCATTGGTTGAACAATTAGGTCATTTTCGTCCTCCCTAGGCCTATTCTAATCCAATTAGGGTTTTTAACCAATCTTGTGCATCCAATAAGTGATTTTGTGTCATTAGTTGAACATTTAAGTCATTTTCGTCCTCACTAGGTTTATTCTAATCTAATTAGGGTTTTTAACCAATCTTCTGCATCAAATAAGTGCGTTTGTGTCATTGGTTGAACATTTAGGTCATTTTCGTCCTCCCTAAGCCAATTCTAATCCAATTACGGTTTTTAACTAATCTTGTGCTTCCAATAAGTTATTTTGTGTCATTTGTTTAACATTTAGGTCATTTTCGTCCACCCAAGGCTTATTCTAATCCAATTAGGGTTATTAGCCAATCTTGGGCATCCAATAAGTGATTTTTGTGTCATTGGTTGAATATTTAAGTCATTTTTTTCCTCCCTAGGCTTATTCAAATCTAATTAGGGTTTTTAACCAATCTTATGCATCCAATAAGTGCGTTTGTGTCATTGGTTGAACATTTAGGTCATTTTCGTCCACCCTAGGCTTATTCTAATCCAATTAGGGTTATTAGCCAATCTTGTGCGTCCAATAAGTGATTTCGTGTCATTGGTTGAACATTTAGGTCATTTTCGTCCTCGCAAGGCCTATTCTAATCCAATTACGGTTTTTAACCAATCTTGTGCATCCAATAAGTGATTTTGTGTCATTGGTTGAACTTTTAGGTCATTTTCGTCCACACAAGGCTTATTCTAATCCAATTAGGGTTTTTAACCAATCTTGTGGATCCAATAATTGCATTTGTGTCATTGGTTTAACATTTAGGTCATTTTCGTCCTCCTTAGACTTATTCTAATCAAATTAGGGTTTTTAACCAATCTTGGGTATCCAATAAGAGATTTTGTGTCATTGGTTGAACATTTAGATCATTTTCGTCAACCCAAGGCTTATTCTAATCCAATTAGGGTTTTTAACCAATCTTGTGGATCCAATAAGTGCATTTTTGTCATTGGTTGAACATTTAGGTCATTTTCGTCTTCAATATGCTTATTCTTAGGGTTTTTAACCAATCTTCTGCATCCAATAAGTGCGTTTGTGTCATTGGTTGAACATTTAGGTCATTTTCGTCCTCCCTAGGCATATTCTAATCCAATTACGGTTTTTAACCAATCTTGTGCATCCAATAAGTGATTTTGTGTCATTGGTTGAACATTTAGGTCATTTTCGTCCTCCCTAGGCCTATTCTAATCCAATTACGGTTTTTAACCAATCTTGTGCATCCAATAAGTGATTTTGTGTCATTGGTTGAACATTTAGGTCATTTTCGTCCTCCATAGGCTTATTCTAATCCAATTAGGGTTTTTAACCAATCTTCTGCCTCCAATAAGTGCGTTTGTGTCATTGGTTGAACATTTAGGTCATTTTCGTCCTTAATAGGGTTATTCTAATCCAATTAGGGTTTTTAACCAATCTTCTGCATCCAATAAGTGCGTTTGTGTCATTGGTTGAACATTTAGGTCATTTTCGTCCTCCCTAGGCATATTCTAATCCAATTACGGTTTTTTACCAATCTTGTGCATCCAATAAGTGATTTTGTGTCATTGGTTGAACATTTAGGTCATTTTCGTCCTCCCTAGGCCTATTCTAATCCAATTACGGTTTTTAACCAATCTTGTGCATCCAATAAGTGATTTTGTGTCATTGGTTGAACATTTAGGTCATTTTCGTCCTCCATAGGCTTATTCTAATCAAATTAGGGTTTTTAACCAATCTTCTGCCTCCAATAAGTGCGTTTGTGTCATTGGTTGAACATTTAGGTCATTTTCGTCCTTAATAGGGTTATTCTAATCCAATTAGGGTTTTTAACCAATCTTCTGCATCCAATAAGTGCGTTTGTGTCATTGGTTGAACATTTAGGTCATTTTCGTCCTCCCTAAGCCAATTCTAATCCAATTACGGTTTTTAACTAATCTTGTGCTTCCAATAAGTTATTTTGTGTCATTTGTTGAACATTTAGGTCATTTTCGTCCACCCAAGGCTTATTCTAATCCAATTAGGGTTATTAGCCAATCTTGTGCATCCAATAAGTGATTTCGTGTCATTGGTTGAACATTTAGGTCATTTTCGTCCTCCCAAGGCCTATTCTAATCCAATTACGGTTTTTAACCAATCTTGTGCATCCAATAAGAGATTTTGTGTCATTGGTTGAACTTTTAGGTCATTTTCGTCCACCCAAGGCTTATTCTAATCCAATTAGGGTTTTTAACCAATCTTGTGGATCCAATAATTGCGTTTGTGTCATTGGTTGAACATTTAGGTCATTTTCGTCCTCCATAGGCTTATTCTAATCCAATTAGGGTTTTTAACCAATCTTCTGCATCCAATAAGTGTGTTTGTGTCATTGGTTGAACATTTAGGTCATTTTTGTCCTCCCTAGGCATATTCTAATCCAATTACGGTTTTTAACTAATCTTGTGCATCCAATAAGTGATTTTGTGTCATTGGTTGAACATTTAGGTCATTTTCGTCCTCAATAGGCTTATTCTAATCCAATTAGGGTTTTTAACCAATCTTCTGCATCCAATAAGTGCGTTTGTGTCATTGGTTGAACATTTAGGTCATTTTTGTCCTCCCTAGGCTTATTCTAATCCAATTACGATTTTAAACCAATCTTGTGCATCCAATAAGTTATTTTGTGTTATTGGTTGAACTTTTAGGTCATTTTCGTCCACCCAAGGCTTATTCTAATCCAATTAGGGTTTTTTACTAATATTTTGCATCCAATAAGTGCGTTTGTGTCATTGGTTGAACATTTAGGTCATTTTCGCCCTCCCTAGGCTTATTCTAATCCAATTAGGATTTTTAACCAATCTTGTGCATCCAATAAGTGATTTTGTGTCATTGGTTGAATATTTAGGTCATTTTCGTCCTCAATAAGCTTATTCTAATCCATTTAGGGTTTTTAACCAATCTTCTGCATCCAATAAGTGCGTTTGTTTCATTGGTTGAACATTTAGGTCATTTTCGTCCTCCCTAGGCCTATTCTAATTCAATTACGGTTTTTAACCAATCTTGTGCATCCAATAAGTGATTTTGTGTCATTGGTTGAACATTTAGGTCATTTTCGTCCTCCATAGGCTTATTCTAATCCAATTAGGGTTTTTAACCAATCTTCTGCCTCCAATAAGTGCGTTTGTGTCATTGGTTGAACATTTAGGTCATTTTCGTCCTTAATAGGGTTATTCTAATCCAATTAGGGTTTTTAACCAATCTTCTGCATCCAATAAGTGCGTTTGTGTCATTGGTTGAACATTTAGGTCATTTTCGTCCTCCCTAAGCCAATTCTAATCCAATTACGGTTTTTAACTAATCTTGTGCTTCCAATAAGTTATTTTGTGTCATTTGTTTAACATTTAGGTCATTTTCGTCCACCCAAGGCTTATTCTAATCCAATTAGGGTTATTAGCCAATCTTGGGCATCCAATAAGTGATTTTTGTGTCATTGGTTGAATATTTAAGTCATTTTTTTCCTCCCTAGGCTTATTCAAATCTAATTAGGGTTTTTAACCAATCTTATGCATCCAATAAGTGCGTTTGTGTCATTGGTTGAACATTTAGGTCATTTTCGTCCACCCTAGGCTTATTCTAATCCAATTAGGGTTATTAGCCAATCTTGTGCGTCCAATAAGTGATTTCGTGTCATTGGTTGAACATTTAGGTCATTTTCGTCCTCCCAAGGCCTATTCTAATCCAATTACGGTTTTTAACCAATCTTGTGCATCCAATAAGTGATTTTGTGTCATTGGTTGAACTTTTAGGTCATTTTCGTCCACACAAGGCTTATTCTAATCCAATTAGGGTTTTTAACCAATCTTGTGGATCCAATAATTGCATTTGTGTCATTGGTTTAACATTTAGGTCATTTTCGTCCTCCTTAGACTTATTCTAATCAAATTAGGGTTTTTAACCAATCTTGGGTATCCAATAAGAGATTTTGTGTCATTGGTTGAACATTTAGATCATTTTCGTCAACCCAAGGCTTATTCTAATCCAATTAGGGTTTTTAACCAATCTTGTGGATCCAATAAGTGCATTTTTGTCATTGGTTGAACATTTAGGTCATTTTCGTCTTCAATATGCTTATTCTTAGGGTTTTTAACCAATCTTCTGCATCCAATAAGTGCGTTTGTGTCATTGGTTGAACATTTAGGTCATTTTCGTCCTCCCTAGGCATATTCTAATCCAATTACGGTTTTTAACCAATCTTGTGCATCCAATAAGTGATTTTGTGTCATTGGTTGAACATTTAGGTCATTTTCGTCCTCCCTAGGCCTATTCTAATCCAATTACGGTTTTTAACCAATCTTGTGCATCCAATAAGTGATTTTGTGTCATTGGTTGAACATTTAGGTCATTTTCGTCCTCCATAGGCTTATTCTAATCCAATTAGGGTTTTTAACCAATCTTCTGCCTCCAATAAGTGCGTTTGTGTCATTGGTTGAACATTTAGGTCATTTTCGTCCTTAATAGGGTTATTCTAATCCAATTAGGGTTTTTAACCAATCTTCTGCATCCAATAAGTGCGTTTGTGTCATTGGTTGAACATTTAGGTCATTTTCGTCCTCCCTCAGCCAATTCTAATCCAATTACGGTTTTTAACTAATCTTGTGCTTCCAATAAGTTATTTTGTGTCATTTGTTGAACATTTAGGTCATTTTCGTCCACCCAAGGCTTATTCTAATCCAATTAGGGTTATTAGCCAATCTTGTGCATCCAATAAGTGATTTTTGTGTCATTGGTTGAATATTTAGGTCATGTTTTTTCCTCCCTAGGCTTATTCAAATCTAATTAGGGTTTTTAACCAATCTTATGCATCCAATAAGTGCGTTTGTGTCATTGGTTGAACATTTAGGTCATTTTCGTCCACGCTAGGCTTATTCTAATCCAATTAGGGTTATTAGCCAATCTTGTGCCTCCAATAAGTGATTTCGTGTCATTGGTTGAACATTTAGGTCATTTTCGTCCTCCCAAGGCCTATTCTAATCCAATTACGGTTTTTAACCAATCTTGTGCATCCAATAAGTGATTTTGTGTCATTGGTTGAACTTTTAGGTCATTTTCGTCCACCCAAGGCTTATTCTAATCCAATTAGGGTTTTTAACCAATCTTGTGGATCCAATAATTGCGTTTGTGTCATTGGTTGAACATTTAGGTCATTTTCGTCCTCCTTAGACTTATTCTAATCAAATTAGGGTTTTTAACCAATCTTGTGTATCCAATAAGAGATTTTGTGTCATTGGTTGAACATTTAGGTAATTTTCGTCAACCCAAGGTTTATTCGAATCCAATTAGGGTATTTAACCAATCTTGTGGATCCAATAAGTGCATTTTTGTCATTGGTTGAACATTTAGGTCATTTTCGTCCTCTCTAGGCTTATTCTAATCCAATTAGGGTTTTTAACCAATCTTGTGCATCCAATAAGTGATTTTGTGTCATTGGTTGAACTTTTAGGTTATTTTCGTCCACCCAAGGCTTATTCTAATCCAATTAGGGTTTTTAACCAATCTTGTGGGTCCAATAATTGCATTTGTGTCATTGGTTGAACATTTAGGTCATTTTTGTCCTCCTTAGACTTATTCTAATCAAATTAGAGTTTTTACCCAATCTTGTGGATCCAATAAGTGCATTTTTGTCATTGGTTGAACATTTAGATCATTTTTGTCCTCCCTAGGCCTATTCTAATTCAATTACAGTTTTAAACCAATCATGTGCATCCAATAAGTGATTTTGTGTCATTGGATGAACATTTAGGTCATTTTCGTCCTCCATAGGCTTATTCTAATCCAATTAGGGTTTTTAACCAATCTTCTGCATCCTATAAGTGCGTTTGTGTCATTGGTTGAAAATTTAGGTCATTTTCGTCCTCCTTAGGCCTATTCTAATCCAATTAGGGTTTATAACCAATCTTGTGCATCCAATTAGTGATTTTGTGTCATTGGTTGAACATTTAGGTCATTTTCGTCCTCAATAGGGTTATTCTAATCCAATTAGGGTTTTTAACCAATCTTCTGCATCCAATAAGTGCGTTTGTGTCATTGGTTGAACATTTAGGTCATTTTCGTCCTCCCTAGGCCTATTCTAATCCAATTACGGTTTTTAACCAATCTTGTGCATCCAATAAGTGATTTTGTGTCATTGGTTGAACATTTAGGTCATTTTCGTCCTCAATAGGCTTATTCTAATCCAATTAGGGTTTTTAACGAATCTTATGCATCCAATAAGTGCGTTTGTGTCATTGGTTGAACATTTAGGTCATTTTCGTCCTCCCTAGGCTTATTCTAATCCAATTAGGGTTTTTAACTAATCTTGTGCATCCAATAAGTGATTTTGTGTCATTGGTTGAACATTTAGGTCATTTTCGTCCTCAATAGGCTTATTCTAATCCAATTAGGGTTTTTAACCAATCTTCTGCATCCAATAAGTGCGTTTGTGTCATTGGTTGAACATTTAGAACATTTTCGTCCTCCCTAGGCCTATTCTAATCCAATTACGGTTTTTAACCAATCTTGTGCATCCAATAAGTGATTTTGTGTCATTGGTTGAACATTTAGGTCATTTTCGTCCTCCATAGGCTTATTCTAATCCAATTAGGGTTTTTAACCAATCTTCTGCATCCAATAAGTGCGTTTGTGTCATTGGTTGAACATTTAGGTCATTTCCTTCCTCCCTAGGCTTATTCTAATCCAATTAGGGTTTTTAACCAATCTTGTGCATCCAATAAGTGATTTTGTGTCATTAGTTGAACATTTAGGTCATTTTTGTCCTCCCTAGGCTTATTCTAATCCAATTAGGGTTTTTAACCAATCTTGTGCATCCAATAAGTGATTTTGTGTCATTGGTTGAACATTTAGGTCATTTTCGTCCTCAATAGGCTTATTCTAATCCAATTAGGGTTTTTAACCAATCTTCTACATCCAATAAGTGCGTTTGTGTCATTGGTTGAACATTTAGGTCATTTTCGCCCTCCCTAGGCTTATTCTAATCCAATTAGGATTTTTAACCAATCTTGTGCCTCCAATAAGTGATTTTGTGTCATTGGTTGAATATTTAGGTCATTTTCGTCCTCAATAGGCTTATTCTAATCCAATTAGGGTTTTTAACCAATCTTCTGCATCCAATAAGTGCGTTTGTGTCATTGGTTGAACATTTAGGTCATTTTCGTCCTCCCTAGGCATATTCTAATCCAATTACGGTTTTTAACCAATCTTGTGCATCCAATAAGTGATTTTGTGTCATTGGTTGAACATTTAGGTCATTTTCGTCCTCAATAGGCTTATTCTAATCCAATTAGGGTTTTTAACCAATCTTCTACATCCAATAAGTGCGTTTGTGTCATTGGTTGAACATTTAGGTCATTTTCGCCCTCCCTAGGCTTATTCTAATCCAATTAGGATTTTTAACCAATCTTGTGCCTCCAATAAGTGATTTTGTGTCATTGGTTGAATATTTAGGTCATTTTCGTCCTCAATAGGCTTATTCTAATCCAATTAGGGTTTTTAACCAATCTTCTGCATCCAATAAGTGCGTTTGTGTCATTGGTTGAAAATTTAAGTCATTTTCGTCCTCACTAGGCCTATTCTAATCCAATTAGGGTTTTTAACCAATCTTGTGCATCCAATAAGTGATTTTGTGTAGGTCATTTTCATCCTCCATAGGCTTATTCTAATCCAATTAGGGTTTTTAACCAATCTTCTGCATCCAATTAGTGCGTTTGTGTCATTGGTTGAACAATTAGGTCATTTTCGTCCTCCCTAGGCCTATTCTAATCCAATTAGGGTTTTTAACCAATCTTGTGCATCCAATAAGTGATTTTGTGTCATTAGTTGAACATTTAAGTCATTTTCGTCCTCCATAGGTTTATTCTAATCTAATTAGGGTTTTTAACCAATCTTCTGCATCAAATAAGTGCGTTTGTGTCATTGGTTGAACATTTAGGTCATTTTCGTCCTCCCTAAGCCAATTCTAATCCAATTACGGTTTTTAACTAATCTTGTGCTTCCAATAAGTTATTTTGTGTCATTTGTTTAACATTTAGGTCATTTTCGTCCACCCAAGGCTTATTCTAATCCAATTAGGGTTATTAGCCAATCTTGGGCATCCAATAAGTGATTTTTGTGTCATTGGTTGAATATTTAAGTCATTTTTTTCCTCCCTAGGCTTATTCAAATCTAATTAGGGTTTTTAACCAATCTTATGCATCCAATAAGTGCGTTTGTGTCATTGGTTGAACATTTAGGTCATTTTCGTCCACCCTAGGCTTATTCTAATCCAATTAGGGTTTTTAGCCAATCTTGTGCGTCCAATAAGTGATTTCGTGTCATTGGTTGAACATTTAGGTCATTTTCGTCCTCCCAAGGCCTATTCTAATCCAATTACGGTTTTTAACCAATCTTGTGCATCCAATAAGTGATTTTGTGTCATTGGTTGAACTTTTAGGTCATTTTCGTCCACACAAGGCTTATTCTAATCCAATTAGGGTTTTTAACCAATCTTGTGGATCCAATAATTGCATTTGTGTCATTGGTTTAACATTTAGGTCATTTTCGTCCTCCATAGACTTATTCTAATCAAATTAGGGTTTTTAACCAATCTTGGGTATCCAATAAGAGATTTTGTGTCATTGGTTGAACATTTAGATCATTTTCGTCAACCCAAGGCTTATTCTAATCCAATTAGGGTTTTTAACCAATCTTGTGGATCCAATAAGTGCATTTTTGTCATTGGTTGAACATTTAGGTCATTTTCGTCTTCAATATGCTTATTCTTAGGGTTTTTAACCAATCTTCTGCATCCAATAAGTGCGTTTGTGTCATTGGTTGAACATTTAGGTCATTTTCGTCCTCCCTAGGCATATTCTAATCCAATTACGGTTTTTAACCAATCTTGTGCATCCAATAAGTGATTTTGTGTCATTGGTTGAACATTTAGGTCATTTTCGTCCTCAATAGGCTTATTCTAATCCAATTAGGGTTTTTAACCAATCTTCTGCATCCAATAAGTGCGTTTGTGTCATTGGTTGAACATTTATGTCATTTTCGTCCTCCCTAGGCATATTTTAATCCAATTACGGTGTTTAACCAATCTTGTGCAATCAATAAGTGATTTTGTGTCATTGGTTGAACATTTAGGTCATTTTCGTCCTCAATAGGCTTATTCTAATCCAATTAGGGTTTTTAACCAATCTTCTGCATCCAATAAGTGTGTTTGTGTCATTGGTTGAACATTTAGGTCTTTTTCGTCCTCCCTAGGCCTATTCTAATCCAATTACGGTTTTTAACCAATCTTGTGCATCCAATAAGTTATTTTGTGTCATTGGTTGAACTTTTAGGTCATTTTCGTCCACCCAAGGCTTATTCTAATCAAATTAGGGTTTTTAACCAATCTTGTGGATCCAATCATTGCGTTTGTGTCATTGGTTGAACATTTAGGTCATTTTCGTCCTCCTTAGACTTATTCTAATCCAATTTGGGTTTTTAACCAATCTTCTGCAGCCAATAAGTGCGTTTGTGTCATTGGTTGAACATTTAGGTCATTTTCGCCCTCCCTAGGCTTATTCTAATCCAATTAGGATTTTTAACCAATCTTGTGCATCCAATAAGTGATTTTGTGTCATTGGTTGAATATTTAGCTCATTTTCGTCCTCAATAGGCTTATTCTAATCCAATTAGGGTTTTTAACCAATCTTCTGCATCCAATAAGTGCGTTTGTGTCATTGGTTGAAAATTTAGGTCATTTTCGTCCTCACTAGGCCTATTCTAATCCAATTAGGGTTTTTAACCAATCTTGTGCATCCAATAAGTGATTTTGTGTAGGTCATTTTCATCCTCCATAGGCTTATTCTAATCCAATTAGGGTTTTTAACCAATCTTCTGCATCCAATTAGTGCGTTTGTGTCATTGGTTGAACAATTAGGTCATTTTCGTCCTCCCTAGGCCTATTCTAATCCAATTAGGGTTTTTAACCAATCTTGTGCATCCAATAAGTGATTTTGTGTCATTAGTTGAACATTTAAGTCATTTTCGTCCTCAATAGGTTTATTCTAATCTAATTAGGGTTTTTAACCAATCTTCTGCATCCAATAAGTGCGTTTGTGTCATTGGTTGAACATTTAGGTCATTTTCGTCCTCCCTAAGCCAATTCTAATCCAATTACGGTTTTTAACTAATCTTGTGCTTCCAATAAGTTATTTTGTGTCATTTGTTGAACATTTAGGTCATTTTCGTCCACCCAAGGCTTATTCTAATCCAATTAGGGTTATTAGCCAATCTTGTGCATCCAATAAGTGATTTTTGTGTCATTGGTTGAATATTTAGGTCATGTTTTTTCCTCCCTAGGCTTATTCAAATCTAATTAGGGTTTTTAACCAATCTTATGCATCCAATAAGTGCGTTTGTGTCATTGGTTGAACATTTAGGTCATTTTCGTCCACGCTAGGCTTATTCTAATCCAATTAGGGTTATTAGCCAATCTTGTGCCTCCAATAAGTGATTTCGTGTCATTGGTTGAACATTTAGGTCATTTTCGTCCTCCCAAGGCCTATTCTAATCCAATTACGGTTTTTAACCAATCTTGTGCATCCAATAAGTGATTTTGTGTCATTGGTTGAACTTTTAGGTCATTTTCGTCCACACAAGGCTTATTCTAATCCAATTAGGGTTATTAGCCAATCTTGGGCATCCAATAAGTGATTTTTGTGTCATTGGTTGAATATTTAAGTCATTTTTTTCCTCCCTAGGCTTATTCAAATCTAATTAGGGTTTTTAACCAATCTTATGCATCCAATAAGTGCGTTTGTGTCATTGGTTGAACATTTAGGTCATTTTCGTCCACCCTAGGCTTATTCTAATCCAATTAGGGTTATTAGCCAATCTTGTGCCTCCAATAAGTGATTTCGTGTCATTGGTTGAACATTTAGGTCATTTTCGTCCTCCCTAAGCCAATTCTAATCCAATTACGGTTTTTAACTAATCTTGTGCTTCCAATAAGTTATTTTGTGTCATTTGTTTAACATTTAGGTCATTTTCGTCCACCCAAGGCTTATTCTAATCCAATTAGGGTTATTAGCCAATCTTGGGCATCCAATAAGTGATTTTTGTGTCATTGGTTGAATATTTAAGTCATTTTTTTCCTCCCTAGGCTTATTCAAATCTAATTAGGGTTTTTAACCAATCTTATGCATCCAATAAGTGCGTTTGTGTCATTGGTTGAACATTTAGGTCATTTTCGTCCACCCTAGGCTTATTCTAATCCAATTAGGGTTATTAGCCAATCTTGTGCGTCCAATAAGTGATTTCGTGTCATTGGTTGAACATTTAGGTCATTTTCGTCCTCCCAAGGCCTATTCTAATCCAATTACGGTTTTTAACCAATCTTGTGCATCCAATAAGTGATTTTGTGTCATTGGTTGAACTTTTAGGTCATTTTCGTCCACACAAGGCTTATTCTAATCCAATTAGGGTTTTTAACCAATCTTGTGGATCCAATAATTGCATTTGTGTCATTGGTTTAACATTTAGGTCATTTTCGTCCTCCTTAGACTTATTCTAATCAAATTAGGGTTTTTAACCAATCTTGGGTATCCAATAAGAGATTTTGTGTCATTGGTTGAACATTTAGGTCATTTTCGTCAACCCAAGGCTAATTCTAATCCAATTAGGGTTTTTAACCAATCTTGTGGATCCAATAAGTGCATTTTTGTCATTGGTTGAACATTTAGGTCATTTTCGTCTTCAATATGCTTATTCTTAGGGTTTTTAACCAATCTTCTGCATCCAATAAGTGCGTTTGTGTCATTGGTTGAACATTTAGGTCATTTTCGTCCTCCCTAGGCATATTCTAATCCAATTACGGTTTTTAACCAATCTTGTGCATCCAATAAGTGATTTTGTGTCATTGGTTGAACATTTAGGTCATTTTCGTCCTCAATAGGCTTATTCTAATCCAATTAGGGTTTTTAACCAATCTTCTACATCCAATAAGTGCGTTTGTGTCATTGGTTGAACATTTAGGTCATTTTCGCCCTCCCTAGGCTTATTCTAATCCAATTAGGATTTTTAACCAATCTTGTGCCTCCAATAAGTGATTTTGTGTCATTGGTTGAATATTTAGGTCATTTTCGTCCTCAATAGGCTTATTCTAATCCAATTAGGGTTTTTAACCAATCTTCTGCATCCAATAAGTGCGTTTGTGTCATTGGTTGAAAATTTAAGTCATTTTCGTCCTCACTAGGCCTATTCTAATCCAATTAGGGTTTTTAACCAATCTTGTGCATCCAATAAGTGATTTTGTGTAGGTCATTTTCATCCTCCATAGGCTTATTCTAATCCAATTAGGGTTTTTAACCAATCTTCTGCATCCAATTAGTGCGTTTGTGTCATTGGTTGAACAATTAGGTCATTTTCGTCCTCCCTAGGCCTATTCTAATCCAATTAGGGTTTTTAACCAATCTTGTGCATCCAATAAGTGATTTTGTGTCATTAGTTGAACATTTAAGTCATTTTCGTCCTCAATAGGTTTATTCTAATCTAATTAGGGTTTTTAACCAATCTTCTGCATCAAATAAGTGCGTTTGTGTCATTGGTTGAACATTTAGGTCATTTTCGTCCTCCCTAAGCCAATTCTAATCCAATTACGGTTTTTAACTAATCTTGTGCTTCCAATAAGTTATTTTGTGTCATTTGTTTAACATTTAGGTCATTTTCGTCCACCCAAGGCTTATTCTAATCCAATTAGGGTTATTAGCCAATCTTGGGCATCCAATAAGTGATTTTTTTGTCATTGGTTGAATATTTAAGTCATTTTTTTCCTCCCTAGGCTTATTCAAATCTAATTAGGGTTTTTAACCAATCTTATGCATCCAATAAGTGCGTTTGTGTCATTGGTTGAACATTTAGGTCATTTTCGTCCACCCTAGGCTTATTCTAATCCAATTAGGGTTATTAGCCAATCTTGTGCCTCCAATAAGTGATTTCGTGTCATTGGTTGAACATTTAGGTCATTTTCGTCCTCCCAAGGCCTATTCTAATCCAATTACGGTTTTTAACCAATCTTGTGCATCCAATAAGTGATTTTGTGTCATTGGTTGAACTTTTAGGTCATTTTCGTCCACACAAGGCTTATTCTAATCCAATTAGGGTTTTTAACCAATCTTGTGGATCCAATAATTGCATTTGTGTCATTGGTTGAACATTTAGGTCATTTTCGTCCTCCTTAGACTTATTCTAATCAAATTAGGGTTTTTAACCAATCTTGGGTATCCAATAAGAGATTTTGTGTCATTGGTTGAACATTTAGGTCATTTTCGTCAACCCAAGGCTTATTCTAATCCAATTAGGGTTTTTAACCAATCTTGTGGATCCAATAAGTGCATTTTTGTCATTGGTTGAACATTTAGGTCATTTTCGTCTTCAATATGCTTATTCTTAGGGTTTTTAACCAATCTTCTACATCCAATAAGTGCGTTTGTGTCATTGGTTGAACATTTAGGTCATTTTCGTCCTCCCTAGGCATATTCTAATCCAATTACGGTTTTTAACCAATCTCGTGCATCCAATAAGTGATTTTGTGTCATTGGTTGAACATTTAGGTCATTTTCGTCCTCAATAGGCTTATTCTAATCCAATTAGGGTTTTTAACCAATCTTCTGCATCCAATAAGTGTGTTTATGTCATTGGTTGAACATTTAGGTCATTTTCGTCCTTTCTAGGCCTATTCTAATCCAATTACGGTTTTTAACCAATCTTGTGCATCGAATAAGTTATTTTGTGTCATTGGTTGAACTTTTAGGTCATTTTCGTCCACCCAAGGCTTATTCTAATCCAATTAGGGTTTTTAACCAATCTTGTGGATCCAATCATTGCGTTTGTGTCATTGGTTGAACATTTAGGTCATTTTCGTCCTCCTTAGACTTATTCTAATCCAATTAGGGTTTTTAACCAATCTTCTGCAGCCAATAAGTGCGTTTGTGTCATTGGTTGAACATTTAGGTCATTTTCGCCCTCCCTAGGCTTATTCTAATCCAATTAGGATTTTTAACCAATCTTGTGCATCCAATAAGTGATTTTGTGTCATTGGTTGAATATTTAGCTCATTTTCGTCCTCAATAGGCTTATTCTAATCCAATTAGGGTTTTTAACCAATCTTCTGCATCCAATAAGTGCGTTTGTGTCATTGGTTGAAAATTTAGGTCATTTTCGTCCTCCCTAGGCCTATTCTAATCCAATTAGGGTTTTTAACCAATCTTCTGCATCCAATAAGTGATTTTGTGTCATTGGTTGAACATTTAGGTCATTTTCATCCTCCCAAGGCCTATTCTAATCCAATTACGGTTTTTAACCAATCTTGTGCATCCAATAAGAGATTTTGTGTCATTGGTTGAACATTTAGGTCATTTTCGTCCTCCCTAGGCCTATTCTAATCCAATTAGGGTTTTTAACCAATCTTGTGCATCCAATAAGTGATTTTGTGTCATTAGTTGAACATTTAGGTCATTTTCGTCCTCAATAGGTTTATTCTAATCCAATTAGGGTTTTTAAGCAATCTTCTGCATCCAATAAGTGCGTTTGTGTCATTGGTTGAACATTTAGGTCATTTTCGTCCTCCCTAAGCCAATTCTAATCCAATTACGGTTTTTAACTAATCTTGTGCTTCCAATAAGTTATTTTGTGTCATTTGTTGAACATTTAGGTCATTTTCGTCCACCCAAGGCTTATTCAAATCCAATTAGGGTTATTAGCCAATCTTGTGCATCCAATAAGTGATTTTTGTGTCATTGCTTGAATATTTATGTCATTTTTTTCCTCCATAGGCTTATTCAAATCTAATTAGGGTTTTTAACCAATCTTATGCATCCAATAAGTGCGTTTGTGTCATTGGTTAAACATTTAGGTCATTTTCGTCAACCCAAGGCTTATTCTAATCCAATTAGGGTTTTTAACCAATCTTGTGGATCCAATAAGTGCATTTTTGTCATTGGTTGAAAATTTAGGTCATTTTCGTTCTCAATATGCTTATTCTAATCCAATTACGGTTTTTAACCAATCTTGTGCATCCAATAAGTGATTTTGTGTCATTGGTTGAACATTTAGGTCATTTTCGTCCTCCATAGGCTGATTCTAATCTAATTAGGGTTTTTAACCAATCTTCTGCATCCAATAAGTGCATTTGTGTCATTGGTTGAACATTTAGGTCATTTTTGTCCTCCCTAGGCTTATTCTAATCCAATTATGATTTTTAACCAATCTTGTGCATCCAATAAGTGATTTTGTGTCATTGGTTGAACATTTAGGTCATTTTCGTCCTCAATAGGCTTATTCTAATCCAATTAGGGTTTTTAACCAATCTTCTGCATCTAATAAGTGCGTTTGTGTCATTGGTTGAACATTTAGGTCATTTTCGTCCTCCCTAGGCCTATTCTAATCCAATTACGGTTTTTAACCAATCTTGTGCATCCAATAATTGATTTTGTGTCATTGGTTGAACATTTAGGTCATTTTCGTCCTCCATAGGCTTATTCTAATCCAATTAGGGTTTTTAACCAATCTTCTGCATCCAATAAGTGCGTTAGTGTCATTGGTTGAACATTTAGGTCATTTTCGTCCTCCCTAAGCCAATTCTAATCCAATTACGGTTTTTAATTAATCTTGTGCTTCCAATAAGTTATTTTGTGTCATTGGTTGAACATTTAGGTCATTTTCGTCCACCCAAGGCTTATTCTAATCCAATTAGGGTTATTAGCCAATCTTGTGCATCCAATAAGTGATTTTTGTGTCATTGGTTGAATATTTATGTCATTTTTTTCCTCCCTAGGCTTATTCAAATCTAATTAGGGTTTTTAACCAATCTTATGCATCCAATAAGTGCGTTTGTTTCATTGGTAGAACATTTCGGTCATTTTCGTCCACCCTAGGCTTATTCTATTCCAATTAGGGTTATTAGCCAATCTGGTGCCTCCAATAAGTGATTATGTGTCATTGGTTGAACATTTAGGTCATTTTCGTCCTCCCAAGGCCTATTCTAATCCAATTACGGTTTTTAACCAATCTTGTGCATCCAATAAGAGAGTTTGTGTGATTGGTTGAACTTTTAGGTCAATTTCGTCCACCCAAGGCTTATTCTAATCCAATTAGGGTTTTTAACCAATCTTGTGGATCCAATAATTGTGTTTGTGTCATTGGTTGAACATTTAGGTCATTTTCGTCCTCCTTAGGCTTATTCTAATCCAATTAGGGTTTTTAACCAATCTTGTGTATCCAATAAGAGATTTTGTGTCATTGGTTGAACATTTAGGTCATTTTCGTCAACCGAAGGCTTATTCTAATCCAATTAGGGTTTTTAACCAATCTTGTGGATCCAATAAGTGCATTTTTTTCATTCGTTGAACATTTAGGTCATTTTCGTCCTCAATATGCTTATTCTAATCCAATTAGGGTTTTTAACCAATCTTCTGCATCCAATAAGTGCGTTTGTGTCATTGGTTGAACATTTAGGTCATTTTCGTCCTCCCTAGGCCTATTCTAATCCAATTACGGTTTTTAACCAATCTTGTGCATCCAATAAGTGATTTTGTGTCATTGGTTGAACATTTAGGTCATTTTCGTCCTCTATAGGCTGATTCTAATCCAATTAGGGTTTTTACCCAATCTTCTGCATCCAATAAGTGCATTTGTGTCATTGGTTGAACATTTAGGTCATTTTCTTCCTCCCTAGGCTTACTCTAATCCAATTATGATTTTTAACCAATCTTGTGCATCCAATAAGTGATTTTATGTCATTGGTTGAACATTTAGGTCATTTTCTTCCTCAATAGGCTTATTCTAATCCAATTAGGGTTTTTAACCAATCTTCTGCATCCAATAAGTGCGTTTGTGTCATTGGTTGAACATTTAGGTCATTTTCGTCCTCCCTAGGCCTATTCTAATCCAATTACGGTTTTTAACCAATCTTGTGCATCCAATAATTGATTTTGTGTCATTGGTTGAACATTTAGGTCATTTTCATCCTCCATAGGCTTATTCTAATCCAATTAAAGTTTTTAACCAATCTTCTGCATCCAATAAGTGCGTTTGTGTCATTGGTTGAACATTTAGGTCATTTTTGTCCTCCCTAGGCCTATTCTAATCCAATTAGGGTTTTTAACCAGTCTTGTGCATCCAATAAGTGATTTTGTGTCATTGGTTGAACATTTAGTGTAAGATTAGATGTGCACCTAAGAAGGGGGGTGAATTAGGTGTTTTAGAGTGTTTCTCGTTTTCAGCGAATTAGCAATTGATTTTTGCGCTTATGGATTGTAAAAGATAATGTAAATGGCAGTAATGTAAAGAACACAACAGATTTATCCTGGTTCCCCTTATACCCAAGGGTACATCCAGTCCTCTTGCACACTACAAGAGATTTCTCCACTATTGTTAGAATATGTACAAGTCCCACCCTAGGATCTGTGCTACAAACTTCTAACAAAAGCCTCTAAGATAGCACCCCACTATCTTAGATAATGTACAAGATAGCACCCCACTATCTTAGATAAAACTACTTAAAGAAAGTACTACTTTCTTTTTACAAATAATGTGATTTGATAAGGAAATAGGAATATGAAAGAGAGGTATAAAGATAACAATCCAATATTGCTTCAAGTACTTTGAGAACCTTTGTCAAGGATATGAAAATGAAATGCAAGTACTTGAATTATGAAAAATGACTTTGAGAAAAATAGAAAAGTTGTTCAAAGTCGTTCAAGGTTTGGCCGTGGGATTGTTCTTGTTGAATCTGAAGTTATGACATATTTATAGTTCTCAAACATCTCTTTAGATTCGTGGCCTTTGATCCAAGAGGTTTGAGAAAGAATTGCAATGCTTTAAAGTGAATTCAAAGCTGAAAAATTGCATTGCTTCCAGTTGTATTCGACTACCAGATTTCTGTATTCGAATACAGCTTGCTGCAACGTTAAAAATTATTCAAACATTTCACTGTGTAGTCGAATACAGATGAGATGGCCAACTCTCTGACTTAGCCATGTTTTATCTTGTATTCGACTACAAGATATCTGTATTCGAATACAGCTTGCTGCAACGATAAAAATTATTCAAACATTTCACTGTGTAGTCGAATACAGATGAGATGGCCAACTCTCTGACTTAGCAATTTTCATCTGTATTTGAATACACTTAGGTTGTATTCGAATACACCTTTGTATTTTGTCAAAAATATTAATTGTAACACTTTGTAAATATAATTTTGACTTTTGAAAATGCTTTTTATGCATATGTAAAGATGAAAGGTTCTCATGTACTTGATCTTATGATTGTATCATTTACCTTTACATTTAAACATCTAATATGTTTGAAGTTTAACGTTTATCAATGAGATATTTTGGACTTCTTCTTTTTGAGCTTGTTGTCTTGATCATCATCATCATCGTTGGTCTTTTGTCTTCATCAAAAACATGTATTTTACATTTAGGTCATTTTCATCCTCCATAGGCTTATTCTAATCCAATTAGGGTTTTTAACTAATCTTGTGCTTCCAATAAGTTATTTTGTGTCATTTGTTGAACATTTAGGTCATTTTCGTCCACCCAAGGCTTATTCTAATCCAATTAGGGTTATTAGCCAATCTTGTGCATCCAATAAGTGATTTATGTGTCATTGGTTGAATATTTAGGTCATGTTTTTTCCTCCCTAGGCTTATTCAAATCTAATTAGGGTTTTTAGCCAATCTTATGCATCCAATAAGTGCGTTTGTGTCATTGGTTGAACATTTAGGTCATTTTCGTCCACCCTAGGCTTATTCTAATCCAATTAGGGTTATTAGCCAATCTTGTGCCTCCAATAAGTGATTTTGTGTCATTGGTTGAACATTTAGGTCATTTTCGTCCTCCCAAGGCCTATTCTAATCCAATTACGGTTTTTAACCAATCTTGTGCATCCAATAAGAGATTTTGTGTCATTGGTTGAACTTTTAGGTCATTTTCGTCCACCCAAGGCTTATTCTAATCCAATTAGGGTTTTTAACCAATCTTGTGTATCCAATAAGAGATTTTGTGTCATTGGTTGAACATTTAGATCATTTTCGTCAACCCAAGGCTTATTCTAATCCAATTAGGGTTTTTAACCAATCTTGTGGATCCAATAAGTGCATTTTTGTCATTGGTTGAACATTTAGGTCATTTTCGTCCTCAATATGCTTATTCTAATCCAATTAGGGTTTCTAACCAATCTTCTGCATCCAATAAGTGCGTTTGTGTCATTGGTTGAACATTTAGGTCATTTTTGTCCTCCCTAGGCCTACTCTAATCCAATTACGGTTTTTAACCAATCTTATGCATCCAATAAGTGATTTTGTGTCATTGGTTGAACATTTAGGTCATTTTCGTCCTCCATAGGCTTATTCTAATCCAATTAGGGTTTTTAACCAATCGTCTGGATCCAATAAGTGCGTTTGTGCCATTTCTTGAACATTTAGGTCATTTTCGTCCTCCCTAGGCTTATTCTAATCCAATTAGGATTTTTAACCAATCTTATGCATCCAATAAGTGATTTTGTGTCATTGGTTGAACATTTAGGTCATTTTCGTCCTCGATAGGCTCATTCTAATCCAATTAGGGTTTTTAACCAATCTTCTGCATCCAATAAGTGCATTTGTGTCATTGGTTGAACATTTAGGTTATTTTCGTCCTCCCTAGGCTTATTCTAATCCAATTATGATTTTTAAACAATCTTGTGCATCCAATAAGTGATTTTGTGTCGTTGGTTGAACATTTAGATCATTTTCGTCCTCAATAGGCTTATTCTAATCCAATTAGGGTTTTTAACCAATCTTCTGCATCCAATAAGTGCGTTTGTGTCATTGGTTGAACATTTAGGTCATTTTCGTCCTCCCTAGGCCTATTCTAATCCAATTACGGTTTTTAACCAATCTTGTGCATCCAATAATTGATTTTGTGTCATTGGTTGAACATTTAGGTCATTTTCGTCCTCCATAGGCTTATTCTAATCCAATTAGGGTTTTTAACCAATCTTCTGTATCCAATAAGTGCGTTTGTGTCACTAGTTGAACATTTAGGTCATTTTCGTCCTCCCTAGGCCTATTCTAATCCAATTAGGGTTTTTAACCAATCTTGTGCATCCAATAAGTGATTTTGTGTCATTGGTTGAACACTTAGGTCATTTTCGTCAACCCAAGGCTTATTCTAATCCAATTAGGGTTTTTAACCAATCTTGTGGATCCAATAAGTGCATTTTTGTCATTGGTTGAACATTTAGGTCATTTTCGTCCTCAATATGCTTATTCTAATTTAATTAGGGTTTTTAACCAATCTTCTGCATCCAATAAGTGCGTTTGTGCCATTGGTTGAACATTTAGGTCATTTTCGTCCTCCCTAGGCTTATTCTAATCCAATTATGATTTTTAACCAATCTTGTGCATCCAATAAGTGATTTTGTGTCATTGGTTGAACATTTAGGTCATTTTCGTCCTCGATAGGCTCATTCTAATCCAATTAGGGTTTTTAACCAATCTTCTGCATCCAATAAGTGCATTTGTGTCATTGGTTGAACATTTAGGTCATTTTCGTCCTCCCTAGCCTTATTCTAATCCAATTATGATTTTTAACCAATCTTGTGCATCCAATAAGTGATTTTGTGTCATTGGTTGAACATTTAGGTCATTTTCGTCCTCAATAGGCTTATTATAATCCAATTAGGGTTTTTAACCAATCTTCTGCATCCAATAAGTGCGTTTTTGTCATTGGTTGAACATTTAGGTCATTTTCGTCTTCCCTAGGCCTATTCTAATCCAATTACGGTTTTTAAACAATCTTGTGCATCCAATAATTGATTTTGTGTCATTGGTTGAACATTTAGGTCATTTTCGTCCTCAAAAGGCTTATTCTAATCCAATTAGGGTTTTTAACCAATCTTCTGCATCCAATAAGTGCGTTTGTGTCATTGGTTGAACATTTAGGTCATTTTCGTCCTCCCTAGGCCTATTCTAATCCAATTAGGGTTTTTAACCAATCTTGTGCATCCAATAAGTGATTTTGTGTCATTGGTTGAACATTTAGGTCATTTTTGTCCTCAATAGGGTTATTCTAATCCAATTAGGGTTTTTAACCAATCTTCTGCATCCAATAAGTGCGTTTGTGTCATTGGTTGAACATTTAGGTCATTTTCGTCCACCCAAGGCTTATTCTAATCCAATTAGGGTTATTAGCCAATCTTGGGCATCCAATAAGTGATTTTTGTGTCATTGGTTGAATATTTAGGTCATTTTTTTCCTCCCTAGGCTTATTCAAATCTAATTAGGGTTTTTAACCAATCTTATGCATCCAATAAGTGCCTTTGTGTCATTGGTTGAACATTTAGGTCATTTTCGTCCACCCAAGGCTTATTCTAATCCAATTAGGGTTATTAGCCAATCTTATGCGTCCAATAAGTGATTTTGTGTCATTGGTTGAACATTTAGGTCATTTTCGTCCTCCCTAGGCCTATTCTAATCCAATTAGGGTTTTTAACCAATCTTGTGCATCCAATAAGTGATTTTGTGTCATTGGTTGAACATTTAGGTCATTTTTGTCCTCAATAGGGTTATTCTAATCCAATTAGGGTTTTTAACCAATTTTCTGCATCCAATAAGTGCGTTTGTGTCATTGGTTGAACATTTAGGTCATTTTCATCCTCCGTAAGCCAATTCTAATCCAATTACGGTTTTTAACTAATCTTGTGCTTCCAATAAGTGATTTTGTGTCATTGGTTGAACATTTAGGTCATTTTCGTCCACCCAAGGCTTATTCTAATCCAATTAGGGTTATTAGCCAATCTTGGGCATCCAATAAGTGATTTTTGTGTCATTGGTTGAATATTTAGGTCATTTTTTTCCTCCCTAGGCTTATTCAAATCTAATTAGGGTTTTTAACCAATCTTATGAATCCAATAAGTGCCTTTGTGTCATTGGTTGAACATTTAGGTCATTTTCGTCCACCCAAGGCTTATTCTAATCCAATTAGGGTTATTAGCCAATCTTATGCGTCCAATAAGTGATTTTGTGTCATTGGTTGAACTTTTAGGTCATTTTCGTCCACCCAAGGCTTATTCTAATCCAATTAGGGTTTTTAACCAATCTTTTGGATCCAATAATTGCGTTTGTGTCATTGGTTGAACATTTAGGTCATTTTCGTCCTCCTTAGACTTATTCTAATCAAATTAGGGTTTTTAACCAATCTTCTACATCCCATAAGTGCGTTTGTGTCATTGGTTGAACATTTAGGTCGTTTTCGCCCTCCCTAGGCTTATTCTAATCCAATTAGGATTTTTAACCAATCTTGTGCATCCAATAAGTGATTTTGTGTCATTGGTTGAATATTTAGGTCATTTTCATCCTTAATAGTCTTATTCTAATCCAATTGGGGTTTTTAACCAATCTTCTGCATCCATTAAGTGCGTTTGTGTCATTGGTTGAACATTTAGGTCATTTTCGTCCTCCCTAGGCCTATTCTAATCCAATTAAGGTTTTTAACCAATCTTGTGCTTCCAATAAGTGATTTTGTGTCATTAGTTGAACATTTAGGTCATTTTCGTCCTCCATAGGCTTATTCTAATCCAATTAGGGTTTTTAACCAATCTTCTGCATCCAATAAGTGCGTTTGTGTCATTGGTTGAACATTTAGGTCATTTTCATCCTCCCTAGGCCTATTCTAATCCAATTACGGTTTTTAACCAATCTTGTGCATCCAATAAGTGATTTTGTGTCATTGGTTGAACATTTAGGTCATTTTCGTCCTCAATATGCTTATTCTAATCCAATTAGGGTTTTTAACCAATCTTCTGCATCCAATAAGTGCGTTTGTGTCATTGGTTGAACATTTAGGTCATTTTCGTCCTCCCTAGGCCTATTCCAATCCAATTACGGGTTTTAAACAATCTTGTACATCCAATAAGGGATTTTGTGTCATTGGTTGAACATTTAGGTCATTTTCGTCCTCCATAGGCTTATTCTAATCCAATTAGGGTTTTTAACCAATCTTCTGCATCCAATAAGTGCGTTTGTGTCATTGGTTGAACATTTAGGTCATTTTCGTCCTTCCTAGGCCTATTCTAATCCAATTACGGTTTTTAACCAATCTTGTGCTTCCAATAAGTGATTTTTGTGTCATTGGTTGAACATTTAGGTCATTTTCGTCCTCCCTAGGCCTATTCTAATCTAATTACGGTTTCTAACCAATCTTGTGCTTCCAATAAGTGATTTTGTTTCATTGGTTGAACATTTAGGTCATTTTCATCCTCCCTAGGCCTATTCTAATCCAATTAGGGTTTTTAACCAATCTTGTGCATCCAATAAGTGATTTTGTGTCATTGGTTGAACATTTAGGTCATTTTCGTCCTCAATAGGGTTATTCTAATCCAATTAGGGTTTTTAACCAATCTTCTGCATCCAATAAGTGCGTTTGTGTCATTGGTTGAACATTTAGGTCATTTTCGTCCTCCCTAAGCCTATTCTAATCCAATTATAGATTTTAACTAATCTTGTGCTTCCAATAAGTGATTTTGTGTCATTTGTTGAACATGTAGGTCATTTTCGTCCACCCAAGGCTTATTCTAATCTAATTAGGATTATTAGCCAATCTTGTGCATCCAATAAGTGATTTTTGTGTCATTGGTAGAATATTTAGGTCATTTTTTTCCTCCCTAGGCTTATTCAAATCTAATTAGGGTTTTTAACCAATCTTATGCATCCAATAAGTACGTTTGTGTCATTGGTTGAACATTTAGGTCATTTTCGTCCTCCCTAGGATTATTCAAATCCAGTTAGGGTTTTTAACCAATCTTGTGCATCCAATAAGTGATTTTGTGTCATTGGTTGAACATTTAGGTCATTTTCGTCCTCAATAGGGTTATTCTAATCCAATTAGGGTTTTTAACCAATCTTCTGCATCCAATAAGTGCGTTTGTGTCATTGGTTGAACATTTAGGTCATTTTCGTCCTCCCTAAGCCAATTCTAATCCAATTACGGTTTTTAACTAATCTTGTGCTTCCAATAAGTTATTTTGTGTCATTTGTTGAACATTTAGGTCATTTTCGTCCACCCAAGGCTTATTCTAATCCAATTAGGGTTTTTAACCAATCTTCTGCATCCAATAAGTGCGTTTGTGTCATTGGTTGAACATTTAGGTCATTTTCGTCCTCCCTAGGCTTATTCTAATCCAATTATGATTTTTAACCAATCTTGTGCATCCAATAAGTGATTTTATGTCATTGGTTGAACATTTAGGTCATTTTTGTCCTCAATAGGCTTATTCTAATCCAATTAGGGTTTTTAACCAATCTTCTGCATCCAATAAGTGCGTTTGTGTCATTGGTTGAACATTTAGGTCATTTTCGTCCTCCCTAGGCCTATTCTAATCCAATTAGGGTTTTTAACCAATCTTGTGCTTCCAATAAGTGATTTTGTGTCATTAGTTGAACATTTAGGTCATTTTCGTCCTCCATAGGCTTATTCTAATCCAATTAGGGTTTTTAACCAATCTTCTGCATCCAATAAGTGCGTTTGTGTCATTGGTTGAACATTTAGGTCATTTTCGTCCTCCCTAGGCCTATTCTAATCCAATTAAGGTTTTTAACCAATCTTGTGCATCCAATAAGTGATTTTGTGTCATTAGTTGAACATTTAGGTCATTTTCGTCCTCCATAGGCTTATTCTAATCCAATTAGGGTTTTTAACCAATCTTCTGCATCCAATAAGTGATTTTTGTGTCATTGGTTGAATATTTAGGTCATTTTTTTCCTCCCTAGGCTTATTCAAATCTAATTAGGGTTTTTAACCAATCTTATGCATCCAATAAGTGCCTTTGTGTCATTGGTTGAACATTTAGGTCATTTTCGTCCACCCAAGGCTTATTCTAATCCAATTAGGGTTATTAGCCAATCTTATGCGTCCAATAAGTGATTTTGTGTCATTGGTTGAACTTTTAGGTCATTTTCGTCCACCCAAGGCTTATTCTAATCCAATTAGGGTTTTTAACCAATCTTGTGGATCCAATAATTGCGTTTGTGTCATTGGTTGAACATTTAGGTCATTTTCGTCCTCCTTAGACTTATTCTAATCAAATTAGGGTTTTTAACCAATCTTCTACATCCCATAAGTGCGTTTGTGTCATTGGTTGAACATTTAGGTCGTTTTCGCCCTCCCTAGGCTTATTCTAATCCAATTAGGATTTTTAACCAATCTTGTGCATCCAATAAGTGATTTTGTGTCATTGGTTGAATATTTAGGTCATTTTCATCCTTAATAGTCTTATTCTAATCCAATTGGGGTTTTTAACCAATCTTCTGCATCCATTAAGTGCGTTTGTGTCATTGGTTGAACATTTAGGTCATTTTCGTCCTCCCTAGGCCTATTCTAATCCAATTAAGGTTTTTAACCAATCTTGTGCTTCCAATAAGTGATTTTGTGTCATTAGTTGAACATTTAGGTCATTTTCGTCCTCCATAGGCTTATTCTAATCCAATTAGGGTTTTTAACCAATCTTCTGCATCCAATAAGTGCGTTTGTGTCATTGGTTGAACATTTAGGTCATTTTCGTCCTCCCTAGGCCTATTCTAACCCAATTACAGTTTTTAACCAATCTTCTGCATCCAATAAGTGCGTTTGTGTCATTGGTTAAACATTTAGGTCATTTTCGTCCTCCCTAGGCCTATTCTAACCCAATTACAGTTTTTAACCAATCTTGTGCATCCAATAATTGATTTTGTGTCATTGGTTGAACATTTAGGTCATTTTCGTCCTCCATAGGCTTATTCTAATCCAATTAGGGTTTTTAACCAATCTTCTGCATCCAATAAGTGCGTTTGTGTCATTGGTTGAACATTTAGGTCATTTTCGTCCTCCCTAGGGCTATTCTAATCCAATTAGGGTTTTTAACCAATCTTGTGCATCCAATAAGTGATTTTGTGTCATTGGTTGAACGTTTAGGTCATTTTTGTCCTCAATAGGGTTATTCTAATCCAATTAGGGTTTTTAACCAATCTTCTGCATCCAATAAGTGCGTTTGTGTCATTGGTTGAACATTTAGATCATTTTCGTCCTCCCTAGGCCTATTCTAACCCAATTACAGTTTTTAACAAATCTTGTGCATACAATAATTGATTTTGTGTCATTGGTTGAACATTTAGGTCATTTTCGTCCTCCATAGGCTTATTCTAATCCAATTAGGGTTTTTAACCAATCTTCTGCATCCAATAAGTGCGTTTGTGTCATTGGTTGAACATTTAGGTCATTTTCGTCCTCCCTAGGGCTATTCTAATCCAATTAGGGTTTTTAACCAATCTTGTGCATCCAATAAGTGATTTTGTGTCATTGGTTGAACGTTTAGGTCATTTTTGTCCTCAATAGGGTTATTCTAATCCAATTAGGGTTTTTAACCAATCTTCTGCATCCAATAAGTGCGTTTGTGTCATTGGTTGAACATTTAGGTCATTTTCGTCCTCCCTAGGCCTATTCTAACCCAATTACAGTTTTTAACAAATCTTGTGCATACAATAATTGATTTTGTGTCATTGGTTGAACATTTAGGTCATTTTCGTCCTCCATAGGCTTATTCTAATCCAATTAGGGTTTTTAACCAATCTTCTGCATCCAATAAGTGCGTTTGTGTCATTGGTTGAACATTTAGGTCATTTTCGTCCACCCAAGGCTTATTCTAATCCAATTAGGGTTATTAGCCAATCTTGTGCGTCCAATAAGTGATTTTGTTTCATTGGTTGAACTTTTAGGTCATTTTCGTCCACCCAAGGCTTATTCTAATCCAATTAGGGTTTTTAACCAATCTTTTGGATCCAATAATTGCGTTTGTGTCATTGGTTGAACATTTAGGTCATTTTCGTCCTCCTTTGACTTATTCTAATCAAATTAGGGTTTTTAACCAATCTTCTGCATCCCATAAGTGCGTTTGTGTCATTGGTTGAACATTTAGGTCATATTCGCCCTCCCTAGGCTTATTCTAATGCAATAAGGATTTTTAACCAATCTTGTGCATCCAATAAGTGATTTTGTGTCATTGGTTGAATATTTAGGTCATTTTCATGCTCAATAGGCTTATTCTAATCCAATTAGGGTTTTTAACCAATCTTCTGCATTTAATAAGTGCGTTTGTGTCATTGGTTGAACATTTAGGTCATTTTCGTCCTCCCTAGGCCTATTCTAATCCAATTACGGTTTTTAACCAATCTTGTTCATCCAAAAATTGATTTTGTGTCATTGGTTGAACATTTACGTCATTTTCGTCCACCCAAGGCTTATTCTAATCCAATTAGGGTTATTAGCAAATCTTGTGCATCCAATAAGTGATTTTTGTGTCATTGGTTGAATATTTAGGTCATTTTTTTCTCCCTAGGCTTATTCAAATCTAATTAGGGTTTTTAACCAATCTTATGCATCCAATAAGTGCGTTTGTGTTATTGGTTGAACATTTAGGTCATTTTCGTCCTCAATAGGCTTATTCTAATCCAATTAGGGTTTTTAACCAATCTTCTGCATCCAATAAGTGCGTTTGTGTCATTGGTTGAACATTTAGGTCATTTTCGTCTTTCCTAGGCCTATTCTAATCCAATTACGGTTTTTAACCAATCTTGTGCATCCAAAAATTGATTTTGTGTCATTGGTTGAACATTTACGTCATTTTCGTCCTCCATAAGCTTATTCTAATCCAATTAGGATTTTTAACCAATCTTCTGCATCCAATAAGTGCATTTGTGTCATTGGTTGAACATTTAGGTCATTTTCGTCCTCCCTAGGCTTATTCTAATCCAATTATGATTTTTAACCAATCTTGTGCATCCAATAACTGATTTTGTGTCATTGGTTGAACGTTTAGGTCATTTTTGTCCTCAATAGGGTTATTCTAATCCAATTAGGGTTTTTAACCAATCTTCTGCATCCAATAAGTGCGTTTGTGTCATTGGTTGAACATTTAGGTCATTTTCGTCCTCCCTAGGCCTATTCTAACCCAATTACAGTTTTTAACAAATCTTGTGCATACAATAATTGATTTTGTGTCATTGGTTGAACATTTAGGTCATTTTCGTCCTCCATAGGCTTATTCTAATCCAATTAGGGTTTTTAACCAATCTTTTGGATCCAATAATTGCGTTTGTGTCATTGGTTGAACATTTAGGTCATTTTCGTCCTCCTTTGACTTATTCTAATCAAATTAGGGTTTTTAACCAATCTTCTGCATCCCATAAGTGCGTTTGTGTCATTGGTTGAACATTTAGGTCATATTCGCCCTCCCTAGGCTTATTCTAATCCAATAAGGATTTTTAACCAATCTTGTGCATCCAATAAGTGATTTTGTGTCATTGGTTGAATATTTAGGTCATTTTCATGCTCAATAGGCTTATTCTAATCCAATTAGGGTTTTTAACCAATCTTCTGCATTTAATAAGTGCGTTTGTGTCATTGGTTGAACATTTAGGTCATTTTCGTCCTCCCTAGGCCTATTCTAATCCAATTACGGTTTTTAACCAATCTTGTCCATCCAAAAATTGATTTTGTGTCATTGGTTGAACATTTACGTCATTTTCGTCCACCCAAGGCTTATTCTAATCCAATTAGGGTTATTAGCAAATCTTGTGCATCCAATAAGTGATTTTTGTGTCATTGGTTGAATATTTAGGTCATTTTTTTCTCCCTAGGCTTATTCAAATCTAATTAGGGTTTTTAACCAATCTTATGCATCCAATAAGTGCGTTTGTGTTATTGGTTGAACATTTATGTCAATTTCGTCCTCAATAGGCTTATTCTAATCCAATTAGGGTTTTTAACCAATCTTCTGCATCCAATAAGTGCGTTTGTGTCATTGGTTGAACATTTAGGTCATTTTCGTCCTTCCTAGGCCTATTCTAATCCAATTACGGTTTTTAACCAATCTTGTGCATCCAAAAATTGATTTTGTGTCATTGGTTGAACATTTACGTCATTTTCGTCCTCCATAAGCTTATTCTAATCCAATTAGGATTTTTAACCAATCTTCTGCATCCAATAAGTGCATTTGTGTCATTGGTTGAACATTTAGGTCATTTTCGTCCTCCCTAGGCTTATTCTAATCCAATTATGATTTTTAACCAATCTTGTGCATCCAATAACTGATTTTGTGTCATTGGTTGAACGTTTAGGTCATTTTTGTCCTCAATAGGGTTATTCTAATCCAATTAGGGTTTTTAACCAATCTTCTGCATCCAATAAGTGCGTTTGTGTCATTGGTTGAACATTTAGGTCATTTTCGTCCTCCCTAGGCCTATTCTAACCCAATTACAGTTTTTAACAAATCTTGTGCATACAATAATTGATTTTGTGTCATTGGTTGAACATTTAGGTCATTTTCGTCCTCCATAGGCTTATTCTAATCCAATTAGGGTTTTTAACCAATCTTCTGCATCCAATAAGTGCGTTTGTGTCATTGGTTGAACATTTAGGTCATTTTCGTCCTCCCTAGGGCTATTCTAATCCAATTAGGGTTTTTAACCAATCTTGTGCATCCAATAAGTGATTTTGTGTCATTGGTTGAACGTTTAGGTCATTTTTGTCCTCAATAGGGTTATTCTAATCCAATTAGGGTTTTTAACCAATCTTCTGCATCCAATAAGTGCGTTTGTGTCATTGGTTGAACATTTAGGTCATTTTCGTCCTCCCTAGGCCTATTCTAACCCAATTACAGTTTTTAACAAATCTTGTGCATACAATAATTGATTTTGTGTCATTGGTTGAACATTTAGGTCATTTTCGTCCTCCATAGGCTTATTCTAATCCAATTAGGGTTTTTAACCAATCTTCTGCATCCAATAAGTGCGTTTGTGTCATTGGTTGAACATTTAGGTCATTTTCGTCCACCCAAGGCTTATTCTAATCCAATTAGGGTTATTAGCCAATCTTGTGCGTCCAATAAGTGATTTTGTTTCATTGGTTGAACTTTTAGGTCATTTTCGTCCACCCAAGGCTTATTCTAATCCAATTAGGGTTTTTAACCAATCTTTTGGATCCAATAATTGCGTTTGTGTCATTGGTTGAACATTTAGGTCATTTTCGTCCTCCTTTGACTTATTCTAATCAAATTAGGGTTTTTAACCAATCTTCTGCATCCCATAAGTGCGTTTGTGTCATTGGTTGAACATTTAGGTCATATTCGCCCTCCCTAGGCTTATTCTAATGCAATAAGGATTTTTAACCAATCTTGTGCATCCAATAAGTGATTTTGTGTCATTGGTTGAATATTTAGGTCATTTTCATGCTCAATAGGCTTATTCTAATCCAATTAGGGTTTTTAACCAATCTTCTGCATTTAATAAGTGCGTTTGTGTCATTGGTTGAACATTTAGGTCATTTTCGTCCTCCCTAGGCCTATTCTAATCCAATTACGGTTTTTAACCAATCTTGTTCATCCAAAAATTGATTTTGTGTCATTGGTTGAACATTTACGTCATTTTCGTCCACCCAAGGCTTATTCTAATCCAATTAGGGTTATTAGCAAATCTTGTGCATCCAATAAGTGATTTTTGTGTCATTGGTTGAATATTTAGGTCATTTTTTTCTCCCTAGGCTTATTCAAATCTAATTAGGGTTTTTAACCAATCTTATGCATCCAATAAGTGCGTTTGTGTTATTGGTTGAACATTTAGGTCATTTTCGTCCTCAATAGGCTTATTCTAATCCAATTAGGGTTTTTAACCAATCTTCTGCATCCAATAAGTGCGTTTGTGTCATTGGTTGAACATTTAGGTCATTTTCGTCTTTCCTAGGCCTATTCTAATCCAATTACGGTTTTTAACCAATCTTGTGCATCCAAAAATTGATTTTGTGTCATTGGTTGAACATTTACGTCATTTTCGTCCTCCATAAGCTTATTCTAATCCAATTAGGATTTTTAACCAATCTTCTGCATCCAATAAGTGCATTTGTGTCATTGGTTGAACATTTAGGTCATTTTCGTCCTCCCTAGGCTTATTCTAATCCAATTATGATTTTTAACCAATCTTGTGCATCCAATAACTGATTTTGTGTCATTGGTTGAACATTTAGGTCATTTTCGTCCTCAATAGGCTTATTCTAATCCAATTAGGGTTTTTAACCAATCTTCTGCATCCAATAAGTGCGTTTGTGTCATTGGTTGAACATTTAGGTCATTTTCGTCCTCCCTAAGCCAATTCTAATCCAATTACGGTTTTTAACTAATCTTGTGCTTCCAATAAGTTATTTTGTGTCATTTGTTGAACATTTAGGTCATTTTCGTCCACCCAAGGCTTATTCTAATCCAATTAGGGTTTTTAACCAATCTTCTGCATCCAATAAGTGCGTTTGTGTCATTGGTTGAACATTTAGGTCATTTTCGTCCTCCCTAGGCTTATTCTAATCCAATTATGATTTTTAACCAATCTTGTGCATCCAATAAGTGATTTTATGTCATTGGTTGAACATTTAGGTCATTTTTGTCCTCAATAGGCTTATTCTAATCCAATTAGGGTTTTTAACCAATCTTCTGCATCCAATAAGTGCGTTTGTGTCATTGGTTGAACATTTAGGTCATTTTCGTCCTCCCTAGGCCTATTCTAATCCAATTAGGGTTTTTAACCAATCTTGTGCTTCCAATAAGTGATTTTGTGTCATTAGTTGAACATTTAGGTCATTTTCGTCCTCCATAGGCTTATTCTAATCCAATTAGGGTTTTTAACCAATCTTCTGCATCCAATAAGTGCGTTTTTGTCATTGGTTGAACATTTAGGTCATTTTCGTCTTCCCTAGGCCTATTCTAATCCAATTACGGTTTTTAACCAATCTTGTGCATCCAATAATTGATTTTGTGTCATTGGTTGAACATTTAGGTCATTTTCGTCCTCAAAAGGCTTATTCTAATCCAATTAGGGTTTTTAACCAATCTTCTGCATCCAATAAGTGCGTTTGTGTCATTGGTTGAACATTTAGGTCATTTTCGTCCTCCCTAGGCCTATTCTAATCCAATTAGGGTTTTTAACCAATCTTGTGCATCCAATAAGTGATTTTGTGTCATTGGTTGAACGTTTAGGTCATTTTTGTCCTCAATAGGGTTATTCTAATCCAATTAGGGTTTTTAACCAATCTTCTGCATCCAATAAGTGCGTTTGTGTCATTGGTTGAACATTTAGGTCATTTTCGTCCTCCCTAGGCCTATTCTAACCCAATTACAGTTTTTAACAAATCTTGTGCATACAATAATTGATTTTGTGTCATTGGTTGAACATTTAGGTCATTTTCGTCCTCCATAGGCTTATTCTAATCCAATTAGGGTTTTTAACCAATCTTCTGCATCCAATAAGTGCGTTTGTGTCATTGGTTGAACATTTAGGTCATTTTCGTCCACCCAAGGCTTATTCTAATCCAATTAGGGTTATTAGCCAATCTTGTGCGTCCAATAAGTGATTTTGTTTCATTGGTTGAACTTTTAGGTCATTTTCGTCCACCCAAGGCTTATTCTAATCCAATTAGGGTTTTTAACCAATCTTTTGGATCCAATAATTGCGTTTGTGTCATTGGTTGAACATTTAGGTCATTTTCGTCCTCCTTTGACTTATTCTAATCAAATTAGGGTTTTTAACCAATCTTCTGCATCCCATAAGTGCGTTTGTGTCATTGGTTGAACATTTAGGTCATATTCGCCCTCCCTAGGCTTATTCTAATGCAATAAGGATTTTTAACCAATCTTGTGCATCCAATAAGTGATTTTGTGTCATTGGTTGAATATTTAGGTCATTTTCATGCTCAATAGGCTTATTCTAATCCAATTAGGGTTTTTAACCAATCTTCTGCATTTAATAAGTGCGTTTGTGTCATTGGTTGAACATTTAGGTCATTTTCGTCCTCCCTAGGCCTATTCTAATCCAATTACGGTTTTTAACCAATCTTGTTCATCCAAAAATTGATTTTGTGTCATTGGTTGAACATTTACGTCATTTTCGTCCACCCAAGGCTTATTCTAATCCAATTAGGGTTATTAGCAAATCTTGTGCATCCAATAAGTGATTTTTGTGTCATTGGTTGAATATTTAGGTCATTTTTTTCTCCCTAGGCTTATTCAAATCTAATTAGGGTTTTTAACCAATCTTATGCATCCAATAAGTGCGTTTGTGTTATTGGTTGAACATTTAGGTCATTTTCGTCCTCAATAGGCTTATTCTAATCCAATTAGGGTTTTTAACCAATCTTCTGCATCCAATAAGTGCGTTTGTGTCATTGGTTGAACATTTAGGTCATTTTCGTCTTTCCTAGGCCTATTCTAATCCAATTACGGTTTTTAACCAATCTTGTGCATCCAAAAATTGATTTTGTGTCATTGGTTGAACATTTACGTCATTTTCGTCCTCCATAAGCTTATTCTAATCCAATTAGGATTTTTAACCAATCTTCTGCATCCAATAAGTGCATTTGTGTCATTGGTTGAACATTTAGGTCATTTTCGTCCTCCCTAGGCTTATTCTAATCCAATTATGATTTTTAACCAATCTTGTGCATCCAATAACTGATTTTGTGTCATTGGTTGAACATTTAGGTCATTTTCGTCCTCAATAGGCTTATTCTAATCCAATTAGGGTTTTTAACCAATCTTCTGCATCCAATAAGTGCGTTTGTGTCATTGGTTGAACATTTAGGTCATTTTCGTCCTCCCTAAGCCAATTCTAATCCAATTACGGTTTTTAACTAATCTTGTGCTTCCAATAAGTTATTTTGTGTCATTTGTTGAACATTTAGGTCATTTTCGTCCACCCAAGGCTTATTCTAATCCAATTAGGGTTTTTAACCAATCTTCTGCATCCAATAAGTGCGTTTGTGTCATTGGTTGAACATTTAGGTCATTTTCGTCCTCCCTAGGCTTATTCTAATCCAATTATGATTTTTAACCAATCTTGTGCATCCAATAAGTGATTTTATGTCATTGGTTGAACATTTAGGTCATTTTTGTCCTCAATAGGCTTATTCTAATCCAATTAGGGTTTTTAACCAATCTTCTGCATCCAATAAGTGCGTTTGTGTCATTGGTTGAACATTTAGGTCATTTTCGTCCTCCCTAGGCCTATTCTAACCCAATTACAGTTTTTAACAAATCTTGTGCATACAATAATTGATTTTGTGTCATTGGTTGAACATTTAGGTCATTTTCGTCCTCCATAGGCTTATTCTAATCCAATTAGGGTTTTTAACCAATCTTCTGCATCCAATAAGTGCGTTTGTGTCATTGGTTGAACATTTAGGTCATTTTCGTCCTCCCTAGGGCTATTCTAATCCAATTAGGGTTTTTAACCAATCTTGTGCATCCAATAAGTGATTTTGTGTCATTGGTTGAACGTTTAGGTCATTTTTGTCCTCAATAGGGTTATTCTAATCCAATTAGGGTTTTTAACCAATCTTCTGCATCCAATAAGTGCGTTTGTGTCATTGGTTGAACATTTAGATCATTTTCGTCCTCCCTAGGCCTATTCTAACCCAATTACAGTTTTTAACAAATCTTGTGCATACAATAATTGATTTTGTGTCATTGGTTGAACATTTAGGTCATTTTCGTCCTCCATAGGCTTATTCTAATCCAATTAGGGTTTTTAACCAATCTTCTGCATCCAATAAGTGCGTTTGTGTCATTGGTTGAACATTTAGGTCATTTTCGTCCTCCCTAGGGCTATTCTAATCCAATTAGGGTTTTTAACCAATCTTGTGCATCCAATAAGTGATTTTGTGTCATTGGTTGAACGTTTAGGTCATTTTTGTCCTCAATAGGGTTATTCTAATCCAATTAGGGTTTTTAACCAATCTTCTGCATCCAATAAGTGCGTTTGTGTCATTGGTTGAACATTTAGGTCATTTTCGTCCTCCCTAGGCCTATTCTAATTCAATTAGGGTTTTTAACCAATCTTGTGCATCCAATAAGTGATTGTGTGTCATTAGTTGAACATTTAGGTCATTTTCGTCCTCAATAGGGTTATTCTAATCCAATTAGGGTTTTTAACCAATCTTCTGCATCCAATAAGTGCGTTTGTGTCATTGGTTGAACATTTAGGTCATTTTCGTCCTCCCTAAGCCAATTCTAATCCGATTACGGTTTTTAACTAATCTTGTGCTTCCAATAAGTTATTTTGTGTCATTTGTTGAACATTTAGGTCATTTTCGTCCACCCAAGGCTTATTCTAATCCAATTAGGGTTTTTAACCAATCTTCTGCATCCAATAAGTGCGTTTGTGTCATTGGTTGAACATTAAGTTCATTTTCGTCCTCCCTAGGCTTATTCTAATCCAATTATGATTTTTAACCAATCTTGTGCATCCAATAAGTGATTGTGTCATTGGTTGAACATTTAGGTCATTTTTGTCCTCAATAGGCTTATTCTAATCCAATTAGGGTTTTTAACCAATCTTCTGCATCCAATAAGTGCGTTTGTGTCATTGGTTGAACATTTAGGTCATTTTCGTCCTCCCTAGGCCTATTCTAATCCAATTAGGGTTTTTAACCAATCTTGTGCATCCAATAAGTGATTTTGTGTCATTGGTTGAACATTTAGGTCATTTTCGTCCTCAATAGGCTTATTCTAATCCAATTAGGGTTTTTAACCAATCTTCTGCATCCAATAAGTGCGTTTGTGTCATTGGTTGAACATTTAGGTCATTTTCGTCCTCCCTAGGCCTATTCTAACCCAATTACAGTTTTTAACCAATCTTGTGCATCCAATAATTGATTTTGTGTCATTGGTTGAACATTTAGGTCATTTTCGTCCTCCATAGGCTTATTCTAATCCAATTAGGGTTTTTAACCAATCTTCTGCATCCAATAAGTGCGTTTGTATCATTGGTTGAACATTTAGGTCATTTTCGTCCTCCCTAGGCCTATTCTAACCCAATTACAGTTTTTAACCAATCTTCTGCATCCAATAAGTGCGTTTGTGTCATTGGTTGAACATTTAGGTCATTTTCGTCCTCCCTAGGCCTATTCTAATCCAATTACGGTTTTTAACCAATCTTGTGCATCCAATAAGTGATTTTGTGTCATTGGTTGAACATTTAGGTCATTTTCGTCCTCCATAGGCTTATTCTAATCAAATTAGGGTTTTTAACCGATCTTCTACATCCAATAAGTGCGTTTGTGTCATTGGTTGAACATATAGAACATTTTCGTCCTCCCTAGGCCTATTGTAATCCAATTACGGTTTTTAACCAATCTTGTGCATCCAATAAGTGATTTTGTGTCATTAGTTGAACATTTAGGTCATTTTCGTCCTCCATAAGCTTATTCTAATCCAATTAAGGTTTTTAACCAATCTTCTGCATCCAATAAGTGCGTTTGTGTCATTGGTTGAACATTTAGGTCATTTTCGTCCTCCCTAGGCCTATTCTAATCCAATTAGGGTTTTTAACCAATCTTGTGCATCCAATAAGTGATTTTGTGTCATTGGTTGAACGTTTAGGTCATTTTTGTCCTCAATAGGGTTATTCTAATCCAATTAGGGTTTTTAACCAATCTTCTGCATCCAATAAGTGCGTTTGTGTCATTGGTTGAACATTTAGGTCATTTTCGTCCTCCCTAGGCCTATTCTAACCCAATTACAGTTTTTAACAAATCTTGTGCATACAATAATTGATTTTGTGTCATTGGTTGAACATTTAGGTCATTTTCGTCCTCCATAGGCTTATTCTAATCCAATTAGGGTTTTTAACCAATCTTCTGCATCCAATAAGTGCGTTTGTGTCATTGGTTGAACATTTAGGTCATTTTCGTCCACCCAAGGCTTATTCTAATCCAATTAGGGTTATTAGCCAATCTTGTGCGTCCAATAAGTGATTTTGTTTCATTGGTTGAACTTTTAGGTCATTTTCGTCCACCCAAGGCTTATTCTAATCCAATTAGGGTTTTTAACCAATCTTTTGGATCCAATAATTGCGTTTGTGTCATTGGTTGAACATTTAGGTCATTTTCGTCCTCCTTTGACTTATTCTAATCAAATTAGGGTTTTTAACCAATCTTCTGCATCCCATAAGTGCGTTTGTGTCATTGGTTGAACATTTAGGTCATATTCGCCCTCCCTAGGCTTATTCTAATGCAATAAGGATTTTTAACCAATCTTGTGCATCCAATAAGTGATTTTGTGTCATTGGTTGAATATTTAGGTCATTTTCATGCTCAATAGGCTTATTCTAATCCAATTAGGGTTTTTAACCAATCTTCTGCATTTAATAAGTGCGTTTGTGTCATTGGTTGAACATTTAGGTCATTTTCGTCCTCCCTAGGCCTATTCTAATCCAATTACGGTTTTTAACCAATCTTGTTCATCCAAAAATTGATTTTGTGTCATTGGTTGAACATTTACGTCATTTTCGTCCACCCAAGGCTTATTCTAATCCAATTAGGGTTATTAGCAAATCTTGTGCATCCAATAAGTGATTTTTGTGTCATTGGTTGAATATTTAGGTCATTTTTTTCTCCCTAGGCTTATTCAAATCTAATTAGGGTTTTTAACCAATCTTATGCATCCAATAAGTGCGTTTGTGTTATTGGTTGAACATTTAGGTCATTTTCGTCCTCAATAGGCTTATTCTAATCCAATTAGGGTTTTTAACCAATCTTCTGCATCCAATAAGTGCGTTTGTGTCATTGGTTGAACATTTAGGTCATTTTCGTCTTTCCTAGGCCTATTCTAATCCAATTACGGTTTTTAACCAATCTTGTGCATCCAAAAATTGATTTTGTGTCATTGGTTGAACATTTACGTCATTTTCGTCCTCCATAAGCTTATTCTAATCCAATTAGGATTTTTAACCAATCTTCTGCATCCAATAAGTGCATTTGTGTCATTGGTTGAACATTTAGGTCATTTTCGTCCTCCCTAGGCTTATTCTAATCCAATTATGATTTTTAACCAATCTTGTGCATCCAATAACTGATTTTGTGTCATTGGTTGAACGTTTAGGTCATTTTTGTCCTCAATAGGGTTATTCTAATCCAATTAGGGTTTTTAACCAATCTTCTGCATCCAATAAGTGCGTTTGTGTCATTGGTTGAACATTTAGGTCATTTTCGTCCTCCCTAGGCCTATTCTAACCCAATTACAGTTTTTAACAAATCTTGTGCATACAATAATTGATTTTGTGTCATTGGTTGAACATTTAGGTCATTTTCGTCCTCCATAGGCTTATTCTAATCCAATTAGGGTTTTTAACCAATCTTCTGCATCCAATAAGTGCGTTTGTGTCATTGGTTGAACATTTAGGTCATTTTCGTCCTCCATAGGCTTATTCTAATCCAATTAGGGTTTTTAACCAATCTTCTGCATCCAATAAGTGCGTTTGTGTCATTGGTTGAACATTTAGGTCATTTTCGTCCTCCCTAGGCCTATTCTAATCCAATTAGGGTTTTTAACCAATCTTGTGCATCCAATAAGTGATTTTGTGTCATTGGTTGAACGTTTAGGTCATTTTTGTCCTCAATAGAGTTATTCTAATCCAATTAGGGTTTTTAACCAATCTTCTGCATCCAATAAGTGAGTTTGTGTCATTGGTTGAACATTTAGGTCATTTTCATCCTCCGTAAGCCAATTCTAATCCAATTACGGTTTTTAACTAATCTTGTGCTTCCAATAAGTGATTTTGTGTCATTGGTTGAACATTTAGGTCATTTTCGTCCTCCAAAGGCTTATTCTAATCCAATTAGGGTTTTTAACCAATCTTCTGCATCCAATAAGTGCGTTTGTGTCATTGGTTGAACATTTAGGTCATTTTCGTCCTCCCTAGGCCTATTCTAATCCAATTAAGGTTTTTAACCAATCTTGTGCATCCAATAAGTGATTTTGTGTCATTAGTTGAACATTTAGGTCATTTTCGTCCTCCATAGGCTTATTCTAATCCAATTAGGGTTTTTAACCAATCTTCTGCATCCAATAAGTGCGTTTGTGTCATTGGTTGAACATTTAGGTCATTGTCGTCCTCCCTAGGCCTATTCTAATCCAATTACGGTTTTTAACCAATCTTGTGCATCCAATAAGTGATTTTGTGTCATTGGTTGAACATTTAGGTCATTTTCGTCCTCCATAGGCTTATTCTAATCCAATTAGGGTTTTTAACCAATCTTGTGCATCCAATAAGTGATTTTGTGTTATTGGTTGAACATTTAGGTCATTTTCGTCCTCAATAGGCTTATTCTAATCCAATTAGGGTTTTTAACCAATCTTCTGCATCCAATAAGTGCGTTTGTGTCATTGGTTGAACATTTAGGTCATTTTCGTCCTTCCTAGGCCTATTCTAATCCAATTACGGTTTTTAACCAATCTTGTGCATCCAAAAATTGATTTTGTGTCATTGGTTGAACATTTACGTCATTTTCGTCCTCCATAAGCTTATTCTAATCCAATTAGGATTTTTAACCAATCTTCTGCATCCAATAAGTGCATTTGTGTCATTGGTTGAACATTTAGGTCATTTTCGTCCTCCCTAGGCTTATTCTAATCCAATTATGATTTTTAACCAATCTTGTGCATCCAATAACTGATTTTGTGTCATTGGTTGAACGTTTAGGTCATTTTTGTCCTCAATAGGGTTATTCTAATCCAATTAGGGTTTTTAACCAATCTTCTGCATCCAATAAGTGCGTTTGTGTCATTGGTTGAACATTTAGGTCATTTTCGTCCTCCCTAGGCCTATTCTAACCCAATTACAGTTTTTAACAAATCTTGTGCATACAATAATTGATTTTGTGTCATTGGTTGAACATTTAGGTCATTTTCGTCCTCCATAGGCTTATTCTAATCCAATTAGGGTTTTTAACCAATCTTCTGCATCCAATAAGTGCGTTTGTGTCATTGGTTGAACATTTAGGTCATTTTCGTCCTCCCTAGGGCTATTCTAATCCAATTAGGGTTTTTAACCAATCTTGTGCATCCAATAAGTGATTTTGTGTCATTGGTTGAACGTTTAGGTCATTTTTGTCCTCAATAGGGTTATTCTAATCCAATTAGGGTTTTTAACCAATCTTCTGCATCCAATAAGTGCGTTTGTGTCATTGGTTGAACATTTAGATCATTTTCGTCCTCCCTAGGCCTATTCTAACCCAATTACAGTTTTTAACAAATCTTGTGCATACAATAATTGATTTTGTGTCATTGGTTGAACATTTAGGTCATTTTCGTCCTCCATAGGCTTATTCTAATCCAATTAGGGTTTTTAACCAATCTTCTGCATCCAATAAGTGCGTTTGTGTCATTGGTTGAACATTTAGGTCATTTTCGTCCTCCCTAGGGCTATTCTAATCCAATTAGGGTTTTTAACCAATCTTGTGCATCCAATAAGTGATTTTGTGTCATTGGTTGAACGTTTAGGTCATTTTTGTCCTCAATAGGGTTATTCTAATCCAATTAGGGTTTTTAACCAATCTTCTGCATCCAATAAGTGCGTTTGTGTCATTGGTTGAACATTTAGGTCATTTTCGTCCTCCCTAGGCCTATTCTAACCCAATTACAGTTTTTAACCAATCTTGTGCATCCAATAATTGATTTTGTGTCATTGGTTGAACATTTAGGTCATTTTCGTCCTCCATAGGCTTATTCTAATCCAATTAGGGTTTTTAACCAATCTTCTGCATCCAATAAGTGCGTTTGTATCATTGGTTGAACATTTAGGTCATTTTCGTCCTCCCTAGGCCTATTCTAACCCAATTACAGTTTTTAACCAATCTTCTGCATCCAATAAGTGCGTTTGTGTCATTGGTTGAACATTTAGGTCATTTTCGTCCTCCCTAGGCCTATTCTAATCCAATTACGGTTTTTAACCAATCTTGTGCATCCAATAAGTGATTTTGTGTCATTGGTTGAACATTTAGGTCATTTTCGTCCTCCCTAGGCCTATTCTAATCCAATTAGGGTTTTTAGCCAATCTTGTGCATCCAATAAGTGCATTTGTGTCATTGGTTGAACATTTAGGTCATTTTCGTCCTCCCTAGGCTTATTCTAATCTAAATAGGGTTTTTAACTAATCTTGTGCATCCAATAAGTGATTTTGTGTCATTGGTTGAACATTTAGGTCATTGTCGTCCTCAATAGGCTTATTCTAATCCAATTAGGGTTTTTAACCAATCTTCTGCATCCAATAAGTGCGTTTGTGTCATTGGTTGAACATTTAGGTCATTTTCGTCCTCCCTAGGCCTATTCTAATCCAATTAGGGTTTTTAACCAATCTTGTGCATCCAATAAGTGATTTTGTGTCATTGGTTGAACGTTTAGGTCATTTTTGTCCTCAATAGAGTTATTCTAATCCAATTAGGGTTTTTAACCAATCTTCTGCATCCAATAAGTGAGTTTGTGTCATTGGTTGAACATTTAGGTCATTTTCATCCTCCGTAAGCCAATTCTAATCCAATTACGGTTTTTAACTAATCTTGTGCTTCCAATAAGTGATTTTGTGTCATTGGTTGAACATTTAGGTCATTTTCGTCCTCCAAAGGCTTATTCTAATCCAATTAGGGTTTTTAACCAATCTTCTGCATCCAATAAGTGCGTTTGTGTCATTGGTTGAACATTTAGGTCATTTTCGTCCTCCCTAGGCCTATTCTAATCCAATTAAGGTTTTTAACCAATCTTGTGCATCCAATAAGTGATTTTGTGTCATTAGTTGAACATTTAGGTCATTTTCGTCCTCCATAGGCTTATTCTAATCCAATTAGGGTTTTTAACCAATCTTCTGCATCCAATAAGTGATTTTTGTGTCATTGGTTGAATATTTAGGTCATTTTTTTCCTCCCTAGGCTTATTCAAATCTAATTAGGGTTTTTAACCAATCTTATGCATCCAATAAGTGCCTTTGTGTCATTGGTTGAACATTTAGGTCATTTTCGTCCACCCAAGGCTTATTCTAATCCAATTAGGGTTATTAGCCAATCTTATGCGTCCAATAAGTGATTTTGTGTCATTGGTTGAACTTTTAGGTCATTTTCGTCCACCCAAGGCTTATTCTAATCCAATTAGGGTTTTTAACCAATCTTGTGGATCCAATAATTTCGTTTGTGTCATTGGTTGAACATTTAGGTCATTTTCGTCCTCCTTAGACTTATTCTAATCAAATTAGGGTTTTTAACCAATCTTCTGCATCCCATAAGTGCGTTTGTGTCATTGGTTGAACATTTTGGTTATTTTCGCCCTCCCTAGGCTTATTCTAATCCAATTAGGATTTTTAACCAATCTTGTGCATCCAATAAGTGATTTTGTGTCATTGGTTGAATATTTAGGTCATTTTCATCCTCAATAGTCTTATTCTAATCCAATTAGGGTTTTTAACCAATCTTCTGCATCCAATAAGTGCGTTTGTGTCATTGGTTGAACATTTAGGTCATTTTCGTCCTCCCTAGGCCTATTCTAATCCAATTACGGTTTTTAACCAATGTTGTGCATCCAAAAATTGATTTTGTGTCATTGGTTGAACATTTAGGTCATTTTCGTCCTCCCTAGGCTTATTCAAATCTAATTAGGGTTTTTAACCAATCTTATGCATCCAATAAGTGCGTTTGTGTTATTGGTTGAACATTTAGGTCATTTTCGTCCTCAATAGGTTTATTCTAATCCAATTAGGGTTATTAGCCAATCTTGTGCATCCAATAAGTGATTTTTGTGTCATTGGTTGAATATTTAGGTCATTTTTTTCCTCCCTAGGCTTATTCAAATCTAATTAGGGTTTTTAACCAATCTTATGCATCCAATAAGTGCGTTTGTGTCATTGGTTGAACATTTAGGTCATTTTCGTCCACCCAAGGCTTATTCTAATCCAATTAGGGTTATTAGCCAATCTTGTGCCTCCAATAAGTGATTTTGTGTCATTGGTTGAACATTTAGGTCATTTTCGTCCTTCCAAGACCTATTCTAATCCAATTACAGTTTTTAACCAATCTTGTGCATCCAATAAGAGATTTTGTGTCATTGGTTGAACTTTTAGGTCATTTTCGTCCACCCAAGGCTTATTCTAATCTAATTAGGGTTTTTAACCAATCTTGTGGATCCAATAATTGTGTTTGTGTCATTGGTTGAACATTTAGGTCAATTTCGTCCTCCTTAGACTTATTCTAATCCAATTAGGGTTTTTAACCAATCTTGTGTATCTAATAAGAGATTTTGTGTCATTGGTTGAACATTTAGGTCATTTTCGTCCTCAATATGCTTATTCTAATCCAATTAGGGTTTTTAACCAATCTTCTGCATCCAATAAGTGCGTTTGTGTCATTGGTTGAACATTTAGGTCATTTTCGTCCTCCCTAGGCTTATTCTAATCCAATTAGGATATTTAACCAATCTTGTGCATCCAATAAGTGATTTTGTGTCATTGGTTGAACATTTACGTCATTTTCGTCCTCAATAGGCTTATTCTAATTCAATTAGGGCGTTTAACCTATCTTCTGCATCCAATAAGTGTGTTTGTGTCATTGGTTGAACACTTAGGTCATTTTCGTCCTCCCTAGGCCTATTCTAATCCAATTAAGGTTTTTAACCTATCTTGTGCATCCAATAAGTGATTTTGTGTCATCGGTTGAACATTTAGGTCATTTTCGCCCTCCATAAGCCTATTCTAATCCAATTAGGATTTTTAACCAATCTTCTGCATCCAATAAGTGCGTTTGTGTCATTGGTTGAACATTTAGGTCATTTTCGTCCTCCATAGGCCTATTCTAATCCAATTAGGGTTTTTAACCAATCTTGTGCATCCAATAATTGATTTTGTGTCATTGGTTGAACATTTAGGTCATTTTCTTCCTCAATAGGGTGATTCTAATCCAATTAGGGTTTTTAACCAATCTTCTGCATCCGATAAGTGCGTTTGTGTCATTGGTTGAACATTTAGGTCATTTTCTTCCTCCCTAGGCTTATTCTAACCCAATTACGGTTTTTAACCAATCTTGTGCATCCAATATGTGATTTCGTGTCATTGGTTGAACATTTAGGTCATTTTCGTCCTCCTTAGACTTATTCTAATCCAATTAGGGTTTTTAACCAATCTTGTGCATCCAATAAGTGATTTTGTGTCATTGGTTGAACATTTAGGTCATTTTCGTCCTCCATAGGCTTATTCTAATCCAATTAGGGTTTTTAACCAATCTTCTGCATCCAATAAGTGATTTTGTGTCATTGGTTGAACATTTAGGTCATTTTCGTCCTCCATAGGATTATTCTAATCAAATTAGGGTTTTTAACCGATCTTCTACATCCAATAAGTGCGTTTGTGTCATTGGTTGAACATATAGAACATTTTCGTCCTCCCTAGGCCTATTGTAATCCAATTACGGTTTTTAACCAATCTTGTGCATCCAATAAGTGATTTTGTGTCATTGGTTGAACATTTAGGTCATTTTCGTCCTCCATAGGCTTATTCTAATCCAATTAGGGTTTTTAACCAATCTTCTGCATCCAATAAGTGCGTTTATGTCATTGGTTGAACATTTAGGTCATTTTCGTCCTCCCTAGGCCTATTCTAATCCAATTAGGGTTTTTAACCAATCTTGTGCATCCAATAAGTGATTTTGTGTCATTGGTTGAACATTTAGGTCATTTTCGTCCTCAATAGGCTTATTCTAATCCAATTAGGGTTTTTAACCAATCTTCTGCATCCAATAAGTGCGTTTGTGTCATTGGTTGAACATTTAGGTCATTTTCGTCCTCCCTAGGCCTATTCTAACCCAATTACAGTTTTTAACCAATCTTGTGCATCCAATAATTGATTTTGTGTCATTGGTTGAACATTTAGGTCATTTTCGTCCTCCATAGGCTTATTCTAATCCAATTAGGGTTTTTAACCAATCTTCTGCATCCAATAAGTGCGTTTGTGTCATTGGTTGAACATTTAGGTCATTTTCGTCCTCCCTAGGGCTATTCTAATCCAATTAGGGTTTTTAACCAATCTTGTGCATCCAATAAGTGATTTTGTGTCATTGGTTGAACGTTTAGGTCATTTTTGTCCTCAATAGGGTTATTCTAATCCAATTAGGGTTTTTAACCAATCTTCTGCATCCAATAAGTGCGTTTGTGTCATTGGTTGAACATTTAGATCATTTTCGTCCTCCCTAGGCCTATTCTAACCCAATTACAGTTTTTAACAAATCTTGTGCATACAATAATTGATTTTGTGTCATTGGTTGAACATTTAGGTCATTTTCGTCCTCCATAGGCTTATTCTAATCCAATTAGGGTTTTTAACCAATCTTCTGCATCCAATAAGTGCGTTTGTGTCATTGGTTGAACATTTAGGTCATTTTCGTCCTCCCTAGGGCTATTCTAATCCAATTAGGGTTTTTAACCAATCTTGTGCATCCAATAAGTGATTTTGTGTCATTGGTTGAACGTTTAGGTCATTTTTGTCCTCAATAGGGTTATTCTAATCCAATTAGGGTTTTTAACCAATCTTCTGCATCCAATAAGTGCGTTTGTGTCATTGGTTGAACATTTAGGTCATTTTCGTCCTCCCTAGGCCTATTCTAACCCAATTACAGTTTTTAACAAATCTTGTGCATACAATAATTGATTTTGTGTCATTGGTTGAACATTTAGGTCATTTTCGTCCTCCATAGGCTTATTCTAATCCAATTAGGGTTTTTAACCAATCTTCTGCATCCAATAAGTGCGTTTGTGTCATTGGTTGAACATTTAGGTCATTTTCGTCCACCCAAGGCTTATTCTAATCCAATTAGGGTTATTAGCCAATCTTGTGCGTCCAATAAGTGATTTTGTTTCATTGGTTGAACTTTTAGGTCATTTTCGTCCACCCAAGGCTTATTCTAATCCAATTAGGGTTTTTAACCAATCTTTTGGATCCAATAATTGCGTTTGTGTCATTGGTTGAACATTTAGGTCATTTTCGTCCTCCTTTGACTTATTCTAATCAAATTAGGGTTTTTAACCAATCTTCTGCATCCCATAAGTGCGTTTGTGTCATTGGTTGAACATTTAGGTCATATTCGCCCTCCCTAGGCTTATTCTAATGCAATAAGGATTTTTAACCAATCTTGTGCATCCAATAAGTGATTTTGTGTCATTGGTTGAATATTTAGGTCATTTTCATGCTCAATAGGCTTATTCTAATCCAATTAGGGTTTTTAACCAATCTTCTGCATTTAATAAGTGCGTTTGTGTCATTGGTTGAACATTTAGGTCATTTTCGTCCTCCCTAGGCCTATTCTAATCCAATTACGGTTTTTAACCAATCTTGTTCATCCAAAAATTGATTTTGTGTCATTGGTTGAACATTTACGTCATTTTCGTCCACCCAAGGCTTATTCTAATCCAATTAGGGTTATTAGCAAATCTTGTGCATCCAATAAGTGATTTTTGTGTCATTGGTTGAATATTTAGGTCATTTTTTTCTCCCTAGGCTTATTCAAATCTAATTAGGGTTTTTAACCAATCTTATGCATCCAATAAGTGCGTTTGTGTTATTGGTTGAACATTTAGGTCATTTTCGTCCTCAATAGGCTTATTCTAATCCAATTAGGGTTTTTAACCAATCTTCTGCATCCAATAAGTGCGTTTGTGTCATTGGTTGAACATTTAGGTCATTTTCGTCTTTCCTAGGCCTATTCTAATCCAATTACGGTTTTTAACCAATCTTGTGCATCCAAAAATTGATTTTGTGTCATTGGTTGAACATTTACGTCATTTTCGTCCTCCATAAGCTTATTCTAATCCAATTAGGATTTTTAACCAATCTTCTGCATCCAATAAGTGCATTTGTGTCATTGGTTGAACATTTAGGTCATTTTCGTCCTCCCTAGGCTTATTCTAATCCAATTATGATTTTTAACCAATCTTGTGCATCCAATAACTGATTTTGTGTCATTGGTTGAACGTTTAGGTCATTTTTGTCCTCAATAGGGTTATTCTAATCCAATTAGGGTTTTTAACCAATCTTCTGCATCCAATAAGTGCGTTTGTGTCATTGGTTGAACATTTAGGTCATTTTCGTCCTCCCTAGGCCTATTCTAACCCAATTACAGTTTTTAACAAATCTTGTGCATACAATAATTGATTTTGTGTCATTGGTTGAACATTTAGGTCATTTTCGTCCTCCATAGGCTTATTCTAATCCAATTAGGGTTTTTAACCAATCTTCTGCATCCAATAAGTGCGTTTGTGTCATTGGTTGAACATTTAGGTCATTTTCGTCCTCCATAGGCTTATTCTAATCCAATTAGGGTTTTTAACCAATCTTCTGCATCCAATAAGTGCGTTTGTGTCATTGGTTGAACATTTAGGTCATTTTCGTCCTCCCTAGGCCTATTCTAACCCAATTACAGTTTTTAACCAATCTTCTGCATCCAATAAGTGCGTTTGTGTCATTGGTTGAACATTTAGGTCATTTTCGTCCTCCCTAGGCCTATTCTAATCCAATTACGGTTTTTAACCAATCTTGTGCATCCAATAAGTGATTTTGTGTCATTGGTTGAACATTTAGGTCATTTTCGTCCTCCCTAGGCCTATTCTAATCCAATTAGGGTTTTTAACCAATCTTGTGCATCCAATAAGTGATTTTGTGTCATTGGTTGAACATTTAGGTCATTTTTGTCCTCAATAGGGTTATTCTAATCCAATTAGGGTTTTTAACCAATTTTCTGCATCCAATAAGTGCGTTTGTGTCATTGGTTGAACATTTAGGTCATTTTCATCCTCCGTAAGCCAATTCTAATCCAATTACGGTTTTTAACTAATCTTGTGCTTCCAATAAGTGATTTTGTGTCATTGAGTGAACATTTAGGTCATTTTCGTCCACCCAAGGCTTATTCTAATCCAATTAGGGTTATTAGCCAATCTTGGGCATCCAATTAGTGATTTTTGTGTCATTGGTTGAATATTTAGCTCATTTTTTTCCTCCCTAGGCTTATTCAAATCTAATTAGGGTTTTTAACCAATCTTATGCATCCAATAAGTGCGTTTGTGTCATTGGTTGAACATTTAGGTCATTTTCGTCCACCCAAGGCTTATTCTAATCCAATTAGGGTTATAAGCCAATCTTGTGCGTTCAATAAGTGATTTTGTGTCATTGGTTGAACTTTAAGGTCATTTTCGTCCACCCAAGGCTTATTCTAATCCAATTAGGGTTTTTAACCAATCTTGTGGATCCAATAATTGCGTTTGTGTCATTGGTTGTACATTTAGGTCATTTTCGTCCTCCTTAGACTTATTCTAATCCAATTAGGGTTTTTAACCATTCTTCTGCATCCCATAAGTGCGTTTGTGTCATTGGTTGAACATTTAGGTCATTTTCGTCCTCAATAGGCTTATTCTAATCCAATTAGGGTTTTTAACCAATCTTCTGCATCCAATAAGTGCGTTTGTGTCATTGGTTAAACATTTAGGTCATTTTCGTCCTCCCTAGGCCTATTCTAACCCAATTACAGTTTTTAACCAATCTTGTGCATCCAATAATTGATTTTGTGTCATTGGTTGAACATTTAGGTCATTTTCGTCCTCCATAGGCTTATTCTAATCCAATTAGGGTTTTTAACCATTCTTCTGCATCCAATAAGTGCGTTTGTATCATTGGTTGAACATTTAGGTCATTTTCGTCCTCCCTAGGCCTATTCTAACCCAATTACAGTTTTTAACCAATCTTCTGCATCCAATAAGTGCGTTTGTGTCATTGGTTGAACATTTAGGTCATTTTCGTCCTCCCTAGGCCTATTCTAATCCAATTACGGTTTTTAACCAATCTTGTGCATCCAATAAGTGATTTTGTGTCATTGGTTGAACATTTAGGTCATTTTCGTCCTTCCTAGGCCTATTCTAATCCAATTACGGTTTTTAACCAATCTTGTGCATCCAAAAATTGATTTTGTGTCATTGGTTGAACATTTACGTCATTTTCGTCCTCCATAAGCTTATTCTAATCCAATTAGGATTTTTAACCAATCTTCTGCATCCAATAAGTGCATTTGTGTCATTGGTTGAACATTTAGGTCATTTTCGTCCTCCCTAGGCTTATTCTAATCCAATTATGATTTTTAACCAATCTTGTGCATCCAATAACTGATTTTGTGTCATTGGTTGAACATTTAGGTCATTTTCGTCCTCAATAGGCTTATTCTAATCCAATTAGGGTTTTTAACCAATCTTCTGCATCCAATAAGTGCGTTTGTGTCATTGGTTGAACATTTAGGTCATTTTCGTCCTCCCTAGGCCTATTCTAACCCAATTACAGTTTTTAACAAATCTTGTGCATACAATAATTGATTTTGTGTCATTGGTTGAACATTTAGGTCATTTTCGTCCTCCATAGGCTTATTCTAATCCAATTAGGGTTTTTAACCAATCTTCTGCATCCAATAAGTGCGTTTGTGTCATTGGTTGAACATTTAGGTCATTTTCGTCCTCCCTAGGGCTATTCTAATCCAATTAGGGTTTTTAACCAATCTTGTGCATCCAATAAGTGATTTTGTGTCATTGGTTGAACGTTTAGGTCATTTTTGTCCTCAATAGGGTTATTCTAATCCAATTAGGGTTTTTAACCAATCTTCTGCATCCAATAAGTGCGTTTGTGTCATTGGTTGAACATTTAGGTCATTTTCATCCTCCGTAAGCCAATTCTAATCCAATTACGGTTTTTAACTAATCTTGTGCTTCCAATAAGTGATTTTGTGTCATTGAGTGAACATTTAGGTCATTTTCGTCCACCCAAGGCTTATTCTAATCCAATTAGGGTTATTAGCCAATCTTGGGCATCCAATTAGTGATTTTTGTGTCATTGGTTGAATATTTAGCTCATTTTTTTCCTCCCTAGGCTTATTCAAATCTAATTAGGGTTTTTAACCAATCTTATGCATCCAATAAGTGCGTTTGTGTCATTGGTTGAACATTTAGGTTATTTTCGTCCACCCAAGGCTTATTCTAATCCAATTAGGGTTATAAGCCAATCTTGTGCGTTCAATAAGTGATTTTGTGTCATTGGTTGAACTTTAAGGTCATTTTCGTCCACCCAAGGCTTATTCTAATCCAATTAGGGTTTTTAACCAATCTTGTGGATCCAATAATTGCGTTTCTGTCATTGGTTGTACATTTAGGTCATTTTCGTCCTCAATAGGCTTATTCTAATCCAATTAGGGTTTTTAACCAATCTTGTGCATCCAATAAGTGCGTTTGTGTCATTGGTTAAACATTTAGGTCATTTTCGTCCTCCCTAGGCCTATTCTAACCCAATTACAGTTTTTAACCAATCTTGTGCATCCAATAATTGATTTTGTGTCATTGGTTGAACATTTAGGTCATTTTCGTCCTCCATAGGCTTATTCTAATCCAATTAGGGTTTTTAACCAATCTTCTGCATCCAATAAGTGCGTTTGTGTCATTGGTTGAACATTTAGGTCATTTTCGTCCTCCCTAGGGCTATTCTAATCCAATTAGGGTTTTTAACCAATCTTGTGCATCCAATAAGTGATTTTGTGTCATTGGTTGAACGTTTAGGTCATTTTTGTCCTCCATAGGGTTATTCTAATCCAATTAGGGTTTTTAACCAATCTTCTGCATCCAATAAGTGCGTTTGTGTCATTGGTTGAACATTTAGGTCATTTTCGTCCTCCCTAGGCCTATTCTAACCCAATTACAGTTTTTAACAAATCTTGTGCATACAATAATTGATTTTGTGTCATTGGTTGAACATTTAGGTCATTTTCGTCCTCCATAGGCTTATTCTAATCCAATTAGGGTTTTTAACCAATCTTCTGCATCCAATAAGTGCGTTTGTGTCATTGGTTGAACATTTAGGTCATTTTCGTCCTCCCTAGGGCTATTCTAATCCAATTAGGGTTTTTAACCAATCTTGTGCATCCAATAAGTGATTTTGTGTCATTGGTTGAACGTTTAGGTCATTTTTGTCCTCAATAGGGTTATTCTAATCCAATTAGGGTTTTTAACCAATCTTCTGCATCCAATAAGTGCGTTTGTGTCATTGGTTGAACATTTAGGTCATTTTCATCCTCCGTAAGCCAATTCTAATCCAATTACGGTTTTTAACTAATCTTGTGCTTCCAATAAGTGATTTTGTGTCATTGAGTGAACATTTAGGTCATTTTCGTCCACCCAAGGCTTATTCTAATCCAATTAGGGTTATTAGCCAATCTTGGGCATCCAATTAGTGATTTTTGTGTCATTGGTTGAATATTTAGCTCATTTTTTTCCTCCCTAGGCTTATTCAAATCTAATTAGGGTTTTTAACCAATCTTATGCATCCAATAAGTGCGTTTGTGTCATTGGTTGAACATTTAGGTTATTTTCGTCCACCCAAGGCTTATTCTAATCCAATTAGGGTTATAAGCCAATCTTGTGCGTTCAATAAGTGATTTTGTGTCATTGGTTGAACTTTAAGGTCATTTTCGTCCACCCAAGGCTTATTCTAATCCAATTAGGGTTTTTAACCAATCTTGTGGATCCAATAATTGCGTTTGTGTCATTGGTTGTACATTTAGGTCATTTTCGTCCTCCTTAGACTTATTCTAATCCAATTACGGTTTTTAACCATTCTTCTGCATCCCATAAGTGCGTTTGTGTCATTGGTTGAACATTTAGGTCATTTTCGTCCTCAATAGGCTTATTCTAATCCAATTAGGGTTTTTAACCAATCTTCTGCATCCAATAAGTGCGTTTGTGTCATTGGTTAAACATTTAGGTCATTTTCGTCCTCCCTAGGCCTATTCTAACCCAATTACAGTTTTTAACCAATCTTGTGCATCCAATAATTGATTTTGTGTCATTGGTTGAACATTTAGGTCATTTTCGTCCTCCATAGGCTTATTCTAATCCAATTAGGGTTTTTAACCAATCTTCTGCATCCAATAAGTGCGTTTGTGTCATTGGTTGAACATTTAGGTCATTTTCGTCCTCCCTAGGGCTATTCTAATCCAATTAGGGTTTTTAACCAATCTTGTGCATCCAATAAGTGATTTTGTGTCATTGGTTGAACGTTTAGGTCATTTTTGTCCTCAATAGGGTTATTCTAATCCAATTAGGGTTTTTAACCAATCTTCTACATCCAATAAGTGCGTTTGTGTCATTGGTTGAACATTTAGGTCATTTTCATCCTCCGTAAGCCAATTCTAATCCAATTACGGTTTTTAACTAATCTTGTGCTTCCAATAAGTGATTTTGTGTCATTGAGTGAACATTTAGGTCATTTTCGTCCACCCAAGGCTTATTCTAATCCAATTAGGGTTATTAGCCAATCTTGGGCATCCAATTAGTGATTTTTGTGTCATTGGTTGAATATTTAGCTCATTTTTTTCCTCCCTAGGCTTATTCAAATCTAATTAGGGTTTTTAACCAATCTTATGCATCCAATAAGTGCGTTTGTGTCATTGGTTGAACATTTAGGTCATTTTCGTCCACCCAAGGCTTATTCTAATCCAATTAGGGTTATAAGCCAATCTTGTGCGTTCAATAAGTGATTTTGTGTCATTGGTTGAACTTTAAGGTCATTTTCGTCCACCCAAGGCTTATTCTAATCCAATTAGGGTTTTTAACCAATCTTGTGGATCCAATAATTGCGTTTGTGTCATTGGTTGTACATTTAGGTCATTTTCGTCCTCCATAGGCTTATTCTAATCCAATTAGGGTTTTTAACCAATCTTCTGCATCCAATAAGTGCGTTTGTGTCATTGGTTGAACATTTAGGTCATTTTCGTCCTCCCTAGGCCTATTCTAACCCAATTACAGTTTTTAACCAATCTTCTGCATCCAATAAGTGCGTTTGTGTCATTGGTTGAACATTTAGGTCATTTTCGTCCTCCCTAGGCCTATTCTAATCCAATTACGGTTTTTAACCAATCTTGTGCATCCAATAAGTGATTTTGTGTCATTGGTTGAACATTTAGGTCATTTTCGTCCTCCCAAGGCTTATTCTAATCCAATTAGGGTTTTTAACCAATCTTGTGCATCCAATAAGTGATTTTGTGTCATTGGTTGAACATTTAGGTCATTATTGTCCTCCAAATGCTTATTCTCATCCAATTAGGGTTTTTAACCAATCTTGTGCATCCAATAAGTGATTTTGTGTCATTGGTTGAACATTTACGTCATTTTCGTCCTCCCAAGGCTTATCCTAATCCAATTAGGGTTTTTAACCAATCTTGTGCATCCAATAAGTGATTTTGTGTCATTGGTTGAACATTTAGGTCATTTTCGTCCTCCCAAGGCTTATTCTCGTCCAATTAGGGTTTTTAACCAATCTTGTGCATCCAAAAAAGTATTTTGTGCCATAGTTTGAACATTTAGGTCATTTTCGTCCTCCCAAGGCTTATTCTCGTCCAATTAGGGTTTTTAACCAATCTTGTGCATCCAATAAGTACATTTGTGTCATTGGTTGAACATTTAGGTCATTTTCGTCCTCCCAAGGCTTATTCTCGTCCAATTAGGGTTTTTAACCAATCTTGTGCATGCAATAAGTACATTTGTGTCATTGGTTGAACATTTAGTTCTTTTTCGTCCTCCCTAGGCTTATTCTCGTCCAATTAGGGTTTTTAACCAAACTTGTGCATCCAATAAGTACATTTGTGTCATTGGTTGAACATTTAGGTCATTTTCGTCCTCCCAAGGCTTATTCTCGTCCAATTAGGGTTTTTAACCAATTTTGTGCATCCAATAAGTAAATTTGTGTCATTGGTTGAACATTTAGGTCATTTTCGTCCTCCCAAGGCTTATTCTCGTCCAATTAGGGTTTTTAACCAATCTTGTGCATCCAATAAGTAAATTTGTGTCATTGGTTGAACATTTAGGTCATTTTCGTCCTACCTAGGCTTATTCTCGTCCAATTAGGGTTTTTAACCAATCTTGTGCATCCAATAAGTACATTTGTGTCATTGGTTGAACATTTAGGTCATTTTCGTCCTCCCAAGGCTTATTCTCGTCCAATTAGGGTTTTTAACCAATCTTGTGCATCCCATAAGTAAATTTGTGTCATTGGTTGAACATTTAGGTCATTTTCGTCCTCCCTAGGCTTATTCTCGTCCAATTAGGGTTTTTAACCAATCTTGTGCATCCAATAAGTACATTTGTGTCATTGGTTGAACATTTAGGTCATTTTCGTCCTCCCTAGGCTTATTCTAATCCAATTAGGGTTTTTAACCAATCTTGTGCATCCAATAAGTGATTTTGTGTCATTGGTTGAACATTTAGGTCATTTTCGTCCTCAATAGGGTTATTCTAATCCAATTAGGGTTTTTAACCAATCTTCTGCATCCAATAAGTGCGTTTGTGTCATTGGTTGAACATTTAGGTCATTTTCGTCCTCCCTAAGCCAATTCTAATCCAATTACGGTTTTTAACTAATCTTGTGCTTCCAATAAGTTATTTTGTGTCATTTGTTGAACATTTAGGTCATTTTCGTCCACCCAAGGCTTATTCTAATCCAATTAGGGTTATTAGCCAATCTTGTGCATCCAATAAGTGATTTCGTGTCATTGGTTGAACATTTAGGTCATTTTCGTCCTCCCAAGGCCTATTCTAATCCAATTACGGTTTTTAACCAATCTTGTGCATCCAATAAGAGATTTTGTGTCATTGGTTGAACTTTTAGGTCATTTTCGTCCACCCAAGGCTTATTCTAATCCAATTAGGGTTTTTAACCAATCTTGTGGATCCAATAATTGCGTTTGTGTCATTGGTTGAACATTTAGGTCATTTTCGTCCTCCATAGGCTTATTCTAATCCAATTAGGGTTTTTAACCAATCTTCTGCATCCAATAAGTGCGTTTGTGTCATTGGTTGAACATTTAGGTCATTTTCGTCCTCCATAGGCTTATTCTAATCCAATTAGGGTTTTTAACCAATCTTCTGCATCCAATAAGTGCGTTTGTGTCATTGGTTGAACATTTAGGTCATTTTCGTCCTCCCTAGGCCTATTCTAACCCAATTACAGTTTTTAACCAATCTTCTGCATCCAATAAGTGCGTTTGTGTCATTGGTTAAACATTTAGGTCATTTTCGTCCTCCCTAGGCCTATTCTAACCCAATTACAGTTTTTAACCAATCTTGTGCATCCAATAATTGATTTTGTGTCATTGGTTGAACATTTAGGTCATTTTCGTCCTCCATAGGCTTATTCTAATCCAATTAGGGTTTTTAACCAATCTTCTGCATCCAATAAGTGCGTTTGTATCATTGGTTGAACATTTAGGTCATTTTCGTCCTCCCTAGGCCTATTCTAACCCAATTACAGTTTTTAACCAATCTTCTGCATCCAATAAGTGCGTTTGTGTCATTGGTTGAACATTTAGGTCATTTTCGTCCTCCCTAGGCCTATTCTAATCCAATTACGGTTTTTAACCAATCTTGTGCATCCAATAAGTGATTTTGTGTCATTGGTTGAACATTTAGGTCATTTTCGTCCTTCCTAGGCCTATTCTAATCCAATTACGGTTTTTAACCAATCTTGTGCATCCAAAAATTGATTTTGTGTCATTGGTTGAACATTTACGTCATTTTCGTCCTCCATAAGCTTATTCTAATCCAATTAGGATTTTTAACCAATCTTCTGCATCCAATAAGTGCATTTGTGTCATTGGTTGAACATTTAGGTCATTTTCGTCCTCCCTAGGCTTATTCTAATCCAATTATGATTTTTAACCAATCTTGTGCATCCAATAACTGATTTTGTGTCATTGGTTGAACATTTAGGTCATTTTCGTCCTCAATAGGCTTATTCTAATCCAATTAGGGTTTTTAACCAATCTTCTGCATCCAATAAGTGCGTTTGTGTCATTGGTTGAACATTTAGGTCATTTTCGTCCTCCCTAGGCCTATTCTAACCCAATTACAGTTTTTAACCAATCTTGTGCATCCAATAATTGATTTTGTGTCATTGGTTGAACATTTAGGTCATTTTCGTCCTCCATAGGCTTATTCTAATCCAATTAGGGTTTTCAACCAATCTTCTGCATCCAATAAGTGCGTTTGTGTCATTGGTTGAACATTTAGGTCATTTTCGTCCTCCCTAGGGCTATTCTAATCCAATTAGGGTTTTTAACCAATCTTGTGCATCCAATAAGTGATTTTGTGTCATTGGTTGAACGTTTAGGTCATTTTTGTCCTCAATAGGGTTATTCTAATCCAATTAGGGTTTTTAACCAATCTTCTGCATCCAATAAGTGCGTTTGTGTCATTGGTTGAACATTTAGGTCATTTTCGTCCTCCCTAGGCCTATTCTAACCCAATTACAGTTTTTAACCAATCTTGTGCATCCAATAATTGATTTTGTGTCATTGGTTGAACATTTAGGTCATTTTCGTCCACCATAGGCTTATTCTAATCCAATTAGGGTTTTTAACCAATCTTCTGCATCCAATAAGTGCGTTTGTGTCATTGGTTGAACATTTAGGTCATTTTCGTCCTCCCTAGGGCTATTCTAATCCAATTAGGGTTTTTAACCAATCTTGTGCATCCAATAAGTGATTTTGTGTCATTGGTTGAACGTTTAGGTCATTTTTGTCCTCAATAGGGTTATTCTAATCCAATTAGGGTTTTTAACCAATCTTCTGCATCCAATAAGTGCGTTTGTGTCATTGGTTGAACATTTAGGTCATTTTCGTCCTCCCTAGGCCTATTCTAACCCAATTACAGTTTTTAACAAATCTTGTGCATACAATAATTGATTTTGTGTCATTGGTTGAACATTTAGGTCATTTTCGTCCTCCATAGGCTTATTCTAATCCAATTAGGGTTTTTAACCAATCTTCTGCATCCAATAAGTGCGTTTGTGTCATTGGTTGAACATTTAGGTCATTTTCGTCCACCCAAGGCTTATTCTAATCCAATTAGGGTTATTAGCCAATCTTGTGCGTCCAATAAGTGATTTTGTTTCATTGGTTGAACTTTTAGGTCATTTTCGTCCACCCAAGGCTTATTCTAATCCAATTAGGGTTTTTAACCAATCTTTTGGATCCAATAATTGCGTTTGTGTCATTGGTTGAACATTTAGGTCATTTTCGTCCTCCTTTGACTTATTCTAATCAAATTAGGGTTTTTAACCAATCTTCTGCATCCCATAAGTGCGTTTGTGTCATTGGTTGAACATTTAGGTCATATTCGCCCTCCCTAGGCTTATTCTAATCCAATAAGGATTTTTAACCAATCTTGTGCATCCAATAAGTGATTTTGTGTCATTGGTTGAATATTTAGGTCATTTTCATGCTCAATAGGCTTATTCTAATCCAATTAGGGTTTTTAACCAATCTTCTGCATTTAATAAGTGCGTTTGTGTCATTGGTTGAACATTTAGGTCATTTTCGTCCTCCCTAGGCCTATTCTAATCCAATTACGGTTTTTAACCAATCTTGTTCATCCAAAAATTGATTTTGTGTCATTGGTTGAACATTTACGTCATTTTCGTCCACCCAAGGCTTATTCTAATCCAATTAGGGTTATTAGCAAATCTTGTGCATCCAATAAGTGATTTTTGTGTCATTGGTTGAATATTTAGGTCATTTTTTTCTCCCTAGGCTTATTCAAATCTAATTAGGGTTTTTAACCAATCTTATGCATCCAATAAGTGCGTTTGTGTTATTGGTTGAACATTTAGGTCATTTTCGTCCTCAATAGGCTTATTCTAATCCAATTAGGGTTTTTAACCAATCTTCTGCATCCAATAAGTGCGTTTGTGTCATTGGTTGAACATTTAGGTCATTTTCGTCCTCCCTAGGCCTATTCTAATCCAATTACGGTTTTTAACCAATCTTGTGCATCCAATAAGTGATTTTGTGTCATTGGTTGAACATTTAGGTCATTTTCGTCCTCCCTAGGCCTATTCTAATCCAATTAGGGTTTTTAACCAATCTTGTGCATCCAATAAGTGATTTTGTGTCATTGGTTGAACATTTAGGTCATTTTTGTCCTCAATAGGGTTATTCTAATCCAATTAGGGTTTTTAACCAATTTTCTGCATCCAATAAGTGCGTTTGTGTCATTGGTTGAACATTTAGGTCATTTTCATCCTCCGTAAGCCAATTCTAATCCAATTACGGTTTTTAACTAATCTTGTGCTTCCAATAAGTGATTTTGTGTCATTGAGTGAACATTTAGGTCATTTTCGTCCACCCAAGGCTTATTCTAATCCAATTAGGGTTATTAGCCAATCTTGGGCATCCAATTAGTGATTTTTGTGTCATTGGTTGAATATTTAGCTCATTTTTTTCCTCCCTAGGCTTATTCAAATCTAATTAGGGTTTTTAACCAATCTTATGCATCCAATAAGTGCGTTTGTGTCATTGGTTGAACATTTAGGTCATTTTCGTCCACCCAAGGCTTATTCTAATCCAATTAGGGTTATAAGCCAATCTTGTGCGTTCAATAAGTGATTTTGTGTCATTGGTTGAACTTTAAGGTCATTTTCGTCCACCCAAGGCTTATTCTAATCCAATTAGGGTTTTTAACCAATCTTGTGGATCCAATAATTGCGTTTGTGTCATTGGTTGTACATTTAGGTCATTTTCGTCCTCCTTAGACTTATTCTAATCCAATTAGGGTTTTTAACCATTCTTCTGCATCCCATAAGTGCGTTTGTGTCATTGGTTGAACATTTAGGTCATTTTCGTCCTCAATAGGCTTATTCTAATCCAATTAGGGTTTTTAACCAATCTTCTGCATCCAATAAGTGCGTTTGTGTCATTGGTTGAACATTTAGGTCATTTTCGTCCTCCCTAGGCCTATTTTAACCCAATTACAGTTTTTAGCCAATATTGTGCATCCAATAATTGATTTTGTGTCATTGGTTGAACATTTAGGTCATTTTCGTCCTCCATAGGCTTATTCTAATCCAATTAGGGTTTTTAACCAATCTTCTGCATCCAATAAGTGCGTTTGTGTCATTGGTTGAACATTTAGGTCATTTTCGTCCTCAATAGGCTTATTCTAATCCAATTAGGGTTTTGAACCAATCTTCTGCATCCAATAAGTGCGTTTGTGTCATTGGTTGAACATTTAGGTCATTTTTGTCCTCCCTAGGCATATTCTAATCCAATTACGGTTTTTAACTAATCTTGTGCATCCAATAAGTGATTTTGTGTCATTGGTTGAACATTTAGGTCATTTTCGTCCTCAATAGGCTTATTCTAATCCAATTAGGGTTTTTAACCAATCTTCTGCATCCAATAAGTGCGTTTGTGTCATTGGTTGAACATTTAGGTCATTTTTTTCCTCCCTAGGCTTATTCTAATCCAATTACGATTTTAAACCAATCTTGTGCATCCAATAAGTTATTTTGTGTTATTGGTTGAACTTTTAGGTCATTTTCGTCCACCCAAGGCTTATTCTAATCCAATTAGGGTTTTTAACTAATCTTTTGCATCCAATAAGTGCGTTTTTGTCATTGGTTGAACATTTAGGTCATTTTCGCCCTCCCTAGGCTTATTCTAATCCAATTAGGATTTTTAACCAATCTTGTGCATCCAATAAGTGATTTTGTGTCATTGGTTGAATATTTAGGTCATTTTCGTCCTCAATAAGCTTATTCTAATCCATTTAGGGTTTTTAACCAATCTTCTGCATCCAATAAGTGCGTTTGTTTCATTGGTTGAACATTTAGGTCATTTTCGTCCTCCCTAGGCCTATTCTAATCCAATTACGGTTTTTAACCAATCTTGTGCATCCAATAAGTGATTTTGTGTCATTGGTTGAACATTTAGGTCATTTTCGTCCTCCATAGGCTTATTCTAATCCAATTAGGGTTTTTAACCAATCTTCTGCATCCAATAATTGCGTTTGTGTCATTGGTTGAACATTTAGGTCATTGTCGTCCTCCCTAGGCCTATTCTAATCCAATTACGGTTTTTAACCAATCTTGTGCATCCAATAAGTGATTTTGTGTCATTGGTTGAACATTTAGGTCATTTTCGTCCTCCATAAGCTTATTCTAATCCAATTAGGGTTTTTAACCAATCTTCTACATCCAATAAGCGCGTTTGTGTCATTGGTTGAACATTTAGGTCATTTTCGTCCTCCCTAGGATTATTCAAATCCAATTATGGTTTTAACCAATCATGTGCATCCAATAAGTGATTTTGTGTTATTGGTTGAACATTTAGGTTATTTTCGTCGTCAATATGCTTATTCTAATCCAATTAGGGTTTTTAACCAATCTTCTGCATCTAGTAAGTGCGTTTGTGTCATTGGTTAAACATTTAGGTCATTGTCGTCCTCCCTAGGCCTATTCTAATCCAATTACGGTTTTTAACCAATCTTGTGCATCCAATAAGTGATTTTGTGTCATTGGTTGAACATTTAGGTCATTTTCGTCCTCCATAGGCTTATTCTAATCCAATTAGGGTTTTTAACCAATCTTGTGCATCCAATAATTGATTTTGTGTCATTGGTTGAACATTTAGGTCATTTTCGTCCTCCATAGGCTTATTCTAATCCAATTAGGGTTTTTAACCAATCTTCTACATCCAATAAGTGCGTTTGTGTCATTGGTTGAACATTTAGGTCATTTTCGTCTTCCCTAGGCCTATTCTAATCCAATTACGGTTTTTAACCAATCTTGTGCATCCAATAACTGATTTTGTGTCATTGGTTGAATATTTAGGTCATTTTCGTCCTCCCTAGGCCTATTCTAACCCAATTACAGTTTTTAACCAATCTTCTGCATCCAATAAGTGCGTTTGTGTCATTGGTTGAACATTTAGGTCATTTTCGTCCTCCCTAGGCCTATTCTAATCCAATTAGGGTTTTTAACCAATCTTGTGCATCCAATAAGTGATTTTGTGTCATTGGTTGAACGTTTAGGTCATTTTTGTCCTCAATAGGGTTATTCTAATCCAATTAGGGTTTTTAACCAATCTTCTGCATCCAATAAGTGCGTTTGTGTCATTGGTTGGACATTTAGGTCATTTTCATCCTCCGTAAGCATATTCTAATCCAATTACGGTTTTTAACTAATCTTGTGCTTCCAATAAGTGATTTTGTGTCATTGGTTGAACATTTAGGTCATTTTCGTCCACCCAAGGCTTATTCTAATCCAATTAGGGTTATTAGCCAATCTTGTGCATCCAATTAGTGATTTTTGTGTCATTGGTTGAATATTTAGCTCATTTCTTTTTCCTCCCTAGGCTTATTCAAATCTAATTAGGGTTTTCAACCAATCTTATGCATCCAATAAGTGCGTTTGTGTCATTGGTTGAACATTTAGGTCATTTTAGTCCACCCAAGGCTTATTCTAATCCAATTAGGGTTATAAGCCAATCTTGTGCGTCCAATAAGTTATTTTGTGTCATTGGTTGAACTTTTAGGTCATTTTCGTCCACCCAAGGCTTATTCTAATCCAATTAGGGTTATTAGCCAATCTTGTGCATCCAATTAGTGATTTTTGTGTCATTGGTTGAATATTTAGCTCATTTTTTTTTCCTCCCTAGGCTTATTCAAATCTAATTAGGGTTTTTAACCAATCTTATGCATCCAATAAGTGCGTTTGTGTCATTGGTTGAACATTTAGGTCATTTTCGTCCACCCAAGGCTTATTCTAATCCAATTAGGGTTATAAGCCAATCTTGTGCATCCAATAAGTTATTTTGTGTCATTGGTTGAACTTTTAGGTCATTTTCGTCCACCCAAGACTTATTCTAATCCAATTAGGGTTTTTAACCAATCTTGTGTATCCAATAAGAGATTTTGTGTCATTGGTTGAACATTTAGGTCATTTTTGTTATCCCAAGCCTTATTCTAATCCAATTAAAGTTTTTAACCAATCTTGTGGATCCAATAAGTGCATTTTTGTCATTGGTTGAACATTTAGGTCATTTTCGTCCTCCCTAGGCTTATTCTAATCCAATTAGGGTTTTTAACCAATCTTGTGCATCCAATAAGTGATTTTGTGTCATTGGTTGAAAATTTAGGTCATTTTCGTCCTCCCTAGGCCTATTCTAATCCAATTACGGTTTTTAACCAATCTTGTGCATTCAATAAGTGATTTTGTGTCATTGGTTGAACATTTAGGTCATTTTCGTCCTCCTTAGGATTATTCGAATCCAATTAGGGTTTTTAACCTATCTTGTGCATCCAATAAGTGATTTTGTGTCATTGGTTGAACATTTAGGTCATTTTCGTCCTCAATAGGCTTATTCTAATCTAATTAGGGTTTTTAACCAATCTTCTGCATCCAATAAGTGCATTTGTGTCATTGGTTGAACATTTAGGTCATTTTCGTCCTCCCTAGGCCTATTCTAATCCAGTTACGGTTTTTAACCAATCTTGTGCTTCCAATAAGTGATTTTGTGTCAATGGTTGAACTTTTAGGTCATTTTCGTCCTCCATAGGCTTATTGTAATCCAATTAGGGTTTTTAACCAATCTTCTGCATCCAATAAGTGCGTTTGTGTCATTGTTTGAACATTTAGGTCATTTTCGTCCTCCCTAGGCCTATTCTAATCCAATTAGGGTTTTTAACCAATCTTGTGCATCCAATAAGTGATTCTGTGTCATTGGTTGAACATTTAGGTCATTTTTGTCCTTAATAGGGTTAATCTAATCCAATTAGGGTTTTTAACCAATCTTCTGCATCCAATAAATGCGTTTGTGTCATTGGTTGAACATTTAAGTCATTTTCGTCCTCCGTAAGCCAATTCTAATCCAATTACGGTTTTTAACTAATCTTATGCTTCCAATAAGTGATTTTGTGTCAATGGTTGAACTTTTAGGTCATTTTCGTCCACCCAAGGCTTATTCTAATCCAATTAGGGTTTTTAACCAATCTTGTGGACACAATAATTGCGTTTGTGTCATTGGTTGAACATTTAGGTCATTTTCGTTCTCCCTAGGCCTATTCTAATCCAATTACGGTTTTTAACCAATCTTGTGCATTCAATAACTGACTTTGTGTCATTGGTTGAACATTTAGGTCATTTTCGTCCTCCACAGGCTTATTCTAATCCAATTAGGGTTTTTAACCAATCTTCTGCATCCAATAAGTGCGTTTGTGTCATTGGTTCAATATTTAGGTCATTTTCGTCCTCCCTAGGCTTATTCTAATCCATTTAGGGTTTTTAACCAATCTTGTGCATCCAATAGGTGATTTTGTGTCATTGGTTGAACATTTAGGTCATTTTCGTCCTCAATAGGCTTATTCTAATCCAATTAGGGTTTTTAACCAATCTTCTGCATCCAATAAGTGTGTTTGTGTCATTGGTTGAACATTTAGGTCATTTTCGTCCTCCGTAGGCTTATTCTAATCCAATTAGGGTTTTTAACTAATCTTGTGCATCCAATAAGTGATTTTGTGTCATTGGTTGAACATTTAGGTCATTGTCGTCCTCAATAGGCTTATTCTAATCCAATTAGGGTTTTTAACCAATCTTTTGCATCCAATAAGTGCGTTTGTGTCATTGGTTGAACATTTAGGTCATTTTCGTCCTCCCTAGGCCTATTCTAATCCAATTACGGTTTTTAACCAATCTTGTGCATCCATTTAGTGATTTTGTGTCATTGGTTGAACATTTAGGTCATTTTCGTCCTCCATAGGCTTATTCTAATCCAATTAGGGTTTTTAACCAATCTTCTGCATCCAATAAGTGCGTTTGTGTCATTGGTTGAACATTTAGGTCATTTTCGTCCTCCCTAGGCCTATTCTAATCCAATTAGGGTTTTTAACCAATCTTGTGCATCCAATAAGTGATTTTGTGTCATTGGTTGAAAATTTAGGTCATTTTCGTACTCAATAGGGTTATTCTAATCCAATTAGGGTTTTTAATCAATCTTCTGCATCCAATAAGTGCGTTTGTGTCATTGGTTGAACATTTAGGTCATTTTCGTCCTCCCTAAGCCTATTCTAATCCAATTACGGTTTTTAACTAATCTTGTGCTTCCAATAAGTGATTTTGTGTCATTGGTTGAACATGTAGGTCATTTTCGTCCACCCAAGGCTTATTGTAATCCAATTAGGGTTATTAGCCAATCTTGTGCATCCAATAAGTGATTTTTGTGTCATTGGTTGAACATTTAGGTCATTTTTTTCCTCCCTAGGCTTATTTAAATCTAATTAGGGTTTTTAACCAATCTAATGCATCCAATAAGTGCGTTTGTGTCATTGGTTGAACATTTAGGTCATTTTCGTCCTCAATAGGCTTATTCTAATCCAATTAGGGTTTTTAACCAATCTTTTACATCCAATAAGTGCATTTGTGTCATTGGTTGGACATTTAGGTCATTTTCGTCCTCCGTAGGCCTATTCTAATCTAATTACGGTTTTTAACCAATCTTGTGCTTCCAATAAGTGATTTTGTGTCATTGGTTGAACATTTAGGTCATTTTCGTCCTCCACAGGCTTATTGTAATCCAATTAGGGTTTTTAACCAATCTTCTGCATCCAATATGTGCGTTTGTGTCATTGGTTGAACATTTAGGTCATTTTCATCCTCCCTAGGCCTATTCTAATCCAATTAGGGTTTTTAACCAATCATGTGCATCCAATAAGTGATTTTGTGTCATTGGTTGAACATTTAGGTCATTTTCTTCCTCAATAGGGTTATTCTAATCCAATTAGGGTTGTTAACCAATCTTCTGCATCCAATAAGTGCGTTTGTGTCATTGGTTGAACATTTAGGTCATTTTCGTCCTCCCTAAGCCTATTCTAATCCAATTATAGTTTTAAACTAATCTTGTGCTTCCAATAAGTGATTTTGTGTCATTGGTTGAACATGTAGGTCATTTTCGTCCTCCACAGGCTTATTGTAATCCAATTAGGGTTTTTAACCAATCTTCTGCATCCAATATGTGCGTTTGTGTCATTGGTTGAACATTTAGGTCATTTTCGTCCTCCCTAGGCCTATTCTAATCCAATTAGGGTTTTTAACCAATCATGTGCATCCAATAAGTGATTTTGTGTCATTGGTTGAACATTTAGATCATTTTCTTCCTCAATAGGGTTATTCTAATCCAATTAGGGTTGTTAACCAATCTTCTGCATCCAATAAGTGCGTTTGTGTCATTGGTTGAACATTTAGGTCATTTTCGTCCTCCCTAAGCCTATTCTAATCCAATTATAGTTTTTAACTAATCTTGTGCTTCCAATAAGTGATTTTGTGTCATTGGTTGAACTTGTAGGTCATTTTTGTCCACCCAAGGCTTATTCTAATCTAATTAGGATTAATAGCCAATCTTGTGCATCCAATAAGTGATTTTTGTGTCATTGGTAGAATATTTAGGTCATTTTTTTCCTCCCTAGGCTTATTCAAATCTAATTAGGGTTTTTAACCAATCTTATGCATCCAATAAGTACATTTGTGTCAATGGTTGATCATTTAGGTCATTTTCGTCCTCCCTAGGATTATTCAAATCCAGATAGGGTTTTTAACCAATCTTGTGCATCCAATAAGTGATTTTGTGTCATCGGTTGAACATTTAGGTCATTTTCGTCCTCAATAGGCTTATTCTAATCCAATTAGGGTTTTTAACCAATCTTCTGCATCCAATAAGTGCGTTTGTGTCATTGGTTGAACATTTAGGTCATTTTCTTCCTCCCTAGGCCAATTCTAATCCAATTACTGTTTTTAACCAATCTTGTGCTTCCAATAAGTGATTTTGTGTCATTGGTGGAACATTTAGGTCATTTTCGTCCACCCAAGGCTTATTCTAATCCAATTGGGGTTTTTAGCCAATCTTGTGCATCCAATAAGTGATTTTGTGTCATTGGTTGAATATTTAGGTCATTTTTGTCCTCCCTAGGCTTATTCAAATCTAATTAGGGTTTTTAACCAATCTTATGCATCCAATAAGTGATTTTGTGTGTTTGGTTAAACATTTAGGTCATTTTCGTCCTCCCTATGCCTATTCTCATCTAATTACGATTTTTAACCAATCATGTGCATCCAATTAGTGATTTTTTGTCATCGGTTGAACATTTAGGTCATTTTCATCCACCCAAGGCTTATTCTAATCCAATTAGGGTTTTTAACCAATCTTGTGAATCCAATAAGTGATTTTGTGTCATTGGTTGAATATTTAGGTCATTTTCGTCCTCCCAATGCTTATTCTAATCCAATTAGAGGTTTTAGCCAATCTTATGCATCCAATAAGTGCGTTTGTCTCATTGGTTGAACATTTAGGTCATTTTATTCCTCCTTAGACTTATTCTAATCCAATTAGTGTTTTTAACCAATCTTGTGTATCCAATAAGAGATTTTGTGTCATTGGTTGAACATTTAGGTCATTTTCGTCAACCCAAGGCTTATTCTAATCCAATGAGGGTTTTTAACCAATCTTGTGGATCCAATAAGTGCATATTGTTCATTGGTTGAACATTTAGGTCATTTTCGTCCTCCTTAGGCTTATTCTAATCCAATTAGGGTTTTTAACCAATCTTGTGCATCCAATAAGTGATTTTGTGTCATTGGTTGAACATTTAGGTCATTTTCGTTCTCCATAGGCTTATTCTAATCCAATTAGGGTTTTTAACCAATCTTCTGCATCCAATAAGTGCGTTTGTGTCATTGGTTGAACACTTAGGTCATTTTCGTCCTCCCTAGGCTTATTCTAATCCAATTAGGGTTTTTAACCAATCTTGTGCATCCAATAAGTGATTTTTTGTCATTGGTTGATCATTTAGGTCATTTTCATCCTCAATAGGCTTATTCTAATCCAATTAGGGTTTTTAACCAATCTTCTGCATCCAATAAGTGCGATTGTGTCATTGGTTGCCCATTTAGTTCATTTTCGTCCTCCCTAGGCCTATTCTAATCCAATTACGGTTTTTAACCAATCTTGTGCATCCAATAAGTGATTTTGTGTCATTGGTTGAACATTTAGGTAATTTTGGTCCTCCATAGGCTTATTCTAATCCAATTAGGGTTTTTAACCAATCTTCTGCATCCAATAAGTGCGTTTGTGTCATTGGTTGAACATTTAGGTCATTTTCGTCCTCCCTAGGCCTATTCTAATCCAATTAGGGTTTTTAACCAATCTTGTGCATCCAATAAGTGATTTTGTGTCATTGGTTGAACATTTAGGTCATTTTCGTCCTCCATAGGCTTATTCTAATCAAATTAGGGTTTTTAACCGATCTTCTACATCCAATAAGTGCGTTTGTGTCATTGGTTGAACATATAGAACATTTTCGTCCTCCCTAGGCCTATTGTAATCCAATTACGGTTTTTAACCAATCTTGTGCATCCAATAAGTGATTTTGTGTCATTAGTTGAACATTTAGGTCATTTTCGTCCTCCATAGGCTTATTCTAATCCAATTAGGGTTTTTAACCAATCTTCTGCATCCAATAAGTGCGTTTGTGTCATTGGTTGAACATTTAGGTCATTTTCGTCCTCCCTAAGCCTATTCTAATCCAATTACGGTTTTTAACTAATCTTGTGCTTCCAATAAGTGATTTTGTGTCTTTGGTTAAACATTTAAGTCATTTTCGTCCTCCCTATGCCTATTCTAATCTAATTACGGTTTTAACCAATCATGTGCATCCAATAAGTGATTTTCTGTCATCGGTTGAACATTTAGGTCCTTTTCATCCACCCAAGGCTTATTCTAATCCAATTAGGGTTTTTAACCAATCTTGTGAATCCAATAAGTGATTTTGTGTCATTGGTTGAATATTTAGGTCATTTTCGTCCTCCCAATGTTTATTCTAATCCATTTAGAGGTTCTAGCCAATCTTATGCATCCAATAAGTGCGTTTGTCTCATTGGTTGAACATTTAGGTCATTTTCGTCCTCCTTAGACTTATTCTAATCATATTAGTGTTTTTAACCAATTTTGTGTATGCAATAAGAGATTTTGTGTCATTGGTTGAACATTTAGGTCATTTTCGTCAACCCAAGGCTTATTCGAATCCAATTAGGGTTTTTAACCAATCTTGTGGATCCAATAAGTGCATTTTGTTCATTGGTTGAACATTTAGGTCATTTTCGTCCTCCTTAGGCTTATTCTAATCCAATTACAGTTTTTAACCAATCTTGTGCATCCAATAAGTGATTTTGTGTCATTGGTTGAACATTTAGGTCATTTTCGTCCTCCATAGGCTTATTCTAATCCAATTAGGGTTTTTAACCAATCTTCTGCATCCAATTAGTGCGTTTGTGTCATTGGTTGAACATTTAGGTCATTTTCGTCCTCCCTAGGCTTATTCTAATCCAATTAGGGTTTTTAACCAATCTTGTGCATCCAATAAGTGATTTTTTGTCATTGGTTGATCATTTAGGTCATTTTCGTCCTCAATAGGCTTATTCTAATCCAATTAGGGTTTTTAACCAATCTTCTGCATCCAATAAGTGCGATTGTGTCATTGGTTGAATATTTAGGTCATTTTCGTCCTCCCTAGGCCTATTCTAATCCAATTACGATTTTTAACCAATCTTGTGCATCCAATAAGTGATTTTGTGTCATTGGTTGAACATTTAGGTCATTTTCGTCCTCCCTAGGCTTATTCTAATCCATTTAGGGTTTTTAACCAATCTTGTGCATCCAATAAGTGATTTTGTGTCATTGGTTGAACATTAGGTCATTTTCGTCCTCAATAGGGTTATTCTAATCCAATTAGGGTTTTTAACCAATCTTCTGCATCCAATACGTGCGTTTGTGTCATTGGTTGAACATTTAGGTCATTTTCGTCCTCCCTAGGCCTATTCTAATCCAATTACGGTTTTTAACTAATCTTGTGCTTCCAATAAGTGATTTTGTGTCATTGGTTGAACATTTAGGTCATTTTCGTCCACCCAAGGCTTATTCTAATCCAATTAGGGTTTTTAGCCAATCTTGTGCATCCAATAAGTGATTTTTGTGTCATTGGTTGAATATTTAGGTCATTTTTGTCCTCCCTAGGCTTATTCAAATCTAATTAGGGTTTTTAACCAATCTTATGCATCCAATAAGTGCGTTTGTGTCATTGGTTGAATATTTAGGTCATTTTTGTCCTCCTTAGGATTATTCAAATCCATGTACGGTTTTTAACCAATCTTGTGTATCCAATAAGAGATTTTGTGTCATTAGTTGAACATTTAGGTCATTTTCGTCAACCCAAGGCTTATTCTAATCCCATTAGGGTTTTTAACCAATCTTGTGGATCCAATAAGTGCATTTTGTTCATTGGTTGAACATTTAGGTCATTTTCGTCCTCCTTAGGCTTATTCTAATCCAATTAGGGTTTTTAACCAATCTTGTGCATCCAATAAGTGATTTGGTGTCATTGGTTGGACATTTAGGTCATTTTTGTCCTCAATATGCTTATTCTAATTCAATTAGGGTTTTTAACCAATCTTCTGCATCCAATAAGTGCGTTTGTGTCATTGGTTGAAAATTTAGGTCATTTTCATCCTCCCTAGGCCTATTCTAATCCAATTAAAGTTTTTAACCAATCTTGTGCATCCAATAAGTGATTTTTGTGTCATTGGTTGAATATTTAGGTCATTTTTGTCCTCCCTAGGCTTATTCAAATCTAATTAGGGTTTTTAACCAATCTTATGCATCCAATAAGTGCGTTTGTGTGATTGGTTGAATATTTAGGTCATTTTCGTCCTCCTTAGGATTATTCAAATCCAAGTACGGTTTTTAACCAATCTTGTGCATCCAATAAGTGATTTTGTGTCATTGGTTGAACATTTAGGTCATTTTTGTCGTCAATAGGCTTATTCTAATCCAATTAGGGTTTTTAACCAATCTTCTGCATCCAATAAGTGCGTTTGTGTCATTGGTTGAACATTTAGGTCATTTTCGTCCTTCCTAGGCCTATTCTAATCCAATTACGGTTTTTAACCAATCTTGTGCTTCCAATAAGTGATTTTTGTGTCATTGGTTGAACATTTAGGTCATTTTCGTCCTCCCTAGGCCTATTCTAATCTAATTACGGTTTCTAACCAATCTTGTGCTTCCAATAAGTGATTTTGTTTCATTGGTTGAACATTTAGGTCATTTTCGTCCTCCATAGGCTTATTGTAATCCAATTAGGGTTTTTAACCAATCTTCTGCATCAAATAAGTGTGTTTGTGTCATTGGTTGAACATTTAGGTCATTTTCGTCCTCCCTAGGCCTATTCAAATCCAATTAGGGTTTTTAACCAATCTTGTGCATCCAATAAGTGATTTTGTGTCATTGGTTGAACATTTAGGTCATTTTCGTCCTCAATAGGGTTATTCTAATCCAATTAGGGTTTTTAACCAATCTTCTGCATCCAATACGTGCGTTTGTGTCATTGGTTGAACATTTAGGTCATTTTCGTCCTCCCTAGGCCTATTCTAATCCAATTACGGTTTTTAACTAATCTTGTGCTTCCAATAAGTGATTTTGTGTCATTGGTTGAACATTTAGGTCATTTTCGTCCACCCAAGGCTTATTCTAATCCAATTAGGGTTTTTAGCGAATCTTGTGCATCCAATAAGTGATTTTTGTGTCATTGGTTGAATATTTAGGTCATTTTTGTCCTCCCTAGGCTTATTCAAATCTAATTAGGGTTTTTAAGCAATCTTATGCATCCAATAAGTGCGTTTGTGTCATTGGTTGAACATTTAGGTCATTTTCGTCCTCCTTAGGATTATTCAAATCCAAGTACGGTTTTTAACCAATCTTGTGCATCCAATAAGTGATTTTGTGTCATTGGTTGAACATTTAGGTCATTTTCGTCCTCAATAGGCTTATTCTAATCCAATTAGGGTTTTTAACCAATCTTTTGCATCCAATAAGTGCGTTTGTGTCATTGGTTGAACATTTAGGTCATTTTCGTCCTTCCTAGGCATATTCTAATCCAATTACGGTTTTTAACCAATGTTGTGCTTCCAATAAGAGATTTTGTGTCATTGGTTGAACATTTAGGTCATTTTCGTCAACCCAAGGCTTATTCGAATCCAATTAGGGTTTTTAACCAATCTTGTGGATCCAATAAGTGCATTTTGTTCATTGGTTGAACATTTAGGTCATTTTCGTCCTCCTTAGGCTTATTCTAATCCAATTAGGGTTTTTAACCAATCTTCTGCATCCAATAAGTGCGTTTGTGTCATTGGTTGAACATTTAGGTCATTTTCGTCCTCCCTAGGCCTATTCTAATCCAATTAGGGTTTTTAACCAATCTTGTGCATCCAATAAGTGATTTTGTGTCATTGGTTGAACATTTAGGTCATTTTCGTTCTCAATAGGGTTATTCTAATCCAATTAGGGTTTTTAACCAATCTTCTGCATCCAATAAGTGCGTTTGTGTCATTGGTTGAACATTTAGGTCATTTTCGTCCTCCCTACGCCTATTCTAATCCAATTATAGTTTTTAACTAATCTTGTGCTTCCAATAAGTGATTTTTTGTCATTGGTTGAACATGTAGGTCATTTTCGTCCACCCAAGGCTTATTCTAATCCAGTTAGGATTATTAGCCAATCTTGTGCATCCAATAAGTGATTTTTGTGTCATTGGTAGAATATTTAGGTCATTTTTTTCCTCCCTAGGCTTATTCAAATCTAATTAGGGTTTTTAACCAATCTTATGCATCCAATAAGTACGTTTGTGTCATTGGTTGAACATTTAGGTCATTTTCGTCCTCCCTAGGATTATTCAAATCCAGTTAGGGTTTTTAACGAATCTTGTGCATCCAATAAGTGATTTTGTGTCATCGGTTGAACATTTCGGTCATTTTCGTCCTCAATAGGTTTATTCTAATCCAATTAGGGTTTTTAACCAATATTCTTCATCCAATAAGTGCGTTTGTGTCATTGAATGAGCATTTAGGTCATTTTCGTCCTCCCAAGGCCTATTCTAATCCAATTAGGGTTTTTAACCAATCTTGTGCATCCAATAAGTGATTTTGTGTCATTGGTTGAACATTTAGGTCATTTTCGTCCTCAATAGGGTTATTCTAATCCAATTAGGGTTTTTAACCAATCTTCTGCATCCAATACGTGCGTTTGTGTCATTGGTTGAACATTTAGGTCATTTTCGTCCTCCCTAGGCCTATTCTAATCCAATTACGGTTTTTAACTAATCTTGTGCTTCCAATAAGTGATTTTGTGTCATTGGTTGAACATTTAGGTCATTTTCCTCCACCCAAGGCTTATTCTAATCCAATTAGGGTTTTTAGTCAATCTTGTGCATCCAATAAGTGATTTTTGTGCCATTGGTTGAATATTTAGGTCATTTTTGTCAACCCTAGGCTTATTGAAATCTAATTAAGGTTTTTAACCAATCGTATGCATCCAATAAGTGCGTTTGTGTCATTGGTTGAACATTTAGGTCATTTTCGTCCTCCCTAGGATTATTCAAATCCAAGTACGGTTTTTAACCAATCTTGTGCATCCAATAAGTGATTTTGTGTCATTGGTTGAACATTTAGGTCATTTTCGTCCTCAATAGGCTTATTCTAATCCAATTAGGGTTTTTAACCAATCTTCTGCATCCAATAAGTGCGTTTGTGTCATTGGTTGAACATTTAGGTCATTTTCGTCCTTCCTAGGCCTATTCTAATCCAATTACGGTTTTTAACCAATCTTGTGCTTCCAATAAGTGATTTTTGTGTCATTGGTTGAACATTTAGGTCATTTTCGTCCTCCCTAGGCCTATTCTAATCTAATTACGGTTTCTAACCAATCTTGTGCTTCCAATAAGTGATTTTGTTTCATTGGTTGAACATTTAGGTCATTTTCGTCCTCCATAGGCTTATTGTAATCCAATTAGGGTTTTTAACCAATCTTCTGCATCAAATAAGTGTGTTTGTGTCATTGGTTGAACATTTAGGTCATTTTCGTCCTCCCTAGGCCTATTCAAATCCAATTAGGGTTTTTAACCAATCTTGTGCATCCAATAAGTGATTTTGTGTCATTGGTTGAACATTTAGGTCATTTTCGTCCTCAATAGGGTTATTCTAATCCAATTAGGGTTTTTAACCAATCTTCTGCATCCAATAAGTGCGTTTTTGTCATTGGTTGAACATTTAGGTCATTTTCGTCCTCCCTAGGCCTATTCTAATCCAATTAGGGTTTTTAACCAATCTTGTGCATCCAATAAGTGATTTTGTGTCATTGGTTGAACAATTAGGTCATTTTCGTCCACCCAAGGCTTATTCTAATCCAATTAGGGTTTTTAGCCAATCTTGTGCATCCAATAAGTGATTTTTGTGTCATTGGTTGAATATTTAGGTCATTTTTGTCCTCCCTAGGCTTATTCAAATCTAATTAGGGTTTTTAACCAATCTTATGCATCCAATAAGTGCGTTTGTGTCATTGGTTGAATATTTAGGTCATTTTTGTCCTCCTTAGGATTATTCAAATCCAAGTACGGTTTTTAACCAATCTTGTGCATCCAATAAGTGATTTTGTGTCATTGGTTGAACATTTAGGTCATTTTTGTCGTCAATAGGCTTATTCTAATCCAATTAGGGTTTTTAACCAATCTTCTGCATCCAATAAGTGCGTTTGTGTCATTGGTTGAACATTTAGGTCATTTTCGTCCTTCCTAGGCCTATTCTAATCCAATTACGGTTTTTAACCAATGTTGTGCTTCCAATAAGTGATTTTTGTGTCATTGGTTGAACATTTAGGTCATTTTCGTCCTCCCTAGGCCTATTCTAATCTAATTACGGTTTCTAACCAATCTTGTGCTTCCAATAAGTGATTTTGTTTCATTGGTTGAACATTTAGGTCATTTTCGTCCTCCATAGGCTTATTGTAATCCAATTAGGGTTTTTAACCAATCTTCTGCATCCAATAAGTGTGTTTGTGTCATTGGTTGAACATTTAGGTCATTTTCGTCCTCCCTAGGCCTATTCTAATCCAATTAGGGTTTTTAACCAATCTTGTGCATCCAATAAGTGATTTTGTGTCATCGGTTGAACATTTAGGTCATTTTCGTCCTCAATAGGCTTATTCTAATCCAATTAGGGTTTTTAACCAATCTTCTGCATCCAATAAGTGCGTTTGTGTCATTGGTTGAACATTTAGGTCATTTTCGTCCTCCCTAGGCTTATTCTAATCCAATTAGGGTTTTTAACCAATCTTGTGCATCCAATAAGTGATTTTTTGTCATTGGTTGATCATTTAGGTCATTTTCGTCCTCAATAGGCTTATTCTAATCCAATTAGGGTTTTTAACCAATCTTCTGCATCCAATAAGTGCGATTGTGTCATTGGTTGCCCATTTAGTTCATTTTCGTCCTCCCTAGGCCTATTCTAATCCAATTACGGTTTTTAACCAATCTTGTGCATCCAATAAGTGATTTTGTGTCATTGGTTGAACATTTAGGTAATTTTGGTCCTCCATAGGCTTATTCTAATCCAATTAGGGTTTTTAACCAATCTTCTGCATCCAATAAGTGCGTTTGTGTCATTGGTTGAACATTTAGGTCATTTTCGTCCTCCCTAGGCCTATTCTAATCCAATTAGGGTTTTTAACCAATCTTGTGCATCCAATAAGTGATTTTGTGTCATTGGTTGAACATTTAGGTCATTTTCGTCCTCAATAGGGTTATTCTAATCCAATTAGGGTTTTTAACCAATCTTCTGCATCCAATACGTGCGTTTGTGTCATTGGTTGAACATTTAGGTCATTTTCGTCCTCCCTAGGCCTATTCTAATCCAATTACGGTTTTTAACTAATCTTGTGCTTCCAATAAGTGATTTTGTGTCATTGGTTGAACATGTAGGTCATTTTTGTCCACCCAAGGCTTATTCTAATCTAATTAGGATTATTAGCCAATCTTGTGCATCCAATAAGTGATTTTTGTGTCATTGGTAGAATATTTAGGTCATTTTTTTCCTCCCTAGGCTTATTCAAATCTAATTAGGGTTTTTAACCAATCTTATGCATCCAATAAGTACGTTTGTGTCAATGGTTGAACATTTAGGTCATTTTCGTCCTCCCTAGGATTATTCAAATCCAGTTAGGGTTTTTAACCAATCTTGTGCATCCAATAAGTGATTTTGTGTCATCGGTTGAACATTTAGGTCATTTTCGTCCTCAATAGGCTTATTCTAATCCAATTAGGGTTTTTAACCAATCTTCTGCATCCAATAAGTGCGTTTGTGTCATTGGTTGAACATTTAGGTCATTTTCGTCCTCCCTAGGCCTATTCTAATCCAATTACTGTTTTTAACCAATCTTGTGCTTCCAATAAGTGATTTTGTGTCATTGGTGGAACATTTAGGTCATTTTCGTCCACCCAAGGCTTATTCTAATCCAATTGGGGTTTTTAGCCAATCTTGTGCATCCAATAAGTGATTTTGTGTCATTGGTTGAATATTTAGGTCATTTTTGTCCTCCCTAGGCTTATTCAAATCTAATTAGGGTTTTTAACCAATCTTATGCATCCAATAAGTGATTTTGTGTGTTTGGTTAAACATTTAGGTCATTTTCGTCCTCCCTATGCCTATTCTCATCTAATTACGATTTTTAACCAATCATGTGCATCCAATTAGTGATTTTTTGTCATCAGTTGAACATTTAGGTCATTTTCATCCACCCAAGGCTTATTCTAATCCAATTAGGGTTTTTAACCAATCATGTGAATCCAATAAGTGATTTTGTGTCATTGGTTGAATATTTAGGTCATTTTTGTCCTCCCAATGCTTATTCTAATCCAATTAGAGGTTTTAGCCAATCTTATGCATCCAATAAGTGCGTTTGTCTCATTGGTTGAACATTTAGGTCATTTTATTCCTCCTTAGACTTATTCTAATCCAATTAGTGTTTTTAACCAATCTTGTGTATCCAATAAGAGATTTTGTGTCATTGGTTGAACATTTAGGTCATTTTCGTCAACCCAAGGCTTATTCTAATCCAATGAGGGTTTTTAACCAATCTTGTGGATCCAATAAGTGCATATTGTTCATTGGTTGAACATTTAGGTCATTTTCGTCCTCCTTAGGCTTATTCTAATCCAATTAGGGTTTTTAACCAATCTTCTACATCCAATAAGTGCGTTTGTGTCATTGGTTGAACACTTTGGTCATTTTCGTCCTCCCTAGGCTTATTCTAATCCAATTAGGGTTTTTAACCAATCTTGTGCATCCAATAAGTGATTTTTTGTCATTGGTTGATCATTTAGGTCATTTTCGTCCTCAATAGGCTTATTCTAATCCAAATAGGGTTTTTAACCAATCTTCTGCATTCAATAAGTGCGATTGTGTCATTGGTTGCCCATTTAGTTCATTTTCGTCCTCCCTAGGCCTATTCTAATCCAATTACGGTTTTTAACCAATCTTGTGCATCCAATAAGTGATTTTGTGTCATTGGTTGAACATTTAGGTAATTTTGGTCCTCCATAGGCTTATTCTAATCCAATTAGGGTTTTTAACCAATCTTCTGCATCCAATAAGTGCGTTTGTGTCATTGGTTGAACATTTAGGTCATTTTCGTCCTCCCTAGGCCTATTCTAATCCAATTAGGGTTTTTAACCAATCTTGTGCATCCAATAAGTGATTTTGTGTCATTGGTTGAACATTTAGGTCATTTTCGTCCTCAACAGGGTTTTTCTAATCCAATTAGGGTTTTTAACCAATCTTCTGCATCCAATACGTGCGTTTGTGTCATTGGTTGAACATTTAGGTCATTTTCGTCCTCCCTAGGCCTATTCTAATCCAATTACGGTTTTTAACTAATCTTGTGCTTCCAATAAGTGATTTTGTGTCATTGGTTGAACATTTAGGTCATTTTTCGTCCACCCAAGGCTTATTCTAATCCAATTAGGGTTTTTAGCCAATCTTGTGCATCAAATAAGTGATTTTTGTGTCATTGGTTGAATATTTAGGTCATTTTTGTCCTCCTTAGGCTTATTCAAATCTAATTAGGGTTTTTAACCAATCTTATGCATCCAATAAGTGCGTTTGTGTCATTGGTTGAACATTTAGGTCATTTTCGTCCTCCTTAGGATTATTCAAATCCAAGTACGGTTTTTAACCAATCTTGTGCATCCAATAAGTGATTTTGTGTCATTGGTTGAACATTTAGGTCATTTTTGTCGTCAATAGGCTTATTCTAATCCAATTAGGGTTTTTAACCAATCTTTTGTATCCAATAAGTGCGTTTGTGTCATTGGTTGAACATTTAGGTCATTTTCGTCCTTCCTAGGCCTATTCTAATCCAATTACGGTTTTTAACCAATGTTGTGCTTCCAATAAGTGATTTTGTGTCATTGGTTGAACATTTAGGTCATTTTCGTCCTCCTTAGGCTTATTCTAATCCAATTAGGGTTTTTAACCAATCTTATGCATCCAATAAGTGATTTTGTTTCATTGGTTGAACATTTAGGTCATTTTTGTTCTCCATAGGCTTATTCTAATCCAATTAGGGTTTTTAACCAATCTTCTGCATCCAATAAGTGCGTTTGTGTCATTGGTTGAACACTTAGGTCATTTTCGTCCTCCCTAGGCTTATTCTAATCCAATTAGGATTTTTAACCAATCTTGTGCATCCAATAAGGGATTTTTTGTCATTGGTTGATCATTTAGGTCATTTTCGTCCTCAATAGGCTTATTCTAATCCAATTAGGGTTTTTAACCAATCTTCTGCATCCAATAAATGCGATTGTGTCATTGGTTGCCCATTTAGTTTATTTTAGTCCTCCCTAGGCCTATTCTAATCCAATTACGGTTTCTAACCAATCTTGTGCTTCCAATAAGTGATTTTGTGTCATTGGTTGAACATTTAGGTCATTTTCGTCCTCCCTAAGCCTATTCTAATCCAATTATAGATTTTAACTAATCTTGTGCTTCCAATAAGTGATTTTGTGTCATTGGTTGAACATGTAGGTCATTTTCGTCCACCCAAGGCTTATTCTAATCTAATTAGGATTATTAGCCAATCTTGTGCATCCAATAAGTGATTTTTGTGTCATTGGTAGAATATTTAGGTCATTTTTTTCCTCCCTAGGCTTATTCAAATCTAATTAGGGTTTTTAACCAATCTTATGCATCCAATAAGTACGTTTGTGTAATTGGTTGAACATTTAGGTCATTTTCGTCCTCCCTAGGATTATTCAAATCCAGTTAGGGTTTTTAACCAATCTTGTGCATCCAATAAGTGATTTTGTGTCATCGGTTGAACATTTAGGTCATTTTCGTCCTCAATAGGCTTATTCTAATCCAATTAGGGTTTTTAACCAATCTTCTGCATCCAATAAGTGCGTTTGTGTCATTGGTTGAACATTTAGGTCATTTTCGTCCTCCCTAAGCCTATTCTAATCCAATTATAGATTTTAACTAATCTTGTGCTTCCAATAAGTGATTTTGTGTCATTTGTTGAACATGTAGGTCATTTTCGTCCACCCAAGGCTTATTCTAATCTAATTAGGATTATTAGCCAATCTTGTGCATCCAATAAGTGATTTTTGTGTCATTGGTAGAATATTTAGGTCATTTTTTTCCTCCCTAGGCTTATTCAAATCTAATTAGGGTTTTTAACCAATCTTATGCATCCAATAAGTACGTTTGTGTCATTGGTTGAACATTTAGGTCATTTTCGTCCTCCCTAGGATTATTCAAATCCAGTTAGGGTTTTTAACCAATCTTGTGCATCCAATAAGTGATTTTGTGTCATCGGTTGAACATTTAGGTCATTTTCGTCCTCCATAGGCTTATTCTAATCCAATTAGGGTTTTTAACCAATCTTCTGCATCCAATAAGTGCGTTTGTGTCATTGGTTGAACATTTAGGTCATTTTCGTCCTCCATAGGCTTATTCTAATCCAATTAGGGTTTTTAACCAATCTTCTGCATCCAATAAGTGCGTTTGTGTCATTGGTTGAACATTTAGGTCATTTTCGTCCTCCCTAGGCCTATTCTAATCCAATTACGGTTTTTAACCAATGTTGTGCATCCAATAAGTGATTTTGTGTCATTGGTTGAACATTTAGGTCATTTTCGTCCTCCATAGGCTTATTATAATCCAATTAGGGTTTTTAACCAATCTTCTGCATCCAATAAGTGCGTTTGTGTCATTGGTTGAACATTTAGGTCATTTTCGTCCTCCCTAGGCCTATTCTAATCCAATTAGGGTTTTTAACCAATCTTGTGCATCCAATAAGTGATTTTGTGTCATTGGTTGAACATTTAGGTCATTTTCGACCTCCATAGGCTTATTCTAATCCAATTAGGGTTTTTAACCAATCTTCTGCATCCAATAAGTGCGTTTGTGTCATTGGTTGAACATTTTAGTCATTTTCGTTATCCCTAGGCCTATTCTAATCCAATTACGGTTTTTAACCAATCTTGTGCATCCAATAAGTGATTTTGTGTCATTGGTTGAACATTTAGGTCATTTTCGTCCTCCATAGGCTTATTATAATCCAATTAGGGTTTTTAACCAATCTTCTGCATCCAATAAGTGCGTTTGTGTCATTGGTTGAACATTTAGGTCATTTTCGTCCTCCCTAGGCTTATTCTAATCCAATTAGGGTTTTTAACCAATCTTGTGCATCCAATAAGTGATTTTTTGTCATTGGTTGATCATTTAGGTCATTTTCGTCCTCAATAGGCTTATTCTAATCCAATTAGGGTTTTTAACCAATCTTCTGCATCCAATAAGTGCGATTGTGTCATTGGTTGCCCATTTAGTTCATTTTCGTCCTCCCTAGGCCTATTCTAATCCAATTACGGTTTTTAACCAATCTTGTGCATCCAATAAGTGATTTTGTGTCATTGGTTGAACATTTAGGTAATTTTGGTCCTCCATAGGCTTATTCTAATCCAATTAGGGTTTTTAACCAATCTTCTGCATCCAATAAGTGCGTTTGTGTCATTGGTTGAACATTTAGGTCATTTTCGTCCTCCCTAGGCCTATTCTAATCCAATTAGGGTTTTTAACCAATCTTGTGCATCCAATAAGTGATTTTGTGTCATTGGTTGAACATTTAGGTCATTTTCGTCCTTCCTAGGCCTATTCTAATCCAATTACGGTTTTTAACCAATCTTGTGCTTCCAATAAGTGATTTTTGTGTCATTGGTTGAACATTTAGGTCATTTTCGTCCTCCCTAGGCCTATTCTAATCTAATTACGGTTTCTAACCAATCTTGTGCTTCCAATAAGTGATTTTGTTTCATTGGTTGAACATTTAGGTCATTTTCGTCCTCCATAGGCTTATTGTAATCCAATTAGGGTTTTTAACCAATCTTCTGCATCAAATAAGTGTGTTTGTGTCATTGGTTGAACATTTAGGTCATTTTCGTCCTCCCTAGGCCTATTCAAATCCAATTAGGGTTTTTAACCAATCTTGTGCATCCAATAAGTGATTTTGTGTCATTGGTTGAACATTTAGGTCATTTTCGTCCTCAATAGGGTTATTCTAATCCAATTAGGGTTTTTAACCAATCTTCAGCATCCAATAAGTGCGTTTGTGTCATTGGTTGAACATTTAGGTCATTTTCGTCCTCCCTAAGCCTATTCTAATCCAATTATAGATTTTAACTAATCTTGTGCTTCCAATAAGTGATTTTGTGTCATTGGTTGAACATGTAGGTCATTTTCGTCCACCCAAGGCTTATTCTAATCTAATTAGGATTATTAGCCAATCTTGTGCATCCAATAAGTGATTTTTGTGTCATTGGTAGAATATTTAGGTCATTTTTTTCCTCCCTAGGCTTATTCAAATCTAATTAGGGTTTTTAACCAATCTTATGCATCCAATAAGTACGTTTGTGTCATTGGTTGAACATTTAGGTCATTTTCGTCCTCCCTAGGATTATTCAAATCCAGTTAGGGTTTTTAACCAATCTTGTGCATCAAATAAGTGATTTTGTGTCATCGGTTGAACATTTAGGTCATTTTCGTCCTCAATAGGCTTATTCTAATCCAATTAGGGTTTTTAACCAATCTTCTGCATCCAATAAGTGCGTTTGTGTCATTGGTTGAACATTTAGGTCATTTTCGTCCTCCTTAGGATTATTCAAATCCAAGTACGGTTTTTAACCAATCTTGTGCATTCAATAAGTGATTTTGTGTCATTGGTTGAACATTTAGGTCATTTTTGTCGTCAATAGGCTTATTCTAATCCAATTAGGGTTTTTAACCAATCTTCTGCATCCAATAAGTGCGTTTGTGTCATTGGTTGAACATTTAGGTCATTTTCGTCCTTCCTAGGCCTATTCTAATCCAATTACGGTTTTTAACCAATCTTGTGCTTCCAATAAGTGATTTTTGTGTCATTGGTTGAACATTTAGGTCATTTTCGTCCTCCCTAGGCCTATTCTAATCTAATTACGGTTTCTAACCAATCTTGTGCTTCCAATAAGTGATTTTGTTTCATTGGTTGAACATTTAGGTCATTTTCATCCTCCATAGGCTTATTGTAATCCAATTAGGGTTTTTAACCAATCTTCTGCATCCAATAAGTGTGTTTGTGTCATTGGTTGAACATTTAGGTCATTTTCGTCCTCCCTAGGCCTATTCTAATCCAATTAGGGTTTTTAACCAATCTTGTGCATCCTATAAGTGATTTTGTGTCATTGGTTGAACATTTAGGTCATTTTCGTCCTCAATAGGGTTATTCTAATCCAATTAGGGTTTTTAACCAATCTTCTGCATCCAATAAATGCGTTTGTGTCATTGGTTGAACATTTAGGTCATTTTCGTCCTCCCTAAGCCTATTCTAATCCAATTATAGATTTTAACTAATCTTGTGCTTCCAATAAGTGATTTTGTGTCATTGGTTGAACATGTAGGTCATTTTCGTCCACCCAAGGCTTATTCTAATCTAATTAGGATTATTAGCCAATCTTGTGCATCCAATAAGTGATTTTTGTGTCATTGGTAGAATATTTAGGTCATTTTTTTCCTCCCTAGGCTTATTCAAATCTAATTAGGGTTTTTAACCAATCTTATGCATCCAATAAGTACGTTTGTGTCATTGGTTGAACATTTAGGTCATTTTCGTCCTCCCTAGGATTATTCAAATCCAGTTAGGGTTTTTAACCAATCTTGTGCATCCAATAAGTGATTTTGTGTCATCGGTTGAACATTTCGGTCATTTTCGTCGTCAATAGGTTTATTCTAATCCAATTAGGGTTTTTAACCAATCTTCTTCATCCAATAAGTGCGTTTGTGTCATTGAATGAGCATTTAGGTCATTTTCGTCCTCCCTAGGCCTATTCTAATCCAATTAGGGTTTTTAACCAATCTTGTGCATCCAATAAGTGATTTTGTGTCATTGGTTGAACATTTAGGTCATTTTCGTCCTCAATAGGGTTATTCTAATCCGATTAGGGTTTTTAACCAATCTTCTGCATCCAATACGTGCGTTTGTGTCATTGGTTGAACATTTAGGTCATTTTCGTCCTCCCTAGGCCTATTCTAATCCAATTACGGTTTTTAACTAATCTTGTGCTTCCAATAAGTGATTTTGTGTCATTGGTTGAACATTTAGGTCATTTTCGTCCACCCAAGGCTTATTCTAATCCAATTAGGGTTTTTAGCCAATCTTGTGCATCCAATAAGTGATTTTTGTGTCATTGGTTGAATATTTAGGTCATTTTTGTCCACCCTAGGCTTATTGAAATCTAATTAGGGTTTTTAACCAATCTTATGCATCCAATAAGTGCGTTTGTGTCATTGGTTGAACATTTAGGTCATTTTCGTCTTCCCTAGGATTATTCAAATCCAAGTACGGTTTTTAACCAATCTTGTGCATCCAATAAGTGATTTTGTGTCATTGGTTGAACATTTAGGTCATTTTCGTCCTCAATAGGCTTATTCTAATCCAATTAGGGTTTTTAACCAATCTTCTGCATCCAATAAATGCGTTTGTGTCATTGGTTGAACATTTAGGTCATTTTCGTCCTCCCTAGGCCTATTCTAATCCAATAACGGTTTTTAACCAATCTTGTGCATCCAATAAGTGATTTTGTGTCATTGGTTGAACATTTAGGTCATTTTCGTCCTCAATAGGGCTATTCTAATCCAATTAGGGTTTTTAACCAATCTTCTGCATCCAATACGTGCGTTTGTGTCATTGGTTGAACATTTAGGTCATTTTCGTCCTCCCTAGGCCTATTCTAATCCAATTACGGTTTTTAACTAATCTTGTGCTTCCAATAAGTGATTTTGTGTCATTGGTTGAACATTTAGGTCATTTTCGTCCACCCAAGGCTTATTCTAATCCAATTAGGGTTTTTAGCGAATCTTGTGCATCCAATAAGTGATTTTTTTGTCATTGGTTGAATATTTAGGTCATTTTTGTCCTCCCTAGGCTTATTCAAATCTAATTAGGGTTTTTAACCAATCTTATGCATCCAATAAGTGCGTTTGTGTCATTGGTTGAACATTTAGGTCATTTTCGTCCTCCTTAGGATTATTCAAATCCAAGTACGGTTTTTAACCAATCTTGTGCATCCAATAAGTGATTTTGTGTCATTGGTTGAACATTTAGGTCATTTTTGTCGTCAATAGGCTTATTCTAATCCAATTAGGGTTTTTAACCAATCTTCTGCATCCAATAAGTGCGTTTGTGTCATTGGTTGAACATTTAGGTCATTTTCGTCCTTCCTAGGCCTATTCTAATCCAATTACGGTTTTTAACCAATGTTGTGCTTCCAATAAGTGATTTTTGTGTCATTGGTTGAACATTTAGGTCATTTTCGTCCTCCCTAGGCCTATTCTAATCTGATTACGGTTTTTAACCAATCTTGTGCTTCCAATAAGTGATTTTGTGTCATTGGTTGAACATTTAGGTCATTTTCGTCCTCCTTAGGCTTATTCTAATCCAATTAGGGTTTTTAACCAATCTTGTGCATCCAATAAGTGATTTTGTGTCATTGGTTGAACATTTAGGTCATTTTCGTTCTCCATAGGCTTATTCTAATCCAATTAGGGTTTTTAACCAATCTTATGCATCCAATAAGTGCGTTTGTGTCATTGGTTGAACACTTAGGTCATTTTCGTCCTCCCTAGGCTTATTCTAATCCAATTACGGTTTTTAACCAATCATGTGCATCCAATAAGTGATTTTTTGTCATTGGTTGATCATTTAGGTCATTTTCGTCCTCAATAGGCTTATTCTAATCCAATTACGGTTTTTAACCAATCTTCTGCATCCAATAAGTGCGATTGTGTCATTGGTTGAACATTTAGGTCATTTTCGTCCTCCATAGGCCTATTCTAATCCAATTACGGTTTTTAACCAATCTTGTGCATCCAATAAGTGATTTTGTGTCATTGGTTGAACATTTTGGTCATTTTTGTCGTCAATAGGCTTATTCTAATCCAATTAGGGTTTTTAACCAATCTTCTGCATCCAATAAGTGCGTTTGTGTCATTGGTTGAACATTTAGGTCATTTTCGTCCTTCCTAGGCCTATTCTAATCCAATTACGGTTTTTAACCAATGTTGTGCTTCTAATAAGTGATTTTTGTGTCATTGGTTGAACATTTAGGTCATTTTCGTCCTCCCTAGGCCTATTCTAATCTAATTACGGTTTTTAACCAATCTTGTGCTTCCAATAAGTGATTTTGTTTCATTGGTTGAACATTTAGGTCATTTTCGTCCTCCATAGGCTTATTGTAATCCAATTAGGGTTTTTAACCAATCTTCTGCATCCAATAAGTGTGTTTGTGTCATTGGTTGAACATTTAGGTCATTTTCGTCCTCCCTAGGCCTATTCTAATCCAATTAGGGTTTTTAACCAATCTTGTGCATCCAATAAGTGATTTTGTGTCATTGGTTGAACATTTAGGTCATTTTCGTCCTCCCTAGGCTTATTCTAATCCAATTAGGGTTTTTAACCAATCTTGTGCATCCAATAAGTGATTTTGTGTCATTAGTTGAACATTTAGGTCATTTTCGTCCTCCATAAGCTTATTCTAATCCGATTAGGGTTTTTAACCAATCTTCTGCATCCAATAAGTGCGTTTGTGTCATTGGTTGAACATTTAGGTCATTTTCGTCCTCCCTAGGCCTATTCTAATCCAATTAGGGTTTTTAACCAATCTTGTGCATCCAATAAGTGATTTTGTGTCATTGGGTTAACATTTAGGTCATTTTCGTTCTCAATAGGGTTATTCTAATCCAATTAGGGTTTTTAACCAATCTTCTGCATCCAATAAGTGCGTTTGTGTCATTGGTTGAACATTTAGGTCATTTTCGTCCTCCCTACGCCTATTCTAATCCAATTATAGTTTTTAACTAATCTTGTGCTTCCAATAAGTGATTTTTTGTCATTGGTTGAACATGTAGGTCATTTTCGTCCACCCAAGGCTTATTCTAATCCAGTTAGGATTATTAGCCAATCTTGTGCATCCAATAAGTGATTTTTGTGTCATTGGTAGAATATTTAGGTCATTTTTTTCCTCCCTAGGCTTATTCAAATCTAATTAGGGTTTTTAACCAATCTTATGCATCCAATAAGTACGTTTGTGTCATTGGTTGAACATTTAGGTCATTTTCGTCCTCCCTAGGATTATTCAAATCCAGTTAGGGTTTTTAACCAATCTTGTGCATCCAATAAGTGATTTTGTGTCATTGGTTGAACATTTAGGTCATTTTCGTCCTCAATAGGGTTATTCTAATCCAATTAGGGTTTTTAACCAATCTTCTGCATCCAATAAGTGCGTTTGTGTCATTGGTTGAACATTTAGGTCATTTTCGTCCTCCCTAAGCCTATTCTAATCCAATTATAGATTTTAACTAATCTTGTGCTTCCAATAAGTGATTTTGTGTCATTGGTTGAACATGTAGGTCATTTTCGTCCACCCAAGGCTTATTCTAATCTAATTAGGATTATTAGCCAATCTTGTGCATCCAATAAGTGATTTTTGTGTCATTGGTAGAATATTTAGGTCATTTTTTTCCTCCCTAGGCTTATTCAAATCTAATTAGGGTTTTTAACCAATCTTATGCATCCAATAAGTACGTTTGTGTCATTGGTTGAACATTTAGGTCATTTTCGTCCTCCCTAGGATTATTCAAATCCAGTTAGGGTTTTTAACCAATCTTGTGCATCAAATAAGTGATTTTGTGTCATCGGTTGAACATTTAGGTCATTTTCGTCCTCAATAGGCTTATTCTAATCCAATTAGGGTTTTTAACCAATCTTCTGCATCCAATAAGTGCGTTTGTGTCATTGGTTGAACATTTAGGTCATTTTCGTCCTCCTTAGGATTATTCAAATCCAAGTACGGTTTTTAACCAATCTTGTGCATTCAATAAGTGATTTTGTGTCATTGGTTGAACATTTAGGTCATTTTTGTCGTCAATAGGCTTATTCTAATCCAATTAGGGTTTTTAACCAATCTTCTGCATCCAATAAGTGCGTTTGTGTCATTGGTTGAACATTTAGGTCATTTTCGTCCTTCCTAGGCCTATTCTAATCCAATTACGGTTTTTAACCAATCTTGTGCTTCCAATAAGTGATTTTTGTGTCATTGGTTGAACATTTAGGTCATTTTCGTCCTCCCTAGGCCTATTCTAATCTAATTACGGTTTCTAACCAATCTTGTGCTTCCAATAAGTGATTTTGTTTCATTGGTTGAACATTTAGGTCATTTTCGTCCTCCATAGGCTTATTGTAATCCAATTAGGGTTTTTAACCAATCTTCTGCATCAAATAAGTGTGTTTGTGTCATTGGTTGAACATTTAGGTCATTTTCGTCCTCCCTAGGCCTATTCAAATCCAATTAGGGTTTTTAACCAATCTTGTGCATCCAATAAGTGATTTTGTGTCATTGGTTGAACATTTAGGTCATTTTCGTCCTCAATAGGGTTATTCTAATCCAATTAGGGTTTTTAACCAATCTTCTGCATCCAATAAGTGCGTTTTTGTCATTGGTTGAACATTTAGGTCATTTTCGTCCTCCCTAGGCCTATTCTAATCCAATTAGGGTTTTTAACCAATCTTGTGCATCCAATAAGTGATTTTGTGTCATTGGTTGAACAATTAGGTCATTTTCGTCCACCCAAGGCTTATTCTAATCCAATTAGGGTTTTTAGCCAATCTTGTGCATCCAATAAGTGATTTTTGTGTCATTGGTTGAATATTTAGGTCATTTTTGTCCTCCCTAGGCTTATTCAAATCTAATTAGGGTTTTTAACCAATCTTATGCATCCAATAAGTGCGTTTGTGTCATTGGTTGAATATTTAGGTCATTTTTGTCCTCCTTAGGATTATTCAAATCCAAGTACGGTTTTTAACCAATCTTGTGCATCCAATAAGTGATTTTGTGTCATTGGTTGAACATTTAGGTCATTTTTGTCGTCAATAGGCTTATTCTAATCCAATTAGGGTTTTTAACCAATCTTCTGCATCCAATAAGTGCGTTTGTGTCATTGGTTGAACATTTAGGTCATTTTCGTCCTTCCTAGGCCTATTCTAATCCAATTACGGTTTTTAACCAATGTTGTGCTTCCAATAAGTGATTTTTGTGTCATTGGTTGAACATTTAGGTCATTTTCGTCCTCCTTAGGCTTATTCTAATCCAATTAGGGTTTTTAACCAATCTTATGCATCCAATAAGTGATTTTGTTTCATTGGTTGAACATTTAGGTCATTTTTGTTCTCCATAGGCTTATTCTAATCCAATTAGGGTTTTTAACCAATCTTCTGCATCCAATAAGTGCGTTTGTGTCATTGGTTGAACACTTAGGTCATTTTCGTCCTCCCTAGGCTTATTCTAATCCAATTAGGATTTTTAACCAATCTTGTGCATCCAATAAGTGATTTTTTGTCATTGGTTGATCATTTAGGTCATTTTCGTCCTCAATAGGCTTATTCTAATCCAATTAGGGTTTTTAACCAATCTTCTGCATCCAATAAATGCGATTGTGTCATTGGTTGCCCATTTAGTTTATTTTAGTCCTCCCTAGGCCTATTCTAATCCAATTACGGTTTCTAACCAATCTTGTGCTTCCAATAAGTGATTTTGTGTCATTGGTTGAACATTTAGGTCATTTTCGTCCTCCCTAAGCCTATTCTAATCCAATTATAGATTTTAACTAATCTTGTGCTTCCAATAAGTGATTTTGTGTCATTGGTTGAACATGTAGGTCATTTTCGTCCACCCAAGGCTTATTCTAATCTAATTAGGATTATTAGCCAATCTTGTGCATCCAATAAGTGATTTTTGTGTCATTGGTAGAATATTTAGGTCATTTTTTTCCTCCCTAGGCTTATTCAAATCTAATTAGGGTTTTTAACCAATCTTATGCATCCAATAAGTACGTTTGTGTAATTGGTTGAACATTTAGGTCATTTTCGTCCTCCCTAGGATTATTCAAATCCAGTTAGGGTTTTTAACCAATCTTGTGCATCCAATAAGTGATTTTGTGTCATCGGTTGAACATTTAGGTCATTTTCGTCCTCAATAGGCTTATTCTAATCAAATTAGGGTTTTTAACCAATCTTCTGCATCCAATAAGTGCGTTTGTGTCATTGGTTGAACATTTAGGTCATTTTCGTCCTCCTTAGGATTATTCAAATCCAAGTACGGTTTTAAACCAATCTTGTGCATCCAATAATTGATTTTGTGTCATTGGTTGAACATTTAGGTCATTTTTGTCGTCAATAGGCTTATTCTAATCCAATTAGGGTTTTTAACCAATCTTCTGCATCCAATATGTGCGTTTATGTCATTGGTTGAACATTTAGGTCATTTTCGTCCTTCCTAGGCCTATTCTAATCCAATTACGGTTTTTAACCAATGTTGTGCTTCCAATAAGTGATTTTTGTGTCATTGGTTGAACATTTAGGTCATTTTCGTCCTCCCTTGGCCTATTCTAATCTAATTACGGTTTTTAACCAATCTTGTGCTTCCAATAAGTGATTTTGTGTCATTGGTTGAACATTTTGGTCATTTTCGTCCTCCATAGGCTTATTGTAATCCAATTAGGGTTTTTAACCAATCTTCTGCATCCAATAAGTGCGTTTGTGTCATTGGTTGAACATTTAGGTCATTTTCATCCTCCCTAGGCCTATTCTAATCCAATTAGGGTTTTTAACCAATCTTGTGCATCCAATAAGTGATTTTGTGTCATTGGTTGAACATTTAGGTCATTTTCGTCCTCAATAGGGTTATTCTAATCCAATTAGGGTTTTTAACCAATCTTCTGCATCCAATAAGTGCGTTTGTGTCATTGGTTGAACATTTAGGTCATTTTCGTCCTCCCTAAGCCTATTCTAATCCAATTATAGATTTTAACTAATCTTGTGCTTCCAATAAGTGATTTTGTGTCATTTGTTGAACATGTAGGTCATTTTCGTCCACCCAAGGCTTATTCTAATCTAATTAGGATTATTAGCCAATCTTGTGCATCCAATAAGTGATTTTTGTGTCATTGGTAGAATATTTAGGTCATTTTTTTCCTCCCTAGGCTTATTCAAATCTAATTAGGGTTTTTAACCAATCTTATGCATCCAATAAGTACGTTTGTGTCATTGGTTGAACATTTAGGTCATTTTCGTCCTCCCTAGGATTATTCAAATCCAGTTAGGGTTTTTAACCAATCTTGTGCATCCAATAAGTGATTTTGTGTCATCGGTTGAACATTTAGGTCATTTTCGTCCTCAATAGGCTTATTCTAATCCAATTAGGGTTTTTAACCAATATTCTGCATCCAATAAGTGCGTTTGTGTCATTGGTTGAACATTTAGGTCATTTTCGTCCTCCTTAGGATTATTCAAATCCAAGTACGGTTTTTAACCAATCTTGTGCATTCAATAAGTGATTTTGTGTCATTGGTTGAACATTTAGGTCATTTTTGTCGTCAATAGGCTTATTCTAATCCAATTAGGGTTTTTAACCAATCTTCTGCATCCAATAAGTGTGTTTGTGTCATTGGTTGAACATTTAGGTCATTTTCGTCCTTCCTAGGCCTATTCTAATCCAATTACGGTTTTTAACCAATCTTGTGCTTCCAATAAGTGATTTTTGTGTCATTGGTTGAACATTTAGGTCATTTTCGTCCTCCCTAGGCCTATTCTAATCTAATTACGGTTTCTAACCAATCTTGTGCTTCCAATAAGTGATTTTGTTTCATTGGTTGAACATTTAGGTCATTTTCGTCCTCCATAGGCTTATTGTAATCCAATTAGGGTTTTTAACCAATCTTCTGCATCCAATAAGTGTGTTTGTGTCATTGGTTGAACATTTAGGTCATTTTCGTCCTCCCTAGGCCTATTCTAATCCAATTAGGGTTTTTAACCAATCTTGTGCATCCAATAAGTGATTTTGTGTCATTGGTTGAACATTTAGGTCATTTTCGTCCTCAAAAGGGTTATTCTAATCCAATTAGGGTTTTTAACCAATCTTCTGCATCCAATAAGTGCGTTTGTGTCATTGGTTGAACATTTAGGTCATTTTCGTCCTCCCTAAGCCTATTCTAATCCAATTATAGATTTTAACTAATCTTGTGCTTCCAATAAGTGATTTTGTGTCATTTGTTGAACATGTAGGTCATTTTCGTCCACCCAAGGCTTATTCTAATCTAATTAGGATTATTAGCCAATCTTGTGCATCCAATAAGTGATTTTTGTGTCATTGGTAGAATATTTAGGTCATTTTTTTCCTCCCTAGGCTTATTCAAATCTAATTAGGGTTTTTAACCAATCTTATGCATCCAATAAGTACGTTTGTGTCATTGGTTGAACATTTAGGTCATTTTCGTCCTCCCTAGGATTATTCAAATCCAGTTAGGGTTTTTAACCAATCTTGTGCATCAAATAAGTGATTTTGTGTCATCGGTTGAACATTTAGGTCATTTTCGTCCTCAATAGGCTTATTCTAATCCAATTAGGGTTTTTAACCAATCTTCTGCATCCAATAAGTGCATTTGTGTCATTGGTTGAACATTTAGGTCATTTTCGTCCTCCTTAGGATTATTCAAATCCAAGTACGGTTTTTAACCAATCTTGTGCATTCAATAAGTGATTTTGTGTCATTGGTTGAACATTTAGGTCATTTTTGTCGTCAATAGGCTTATTCTAATCCAATTAGGGTTTTTAACCAATCTTCTGCATCCAATAAGTGCGTTTGTGTCATTGGTTGAACATTTAGGTCATTTTCGTCCTTCCTAGGCCTATTCTAATCCAATTACGGTTTTAACCAATGTTGTGCTTCCAATAAGTGATTTTTGTGTCATTGGTTGAACATTTAGGTCATTTTCGTCCTCCCTAGGCCTATTCTAATCTGATTACGGTTTTTAACCAATCTTGTGCTTCCAATAAGTGATTTTGTGTCATTGGTTGAACATTTAGGTCATTTTCGTCCTCCTTAGGCTTATTCTAATCCAATTAGGGTTTTTAACCAATCTTGTGCATCCAATAAGTGATTTTGTGTCATTGGTTGAACATTTAGGTCATTTTCGTTCTCCATAGGCTTATTCTAATCCAATTAGGGTTTTTAACCAATCTTATGCATCCAATAAGTGCGTTTGTGTCATTGGTTGAACACTTAGGTCATTTTCGTCCTCCCTAGGCTTATTCTAATCCAATTACGGTTTTTAACCAATCTTGTGCTTCCAATAAGTGATTTTGTGTCATTGGTTGAACATTTAGGTCATTTTCGTCCTCCATAGGCTTATTGTAATCCAATTAGGGTTTTTAACCAATCTTCTGCATCCAATAAGTGCGTTTGTGTCATTGGTTGAACATTTAGGTTATTTTCGTCCTCCCTAGGCCTATTCTAATCCAATTAGGGTTTTTAACCAATCTTGTGCATCCAATAAGTGATTTTGTGTCATTGGTTGAACATTTAGGTCATTTTCGTCCTCAATAGGGTTATTCTAATCCAATTAGGGTTTTTAACCAATCTTCTGCATCCAATAAGTGCGTTTGTGTCATTGGTTGAACATTTAGGTCATTTTCGTCCTCCCTAAGCCTATTCTAATCCAATTACGGTTTTTAACTAATCTTGTGCTTCCAATAAGTGATTTTGTGTCTTTGGTTAAACATTTAAGTCATTTTCGTCCTCCCTATGCCTATTCTAATCTAATTACGGTTTTAACCAATCATGTGCATCCAATAAGTGATTTTCTGTCATCGGTTGAACATTTAGGTCCTTTTCATCCACCCAAGGCTTATTCTAATCCAATTAGGGTTTTTAACCAATCTTGTGAATCCAATAAGTGATTTTGTGTCATTGGTTGAATATTTAGGTCATTTTCGTCCTCCCAATGTTTATTCTAATCCATTTAGAGGTTCTAGCCAATCTTATGCATCCAATAAGTGCGTTTGTCTCATTGGTTGAACATTTAGGTCATTTTCGTCCTCCTTAGACTTATTCTAATCATATTAGTGTTTTTAACCAATTTTGTGTATGCAATAAGAGATTTTGTGTCATTGGTTGAACATTTAGGTCATTTTCGTCAACCCAAGGCTTATTCGAATCCAATTAGGGTTTTTAACCAATCTTGTGGATCCAATAAGTGCATTTTGTTCATTGGTTGAACATTTAGGTCATTTTCGTCCTCCTTAGGCTTATTCTAATCCAATTAGGGTTTTTAACCAATCTTTTGCATCCAATAAGTGCGTTTGTGTCATTGGTTGAACATTTAGGTCATTTTCGTCCTTCCTAGGCATATTCTAATCCAATTACGGTTTTTAACCAATGTTGTGCTTCCAATAAGAGATTTTGTGTCATTGGTTGAACATTTAGGTCATTTTCGTCAACCCAAGGCTTATTCGAATCCAATTAGGGTTTTTAACCAATCTTGTGGATCCAATAAGTGCATTTTGTTCATTGGTTGAACATTTAGGTCATTTTCGTCCTCCTTAGGCTTATTCTAATCCAATTAGGGTTTTTAACCAATCTTCTGCATCCAATAAGTGCGTTTGTGTCATTGGTTGAACATTTAGGTCATTTTCGTCCTCCCTAGGCCTATTCTAATCCAATTAGGGTTTTTAACCAATCTTGTGCATCCAATAAGTGATTTTGTGTCATTGGTTGAACATTTAGGTCATTTTCGTTCTCAATAGGGTTATTCTAATCCAATTAGGGTTTTTAACCAATCTTCTGCATCCAATAAGTGCGTTTGTGTCATTGGTTGAACATTTAGGTCATTTTCGTCCTCCCTACGCCTATTCTAATCCAATTATAGTTTTTAACTAATCTTGTGCTTCCAATAAGTGATTTTTTGTCATTGGTTGAACATGTAGGTCATTTTCGTCCACCCAAGGCTTATTCTAATCCAGTTAGGATTATTAGCCAATCTTGTGCATCCAATAAGTGATTTTTGTGTCATTGGTAGAATATTTAGGTCATTTTTTTCCTCCCTAGGCTTATTCAAATCTAATTAGGGTTTTTAACCAATCTTATGCATCCAATAAGTACGTTTGTGTCATTGGTTGAACATTTAGGTCATTTTCGTCCTCCCTAGGATTATTCAAATCCAGTTAGGGTTTTTAACGAATCTTGTGCATCCAATAAGTGATTTTGTGTCATCGGTTGAACATTTCGGTCATTTTCGTCCTCAATAGGTTTATTCTAATCCAATTAGGGTTTTTAACCAATATTCTTCATCCAATAAGTGCGTTTGTGTCATTGAATGAGCATTTAGGTCATTTTCGTCCTCCCAAGGCCTATTCTAATCCAATTAGGGTTTTTAACCAATCTTGTGCATCCAATAAGTGATTTTGTGTCATTGGTTGAACATTTAGGTCATTTTCGTCCTCAATAGGGTTATTCTAATCCAATTAGGGTTTTTAACCAATCTTCTGCATCCAATACGTGCGTTTGTGTCATTGGTTGAACATTTAGGTCATTTTCGTCCTCCCTAGGCCTATTCTAATCCAATTACGGTTTTTAACTAATCTTGTGCTTCCAATAAGTGATTTTGTGTCATTGGTTGAACATTTAGGTCATTTTCCTCCACCCAAGGCTTATTCTAATCCAATTAGGGTTTTTAGTCAATCTTGTGCATCCAATAAGTGATTTTTGTGCCATTGGTTGAATATTTAGGTCATTTTTGTCAACCCTAGGCTTATTGAAATCTAATTAAGGTTTTTAACCAATCGTATGCATCCAATAAGTGCGTTTGTGTCATTGGTTGAACATTTAGGTCATTTTCGTCCTCCCTAGGATTATTCAAATCCAAGTACGGTTTTTAACCAATCTTGTGCATCCAATAAGTGATTTTGTGTCATTGGTTGAACATTTAGGTCATTTTCGTCCTCAATAGGCTTATTCTAATCCAATTAGGGTTTTTAACCAATCTTCTGCATCCAATAAGTGCGTTTGTGTCATTGGTTGAACATTTAGGTCATTTTCATCCTCCCTAGGCCTATTCTAATCCAATTACGGTTTTTAACCAATCTTGTGCATCCAATAAGTGATTTTGTGTCATTGGTTGAACATTTAGGTCATTTTCGTCCTCAATAGGCTTATTCTAATCCAATTAGGGTTTTTAACCAATCTTCTGCATCCAATAAGTGCGTTTGTGTCATTGGTTGAACATTTATATCATTTTCGTCCTCCCTAGGCATATTTTAATCCAATTACGGTGTTTAACCAATCTTGTGCAATCAATAAGTGATTTTGTGTCATTGGTTGAACATTTAGGTCATTTTCGTCCTCAATAGGCTTATTCTAATCCAATTAGGGTTTTTAACCAATCTTCTGCATCCAATAAGTGCGTTTGTGTCATTGGTTGAACATTTAGGTCATTTTCGTCCTCCTTAGGATTATTCAAATCCAAGTACGGTTTTAAACCAATCTTGTGCATCCAATAATTGATTTTGTGTCATTGGTTGAACATTTAGGTCATTTTTGTCGTCAATAGGCTTATTCTAATCCAATTAGGGTTTTTAACCAATCTTCTGCATCCAATATGTGCGTTTATGTCATTGGTTGAACATTTAGGTCATTTTCGTCCTTCCTAGGCCTATTCTAATCCAATTACGGTTTTTAACCAATGTTGTGCTTCCAATAAGTGATTTTTGTGTCATTGGTTGAACATTTAGGTCATTTTCGTCCTCCCTTGGCCTATTCTAATCTAATTACGGTTTTTAACCAATCTTGTGCTTCCAATAAGTGATTTTGTGTCATTGGTTGAACATTTTGGTCATTTTCGTCCTCCATAGGCTTATTGTAATCCAATTAGGGTTTTTAACCAATCTTCTGCATCCAATAAGTGCGTTTGTGTCATTGGTTGAACATTTAGGTCATTTTCATCCTCCCTAGGCCTATTCTAATCCAATTAGGGTTTTTAACCAATCTTGTGCATCCAATAAGTGATTTTGTGTCATTGGTTGAACATTTAGGTCATTTTCGTCCTCAATAGGGTTATTCTAATCCAATTAGGGTTTTTAACCAATCTTCTGCATCCAATAAGTGCGTTTGTGTCATTGGTTGAACATTTAGGTCATTTTCGTCCTCCCTAAGCCTATTCTAATCCAATTATAGATTTTAACTAATCTTGTGCTTCCAATAAGTGATTTTGTGTCATTTGTTGAACATGTAGGTCATTTTCGTCCACCCAAGGCTTATTCTAATCTAATTAGGATTATTAGCCAATCTTGTGCATCCAATAAGTGATTTTTGTGTCATTGGTAGAATATTTAGGTCATTTTTTTCCTCCCTAGGCTTATTCAAATCTAATTAGGGTTTTTAACCAATCTTATGCATCCAATAAGTACGTTTGTGTCATTGGTTGAACATTTAGGTCATTTTCGTCCTCCCTAGGATTATTCAAATCCAGTTAGGGTTTTTAACCAATCTTGTGCATCCAATAAGTGATTTTGTGTCATCGGTTGAACATTTAGGTCATTTTCGTCCTCAATAGGCTTATTCTAATCCAATTAGGGTTTTTAACCAATCTTCTGCATCCAATAAGTGCGTTTGTGTCATTGGTTGAACATTTAGGTCATTTTCGTCCTCCTTAGGATTATTCAAATCCAAGTACGGTTTTTAACCAATCTTGTGCATTCAATAAGTGATGTTGTGTCATTGGTTGAACATTTAGGTCATTTTTGTCGTCAATAGGCTTATTCTAATCCAATTAGGGTTTTTAACCAATCTTCTGCATCCAATAAGTGCGTTTGTGTCATTGGTTGAACATTTAGGTCATTTTCGTCCTTCCTAGGCCTATTCTAATCCAATTACGGTTTTTAACCAATCTTGTGCTTCCAATAAGTGATTTTTGTGTCATTGGTTGAACATTTAGGTCATTTTCGTCCTCCCTAGGCCTATTCTAATCTAATTACGGTTTCTAACCAATCTTGTGCTTCCAATAAGTGATTTTGTTTCATTGGTTGAACATTTAGGTCATTTTCGTCCTCCATAGGCTTATTGTAATCCAATTAGGGTTTTTAACCAATCTTCTGCATCAAATAAGTGTGTTTGTGTCATTGGTTGAACATTTAGGTCATTTTCGTCCTCCCTAGGCCTATTCAAATCCAATTAGGGTTTTTAACCAATCTTGTGCATCCAATAAGTGATTTTGTGTCATTGGTTGAACATTTAGGTCATTTTCGTCCTCAATAGGGTTATTCTAATCCAATTAGGGTTTTTAACCAATCTTCAGCATCCAATAAGTGCGTTTGTGTCATTGGTTGAACATTTAGGTCATTTTCGTCCTCCCTAAGCCTATTCTAATCCAATTATAGATTTTAACTAATCTTGTGCTTCCAATAAGTGATTTTGTGTCATTGGTTGAACATGTAGGTCATTTTCGTCCACCCAAGGATTATTCTAATCTAATTAGGATTATTAGCCAATCTTGTGCATCCAATAAGTGATTTTTGTGTCATTGGTAGAATATTTAGGTCATTTTTTTCCTCCCTAGGCTTATTCAAATCTAATTAGGGTTTTTAACCAATCTTATGCATCCAATAAGTACGTTTGTGTCATTGGTTGAACATTTAGGTCATTTTCGTCCTCCCTAGGATTATTCAAATCCAGTTAGGGTTTTTAACCAATCTTGTGCATCCAATAAGTGATTTTGTGTCATCGGTTGAACATTTAGGTCATTTTCGTCCTCAATAGGCTTATTCTAATCCAATTAGGGTTTTTAACCAATCTTCTGCATCCAATAAGTGCGTTTGTGTCATTGGTTGAACATTTAGGTCATTTTCGTCCTCCTTAGGATTATTCAAATCCAAGTACGGTTTTAAACCAATCTTTTGCATCCAATAATTGATTTTGTGTCATTGGTTGAACATTTAGGTCATTTTTGTCGTCAATAGGCTTATTCTAATCCAATTAGGGTTTTTAACCAATCTTCTGCATCCAATAAGTGCGTTTGTGTCATTGGTTGAACATTTAGGTCATTTTCGTCCTTCCTAGGCCTATTCTAATCCAATTACGGTTTTTAACCAATGTTGTGCTTCCAATAAGTGATTTTTGTGTCATTGGTTGAACATTTAGGTCATTTTCGTCCTCCCTTGGCCTATTCTAATCTAATTACGGTTTTTAACCAATCTTGTGCTTCCAATAAGTGATTTTGTGTCATTGGTTGAACATTTTTGTCATTTTCGTCCTCCATAGGCTTATTGTAATCCAATTAGGGTTTTTAACCAATCTTCTGCATCCAATAAGTGCGTTTGTGTCATTGGTTGAACATTTAGGTCATTTTCATCCTCCCTAGGCCTATTCTAATCCAATTAGGGTTTTTAACCAATCTTGTGCATCCAATAAGTGATTTTGTGTCATTGGTTGAACATTTAGGTCATTTTCGTCCTCAATAGGGTTATTCTAATCCAATTAGGGTTTTTAACCAATCTTCTGCATCCAATAAGTGCGTTTGTGTCATTGGTTGAACATTTAGGTCATTTTCGTCCTCCCTAAGCCTATTCTAATCCAATTATAGATTTTAACTAATCTTGTGCTTCCAATAAGTGATTTTGTGTCATTTGTTGAACATGTAGGTCATTTTCGTCCACCCAAGGCTTATTCTAATCTAATTAGGATTATTAGCCAATCTTGTGCATCCAATAAGTGATTTTTGTGTCATTGGTAGAATATTTAGGTCATTTTTTTCCTCCCTAGGCTTATTCAAATCTAATTAGGGTTTTTAACCAATCTTATGCATCCAATAAGTACGTTTGTGTCATTGGTTGAACATTTAGGTCATTTTCGTCCTCCCAAGGATTATTCAAATCCAGTTAGGGTTTTTAACCAATCTTGTGCATCCAATAAGTGATTTTGTGTCATCGGTTGAACATTTAGGTCATTTTCGTCCTCAATAGGCTTATTCTAATCCAATTAGGGTTTTTAACCAATCTTCTGCATCCAATAAGTGCGTTTGTGTCATTGGTTGAACATTTAGGTCATTTTCGTCCTCCCTAGGCCTATTCTAATCTAATTACGGTTTCTAACCAATCTTGTGCTTCCAATAAGTGATTTTGTTTCATTGGTTGAACATTTAGGTCATTTTCGTCCTCCATAGGCTTATTGTAATCCAATTAGGGTTTTTAACCAATCTTCTGCATCCAATAAGTGTGTTTGTGTCATTGGTTGAACATTTAGGTCATTTTCGTCCTCCCTAGGCCTATTCTAATCCAATTAGGGTTTTTAACCAATCTTGTGCATCCAATAAGTGATTTTGTGTCATTGGTTGAACATTTAGGTCATTTTCGTCCTCCATAGGCTTATTCTAATCCAATTAGGGTTTTTAACCAATCTTGTGCATCCAATAAGTGATTTTGTGTTATTGGTTGAACATTTAGGTCATTTTCGTCCTCAATAGGCTTATTCTAATCCAATTAGGGTTTTTAACCAATCTTCTGCATCCAATAAGTGCGTTTGTGTCATTGGTTGAACATTTAGGTCATTTTCGTCCTTCCTAGGCATATTCTAATCCAATTACGGTTTTTAACCAATGTTGTGCTTCCAATAAGTGATTTTTGTGTCATTGGTTGAACATTTAGGTCATTTTCGTCCTCCCTAGGCCTATTCTAATCTAATTACGGTTTTTAACCAATCTTGTGCATCCAATAAGTGATTTTGTGTCATTGGTTGAACATTTAGGTCATTTTCGTCCTCCATAGGCTTATTGTATTCCAATTAGGGTTTTTAACCAATCTTCTGCATCCAATAAGTGCGTTTGTGTCATTGGTTGAACATTTAGGTCATTTTCGTCCTCCCTAGGCCTATTCTAATCCAATTAGGGTTTTTAACCAATCTTGTGCATCCAATAAGTGATTTTGTGTCATTGGTTGAACATTTAGGTCATTTTCGTTCTCAATAGGGTTATTCTAATCCAATTAGGGTTTTTAACCAATCTTCTGCATCCAATAAGTGCGTTTGTGTCATTGGTTGAACATTTAGGTCATTTTCGTCCTCCCTACGCCTATTCTAATCCAATTATAGTTTTTAACTAATCTTGTGCTTCCAATAAGTGATTTTTGTCATTGGTTGAACATGTAGGTCATTTTCGTCCACCCAAGGCTTATTCTAATCCAGTTAGGATTATTAGCCAATCTTGTGCATCCAATAAGTGATTTTTGTGTCATTGGTAGAATATTTAGGTCATTTTTTTCCTCCCTAGGCTTATTCAAATCTAATTAGGGTTTTTAACCAATCTTATGCATCCAATAAGTACGTTTGTGTCATTGGTTGAACATTTAGGTCATTTTCGTCCTCCCTAGGATTATTCAAATCCAGTTAGGGTTTTTAACCAATCTTGTGCATCCAATAAGTGATTTTGTGTCATCGGTTGAACATTTCGGTCATTTTCGTCGTCAATAGGTTTATTCTAATCCAATTAGGGTTTTTAACCAATCTTCTTCATCCAATAAGTGCGTTTGTGTCATTGAATGAGCATTTAGGTCATTTTCGTCCTCCCTAGGCCTATTCTAATCCAATTAGGGTTTTTAACCAATCTTGTGCATCCAATAAGTGATTTTGTGTCATTGGTTGAACATTTAGGTCATTTTCGTCCTCAATAGGGTTATTCTAATCCGATTAGGGTTTTTAACCAATCTTCTGCATCCAATACGTGCGTTTGTGTCATTGGTTGAACATTTAGGTCATTTTCGTCCTCCCTAGGCCTATTCTAATCCAATTACGGTTTTTAACTAATCTTGTGCTTCCAATAAGTGATTTTGTGTCATTGGTTGAACATTTAGGTCATTTTCGTCCACCCAAGGCTTATTCTAATCCAATTAGGGTTTTTAGCCAATCTTGTGCATCCAATAAGTGATTTTTGTGTCATTGGTTGAATATTTAGGTCATTTTTGTCCTCCCTAGGCTTATTCAAATCTAATTAGGGTTTTTAACCAATCTTATGCATCCAATAAGTGCGTTTGTGTCATTGGTTGAATATTTAGGTCATTTTCGTCCTCCTTAGGATTATTCAAATCCAAGTACGGTTTTTAACCAATCTTGTGCATCCAATAAGTGATTTTGTGTCATTGGTTGAACATTTAGGTCATTTTCGTCCTCAATAGGGTTATTCTAATCCAATTAGGGTTTTTAACCAATCTTCTGCATCCAATAAGTGCGTTTTTGTCATTGGTTGAACATTTAGGTCATTTTCGTCCTCCCTAGGCCTATTCTAATCCAATTAGGGTTTTTAACCAATCTTGTGCATCCAATAAGTGATTTTGTGTCATTGGTTGAACAATTAGGTCATTTTCGTCCACCCAAGGCTTATTCTAATCCAATTAGGGTTTTTAGCCAATCTTGTGCATCCAATAAGTGATTTTTGTGTCATTGGTTGAATATTTAGGTCATTTTTGTCCTCCCTAGGCTTATTCAAATCTAATTAGGGTTTTTAACCAATCTTATGCATCCAATAAGTGCGTTTGTGTCATTGGTTGAATATTTAGGTCATTTTTGTCCTCCTTAGGATTATTCAAATCCAAGTACGGTTTTTAACCAATCTTGTGCATCCAATAAGTGATTTTGTGTCATTGGTTGAACATTTAGGTCATTTTTGTCGTCAATAGGCTTATTCTAATCCAATTAGGGTTTTTAACCAATCTTCTGCATCCAATAAGTGCGTTTGTGTCATTGGTTGAACATTTAGGTCATTTTCGTCCTTCCTAGGCCTATTCTAATCCAATTACGGTTTTTAACCAATGTTGTGCTTCCAATAAGTGATTTTTGTGTCATTGGTTGAATATTTAGGTCATTTTTGTCCTCCCTAGGCTTATTCAAATCTAATTAGGGTTTTTAACCAATCTTATGCATCCAATAAGTGCGTTTGTGTCATTGGTTGAACATTTAGGTCATTTTCGTCCTCCTTAGGATTATTCAAATCCAAGTACGGTTTTTAACCAATCTTGTGCATCCAATAAGTGATTTTGTGTCATTGGTTGAACATTTAGGTCATTTTTGTCGTCAATCGGCTTATTCTAATCCAATTAGGGTTTTTAACCAATCTTCTGCATCCAATAAGTGCGTTTGTGTCATTGGTTGAACATTTAGGTCATTTTCGTCCTTCCTAGGCCTATTCTAATCCAATTACGGTTTTTAACCAATCTTGTGCTTCCAATAAGTGATTTTTGTGTCATTGGTTGAACATTTAGGTCATTTTCGTCCTCCCTAGGCCTATTCTAATCTAATTACGGTTTCTAACCAATCTTGTGCTTCCAATAAGTGATTTTGTTTCATTGGTTGAACATTTAGGTCATTTTCATCCTCCCTAGGCCTATTCTAATCCAATTAGGGTTTTTAACCAATCTTGTGCATCCAATAAGTGATTTTGTGTCATTGGTTGAACATTTAGGTCATTTTCGTCCTCAATAGGGTTATTCTAATCCAATTAGGGTTTTTAACCAATCTTCTGCATCCAATAAGTGCGTTTGTGTCATTGGTTGAACATTTAGGTCATTTTCGTCCTCCCTAAGCCTATTCTAATCCAATTATAGATTTTAACTAATCTTGTGCTTCCAATAAGTGATTTTGTGTCATTTGTTGAACATGTAGGTCATTTTCGTCCACCCAAGGCTTATTCTAATCTAATTAGGATTATTAGCCAATCTTGTGCATCCAATAAGTGATTTTTGTGTCATTGGTAGAATATTTAGGTCATTTTTTTCCTCCCTAGGCTTATTCAAATCTAATTAGGGTTTTTAACCAATCTTATGCATCCAATAAGTACGTTTGTGTCATTGGTTGAACATTTAGGTCATTTTCGTCCTCCCTAGGATTATTCAAATCCAGTTAGGGTTTTTAACCAATCTTGTGCATCCAATAAGTGATTTTGTGTCATTGGTTGAACATTTAGGTCATTTTCGTCCTCAATAGGGTTATTCTAATCCAATTAGGGTTTTTAACCAATCTTCTGCATCCAATAAGTGCGTTTGTGTCATTGGTTGAACATTTAGGTCATTTTCGTCCTCCCTAAGCCTATTCTAATCCAATTATAGATTTTAACTAATCTTGTGCTTCCAATAAGTGATTTTGTGTCATTGGTTGAACATGTAGGTCATTTTCGTCCACCCAAGGATTATTCTAATCTAATTAGGATTATTAGCCAATCTTGTGCATCCAATAAGTGATTTTTGTGTCATTGGTAGAATATTTAGGTCATTTTTTTCCTCCCTAGGCTTATTCAAATCTAATTAGGGTTTTTAACCAATCTTATGCATCCAATAAGTACGTTTGTGTCATTGGTTGAACATTTAGGTCATTTTCGTCCTCCCTAGGATTATTCAAATCCAGTTAGGGTTTTTAACCAATCTTGTGCATCCAATAAGTGATTTTGTGTCATCGGTTGAACATTTAGGTCATTTTCGTCCTCAATAGGCTTATTCTAATCCAATTAGGGTTTTTAACCAATCTTCTGCATCCAATAAGTGCGTTTGTGTCATTGGTTGAACATTTAGGTCATTTTCGTCCTCCTTAGGATTATTCAAATCCAAGTACGGTTTTAAACCAATCTTTTGCATCCAATAATTGATTTTGTGTCATTGGTTGAACATTTAGGTCATTTTTGTCGTCAATAGGCTTATTCTAATCCAATTAGGGTTTTTAACCAATCTTCTGCATCCAATAAGTGCGTTTGTGTCATTGGTTGAACATTTAGGTCATTTTCGTCCTTCCTAGGCCTATTCTAATCCAATTACGGTTTTTAACCAATGTTGTGCTTCCAATAAGTGATTTTTGTGTCATTGGTTGAACATTTAGGTCATTTTCGTCCTCCCTTGGCCTATTCTAATCTAATTACGGTTTTTAACCAATCTTGTGCTTCCAATAAGTGATTTTGTGTCATTGGTTGAACATTTTGGTCATTTTCGTCCTCCATAGGCTTATTGTAATCCAATTAGGGTTTTTAACCAATCTTCTGCATCCAATAAGTGCGTTTGTGTCATTGGTTGAACATTTAGGTCATTTTCATCCACCCTAGGCCTATTCTAATCCAATTAGGGTTTTTAACCAATCTTGTGCATCCAATAAGTGATTTTGTGTCATTGGTTGAACATTTAGGTCATTTTCGTCCACCCAAGGCTTATTCTAATCCAATTAGGGTTTTTAGCCAATCTTGTGCATCCAATAAGTGATTTTTGTGTCATTGGTTGAATATTTAGGTCATTTTTGTCCTCCCTAGGCTTATTCAAATCTAATTAGGGTTTTTAACCAATCTTATGCATCCAATAAGTGCGTTTGTGTCATTGGTTGAACATTTAGGTCATTTTCGTCCTCCTTAGGATTATTCAAATCCAAGTACGGTTTTTAACCAATCTTGTGCATCCAATAAGTGATTTTGTGTAATTGGTTGAACATTTAGGTCATTTTTGTCGTCAATAGGCTTATTCTAATCCAATTAGGGTTTTTAACCAATCTTCTGCATCCAATAAGTGCGTTTGTGTCATTGGTTGAACATTTAGGTCATTTTCGTCCTTCCTAGGCCTATTCTAATCCAATTACGGTTTTTAACCAATCTTGTGCTTCCAATAAGTGATTTTTGTGTCATTGGTTGAACATTTAGGTCATTTTCGTCCTCCCTAGGCCTATTCTAATCTAATTACGGTTTCTAACCAATCTTGTGCTTCCAATAAGTGATTTTGTTTCATTGGTTGAACATTTAGGTCATTTTCGTCCCCCATAGGCTTATTGTAATCCAATTAGGGTTTTTAACCAATCTTCTGCATCCAATAAGTGTGTTTGTGTCATTGGTTGAACATTTAGGTCATTTTCGTCCTCCCTAGGCCTATTCTAATCCAATTAGGGTTTTTAACCAATCTTGTGCATCCAATAAGTGATTTTGTGTCATTGGTTGAACATTTAGGTCATTTTCGTCCTCA
>JBBPBP010000001.1:35281073-35341311 GCA_037974735.1 Cicer chorassanicum
TTTGTGTCATTGGTTGAACATTTAGGTCATTTTCGTCCTCCCTAGGCCTATTCTAATCTAATTACGGTTTCTAACCAATCTTGTGCTTCCAATAAGTGATTTTGTTTCATTGGTTGAACATTTAGGTCATTTTCGTCCTCCATAGGCTTATTGTAATCCAATTAGGGTTTTTAACCAATCTTCTGCATCCAATAAGTGTGTTTGTGTCATTGGTTGAACATTTAGGTCATTTTCGTCCTCCCTAGGCCTATTCTAATCCAATTAGGGTTTTTAACCAATCTTGTGCATCCAATAAGTGATTTTGTGTCATTGGTTGAACATTTAGGTCATTTTCGTCCTCAATAGGGTTATTCTAATCCAATTAGGGTTTTTAACCAATCTTCTGCATCCAATAAGTGCATTTGTGTCATTGGTTGAACATTTAGGTCATTTTCGTCCTCCCTAAGCCTATTCTAATCCAATTATAGATTTTAACTAATCTTGTGCTTCCAATAAGTGATTTTGTGTCATTGGTTGAACATGTAGGTCATTTTCGTCCACCCAAGGCTTATTCTAATCTAATTAGGATTATTAGCCAATCTTGTGCATCCAATAAGTGATTTTTGTGTCATTGGTAGAATATTTAGGTCATTTTTTTCCTCCCTAGGCTTATTCAAATCTAATTAGGGTTTTTAACCAATCTTATGCATCCAATAAGTACGTTTGTGTCATTGGTTGAACATTTAAATCATTTTCGTCCTCCTTAGGATTATTCAAATCCAAGTACGGTTTTAAACCAATCTTTTGCATCCAATAATTGATTTTGTGTCATTGGTTGAACATTTAGGTCATTTTTGTCGTCAATAGGCTTATTCTAATCCAATTAGGGTTTTTAACCAATCTTCTGCATCCAATAAGTTCGTTTGTGTCATTGGTTGAACATTTAGGTCATTTTCGTCCTTCCTAGGCCTATTCTAATCCAATTACGGTTTTTAACCAATGTTGTGCTTCCAATAAGTGATTTTTGTGTCATTGGTTGAACATTTAGGTCATTTTCGTCCTCCCTAGGACTATTCTAATCTAATTACGGTTTTTAACCAATCTTGTGCTTCCAATAAGTGATTTTGTGTCATTGGTTGAACATTTAGGTCATTTTCGTCCTCCATAGGCTTATTGTAATCCAATTAGGGTTTTTAACCAATCTTCTGCATCCAATAAGTGCGTTTGTGTCATTGGTTGAACATTTAGGTCATTTTCGTCCTCCCTAGGCCTATTCTAATCCAATTAGGGTTTTTAACCAATCTTGTGCATCCAATAAGTGATTTTGTGTCATTGGTTGAACATTTAGGTCATTTTCGTCCTCAATAGGGTTATTCTAATCCAATTAGGGTTTTTAACCAATCTTCAGCATCCAATAAGTGCGTTTGTGTCATTGGTTGAACATTTAGGTCATTTTCGTCCTCCCTAAGCCTATTCTAATCCAATTATAGATTTTAACTAATCTTGTGCTTCCAATAAGTGATTTTGTGTCATTGGTTGAACATGTAGGTCATTTTCGTCCACCCAAGGCTTATTCTAATCTAATTAGGATTATTAGCCAATCTTGTGCATCCAATAAGTGATTTTTGTGTCATTGGTAGAATATTTAGGTCATTTTTTTCCTCCCTAGGCTTATTCAAATCTAATTAGGGTTTTTAACCAATCTTATGCATCCAATAAGTACGTTTGTGTCATTGGTTGAACATTTAGGTCATTTTCGTCCTCCCTAGGATTATTCAAATCCAGTTAGGGTTTTTAACCAATCTTGTGCATCAAATAAGTGATTTTGTGTCATCGGTTGAACATTTAGGTCATTTTCGTCCTCAATAGGCTTATTCTAATCCAATTAGGGTTTTTAACCAATCTTCTGCATCCAATAAGTGCGTTTGTGTCATTGGTTGAACATTTAGGTCATTTTCGTCCTCCTTAGGATTATTCAAATCCAAGTACGGTTTTTAACCAATCTTGTGCATTCAATAAGTGATTTTGTGTCATTGGTTGAACATTTAGGTCATTTTTGTCGTCAATAGGCTTATTCTAATCCAATTAGGGTTTTTAACCAATCTTCTGCATCCAATAAGTGCGTTTGTGTCATTGGTTGAACATTTAGGTCATTTTCGTCCTTCCTAGGCCTATTCTAATCCAATTACGGTTTTTAACCAATCTTGTGCTTCCAATAAGTGATTTTTGTGTCATTGGTTGAACATTTAGGTCATTTTCGTCCTCCCTAGGCCTATTCTAATCTAATTACGGTTTCTAACCAATCTTGTGCTTCCAATAAGTGATTTTGTTTCATTGGTTGAACATTTAGGTCATTTTCATCCTCCCTAGGCCTATTCTAATCCAATTAGGGTTTTTAACCAATCTTGTGCATCCAATAAGTGATTTTGTGTCATTGGTTGAACATTTAGGTCATTTTCGTCCTCAATAGGGTTATTCTAATCCAATTAGGGTTTTTAACCAATCTTCTGCATCCAATAAGTGCGTTTGTGTCATTGGTTGAACATTTAGGTCATTTTCGTCCTCCCTAAGCCTATTCTAATCCAATTATAGATTTTAACTAATCTTGTGCTTCCAATAAGTGATTTTGTGTCATTTGTTGAACATGTAGGTCATTTTCGTCCACCCAAGGCTTATTCTAATCTAATTAGGATTATTAGCCAATCTTGTGCATCCAATAAGTGATTTTTGTGTCATTGGTAGAATATTTAGGTCATTTTTTTCCTCCCTAGGCTTATTCAAATCTAATTAGGGTTTTTAACCAATCTTATGCATCCAATAAGTACGTTTGTGTCATTGGTTGAACATTTAGGTCATTTTCGTCCTCCCTAGGATTATTCAAATCCAGTTAGGGTTTTTAACCAATCTTGTGCATCCAATAAGTGATTTTGTGTCATTGGTTGAACATTTAGGTCATTTTCGTCCTCAATAGGGTTATTCTAATCCAATTAGGGTTTTTAACCAATCTTCTGCATCCAATAAGTGCGTTTGTGTCATTGGTTGAACATTTAGGTCATTTTCGTCCTCCCTAGGCCTATTCTAATCCAATTACGGTTTTTAACCAATCTTGTGCATCCAATAAGTGATTTTGTGTCATTGGTTGAACATTTATGTCATTTTCGTCCTCCATAGGCTTATTCTAATCCAATTAGGGTTATTAACCAATCATTTGCATCCAATAAGTGCGTTTGTGTCATTGGTTGAACATTTAGGTCATTTTCGTCCTCCCTAGGCCTATTCTAATCCAATTAGGGTTTTTAACCAATCTTGTGCATCCAATAAGTGATTTTGTGTCATTGGTTGAACATTTAGGTCATTTTCGTCCTCAATAGGGTTATTCTAATCCAATTAGGGTTTTTAACCAATCTTCTGCATCCAATAAGTGCGTTTGTGTCATTGGTTGAACATTTAGGTCATTTTCGTCCTCCTTAGGATTATTCAAATCCATGTACGGTTTTAAACCAATCTTGTGCATCCAATAATTGATTTTGTGTCATTGGTTGAACATTTAGGTCATTTTTGTCGTCAATAGGCTTATTCTAATCCAATTAGGGTTTTTAACCAATCTTCTGCATCCAATAAGTGCGTTTGTGTCATTGGTTGAACATTTAGGTCATTTTCGTCCTTCCTAGGCCTATTCTAATCCAATTACGGTTTTAACCAATGTTGTGCTTCCAATAAGTGATTTTTGTGTCATTGGTTGAACATTTAGGTCATTTTCGTCCTCCCTAGGCCTATTCTAATCTGATTACGGTTTTTAACCAATCTTGTGCTTCCAATAAGTGATTTTGTGTCATTGGTTGAACATTTAGGTCATTTTCGTCCTCCTTAGGCTTATTCTAATCCAATTAGGGTTTTTAACCAATCTTGTGCATCCAATAAGTGATTTTGTGTCATTGGTTGAACATTTAGGTCATTTTCGTTCTCCATAGGCTTATTCTAATCCAATTAGGGTTTTTAACCAATCTTATGCATCCAATAAGTGCGTTTGTGTCATTGGTTGAACACTTAGGTCATTTTCGTCCTCCCTAGGCTTATTCTAATCCAATTACGGTTTTTAACCAATCATGTGCATCCAATAAGTGATTTTTTGTCATTGGTTGATCATTTAGGTCATTTTCGTCCTCAATAGGCTTATTCTAATCCAATTACGGTTTTTAACCAATCTTCTGCATCCAATAAGTGCGATTGTGTCATTGGTTGAACATTTAGGTCATTTTCGTCCTCCATAGGCCTATTCTAATCCAATTACGGTTTTTAACCAATCTTGTGCATCCAATAAGTGATTTTGTGTCATTGGTTGAACATTTTGGTCATTTTTGTCGTCAATAGGCTTATTCTAATCCAATTAGGGTTTTTAACCAATCTTCTGCATCCAATAAGTGCGTTTGTGTCATTGGTTGAACATTTAGGTCATTTTCGTCCTTCCTAGGCCTATTCTAATCCAATTACGGTTTTTAACCAATGTTGTGCTTCTAATAAGTGATTTTTGTGTCATTGGTTGAACATTTAGGTCATTTTCGTCCTCCCTAGGCCTATTCTAATCTAATTACGGTTTTTAACCAATCTTGTGCTTCCAATAAGTGATTTTGTTTCATTGGTTGAACATTTAGGTCATTTTCGTCCTCCATAGGCTTATTGTAATCCAATTAGGGTTTTTAACCAATCTTCTGCATCCAATAAGTGTGTTTGTGTCATTGGTTGAACATTTAGGTCATTTTCGTCCTCCCTAGGCCTATTCTAATCCAATTAGGGTTTTTAACCAATCTTGTGCATCCAATAAGTGATTTTGTGTCATCGGTTGAACATTTAGGTCATTTTCGTCCTCAATAGGCTTATTCTAATCCAATTAGGGTTTTTAACCAATCTTCTGCATCCAATAAGTGCGTTTGTGTCATTGGTTGAACATTTAGGTCATTTTCGTCCTCCTTAGGATTATTCAAATCCAAGTACGGTTTTAAACCAATCTTTTGCATCCAATAATTGATTTTGTGTCATTGGTTGAACATTTAGGTCATTTTTGTCGTCAATAGGCTTATTCTAATCCAATTAGGGTTTTTAACCAATCTTCTGCATCCAATAAGTTCGTTTGTGTCATTGGTTGAACATTTAGGTCATTTTCGTCCTTCCTAGGCCTATTCTAATCCAATTACGGTTTTTAACCAATGTTGTGCTTCCAATAAGTGATTTTTGTGTCATTGGTTGAACATTTAGGTCATTTTCGTCCTCCCTTGGCCTATTCTAATCTAATTACGGTTTTTAACCAATCTTGTGCTTCCAATAAGTGATTTTGTGTCATTGGTTGAACATTTTGGTCATTTTCGTCCTCCATAGGCTTATTGTAATCCAATTAGGGTTTTTAACCAATCTTCTGCATCCAATAAGTGCGTTTGTGTCATTGGTTGAACATTTAGGTCATTTTCATCCTCCCTAGGCCTATTCTAATCCAATTAGGGTTTTTAACCAATCTTGTGCATCCAATAAGTGATTTTGTGTCATTGGTTGAACATTTAGGTCATTTTCGTCCTCAATAGGGTTATTCTAATCCAATTAGGGTTTTTAACCAATCTTCTGCATCCAATAAGTGCGTTTGTGTCATTGGTTGAACATTTAGGTCATTTTCGTCCTCCCTAAGCCTATTCTAATCCAATTATAGATTTTAACTAATCTTGTGCTTCCAATAAGTGATTTTGTGTCATTTGTTGAACATGTAGGTCATTTTCGTCCACCCAAGGCTTATTCTAATCTAATTAGGATTATTAGCCAATCTTGTGCATCCAATAAGTGATTTTTGTGTCATTGGTAGAATATTTAGGTCATTTTTTTCCTCCCTAGGCTTATTCAAATCTAATTAGGGTTTTTAACCAATCTTATGCATCCAATAAGTACGTTTGTGTCATTGGTTGAACATTTAGGTCATTTTCGTCCTCCCTAGGATTATTCAAATCCAGTTAGGGTTTTTAACCAATCTTGTGCATCCAATAAGTGATTTTGTGTCATTGGTTGAACATTTAGGTCATTTTCGTCCTCAATAGGGTTATTCTAATCCAATTAGGGTTTTTAACCAATCTTCTGCATCCAATAAGTGCGTTTGTGTCATTGGTTGAACATTTAGGTCATTTTCGTCCTCCCTAAGCCTATTCTAATCCAATTATAGATTTTAACTAATCTTGTGCTTCCAATAAGTGATTTTGTGTCATTGGTTGAACATGTAGGTCATTTTCGTCCACCCAAGGCTTATTCTAATCTAATTAGGATTATTAGCCAATCTTGTGCATCCAATAAGTGATTTTTGTGTCATTGGTAGAATATTTAGGTCATTTTTTTCCTCCCTAGGCTTATTCAAATCTAATTAGGGTTTTTAACCAATCTTATGCATCCAATAAGTACGTTTGTGTCATTGGTTGAACATTTAGGTCATTTTCGTCCTCCCTAGGATTATTCAAATCCAGTTAGGGTTTTTAACCAATCTTGTGCATCAAATAAGTGATTTTGTGTCATCGGTTGAACATTTAGGTCATTTTCGTCCTCAATAGGCTTATTCTAATCCAATTAGGGTTTTTAACCAATCTTCTGCATCCAATAAGTGCGTTTGTGTCATTGGTTGAACATTTAGGTCATTTTCGTCCTCCTTAGGATTATTCAAATCCAAGTACGGTTTTTAACCAATCTTGTGCATTCAATAAGTGATTTTGTGTCATTGGTTGAACATTTAGGTCATTTTTGTCGTCAATAGGCTTATTCTAATCCAATTAGGGTTTTTAACCAATCTTCTGCATCCAATAAGTGCGTTTGTGTCATTGGTTGAACATTTAGGTCATTTTCGTCCTTCCTAGGCCTATTCTAATCCAATTACGGTTTTTAACCAATCTTGTGCTTCCAATAAGTGATTTTTGTGTCATTGGTTGAACATTTAGGTCATTTTCGTCCTCCCTAGGCCTATTCTAATCTAATTACGGTTTCTAACCAATCTTGTGCTTCCAATAAGTGATTTTGTTTCATTGGTTGAACATTTAGGTCATTTTCATCCTCCATAGGCTTATTGTAATCCAATTAGGGTTTTTAACCAATCTTCTGCATCCAATAAGTGTGTTTGTGTCATTGGTTGAACATTTAGGTCATTTTCGTCCTCCCTAGGCCTATTCTAATCCAATTAGGGTTTTTAACCAATCTTGTGCATCCAATAAGTGATTTTGTGTCATTGGTTGAACATTTAGGTCATTTTCGTCCTCAATAGGCTTATTCTAATCCAATTAGGGTTTTTAACCAATCTTCTGCATCCAATAAGTGCGTTTGTGTCATTGGTTGAACATTTAGGTCATTTTCGTCCTCCCTAAGCCTATTCTAATCCAATTATAGATTTTAACTAATCTTGTGCTTCCAATAAGTGATTTTGTGTCATTTGTTGAACATGTAGGTCATTTTCGTCCACCCAAGGCTTATTCTAATCTAATTAGGATTATTAGCCAATCTTGTGCATCCAATAAGTGATTTTTGTGTCATTGGTAGAATATTTAGGTCATTTTTTTCCTCCCTAGGCTTATTCAAATCTAATTAGGGTTTTTAACCAATCTTATGCATCCAATAAGTACGTTTGTGTCATTGGTTGAACATTTAGGTCATTTTCGTCCTCCCTAGGATTATTCAAATCCAGTTAGGGTTTTTAACCAATCTTGTGCATCCAATAAGTGATTTTGTGTCATTGGTTGAACATTTAGGTCATTTTCGTCCTCAATAGGGTTATTCTAATCCAATTAGGGTTTTTAACCAATCTTCTGCATCCAATAAGTGCGTTTGTGTCATTGGTTGAACATTTAGGTCATTTTCGTCCTCCCTAAGCCTATTCTAATCCAATTATAGATTTTAACTAATCTTGTGCTTCCAATAAGTGATTTTGTGTCATTGGTTGAACATGTAGGTCATTTTCGTCCACCCAAGGCTTATTCTAATCTAATTAGGATTATTAGCCAATCTTGTGCATCCAATAAGTGATTTTTGTGTCATTGGTAGAATATTTAGGTCATTTTTTTCCTCCCTAGGCTTATTCAAATCTAATTAGGGTTTTTAACCAATCTTATGCATCCAATAAGTACGTTTGTGTCATTGGTTGAACATTTAAATCATTTTCGTCCTCCTTAGGATTATTCAAATCCAAGTACGGTTTTAAACCAATCTTTTGCATCCAATAATTGATTTTGTGTCATTGGTTGAACATTTAGGTCATTTTTGTCGTCAATAGGCTTATTCTAATCCAATTAGGGTTTTTAACCAATCTTCTGCATCCAATAAGTTCGTTTGTGTCATTGGTTGAACATTTAGGTCATTTTCGTCCTTCCTAGGCCTATTCTAATCCAATTACGGTTTTTAACCAATGTTGTGCTTCCAATAAGTGATTTTTGTGTCATTGGTTGAACATTAAGGTCATTTTCGTCCTCCCTTGGCCTATTCTAATCTAATTACGGTTTTTAACCAATCTTGTGCTTCCAATAAGTGATTTTGTGTCATTGGTTGAACATTTTTGTCATTTTCGTCCTCCATAGGCTTATTGTAATCCAATTAGGGTTTTTAACCAATCTTCTGCATCCAATAAGTGCGTTTGTGTCATTGGTTGAACATTTAGGTCATTTTCATCCTCCCTAGGCCTATTCTAATCCAATTAGGGTTTTTAACCAATCTTGTGCATCCAATAAGTGATTTTGTGTCATTGGTTGAACATTTAGGTCATTTTCGTCCTCAATAGGGTTATTCTAATCCAATTAGGGTTTTTAACCAATCTTCTGCATCCAATAAGTGCGTTTGTGTCATTGGTTGAACATTTAGGTCATTTTCGTCCTCCCTAAGCCTATTCTAATCCAATTATAGATTTTAACTAATCTTGTGCTTCCAATAAGTGATTTTGTGTCATTTGTTGAACATGTAGGTCATTTTCGTCCACCCAAGGCTTATTCTAATCTAATTAGGATTATTAGCCAATCTTGTGCATCCAATAAGTGATTTTTGTGTCATTGGTAGAATATTTAGGTCATTTTTTTCCTCCCTAGGCTTATTCAAATCTAATTAGGGTTTTTAACCAATCTTATGCATCCAATAAGTACGTTTGTGTCATTGGTTGAACATTTAGGTCATTTTCGTCCTCCCTAGGATTATTCAAATCCAGTTAGGGTTTTTAACCAATCTTGTGCATCCAATAAGTGATTTTGTGTCATTGGTTGAACATTTAGGTCATTTTCGTCCTCAATAGGGTTATTCTAATCCAATTAGGGTTTTTAACCAATCTTCTGCATCCAATAAGTGCGTTTGTGTCATTGGTTGAACATTTAGGTCATTTTCGTCCTCCCTAAGCCTATTCTAATCCAATTATAGATTTTAACTAATCTTGTGCTTCCAATAAGTGATTTTGTGTCATTGGTTGAACATGTAGGTCATTTTCGTCCACCCAAGGCTTATTCTAATCTAATTAGGATTATTAGCCAATCTTGTGCATCCAATAAGTGATTTTTGTGTCATTGGTAGAATATTTAGGTCATTTTTTTCCTCCCTAGGCTTATTCAAATCTAATTAGGGTTTTTAACCAATCTTATGCATCCAATAAGTACGTTTGTGTCATTGGTTGAACATTTAGGTCATTTTCGTCCTCCCTAGGATTATTCAAATCCAGTTAGGGTTTTTAACCAATCTTGTGCATCAAATAAGTGATTTTGTGTCATCGGTTGAACATTTAGGTCATTTTCGTCCTCAATAGGCTTATTCTAATCCAATTAGGGTTTTTAACCAATCTTCTGCATCCAATAAGTGCGTTTGTGTCATTGGTTGAACATTTAGGTCATTTTCGTCCTCCTTAGGATTATTCAAATCCAAGTACGGTTTTTAACCAATCTTGTGCATTCAATAAGTGATTTTGTGTCATTGGTTGAACATTTAGGTCATTTTTGTCGTCAATAGGCTTATTCTAATCCAATTAGGGTTTTTAACCAATCTTCTGCATCCAATAAGTGCGTTTGTGTCATTGGTTGAACATTTAGGTCATTTTCGTCCTTCCTAGGCCTATTCTAATCCAATTACGGTTTTTAACCAATCTTGTGCTTCCAATAAGTGATTTTTGTGTCATTGGTTGAACATTTAGGTCATTTTCGTCCTCCCTAGGCCTATTCTAATCTAATTACGGTTTCTAACCAATCTTGTGCTTCCAATAAGTGATTTTGTTTCATTGGTTGAACATTTAGGTCATTTTCGTCCTCCTTAGGCTTATTGTAATCCAATTAGGGTTTTTAACCAATCTTCTGCATCCAATAAGTGTGTTTGTGTCATTGGTTGAACATTTAGGTCATTTTCGTCCTCCCTAGGCCTATTCTAATCCAATTAGGGTTTTTAACCAATCTTGTGCATCCAATAAGTGATTTTGTGTCATTGGTTGAACATTTAGGTCATTTTCGTCCTCAATAGGGTTATTCTAATCCAATTAGGGTTTTTAACCAATCTTCTGCATCCAATAAGTGCGTTTGTGTCATTGGTTGAACATTTAGGTCATTTTCGTCCTCCTTAGGATTATTCAAATCCATGTACGGTTTTAAACCAATCTTGTGCATCCAATAATTGATTTTGTGTCATTGGTTGAACATTTAGGTCATTTTTGTCGTCAATAGGCTTATTCTAATCCAATTAGGGTTTTTAACCAATCTTCTGCATCCAATAAGTGCGTTTGTGTCATTGGTTGAACATTTAGGTCATTTTCGTCCTTCCTAGGCCTATTCTAATCCAATTACGGTTTTTAACCAATGTTGTGCTTCCAATAAGTGATTTTTGTGTCATTGGTTGAATATTTAGGTCATTTTTGTCCTCCCTAGGCTTATTCAAATCTAATTAGGGTTTTTAACCAATCTTATGCATCCAATAAGTGCGTTTGTGTCATTGGTTGAACATTTAGGTCATTTTCGTCCTCCTTAGGATTATTCAAATCCAAGTACGGTTTTTAACCAATCTTGTGCATCCAATAAGTGATTTTGTGTCATTGGTTGAACATTTAGGTCATTTTTGTCGTCAATCGGCTTATTCTAATCCAATTAGGGTTTTTAACCAATCTTCTGCATCCAATAAGTGCGTTTGTGTCATTGGTTGAACATTTAGGTCATTTTCGTCCTTCCTAGGCCTATTCTAATCCAATTACGGTTTTTAACCAATGTTGTGCTTCCAATAAGTGATTTTTGTGTCATTGGTTGAACATTTAGGTCGTTTTCGTCCTCCCTAGGCCTATTCTAATCTAATTACGGTTTTTAACCAATCTTGTGCTTCCAATAAGTGATTTTGTGTCATTGGTTGAACATTTAGGTCATTTTCGTCCTCCATAGGCTTATTGTAATCCAATTAGGGTTTTTAACCAATCTTCTGCATCCAATAAGTGCGTTTGTGTCATTGGTTGAACATTTAGGTTATTTTCGTCCTCCCTAGTTCTATTCTAATCCAATTAGGGTTTTTAACCAATCTTGTGCATCCAATAAGTGATTTTGTGTCATTGGTTGAACATTTAGGTCATTTTCGTCCTCAATAGGGTTATTCTAATCCAATTAGGGTTTTTAACCAATCTTCTGCATCCAATAAGTGCGTTTTTGTCATTGGTTGAACATTTAGGTCATTTTCGTCCTCCCTAGGCCTATTCTAATCCAATTAGGGTTTTTAACCAATCTTGTGCATCCAATAAGTGATTTTGTGTCATTGGTTGAACAATTAGGTCATTTTCGTCCACCCAAGGCTTATTCTAATCCAATTAGGGTTTTTAGCCAATCTTGTGCATCCAATAAGTGATTTTTGTGTCATTGGTTGAATATTTAGGTCATTTTTGTCCTCCCTAGGCTTATTCAAATCTAATTAGGGTTTTTAACCAATCTTATGTATCCAATAAGTGCGTTTGTGTCATTGGTTGAATATTTAGGTCATTTTCGTCCTCCTTAGGATTATTCAAATCCAAGTACGGTTTTTAACCAATCTTGTGCATCCAATAAGTGATTTTGTGTCATTGGTTGAACATTTAGGTCATTTTTGTCGTCAATAGGCTTATTCTAATCCAATTAGGGTTTTTAACCAATCTTCTGCATCCAATAAGTGCGTTTGTGTCATTGGTTGAACATTTAGGTCATTTTCGTCCTTCCTAGGCCTATTCTAATCCAATTACGGTTTTTAACCAATGTTGTGCTTCCAATAAGTGATTTTTGTGTCATTGGTTGAACATTTAGGTCATTTTCGTCCTCCCTAGGCCTATTCTAATCTGATTACGGTTTTTAACCAATCTTGTGCTTCCAATAAGTGATTTTGTGTCATTGGTTGAACATTTAGGTCATTTTCGTCCTCCTTAGGCTTATTCTAATCCAATTAGGGTTTTTAACCAATCTTGTGCATCCAATAAGTGATTTTGTGTCATTGGTTGAACATTTAGGTCATTTTCGTTCTCCATAGGCTTATTCTAATCCAATTAGGGTTTTTAACCAATCTTCTGCATCCAATAAGTGCGTTTGTGTCATTGGTTGAACATTTAGGTCATTTTCGTCCTTCCTAGGCCTATTCTAATCCAATTACGGTTTTTAACCAATGTTGTGCTTCTAATAAGTGATTTTTGTGTCATTGGTTGAACATTTAGGTCATTTTCGTCCTCCCTAGGCCTATTCTAATCTAATTACGGTTTTTAACCAATCTTGTGCTTCCAATAAGTGATTTTGTTTCATTGGTTGAACATTTAGGTCATTTTCGTCCTCCATAGGCTTATTGTAATCCAATTAGGGTTTTTAACCAATCTTCTGCATCCAATAAGTGTGTTTGTGTCATTGGTTGAACATTTAGGTCATTTTCGTCCTCCCTAGGCCTATTCTAATCCAATTAGGGTTTTTAACCAATCTTGTGCATCCAATAAGTGATTTTGTGTCATTGGTTGAACATTTAGGTCATTTTCGTCCTTCCTAGGCCTATTCTAATCCAATTACGGTTTTTAACCAATCTTGTGCTTCCAATAAGTGATTTTTGTGTCATTGGTTGAACATTTAGGTCATTTTCGTCCTCCCTAGGCCTATTCTAATCTAATTACGGTTTCTAACCAATCTTGTGCTTCCAATAAGTGATTTTGTTTCATTGGTTGAACATTTAGGTCATTTTCGTCCTCCATAGGCTTATTGTAATCCAATTAGGGTTTTTAACCAATCTTCTGCATCCAATAAGTGCGTTTGTGTCATTGGTTGAACATTTAGGTCATTTTCGTCCTCCCTAGGCCTATTCTAATCCAATTAGGGTTTTTAACCAATCTTGTGCATCCAATAAGTGATTTTGTGTCATTGGGTTAACATTTAGGTCATTTTCGTTCTCAATAGGGTTATTCTAATCCAATTAGGGTTTTTAACCAATCTTCTGCATCCAATAAGTGCGTTTGTGTCATTGGTTGAACATTTAGGTCATTTTCGTCCTCCCTACGCCTATTCTAATCCAATTATAGTTTTTAACTAATCTTGTGCTTCCAATAAGTGATTTTTGTCATTGGTTGAACATGTAGGTCATTTTCGTCCACCCAAGGCTTATTCTAATCCAGTTAGGATTATTAGCCAATCTTGTGCATCCAATAAGTGATTTTTGTGTCATTGGTAGAATATTTAGGTCATTTTTTTCCTCCCTAGGCTTATTCAAATCTAATTAGGGTTTTTAACCAATCTTATGCATCCAATAAGTACGTTTGTGTCATTGGTTGAACATTTAGGTCATTTTCGTCCTCCCTAGGATTATTCAAATCCAGTTAGGGTTTTTAACCAATCTTGTGCATCCAATAAGTGATTTTGTGTCATCGGTTGAACATTTCGGTCATTTTCGTCGTCAATAGGTTTATTCTAATCCAATTAGGGTTTTTAACCAATCTTCTTCATCCAATAAGTGCGTTTGTGTCATTGAATGAGCATTTAGGTCATTTTCGTCCTCCCTAGGCCTATTCTAATCCAATTAGGGTTTTTAACCAATCTTGTGCATCCAATAAGTGATTTTGTGTCATTGGTTGAACATTTAGGTCATTTTCGTCCTCAATAGGGTTATTCTAATCCGATTAGGGTTTTTAACCAATCTTCTGCATCCAATACGTGCGTTTGTGTCATTGGTTGAACATTTAGGTCATTTTCGTCCTCCCTAGGCCTATTCTAATCCAATTACGGTTTTTAACTAATCTTGTGCTTCCAATAAGTGATTTTGTGTCATTGGTTGAACATTTAGGTCATTTTCGTCCACCCAAGGCTTATTCTAATCCAATTAGGGTTTTTAGCCAATCTTGTGCATCCAATAAGTGATTTTTGTGTCATTGGTTGAATATTTAGGTCATTTTTGTCCTCCCTAGGCTTATTCAAATCTAATTAGGGTTTTTAACCAATCTTATGCATCCAATAAGTGCGTTTGTGTCATTGGTTGAATATTTAGGTCATTTTTGTCCTCCTTAGGATTATTCAAATCCAAGTACGGTTTTAAACCAATCTTGTGCATCCAATAAGTGATTTTGTGTCATTGGTTGAACATTTAGGTCATTTTTGTCGTCAATAGGCTTATTCTAATCCAATTAGGGTTTTTAACCAATCTTCTGCATCCAATAAGTGCGTTTGTGTCATTGGTTGAACATTTAGGTCATTTTCGTCCTTCCTAGGCCTATTCTAATCCAATTACGGTTTTTAACCAATGTTGTGCTTCCAATAAGTGATTTTTGTGTCATTGGTTGAACATTTAGGTCATTTTCGTCCTCCTTAGGCTTATTCTAATCCAATTAGGGTTTTTAACCAATCTTATGCATCCAATAAGTGATTTTGTTTCATTGGTTGAACATTTAGGTCATTTTTGTTCTCCATAGGCTTATTCTAATCCAATTAGGGTTTTTAACCAATCTTCTGCATCCAATAAGTGCGTTTGTGTCATTGGTTGAACACTTAGGTCATTTTCGTCCTCCCTAGGCTTATTCTAATCCAATTAGGATTTTTAACCAATCTTGTGCATCCAATAAGGGATTTTTTGTCATTGGTTGATCATTTAGGTCATTTTCGTCCTCAATAGGCTTATTCTAATCCAATTAGGGTTTTTAACCAATCTTCTGCATCCAATAAATGCGATTGTGTCATTGGTTGCCCATTTAGTTTATTTTAGTCCTCCCTAGGCCTATTCTAATCCAATTACGGTTTCTAACCAATCTTGTGCTTCCAATAAGTGATTTTGTGTCATTGGTTGAACATTTAGGTCATTTTCGTCCTCCCTAAGCCTATTCTAATCCAATTATAGATTTTAACTAATCTTGTGCTTCCAATAAGTGATTTTGTGTCATTGGTTGAACATGTAGGTCATTTTCGTCCACCCAAGGATTATTCTAATCTAATTAGGATTATTAGCCAATCTTGTGCATCCAATAAGTGATTTTTGTGTCATTGGTAGAATATTTAGGTCATTTTTTTCCTCCCTAGGCTTATTCAAATCTAATTAGGGTTTTTAACCAATCTTATGCATCCAATAAGTACGTTTGTGTCATTGGTTGAACATTTAGGTCATTTTCGTCCTCCCTAGGATTATTCAAATCCAGTTAGGGTTTTTAACCAATCTTGTGCATCCAATAAGTGATTTTGTGTCATCGGTTGAACATTTAGGTCATTTTCGTCCTCAATAGGCTTATTCTAATCCAATTAGGGTTTTTAACCAATCTTCTGCATCCAATAAGTGCGTTTGTGTCATTGGTTGAACATTTAGGTCATTTTCGTCCTCCTTAGGATTATTCAAATCCAAGTACGGTTTTAAACCAATCTTTTGCATCCAATAATTGATTTTGTGTCATTGGTTGAACATTTAGGTCATTTTTGTCGTCAATAGGCTTATTCTAATCCAATTAGGGTTTTTAACCAATCTTCTGCATCCAATAAGTGCGTTTGTGTCATTGGTTGAACATTTAGGTCATTTTCGTCCTTCCTAGGCCTATTCTAATCCAATTACGGTTTTTAACCAATGTTGTGCTTCCAATAAGTGATTTTTGTGTCATTGGTTGAACATTTAGGTCATTTTCGTCCTCCCTTGGCCTATTCTAATCTAATTACGGTTTTTAACCAATCTTGTGCTTCCAATAAGTGATTTTGTGTCATTGGTTGAACATTTTGGTCATTTTCGTCCTCCATAGGCTTATTGTAATCCAATTAGGGTTTTTAACCAATCTTCTGCATCCAATAAGTGCGTTTGTGTCATTGGTTGAACATTTAGGTCATTTTCATCCACCCTAGGCCTATTCTAATCCAATTAGGGTTTTTAACCAATCTTGTGCATCCAATAAGTGATTTTGTGTCATTGGTTGAACATTTAGGTCATTTTCGTCCACCCAAGGCTTATTCTAATCCAATTAGGGTTTTTAGCCAATCTTGTGCATCCAATAAGTGATTTTTGTGTCATTGGTTGAATATTTAGGTCATTTTTGTCCTCCCTAGGCTTATTCAAATCTAATTAGGGTTTTTAACCAATCTTATGCATCCAATAAGTGCGTTTGTGTCATTGGTTGAACATTTAGGTCATTTTCGTCCTCCTTAGGATTATTCAAATCCAAGTACGGTTTTTAACCAATCTTGTGCATCCAATAAGTGTGTTTGTGTCATTGGTTGAACATTTAGGTCATTTTCGTCCTCCCTAGGCCTATTCTAATCCAATTAGGGTTTTTAACCAATCTTGTGCATCCAATAAGTGATTTTGTGTCATTGGTTGAACATTTAGGTCATTTTCGTCCTCAATAGGGTTATTCTAATCCAATTAGGGTTTTTAACCAATCTTCAGCATCCAATAAGTGCGTTTGTGTCATTGGTTGAACATTTAGGTCATTTTCGTCCTCCCTAAGCCTATTCTAATCCAATTATAGATTTTAACTAATCTTGTGCTTCCAATAAGTGATTTTGTGTCATTGGTTGAACATGTAGGTCATTTTCGTCCACCATTGGCTTATTCTAATATAATGAGGATTATTAGCCAATCTTGTGCATCCAATAAGTGATTTTTGTGTCATTGGTAGAATATTTAGGTCATTTTTTTCCTCCCTAGGCTTATTCAAATCTAATTGGGGTTTTTAACCAATCTTATGCATCCAATAAGTACGTTTGTGTCATTGGTTGAACATTTAGGTCATTTTCGTCCTCCCTAGGATTATTCAAATCCAGTTAGGGTTTTTAACCAATCTTGTGCATCCAATAAGTGATTTTGTGTCATCGGTTGAACATTTAGGTCATTTTCGTCCTCAATAGGCTTATTCTAATCCAATTAGGGTTTTTAACCAATCTTCTGCATCCAATAAGTGCGTTTGTGTCATTGGTTGAACATTTAGGTCATTTTCGTCCTCCTTAGGATTATTCAAATCCAAGTACGGTTTTAAACCAATCTTGTGCATCCAATAATTGATTTTGTGTCATTGGTTGAACATTTAGGTCATTTTTGTCGTCAATAGGCTTATTCTAATCCAATTAGGGTTTTTTACCAATCTTCTGCATCCAATAAGTGCGTTTGTGTCATTGGTTGAACATTTAGGTCATTTTCGTCCTTCCTAGGCCTATTCTAATCCAATTACGGTTTTTAACCAATGTTGTGCTTCCAATAAGTGATTTTTGTGTCATTGGTTGAACATTTAGGTCATTTTCGTCCTCCCTAGGCCTATTCTAATCTAATTACGGTTTCTAACCAATCTTGTGCTTCCAATAAGTGATTTTGTTTCATTGGTTGAACATTTAGGTCATTTTCGTCCTCCATAGGCTTATTGTAATCCAATTAGGGTTTTTAACCAATCTTCTGCATCCAATAAGTGTGTTTGTGTCATTGGTTGAACATTTAGGTCATTTTTGTCCTCCCTAGGCCTATTCTAATCCAATTAGGGTTTTTAACCAATCTTGTGCATCCAATAAGTGATTTTGTGTCATTGGTTGAACATTTAGGTCATTTTCGTCCTCAATAGGGTTATTCTAATCCAATTAGGGTTTTTAACCAATCTTCTGCATCCAATAAGTGCGTTTGTGTCATTGGTTGAACATTTAGGTCATTTTCGTCCTCCCTAAGCCTATTCTAATCCAATTATAGATTTTAACTAATCTTGTGCTTCCAATAAGTGATTTTGTGTCATTTGTTGAACATGTAGGTCATTTTCGTCCACCCAAGGCTTATTCTAATCTAATTAGGATTATTAGCCAATCTTGTGCATCCAATAAGTGATTTTTGTGTCATTGGTAGAATATTTAGGTCATTTTTTTCCTCCCTAGGCTTATTCAAATCTAATTAGGGTTTTTAACCAATCTTATGCATCCAATAAGTACGTTTGTGTCATTGGTTGAACATTTAGGTCATTTTCGTCCTCCCTAGGATTATTCAAATCCAGTTAGGGTTTTTAACCAATCTTGTGCATCCAATAAGTGATTTTGTGTCATCGGTTGAACATTTAGGTCATTTTCGTCCTCAATAGGCTTATTCTAATCCAATTAGGGTTTTTAACCAATCTTCTGCATCCAATAAGTGCGTTTGTGTCATTGGTTGAACATTTAGGTCATTTTCGTCCTCCTTAGGATTATTCAAATCCAAGTACGGTTTTTAACCAATCTTGTGCATTCAATAAGTGATGTTGTGTCATTGGTTGAACATTTAGGTCATTTTTGTCGTCAATAGGCTTATTCTAATCCAATTAGGGTTTTTAACCAATCTTCTGCATCCAATAAGTGCGTTTGTGTCATTGGTTGAACATTTAGGTCATTTTCGTCCTTCCTAGGCCTATTCTAATCCAATTACGGTTTTTAACCAATCTTGTGCTTCCAATAAGTGATTTTTGTGTCATTGGTTGAACATTTAGGTCATTTTCGTCCTCCCTAGGCCTATTCTAATCTAATTACGGTTTCTAACCAATCTTGTGCTTCCAATAAGTGATTTTGTTTCATTGGTTGAACATTTAGGTCATTTTCGTCCTCCTTAGGCTTATTGTAATCCAATTAGGGTTTTTAACCAATCTTCTGCATCCAATAAGTGTGTTTGTGTCATTGGTTGAACATTTAGGTCATTTTCGTCCTCCCTAGGCCTATTCTAATCCAATTAGGGTTTTTAACCAATCTTGTGCATCCAATAAGTGATTTTGTGTCATTGGTTGAACATTTAGGTCATTTTCGTCCTCAATAGGGTTATTCTAATCCAATTAGGGTTTTTAACCAATCTTCTGCATCCAATAAGTGCGTTTGTGTCATTGGTTGAACATTTAGGTCATTTTCGTCCTCCTTAGGATTATTCAAATCCATGTACGGTTTTAAACCAATCTTGTGCATCCAATAATTGATTTTGTGTCATTGGTTGAACATTTAGGTCATTTTTGTCGTCAATAGGCTTATTCTAATCCAATTAGGGTTTTTAACCAATCTTCTGCATCCAATAAGTGCGTTTGTGTCATTGGTTGAACATTTAGGTCATTTTCGTCCTTCCTAGGCCTATTCTAATCCAATTACGGTTTTTAACCAATGTTGTGCTTCCAATAAGTGATTTTTGTGTCATTGGTTGAATATTTAGGTCATTTTTGTCCTCCCTAGGCTTATTCAAATCTAATTAGGGTTTTTAACCAATCTTATGCATCCAATAAGTGCGTTTGTGTCATTGGTTGAACATTTAGGTCATTTTCGTCCTCCTTAGGATTATTCAAATCCAAGTACGGTTTTTAACCAATCTTGTGCATCCAATAAGTGATTTTGTGTCATTGGTTGAACATTTAGGTCATTTTTGTCGTCAATAGGCTTATTCTAATCCAATTAGGGTTTTTAACCAATCTTCTGCATCCAATAAGTGCGTTTGTGTCATTGGTTGAACATTTAGGTCATTTTCGTCCTTCCTAGGCCTATTCTAATCCAATTACGGTTTTTAACCAATGTTGTGCTTCCAATAAGTGATTTTTGTGTCATTGGTTGAACATTTAGGTCATTTTCGTCCTCCCTAGGCCTATTCTAATCTGATTACGGTTTTTAACCAATCTTGTGCTTCCAATAAGTGATTTTGTGTCATTGGTTGAACATTTAGGTCATTTTCGTCCTCCTTAGGCTTATTCTAATCCAATTAGGGTTTTTAACCAATCTTGTGCATCCAATAAGTGATTTTGTGTCATTGGTTGAACATTTAGGTCATTTTCGTTCTCCATAGGCTTATTCTAATCCAATTAGGGTTTTTAACCAATCTTATGCATCCAATAAGTGCGTTTGTGTCATTGGTTGAACACTTAGGTCATTTTCGTCCTCCCTAGGCTTATTCTAATCCAATTACGGTTTTTAACCAATCATGTGCATCCAATAAGTGATTTTTTGTCATTGGTTGATCATTTAGGTCATTTTCGTCCTCAATAGGCTTATTCTAATCCAATTACGGTTTTTAACCAATCTTCTGCATCCAATAAGTGCGATTGTGTCATTGGTTGAACATTTAGGTCATTTTCGTCCTCCATAGGCCTATTCTAATCCAATTACGGTTTTTAACCAATCTTGTGCATCCAATAAGTGATTTTGTGTCATTGGTTGAACATTTTGGTCATTTTTGTCGTCAATAGGCTTATTCTAATCCAATTAGGGTTTTTAACCAATCTTCTGCATCCAATAAGTGCGTTTGTGTCATTGGTTGAACATTTAGGTCATTTTCGTCCTTCCTAGGCCTATTCTAATCCAATTACGGTTTTTAACCAATGTTGTGCTTCTAATAAGTGATTTTTGTGTCATTGGTTGAACATTTAGGTCATTTTCGTCCTCCCTAGGCCTATTCTAATCTAATTACGGTTTTTAACCAATCTTGTGCTTCCAATAAGTGATTTTGTTTCATTGGTTGAACATTTAGGTCATTTTCGTCCTCCATAGGCTTATTGTAATCCAATTAGGGTTTTTAACCAATCTTCTGCATCCAATAAGTGTGTTTGTGTCATTGGTTGAACATTTAGGTCATTTTCGTCCTCCCTAGGCCTATTCTAATCCAATTAGGGTTTTTAACCAATCTTGTGCATCCAATAAGTGATTTTGTGTCATTGGTTGAACATTTAGGTCATTTTTGTCGTCAATAGGCTTATTCTAATCCAATTAGGGTTTTTAACCAATCTTCTGCATCCAATAAGTGCGTTTGTGTCATTGGTTGAACATTTAGGTCATTTTCGTCCTTCCTAGGCCTATTCTAATCCAATTACGGTTTTTAACCAATGTTGTGCTTCCAATAAGTGATTTTTGTGTCATTGGTTGAACATTTAGGTCATTTTCGTCCTCCCTTGGCCTATTCTAATCTAATTACGGTTTTTAACCAATCTTGTGCTTCCAATAAGTGATTTTGTGTCATTGGTTGAACATTTTGGATATTTTCGTCCTCCATAGGCTTATTGTAATCCAATTAGGGTTTTTAACCAATCTTCTGCATCCAATAAGTGCGTTTGTGTCATTGGTTGAACATTTAGGTCATTTTCATCCTCCCTAGGCCTATTCTAATCCAATTAGGGTTTTTAACCAATCTTGTGCATCCAATAAGTGATTTTGTGTCATTGGTTGAACATTTAGGTCATTTTCGTCCTCAATAGGGTTATTCTAATCCAATTAGGGTTTTTAACCAATCTTCTGCATCCAATAAGTGCGTTTGTGTCATTGGTTGAACATTTAGGTCATTTTCGTCCTCCCTAAGCCTATTCTAATCCAATTATAGATTTTAACTAATCTTGTGCTTCCAATAAGTGATTTTGTGTCATTTGTTGAACATGTAGGTCATTTTCGTCCACCCAAGGCTTATTCTAATCTAATTAGGATTATTAGCCAATCTTGTGCATCCAATAAGTGATTTTTGTGTCATTGGTAGAATATTTAGGTCATTTTTTTCCTCCCTAGGCTTATTCAAATCTAATTAGGGTTTTTAACCAATCTTATGCATCCAATAAGTACGTTTGTGTCATTGGTTGAACATTTAGGTCATTTTCGTCCTCCCTAGGATTATTCAAATCCAGTTAGGGTTTTTAACCAATCTTGTGCATCCAATAAGTGATTTTGTGTCATCGGTTGAACATTTAGGTCATTTTCGTCCTCAATAGGCTTATTCTAATCCAATTAGGGTTTTTAACCAATCTTCTGCATCCAATAAGTGCGTTTGTGTCATTGGTTGAACATTTAGGTCATTTTCGTCCTCCTTAGGATTATTCAAATCCAAGTACAGTTTTAAACCAATCTTGTGCATCCAATAATTGATTTTGTGTCATTGGTTGAACATTTAGGTCATTTTTGTCGTCAATAGGCTTATTCTAATCCAATTAGGGTTTTTAACCAATCTTCTGCATCCAATAAGTGCGTTTGTGTCATTGGTTGAACATTTAGGTCATTTTCGTCCTTCCTAGGCCTATTCTAATCTAGTTACGGTTTTTAACCAATGTTGTGCTTCCAATAAGTGATTTTTGTGTCATTGGTTGAACATTTAGGTCATTTTCGTCCTCCCTTGGCCTATTCTAATCTAATTACGGTTTTTAACCAATCTTGTGCTTCCAATAAGTGATTTTGTGTCATTGGTTGAACATTTTGGTCATTTTTGTCCTCCATAGGCTTATTGTAATCCAATTAGGGTTTTTAACCAATCTTCTGCATCCAATAAGTGCGTTTGTGTCATTGGTTGAACATTTAGGTCATTTTCATCCTCCCTAGGCCTATTCTAATCCAATTAGGGTTTTTAACCAATCTTGTGCATCCAATAAGTGATTTTGTGTCATTGGTTGAACATTTAGGTCATTTTCGTCCTCAATAGGGTTATTCTAATCCAATTAGGGTTTTTAACCAATCTTCTGCATCCAATAAGTGCGTTTGTGTCATTGGTTGAACATTTAGGTCATTTTCGTCCTCCCTAAGCCTATTCTAATCCAATTATAGATTTTAACTAATCTTGTGCTTCCAATAAGTGATTTTGTGTCATTTGTTGAACATGTAGGTCATTTTCGTCCACCCAAGGCTTATTCTAATCTAATTAGGATTATTAGCCAATCTTGTGCATCCAATAAGTGATTTTTGTGTCATTGGTAGAATATTTAGGTCATTTTTTTCCTCCCTAGGCTTATTCAAATCTAATTAGGGTTTTTAACCAATCTTATGCATCCAATAAGTACGTTTGTGTCATTGGTTGAACATTTAGGTCATTTTCGTCCTCCCTAGGATTATTCAAATCCAGTTAGGGTTTTTAACCAATCTTGTGCATCCAATAAGTGATTTTGTGTCATTGGTTGAACATTTAGGTCATTTTCGTCCTCAATAGGGTTATTCTAATCCAATTAGGGTTTTTAACCAATCTTCTGCATCCAATAAGTGCGTTTGTGTCATTGGTTGAACATTTAGGTCATTTTCGTCCTCCCTAAGCCTATTCTAATCCAATTATAGATTTTAACTAATCTTGTGCTTCCAATAAGTGATTTTGTGTCATTGGTTGAACATGTAGGTCATTTTCGTCCACCCAAGGCTTATTCTAATCTAATTAGGATTATTAGCCAATCTTGTGCATCCAATAAGTGATTTTTGTGTCATTGGTAGAATATTTAGGTCATTTTTTTCCTCCCTAGGCTTATTCAAATCTAATTAGGGTTTTTAACCAATCTTATGCATCCAATAAGTACGTTTGTGTCATTGGTTGAACATTTAGGTCATTTTCGTCCTCCCTAGGATTATTCAAATCCAGTTAGGGTTTTTAACCAATCTTGTGCATCAAATAAGTGATTTTGTGTCATCGGTTGAACATTTAGGTCATTTTCGTCCTCAATAGGCTTATTCTAATCCAATTAGGGTTTTTAACCAATCTTCTGCATCCAATAAGTGCGTTTGTGTCATTGGTTGAACATTTAGGTCATTTTCGTCCTCCTTAGGATTATTCAAATCCAAGTACGGTTTTTAACCAATCTTGTGCATTCAATAAGTGATTTTGTGTCATTGGTTGAACATTTAGGTCATTTTTGTCGTCAATAGGCTTATTCTAATCCAATTAGGGTTTTTAACCAATCTTCTGCATCCAATAAGTGCGTTTGTGTCATTGGTTGAACATTTAGGTCATTTTCGTCCTTCCTAGGCCTATTCTAATCCAATTACGGTTTTTAACCAATCTTGTGCTTCCAATAAGTGATTTTTGTGTCATTGGTTGAACATTTAGGTCATTTTCGTCCTCCCTAGGCCTATTCTAATCTAATTACGGTTTCTAACCAATCTTGTGCTTCCAATAAGTGATTTTGTTTCATTGGTTGAACATTTAGGTCATTTTCGTCCTCCTTAGGCTTATTGTAATCCAATTAGGGTTTTTAACCAATCTTCTGCATCCAATAAGTGTGTTTGTGTCATTGGTTGAACATTTAGGTCATTTTCGTCCTCCCTAGGCCTATTCTAATCCAATTAGGGTTTTTAACCAATCTTGTGCATCCAATAAGTGATTTTGTGTCATTGGTTGAACATTTAGGTCATTTTCGTCCTCAATAGGGTTATTCTAATCCAATTAGGGTTTTTAACCAATCTTCTGCATCCAATAAGTGCGTTTGTGTCATTGGTTGAACATTTAGGTCATTTTCGTCCTCCTTAGGATTATTCAAATCCATGTACGGTTTTAAACCAATCTTGTGCATCCAATAATTGATTTTGTGTCATTGGTTGAACATTTAGGTCATTTTTGTCGTCAATAGGCTTATTCTAATCCAATTAGGGTTTTTAACCAATCTTCTGCATCCAATAAGTGCGTTTGTGTCATTGGTTGAACATTTAGGTCATTTTCGTCCTTCCTAGGCCTATTCTAATCCAATTACGGTTTTTAACCAATGTTGTGCTTCCAATAAGTGATTTTTGTGTCATTGGTTGAACATTTAGGTCATTTTCGTCCTCCCTTGGCCTATTCTAATCTAATTACGGTTTTTAACCAATCTTGTGCTTCCAATAAGTGATTTTGTGTCATTGGTTGAACATTTTGGTCATTTTCGTCCTCCATAGGCTTATTGTAATCCAATTAGGGTTTTTAACCAATCTTCTGCATCCAATAAGTGCGTTTGTGTCATTGGTTGAACATTTAGGTCATTTTCATCCACCCTAGGCCTATTCTAATCCAATTAGGGTTTTTAACCAATCTTGTGCATCCAATAAGTGATTTTGTGTCATTGGTTGAACATTTAGGTCATTTTCGTCCACCCAAGGCTTATTCTAATCCAATTAGGGTTTTTAGCCAATCTTGTGCATCCAATAAGTGATTTTTGTGTCATTGGTTGAATATTTAGGTCATTTTTGTCCTCCCTAGGCTTATTCAAATCTAATTAGGGTTTTTAACCAATCTTATGCATCCAATAAGTGCGTTTGTGTCATTGGTTGAACATTTAGGTCATTTTCGTCCTCCTTAGGATTATTCAAATCCAAGTACGGTTTTTAACCAATCTTGTGCATCCAATAAGTGATTTTGTGTCATTGGTTGAACATTTAGGTCATTTTTGTCGTCAATAGGCTTATTCTAATCCAATTAGGGTTTTTAACCAATCTTCTGCATCCAATAAGTGCGTTTGTGTCATTGGTTGAACATTTAGGTCATTTTCGTCCTTCCTAGGCCTATTCTAATCCAATTACGGTTTTTAACCAATGTTGTGCTTCCAATAAGTGATTTTTGTGTCATTGGTTGAACATTTAGGTCATTTTCGTCCTCCCTAGGCCTATTCTAATCTGATTACGGTTTTTAACCAATCTTGTGCTTCCAATAAGTGATTTTGTGTCATTGGTTGAACATTTAGGTCATTTTCGTCCTCCTTAGGCTTATTCTAATCCAATTAGGGTTTTTAACCAATCTTGTGCATCCAATAAGTGATTTTGTGTCATTGGTTGAACATTTAGGTCATTTTCGTTCTCCATAGGCTTATTCTAATCCAATTAGGGTTTTTAACCAATCTTATGCATCCAATAAGTGCGTTTGTGTCATTGGTTGAACACTTAGGTCATTTTCGTCCTCCCTAGGCTTATTCTAATCCAATTACGGTTTTTAACCAATCATGTGCATCCAATAAGTGATTTTTTGTCATTGGTTGATCATTTAGGTCATTTTCGTCCTCAATAGGCTTATTCTAATCCAATTACGGTTTTTAACCAATCTTCTGCATCCAATAAGTGCGATTGTGTCATTGGTTGAACATTTAGGTCATTTTCGTCCTCCATAGGCCTATTCTAATCCAATTACGGTTTTTAACCAATCTTGTGCATCCAATAAGTGATTTTGTGTCATTGGTTGAACATTTTGGTCATTTTTGTCGTCAATAGGCTTATTCTAATCCAATTAGGGTTTTTAACCAATCTTCTGCATCCAATAAGTGCGTTTGTGTCATTGGTTGAACATTTAGGTCATTTTCGTCCTTCCTAGGCCTATTCTAATCCAATTACGGTTTTTAACCAATGTTGTGCTTCTAATAAGTGATTTTTGTGTCATTGGTTGAACATTTAGGTCATTTTCGTCCTCCCTAGGCCTATTCTAATCTAATTACGGTTTTTAACCAATCTTGTGCTTCCAATAAGTGATTTTGTTTCATTGGTTGAACATTTAGGTCATTTTCGTCCTCCATAGGCTTATTGTAATCCAATTAGGGTTTTTAACCAATCTTCTGCATCCAATAAGTGTGTTTGTGTCATTGGTTGAACATTTAGGTCATTTTCGTCCTCCCTAGGCCTATTCTAATCCAATTAGGGTTTTTAACCAATCTTGTGCATCCAATAAGTGATTTTGTGTCATCGGTTGAACATTTAGGTCATTTTCGTCCTCAATAGGCTTATTCTAATCCAATTAGGGTTTTTAACCAATCTTCTGCATCCAATAAGTGCGTTTGTGTCATTGGTTGAACATTTAGGTCATTTTCGTCCTCCTTAGGATTATTCAAATCCAAGTACGGTTTTAAACCAATCTTTTGCATCCAATAATTGATTTTGTGTCATTGGTTGAACATTTAGGTCATTTTTGTCGTCAATAGGCTTATTCTAATCCAATTAGGGTTTTTAACCAATCTTCTGCATCCAATAAGTGCGTTTGTGTCATTGGTTGAACATTTAGGTCATTTTCGTCCTTCCTAGGCCTATTCTAATCCAATTACGGTTTTTAACCAATGTTGTGCTTCCAATAAGTGATTTTTGTGTCATTGGTTGAACATTTAGGTCATTTTCGTCCTCCCTTGGCCTATTCTAATCTAATTACGGTTTTTAACCAATCTTGTGCTTCCAATAAGTGATTTTGTGTCATTGGTTGAACATTTTGGATATTTTCGTCCTCCATAGGCTTATTGTAATCCAATTAGGGTTTTTAACCAATCTTCTGCATCCAATAAGTGCGTTTGTGTCATTGGTTGAACATTTAGGTCATTTTCATCCTCCCTAGGCCTATTCTAATCCAATTAGGGTTTTTAACCAATCTTGTGCATCCAATAAGTGATTTTGTGTCATTGGTTGAACATTAAGGTCATTTTCGTCCACCCAAGGCTTATTCTAATCCAATTAGGGTTTTTAGCCAATCTTGTGCATCCAATAAGTGATTTTTGTGTCATTGGTTGAATATTTAGGTCATTTTTGTCCTCCCTAGGCTTATTCAAATCTAATTAGGGTTTTTAACCAATCTTATGCATCCAATAAGTGCGTTTGTGTCATTGGTTGAACATTTAGGTCATTTTCGTCCTCCTTAGGATTATTCAAATCCAAGTACGGTTTTTAACCAATCTTGTGCATCCAATAAGTGTGTTTGTGTCATTGGTTGAACATTTAGGTCATTTTCGTCCTCCCTAGGCCTATTCTAATCCAATTAGGGTTTTTAACCAATCTTGTGCATCCAATAAGTGATTTTGTGTCATTGGTTGAACATTTAGGTCATTTTCGTCCTCAATAGGGTTATTCTAATCCAATTAGGGTTTTTAACCAATCTTCTGCATCCAAGAAGTGCGTTTGTGTCATTGGTTGAACATTTAGGTCATTTTCGTCCTCCCTAAGCCTATTCTAATCCAATTATAGATTTTAACTAATCTTGTGCTTCCAATAAGTGATTTTGTGTCATTGGTTGAACATGTAGGTCATTTTCGTCCACCCAAGGCTTATTCTAATCTAATTAGGATTATTAGCCAATCTTGTGCATCCAATAAGTGATTTTTGTGTCATTGGTAGAATATTTAGGTCATTTTTTTCCTCCCTAGGCTTATTCAAATCTAATTAGGGTTTTTAACCAATCTTATGCATCCAATAAGTACGTTTGTGTCATTGGTTGAACATTTAGGTCATTTTCGTCCTCCCTAGGATTATTCAAATCCAGTTAGGGTTTTTAACCAATCTTGTGCATCAAATAAGTGATTTTGTGTCATCGGTTGAACATTTAGGTCATTTTCGTCCTCAATAGGCTTATTCTAATCCAATTAGGGTTTTTAACCAATCTTCTGCATCCAATAAGTGCGTTTGTGTCATTGGTTGAACATTTAGGTCATTTTCGTCCTCCTTAGGATTATTCAAATCCAAGTACGGTTTTTAACCAATCTTGTGCATTCAATAAGTGATTTTGTGTCATTGGTTGAACATTTAGGTCATTTTTGTCGTCAATAGGCTTATTCTAATCCAATTAGGGTTTTTAACCAATCTTCTGCATCCAATAAGTGCGTTTGTGTCATTGGTTGAACATTTAGGTCATTTTCGTCCTTCCTAGGCCTATTCTAATCCAATTACGGTTTTTAACCAATCTTGTGCTTCCAATAAGTGATTTTTGTGTCATTGGTTGAACATTTAGGTCATTTTCGTCCTCCCTAGGCCTATTCTAATCTAATTACGGTTTCTAACCAATCTTGTGCTTCCAATAAGTGATTTTGTTTCATTGGTTGAACATTTAGGTCATTTTCATCCTCCCTAGGCCTATTCTAATCCAATTAGGGTTTTTAACCAATCTTGTGCATCCAATAAGTGATTTTGTGTCATTGGTTGAACATTTAGGTCATTTTCGTCCTCAATAGGGTTATTCTAATCCAATTAGGGTTTTTAACCAATCTTCTGCATCCAATAAGTGCGTTTGTGTCATTGGTTGAACATTTAGGTCATTTTCGTCCTCCCTAAGCCTATTCTAATCCAATTATAGATTTTAACTAATCTTGTGCTTCCAATAAGTGATTTTGTGTCATTTGTTGAACATGTAGGTCATTTTCGTCCACCCAAGGCTTATTCTAATCTAATTAGGATTATTAGCCAATCTTGTGCATCCAATAAGTGATTTTTGTGTCATTGGTAGAATATTTAGGTCATTTTTTTCCTCCCTAGGCTTATTCAAATCTAATTAGGGTTTTTAACCAATCTTATGCATCCAATAAGTACGTTTGTGTCATTGGTTGAACATTTAGGTCATTTTCGTCCTCCCTAGGATTATTCAAATCCAGTTAGGGTTTTTAACCAATCTTGTGCATCCAATAAGTGATTTTGTGTCATCGGTTGAACATTTCGGTCATTTTCGTCCTCAATAGGTTTATTCTAATCCAATTAGGGTTTTTAACCAATATTCTTCATCCAATAAGTGCGTTTGTGTCATTGAATGAGCATTTAGGTCATTTTCGTCCTCCCTAGGCCTATTCTAATCCAATTAGGGTTTTTAACCAATCTTGTGCATCCAATAAGTGATTTTGTGTCATTGGTTGAACATTTAGGTCATTTTCGTCCTCAATAGGGTTATTCTAATCCAATTAGGGTTTTTAACCAATCTTCTGCATCCAATACGTGCGTTTGTGTCATTGGTTGAACATTTAGGTCATTTTCGTCCTCCCTAGGCCTATTCTAATCCAATTACGGTTTTTAACTAATCTTGTGCTTCCAATAAGTGATTTTGTGTCATTGGTTGAACATTTAGGTCATTTTCGTCCACCCAAGGCTTATTCTAATCCAATTAGGGTTTTTAGCGAATCTTGTGCATCCAATAAGTGATTTTTGTGTCATTGGTTGAATATTTAGGTCATTTTTGTCCTCCCTAGGCTTATTCAAATCTAATTAGGGTTTTTAACCAATCTTATGCATCCAATAAGTGCGTTTGTGTCATTGGTTGAATATTTAGGTCATTTTCGTCCTCCTTAGGATTATTCAAATCCAAGTACGGTTTTTAACCAATCTTGTGCATCCAATAAGTGATTTTGTGTCATTGGTTGAACATTTAGGTCATTTTTGTCGTCAATAGGCTTATTCTAATCCAATTAGGGTTTTTAACCAATCTTCTGCATCCAATAAGTGCGTTTGTGTCATTGGTTGAACATTTAGGTCATTTTCGTCCTTCCTAGGCCTATTCTAATCCAATTACGGTTTTTAACCAATGTTGTGCTTCCAATAAGTGATTTTTGTGTCATTGGTTGAACATTTAGGTCATTTTCGTCCTCCCTAGGCCTATTCTAATCTAATTACGGTTTTTAACCAATCTTGTGCTTCCAATAAGTGATTTTGTGTCATTGGTTGAACATTTAGGTCATTTTCGTCCTCCATAGGCTTATTGTAATCCAATTAGGGTTTTTAACCAATCTTCTGCATCCAATAAGTGCGTTTGTGTCATTGGTTGAACATTTAGGTCATTTTCGTCCTCCCTAGGCCTATTCTAATCCAATTAGGGTTTTTAACCAATCTTGTGCATCCAATAAGTGATTTTGTGTCATTGGTTGAACATTTAGGTCATTTTCGTCCTCAATAGGGTTATTCTAATCCAATTAGGGTTTTTAACCAATCTTCTGCATCCAATAAGTGCGTTTGTGTCATTGGTTGAACATTTAGGTCATTTTCGTCCTCCCTAAGCCTATTCTAATCCAATTATAGATTTTAACTAATCTTGTGCTTCCAATAAGTGATTTTGTGTCATTGGTTGAACATGTAGGTCATTTTCGTCCACCCAAGGATTATTCTAATCTAATTAGGATTATTAGCCAATCTTGTGCATCCAATAAGTGATTTTTGTGTCATTGGTAGAATATTTAGGTCATTTTTTTCCTCCCTAGGCTTATTCAAATCTAATTAGGGTTTTTAACCAATCTTATGCATCCAATAAGTACGTTTGTGTCATTGGTTGAACATTTAGGTCATTTTCGTCCTCCCTAGGATTATTCAAATCCAGTTAGGGTTTTTAACCAATCTTGTGCATCCAATAAGTGATTTTGTGTCATCGGTTGAACATTTAGGTCATTTTCGTCCTCAATAGGCTTATTCTAATCCAATTAGGGTTTTTAACCAATCTTCTGCATCCAATAAGTGCGTTTGTGTCATTGGTTGAACATTTAGGTCATTTTCGTCCTCCTTAGGATTATTCAAATCCAAGTACGGTTTTAAACCAATCTTTTGCATCCAATAATTGATTTTGTGTCATTGGTTGAACATTTAGGTCATTTTTGTCGTCAATAGGCTTATTCTAATCCAATTAGGGTTTTTAACCAATCTTCTGCATCCAATAAGTGCGTTTGTGTCATTGGTTGAACATTTAGGTCATTTTCGTCCTTCCTAGGCCTATTCTAATCCAATTACGGTTTTTAACCAATGTTGTGCTTCCAATAAGTGATTTTTGTGTCATTGGTTGAACATTTAGGTCATTTTCGTCCTCCCTTGGCCTATTCTAATCTAATTACGGTTTTTAACCAATCTTGTGCTTCCAATAAGTGATTTTGTGTCATTGGTTGAACATTTTGGTCATTTTTGTCCTCCATAGGCTTATTGTAATCCAATTAGGGTTTTTAACCAATCTTCTGCATCCAATAAGTGCGTTTGTGTCATTGGTTGAACATTTAGGTCATTTTCATCCTCCCTAGGCCTATTCTAATCCAATTAGGGTTTTTAACCAATCTTGTGCATCCAATAAGTGATTTTGTGTCATTGGTTGAACATTTAGGTCATTTTCAACCACCCAAGGCTTATTCTAATCCAATTAGGGTTTTTAGCCAATCTTGTGCATCCAATAAGTGATTTTTGTGTCATTGGTTGAATATTTAGGTCATTTTTGTCCTCCCTAGGCTTATTCAAATCTAATTAGGGTTTTTAACCAATCTTATGCATCCAATAAGTGCGTTTGTGTCATTGGTTGAACATTTAGGTCATTTTCGTCCTCCTTAGGATTATTCAAATCCAAGTACGGTTTTTAACCAATCTTGTGCATCCAATAAGTGATTTTGTGTCATTGGTTGAACATTTAGGTCATTTTTGTCGTCAATAGGCTTATTCTAATCCAATTAGGGTTTTTAACCAATCTTCGGCATCCAATAAGTGCGTTTGTGTCATTGGTTGAACATTTAGGTCATTTTCGTCCTTCCTAGGCCTATTCTAATCCAATTACGGTTTTTAACCAATGTTGTGCTTCCAATAAGTGATTTTTGTGTCATTGGTTGAACATTTAGGTCATTTTCGTCCTCCCTAGGCCTATTCTAATCTAATTACGGTTTCTAACCAATCTTGTGCTTCCAATAAGTGATTTTGTTTCATTGGTTGAACATTTAGGTCATTTTCGTCCTCCATAGGCTTATTGTAATCCAATTAGGGTTTTTAACCAATCTTCTGCATCCAATAAGTGTGTTTGTGTCATTGGTTGAACATTTAGGTCATTTTCGTCCTTTCTAGGCCTATTCTAATCCAATTAGGGTTTTTAACCAATCTTGTGCATCCAATAAGTGATTTTGTGTCATTGGTTGAACATTTTGGTCATTTTTGTCGTCAATAGGCTTATTCTAATCCAATTAGGGTTTTTAACCAATCTTCTGCATCCAATAAGTGCGTTTGTGTCATTGGTTGAACATTTAGGTCTTTTTCGTCCTTCCTACGCCTATTCTAATCCAATTACGGTTTTTAACCAATGTTGTGCTTCCAATAAGTGATTTTTGTGTCATTGGTTGAACATTTAGGTCATTTTCGTCCTCCCTAGGCCTATTCTAATCCAATTATAGTTTTTAACTAATCTTGTGCTTCCAATAAGTGATTTTGTGTCATTGGTTGAACATGTAGGTCATTTTCGTCCACCCAAGGCTTATTCTAATCTAATTAGGATTATTAGCCAATCTTGTGCATCCAATAAGTGATTTTTGTGTCATTGGTAGAATATTTGGGTCATTTTTTTCCTCCCTAGGCTTATTCAAATCTAATTAAGGTTTTTAACCAATCTTATGCATCCAATAAGTGATTTTGTGTGTTTGGTTAAACATTTAGGTCATTTTCGTCCTCCCTATGCCTATTCTCATCTAATTACGATTTTTAACCAATCCAGTGCATCCATTTAGTGATTTTCTGTCATCGGTTGAACATTTAGGTCATTTTCATCCACCCAAGGCTTATTCTAATCCAATTAGGGTTTTTAACCAATCTTGTGAATCCAATAAGTGATTTTGTGTCATTGGTTGAATATTTAGGTCATTTTCGTCCTCCCAATGCTTATTCTAATCCAATTAGAGGTTTTAGCCACTCTTATGCATCCAATAAGTGCGTTTGTCTCATTGGTTGAACATTTAGGTCATATTATTCCTCCTTAGACTTATTCTAATCCAATTAGTGTTTTTAACCAATCTTGTGTATCCAATAAGAGATTTTGTGTCATTGGTTGAACATTTAGGTCATTTTCGTCCTCCATAGGCTTATTGTAATCCAATTAGGGTTTTTAACCAATCTTCTGCATCCAATAAGTGTGTTTGTGTCATTGGTTGAACATTTAGGTTATTTTCGTCCTCCCTAGGCCTATTCTAATCCAATTAGGGTTTTTAACCAATCTTGTGCATCTAATAAGTGATTTTGTGTCATTGGTTGAACATTTAGGTCATTTTCGTCCACCCAAGGCTTATTCTAATCCAATTAGGGTTTTTAGCCTATCTTGTGCATCCAATAAGTGATTTTTGTGTCATTGGTTGAATATTTAGGTCATTTTTGTCCTCCCTAGGCTTATTCAAATCTAATTAGGGTTTTTAACCAATCTTATGCATCCAATAAGTGCGTTTGTGTCATTGGTTGAACATTAAGGTCATTTTCGTCCTCCTTAGGATTATTCAAATCCAAGTACGGTTTTTAACCAATCTTGTGCATCCAATAAGTGATTTTGTGTCATTGGTTGAACATTTAGGTCATTTTTGTCGTCAATAGGCTTATTCTAATCGAATTAGGGTTTTTAACCAATCTTCTGCATCCAATAAGTGCGTTTGTGTCATTGGTTGAACATTTAGGTCATTTTCGTCCTTCCTAGGCCTATTCTAATCCAATTATGGTTTTTAACCAATGTTGTGCTTCTAATAAGTGATTTTTGTGTCATTGGTTGAACATTTAGGTCATTTTCGTCCTCCCTAGGCCTATTCTAATCTAATTATGGTTTTTAACCAATCTTGTGCTTCCAATAAGTGATTTTGTTTCATTGGTTGAACATTTAGGTCATTTTCGTCCTCCATAGGCTTATTGTAATCCAATTAGGGTTTTTAACCAATCTTCTGCATCCAATAAGTGTGTTTGTGTCATTGGTTGAACATTTAGGTCATTTTCGTCCTCCCTAGGCCTATTCTAATCCAATTAGGGTTTTTAACCAATCTTGTGCATCCAATAAGTGATTTTGTGTCATTGGTTGAACATTTAGGTCATTTTCGTCCTCAATAGGCTTATTCTAATCCAATTAGGGTTTTTAACCAATCTTCTGCATCCAATAAGTGCGTTTGTGTCATTGGTTGAACATTTAGGTCATTTTCGTCCTCCCTAGGCTTATTCTAATCCAATTACTGTTTTTAACCAATCTTGTGCTTCCAATAAGTGATTTTGTGTCATTGGTGGAACATTTAGGTCATTTTCGTCCACCCAAGGCTTATTCTAATCCAATTGGGGTTTTTAGCCAATCTTGTGCATCCAATAAGTGATTTTGTGTCATTGGTTGAATATTTAGGTCATTTTTGTCCTCCCTAGGCTTATTCAAATCTAATTAGGGTTTTTAACCAATCTTATGCATCCAATAAGTGATTTTGTATGTTTGGTTAAACATTTAGGTCATTTTCGTCCTCCCTATGCCTATTCTCATCTAATTACGGTTTTTAACCAATCCTGTGCATCAAATTAGTGATTTTCTGTCATCGGTTGAACATTTAGGTCATTTTCATCCACCCAAGGCTTATTCTAATCCAATTAGGGTTTTAAACCAATCTTGTGAATCCAATAAGTGATTTTGTGTCATTGGTTGAATATTTAGGTCATTTTCGTCCTCCCAATGCTTATTCTAATTCAATTAGAGGTTTTAGCCAATCTTATGCATCCAATAAGTGCGTTTGTCTCATTGGTTGAACATTTAGGTCATTTTCTTCCTCCTTAGACTTATTCTAATCCAATTAGTGTTTTTAACCAATCTTGTGTATCCAATAAGAGATTTTGTGTCATTGGTTGAACATTTAGGTCATTTTCGTCAACCCAAGGCTTATTCTAATCCAATTAGGGTTTTTAGCCAATCTTGTGCATCCAATAAGTGATTTTTGTGTCATTGGTTGAATATTTAGGTCATTTTTGTCCAACCTAGGCTTATTCAAATCTAATTAGGGTTTTTAACCAATCTTATGCATCCAATATGTGCGTTTGTGTCATTGGTTGAACATTAAGGTCATTTTCGTCCCCCTTAGGATTATTCAAATCCAAGTACGGTTTTTAACCAATCTTGTGCATCCAATAAGTGATTTTGTGTCATTGGTTGAACATTTAGGTCATTTTTGTCGTCAATAGGCTTATTCTAATCCAATTAGGGTTTTTAACCAATCTTCTGCATCCAATAAGTGCGTTTGTGTCATTGGTTGAACATTTAGGTCATTTTCGTCCTTCCTAGGCCTATTCTAATCCAATTACGGTTTTTAACCAATGTTGTGCTTCCAATAAGTGATTTTTGTGTCATTGGTTGAACATTTAGGTCATTTTCGTCCTCCCTAGGCCTATTCTAATCTGATTACGGTTTTTAACCAATCTTGTGCTTCCAATAAGTGATTTTGTGTCATTGGTTGAACATTTAGGTCATTTTCGTCCTCCTTAGGCTTATTCTAATCCAATTAGGGTTTTTAACCAATCTTGTGCATCCAATAAGTGATTTTGTGTCATTGGTTGAACATTTAGGTCATTTTCGTTCTCCATAGGCTTATTCTAATCCAATTAGGGTTTTTAACCAATCTTATGCATCCAATAAGTGCGTTTGTGTCATTGGTTGAACACTTAGGTCATTTTCGTCCTCCCTAGGCTTATTCTAATCCAATTACGGTTTTTAACCAATCATGTGCATCCAATAAGTGATTTTTTGTCATTGGTTGATCATTTAGGTCATTTTCGTCCTCAATAGGCTTATTCTAATCCAATTACGGTTTTTAACCAATCTTCTGCATCCAATAAGTGCGATTGTGTCATTGGTTGAACATTTAGGTCATTTTCGTCCTCCATAGGCCTATTCTAATCCAATTACGGTTTTTAACCAATCTTGTGCATCCAATAAGTGATTTTGTGTCATTGGTTGAACATTTTGGTCATTTTTGTCGTCAATAGGCTTATTCTAATCCAATTAGGGTTTTTAACCAATCTTCTGCATCCAATAAGTGCGTTTGTGTCATTGGTTGAACATTTAGGTCATTTTCGTCCTTCCTAGGCCTATTCTAATCCAATTACGGTTTTTAACCAATGTTGTGCTTCTAATAAGTGATTTTTGTGTCATTGGTTGAACATTTAGGTCATTTTCGTCCTCCCTAGGCCTATTCTAATCTAATTACGGTTTTTAACCAATCTTGTGCTTCCAATAAGTGATTTTGTTTCATTGGTTGAACATTTAGGTCATTTTCGTCCTCCATAGGCTTATTGTAATCCAATTAGGGTTTTTAACCAATCTTCTGCATCCAATAAGTGTGTTTGTGTCATTGGTTGAACATTGAGGTCATTTCCGTCCTCCCTAGGCCTATTCTAATCAAATTAGGGTTTTTAACCAATCTTGTGCATCCAATAAGTGATTTTGTGTCATTGGTTGAACATTTAGGTCATTTTTGTCCTCAATAGGGTTATTCAAATCCAATTAGGGTTTTTAACCAATCTTCTGCATCCAATACGTGCGTTTGTATCATTGGTTGAACATTTAGGTCATTTTAGTCCTCCCTAGGCCTATTCTAATCCAATTACGGTTTTTAACTAATCTTGTGCTTCCAATAAGTGATTTTGTGTCATTGGTTGAACATTTAGGTCATTTTTCGTCCACCCAAGGCTTATTCTAATCCAATTAGGGTTTTTAGCCAATCTTGTGCATCCAATAAGTGATTTTTGTGTCATTGGTTGAGTATTTAGGTCATTTTTGTCCTCCCTAGGCTTATTCAAATCTAATTAGGGTTTTTAACCAATCTTATGCATCCAATAAGTGCGTTTGTGTCATTGGTTGAACATTTAGGTCATTTTCGTCCTCCTTAGGATTATTCAAATCCAAGTACGGTTTTTAACCAATCTTGTGCATCCAATAAGTGATTTTGTGTCATTGGTTGAACATTTAGGTCATTTTTGTCGTCAATAGGCTTATTCTAATCCAATTAGGGTTTTTAACCAATCTTCTGCATCCAATAAGTGCGTTTGTGTCATTGGTTGAACATTTAGGTCATTTTCGTCCTTCCTAGGCCTATTCTAATCCAATTACGGTTTTTAACCAATGTTGTGCTTCCAATAAGTGATTTTTGTGTCATTGGTTGAACATTTAGGTCATTTTCGTCCTCCCTAGGCCTATTCTAATCTGATTACGGTTTTTAACCAATCTTGTGCTTCCAATAAGTGATTTTGTGTCATTGGTTGAACATTTAGGTCATTTTCGTCCTCCTTAGGCTTATTCTAATCCAATTAGGGTTTTTAACCAATCTTGTGCATCCAATAAGTGATTTTGTGTCATTGGTTGAACATTTAGGTCATTTTCGTTCTCCATAGGCTTATTCTAATCCAATTAGGGTTTTTAACCAATCTTATGCATCCAATAAGTGCGTTTGTGTCATTGGTTGAACACTTAGGTCATTTTCGTCCTCCCTAGGCTTATTCTAATCCAATTACGGTTTTTAACCAATCATGTGCATCCAATAAGTGATTTTTTGTCATTGGTTGATCATTTAGGTCATTTTCGTCCTCAATAGGCTTATTCTAATCCAATTACGGTTTTTAACCAATCTTCTGCATCCAATAAGTGCGATTGTGTCATTGGTTGAACATTTAGGTCATTTTCGTCCTCCATAGGCCTATTCTAATCCAATTACGGTTTTTAACCAATCTTGTGCATCCAATAAGTGATTTTGTGTCATTGGTTGAACATTTTGGTCATTTTTGTCGTCAATAGGCTTATTCTAATCCAATTAGGGTTTTTAACCAATCTTCTGCATCCAATAAGTGCGTTTGTGTCATTGGTTGAACATTTAGGTCATTTTCGTCCTTCCTAGGCCTATTCTAATCCAATTACGGTTTTTAACCAATGTTGTGCTTCTAATAAGTGATTTTTGTGTCATTGGTTGAACATTTAGGTCATTTTCGTCCTCCCTAGGCCTATTCTAATCTAATTACGGTTTTTAACCAATCTTGTGCTTCCAATAAGTGATTTTGTTTCATTGGTTGAACATTTAGGTCATTTTCGTCCTCCATAGGCTTATTGTAATCCAATTAGGGTTTTTAACCAATCTTCTGCATCCAATAAGTGTGTTTGTGTCATTGGTTGAACATTTAGGTCATTTTCGTCCTTCCTAGGCCTATTCTAATCCAATTAGGGTTTTTAACCAATCTTGTGCATCCAATAAGTGATTTTGTGTCATTGGTTGAACATTTAGGTCATTTTCGTCCTCAATAGGCTTATTCTAATCCAATTAGGGTTTTTAACCAATCTTCTGCATCCAATAAGTGCGTTTGTGTCATTGGTTGAACATTTAGGTCATTGTCGTCCTCCCTAGGCCTATTCTAATCCAATTACGGTTTTTAACCAATCTTGTGCATCAAATAAGTGATTTTGTGTCATTGGTTGAACATTTAGGTCATTTTCGTCCTCCATAGGCTTATTCTAATCCAATTAGGGTTTTTAACCAATCTTCTGCATCCAATAAGTGCGTTTGTGTCATTGGTTGAACCTTTAGGTCATTTTCGTCCTCCCTAGGCTTATTTTAATCCAATTAGGGTTTTTAACCAATCTTGTGCATCCAATAAGTGATTTTGTGTCATTGGTTGAACATTTAGGTCATTTTCGTCCTCAATAGGCTTATTCTAATCCAATTAGGGTTTTTAACCAATCTTCTGCATCCAATAAGTGCGTTTGTGTCATTGGTTTAACATTTAGAACATTTTCGTCCTCCCTAGGCCTATTCTAATCCAATTACGGTTTTTAACCAATCTTGTGCATCCAATAAGTGATTTTGTGTCATTGGTTGAACATTTAGGTCATTTTCGTCCTCCATAGGCTTATTCTAATCCAATTAGGGTTTTTAACCGATCTTCTGCATCCAATAAGTGCGTTTGTGTCATTGGTTGAACATTTAGGTCATTTTCGTCCTCCCTAGGCTTATTCTAATCCAATTAGGGTTTTTAACTAATCTTGTGCATCCAATAAGTGATTTTGTGTCATTGGTTGAACATTTAGGTCATTTTCGTCCTCAATAGGCTTATTCTAATCCAATTAGGGTTTTTAACCAATCTTCTGCATCCAATAAGTGCGTTTGTGTCATTGGTTGAACATTTAGGTCATTTTCGTCCTTCCTAGGCCTATTCTAATCCAATTACGGTTTTTAACCAATGTTGTGCTTCCAATAAGTGATTTTTGTGTCATTGGTTGAATATTTAGGTCATTTTTGTCCTCCCTAGGCTTATTCAAATCTAATTAGGGTTTTTAACCAATCTTATGCATCCAATAAGTGCGTTTGTGTCATTGGTTGAATATTTAGGTCATTTTCGTCCTCCTTAGGATTATTCAAATCCAAGTACGGTTTTTAACCAATCTTGTGCATCCAATAAGTGATTTTGTGTCATTGGTTGAACATTTAGGTCATTTTCGTCCTCAATAGGGTTATTCTAATCCAATTAGGGTTTTTAACCAATCTTCTGCATCCAATAAGTGCGTTTTTGTCATTGGTTGAACATTTAGGTCATTTTCGTCCTCCCTAGGCCTATTCTAATCCAATTAGGGTTTTTAACCAATCTTGTGCATCCAATAAGTGATTTTGTGTCATTGGTTGAACAATTAGGTCATTTTCGTCCACCCAAGGCTTATTCTAATCCAATTAGGGTTTTTAGCCAATCTTGTGCATCCAATAAGTGATTTTTGTGTCATTGGTTGAATATTTAGGTCATTTTTGTCCTCCCTAGGCTTATTCAAATCTAATTAGGGTTTTTAACCAATCTTATGCATCCAATAAGTGCGTTTGTGTCATTGGTTGAATATTTAGGTCATTTTTGTCCTCCTTAGGATTATTCAAATCCATGTACGGTTTTTAACCAATCTTGTGTATCCAATAAGAGATTTTGTGTCATTAGTTGAACATTTAGGTCATTTTCGTCAACCCAAGGCTTATTCTAATCCCATTAGGGTTTTTAACCAATCTTGTGGATCCAATAAGTGCATTTTGTTCATTGGTTGAACATTTAGGTCATTTTCGTCCTCCTTAGGCTTATTCTAATCCAATTAGGGTTTTTAACCAATCTTGTGCATCCAATAAGTGATTTGGTGTCATTGGTTGGACATTTAGGTCATTTTTGTCCTCAATATGCTTATTCTAATTCAATTAGGGTTTTTAACCAATCTTCTGCATCCAATAAGTGCGTTTGTGTCATTGGTTGAAAATTTAGGTCATTTTCATCCTCCCTAGGCCTATTCTAATCCAATTAAAGTTTTTAACCAATCTTGTGCATCCAATAAGTGATTTTTGTGTCATTGGTTGAATATTTAGGTCATTTTTGTCCTCCCTAGGCTTATTCAAATCTAATTAGGGTTTTTAACCAATCTTATGCATCCAATAAGTGCGTTTGTGTGATTGGTTGAATATTTAGGTCATTTTCGTCCTCCTTAGGATTATTCAAATCCAAGTACGGTTTTTAACCAATCTTGTGCATCCAATAAGTGATTTTGTGTCATTGGTTGAACATTTAGGTCATTTTTGTCGTCAATAGGCTTATTCTAATCCAATTAGGGTTTTTAACCAATCTTCTGCATCCAATAAGTGCGTTTGTGTCATTGGTTGAACATTTAGGTCATTTTCGTCCTTCCTAGGCCTATTCTAATCCAATTACGGTTTTTAACCAATGTTGTGCTTCCAATAAGTGATTTTTGTGTCATTGGTTGAACATTTAGGTCATTTTCGTCCTCCCTAGGCCTATTCTAATCTAATTACGGTTTTTAACCAATCTTGTGCTTCCAATAAGTGATTTTGTGTCATTGGTTGAACATTTAGGTCATTTTCGTCCTCCATAGGCTTATTGTAATCCAATTAGGGTTTTTAACCAATCTTCTGCATCCAATAAGTGCGTTTGTGTCATTGGTTGAACATTTAGGTCATTTTCGTCCTTCCTAGGCCTATTCTAATCCAATTACGGTTTTTAACCAATGTTGTGCTTCCAATAAGTGATTTTTGTGTCATTGGTTGAACATTTAGGTCATTTTCGTCCTCCCTAGGCCTAATTTAATCTGATTACGGTTTTTAACCAATCTTGTGCTTCCAATAAGTGATTTTGTGTCATTGGTTGAACATTTAGGTCATTTTCGTCCTCCTTAGGCTTATTCTAATCCAATTAGGGTTTTTAACCAATCTTGTGCATCCAATAAGTGATTTTGTGTCATTGGTTGAACATTTAGGTCATTTTCGTTCTCCATAGGCTTATTCTAATCCAATTAGGGTTTTTAACCAATCTTATGCATCCAATAAGTGCGTTTGTGTCATTGGTTGAACACTTAGGTCATTTTCGTCCTCCCTAGGCTTATTCTAATCCAATTACGGTTTTTAACCAATCATGTGCATCCAATAAGTGATTTTTTGTCATTGGTTGATCATTTAGGTCATTTTCGTCCTCAATAGGCTTATTCTAATCCAATTACGGTTTTTAACCAATCTTCTGCATCCAATAAGTGCGATTGTGTCATTGGTTGAACATTTAGGTCATTTTCGTCCTCCATAGGCCTATTCTAATCCAATTACGGTTTTTAACCAATCTTGTGCATCCAATAAGTGATTTTGTGTCATTGGTTGAACATTTTGGTCATTTTTGTCGTCAATAGGCTTATTCTAATCCAATTAGGGTTTTTAACCAATCTTCTGCATCCAATAAGTGCGTTTGTGTCATTGGTTGAACATTTAGGTCATTTTCGTCCTTCCTAGGCCTATTCTAATCCAATTACGGTTTTTAACCAATGTTGTGCTTCTAATAAGTGATTTTTGTGTCATTGGTTGAACATTTAGGTCATTTTCGTCCTCCCTAGGCCTATTCTAATCTAATTACGGTTTTTAACCAATCTTGTGCTTCCAATAAGTGATTTTGTTTCATTGGTTGAACATTTAGGTCATTTTCGTCCTCCATAGGCTTATTGTAATCCAATTAGGGTTTTTAACCAATCTTCTGCATCCAATAAGTGTGTTTGTGTCATTGGTTGAACATTGAGGTCATTTCCGTCCTCCCTAGGCCTATTCTAATCAAATTAGGGTTTTTAACCAATCTTGTGCATCCAATAAGTGATTTTGTGTCATTGGTTGAACATTTAGGTCATTTTTGTCCTCAATAGGGTTATTCTAATCCAATTAGGGTTTTTAACCAATCTTCTGCATCCAATACGTGCGTTTGTATCATTGGTTGAACATTTAGGTCATTTTCGTCCTCCCTAGGCCTATTCTAATCCAATTACGGTTTTTAACTAATCTTGTGCTTCCAATAAGTGATTTTGTGTCATTGGTTGAACATTTTGGTCATTTTTCGTCCACCCAAGGCTTATTCTAATCCAATTAGGGTTTTTAGCCAATCTTGTGCATCCAATAAGTGATTTTTGTGTCATTGGTTGAATATTTAGGTCATTTTTGTCCTCCCTAGGCTTATTCAAATCTAATTAGGGTTTTTAACCAATCTTATGCATCCAATAAGTGCGTTTGTGTCATTGGTTGAACATTTAGGTCATTTTCGTCCTCCTTAGGATTATTCAAATCCAAGTACGGTTTTTAACCAATCTTGTGCATCCAATAAGTGATTTTGTGTCATTGGTTGAACATTTAGGTCATTTTTGTCGTCAATAGGCTTATTCTAATCCAATTAGGGTTTTTAACCAATCTTCTGCATCCAATAAGTGCGATTGTGTCATTGGTTGAACATTTAGGTCATTTTCGTCCTCCTTGGGCCTATTCTAATCCAATTACGGTTTTTAACCAATCTTGTGCATCCAATAAGTTATTTTGTGTCATTGGTTGAACATTTAGGTCATTTTCGTCCTCCATAGGCTTATTCTAATCCAATTAGGGTTTTTAACCAATCTTATGCATCCAATAAGTGTGTTGGTGTCATTGGTTGAACATTTAGGTCATTTTCGTCCTCCTTAGGATTATTCAAATCCAAGTACGGTTTTTAACCAATCTTGTGCATCCAATAAGTGATTTTGTGTCATTGGTTGAACATTTAGGTCATTTTTGTCGTCAATAGGCTTATTCTAATCCAATTAGGGTTTTTAACCAATCTTCTGCATCCAATAAGTGCGTTTGTGTCATTGGTTGAACATTTAGGTCATTTTCGTCCTTCCTAGGCCTATTCTAATCCAATTACGGTTTTTAACCAATGTTGTGCTTCCAATAAGTGATTTTTGTGTCATTGGTTGAATATTTAGGTCATTTTTGTCCTCCCTAGGCTTATTCAAATCTAATTAGGGTTTTTAACCAATCTTATGCATCCAATAAGTGCGTTTGTGTCATTGGTTGAACATTTAGGTCATTTTCGTCCTCCTTAGGATTATTCAAATCCAAGTACGGTTTTTAACCAATCTTGTGCATCCAATAAGTGATTTTGTGTCATTGGTTGAACATTTAGGTCATTTTCGTCCTCAATAGGCTTATTCTAATCCAATTAGGGTTTTTAACCAATCTTTTGCATCCAATAAGTGTGTTTGTGTCATTGGTTGAACATTTAGGTCATTTTCGTCCTTCCTAGGCATATTCTAATCCAATTACGGTTTTTAACCAATGTTGTGCTTCCAATAAGTGATTTTTGTGTCATTGGTTGAACATTTAGGTCATTTTCGTCCTCCCTAGGCCTATTCTAATCTAATTACGGTTTTTAACCAATCTTGTGCATCCAATAAGTGATTTTGTGTCATTGGTTGAACATTTAGGTCATTTTCGTCCTCCATAGGCTTATTGTATTCCAATTAGGGTTTTTAACCAATCTTCTGCATCCAATAAGTGCGTTTGTGTCATTGGTTGAACATTTAGGTCATTTTCGTCCTCCCTAGGCCTATTCTAATCCAATTAGGGTTTTTAACCAATCTTGTGCATCCAATAAGTGATTTTGTGTCATTGGTTGAACATTTAGGTCATTTTCGTTCTCAATAGGGTTATTCTAATCCAATTAGGGTTTTTAACCAATCTTCTGCATCCAATAAGTGCGTTTGTGTCATTGGTTGAACATTTAGGTCATTTTCGTCCTCCCTACGCCTATTCTAATCCAATTATAGTTTTTAACTAATCTTGTGCTTCCAATAAGTGATTTTTTGTCATTGATTGAACATGTAGGTCATTTTCGTCCACCCAAGGCTTATTCTAATCCAGTTAGGATTATTAGCCAATCTTGTGCATCCAATAAGTGATTTTTGTGTCATTGGTAGAATATTTAGGTCATTTTTTTCCTCCCTAGGCTTATTCAAATCTAATTAGGGTTTTTAACCAATCTTATGCATCCAATAAGTACGTTTGTGTCATTGGTTGAACATTTAGGTCATTTTCGTCCTCCCTAGGATTATTCAAATCCAGTTAGGGTTTTTAACCAATCTTGTGCATCCAATAAGTGATTTTGTGTCATCGGTTGAACATTTAGGTCATTTTCGTCCTCAATAGGCTTATTCTAATCCAATTAGGGTTTTTAACCAATCTTCTGCATCCAATAAGTGCGTTTGTGTCATTGGTTGAACATTTAGGTCATTTTCGTCCTCCTTAGGATTATTCAAATCCATGTACGGTTTTAAACCAATCTTGTGCATCCAATAATTGATTTTGTGTCATTGGTTGAACATTTAGGTCATTTTTGTCGTCAATAGGCTTATTCTAATCCAATTAGGGTTTTTAACCAATCTTCTGCATCCAATAAGTGCGTTTGTGTCATTGGTTGAACATTTAGGTCATTTTCGTCCTTCCTAGGCCTATTCTAATCCAATTACGGTTTTAACCAATGTTGTGCTTCCAATAAGTGATTTTTGTGTCATTGGTTGAACATTTAGGTCATTTTCGTCCTCCCTAGGCCTATTCTAATCTGATTACGGTTTTTAACCAATCTTGTGCTTCCAATAAGTGATTTTGTGTCATTGGTTGAACATTTAGGTCATTTTCGTCCTCCTTAGGCTTATTCTAATCCAATTAGGGTTTTTAACCAATCTTGTGGATCCAATAAGTGATTTTGTGTCATTGGTTGAACATTTAGGTCATTTTCGTTCTCCATAAGCTTATTCTAATCCAATTAGGGTTTTTAACCAATCTTATGCATCCAATAAGTGCGTTTGTGTCATTGGTTGAACACTTAGGTCATTTTTGTCCTCCCTAGGCTTATTCTAATCCAATTAGGGTTTTTAACCAATCATGTGCATCCAATAAGTGATTTTTTGTCATTGGTTGATCATTTAGGTCATTTTCGTCCTCAATAGGCTTATTCTAATCCAATTACGGTTTTTAACCAATCTTCTGCATCCAATAAGTGCGATTGTGTCATTGGTTGAACATTTAGGTCATTTTCGTCCTCCCTAGGCCTATTCTAATCCAATTACGATTTTTAACCAATGTTGTGCATCCAATAAGTGATTTTGTGTCATTGGTTGAACATTTTGGTCATTTTTGTCGTCAATAGGCTTATTCTAATCCAATTAGGGTTTTTAACCAATCTTCTGCATCCAATAAGTGCGTTTGTGTCATTGGTTGAACATTTAGGTCATTTTCGTCCTTCCTAGGCCTATTCTAATCCAATTACGGTTTTTAACCAATGTTGTGCTTCTAATAAGTGATTTTTGTGTCATTGGTTGAACATTTAGGTCATTTTCGTCCTCCCTAGGCCTATTCTAATCTAATTACGGTTTTTAACCAATCTTGTGCTTCCAATAAGTGATTTTGTTTCATTGGTTGAACATTTAGGTCATTTTCGTCCTCCATAGGCTTATTGTAATCCAATTAGGGTTTTTAACCAATCTTCTGCATCCAATAAGTGTGTTTGTGTCATTGGTTGAACATTGAGGTCATTTCCGTCCTCCCTAGGCCTATTCTAATCAAATTTGGGTTTTTAACTAATCTTGTGCATCCAATAAGTGATTTTGTGTCATTGGTTGAACATTTAGGTCATTTTTGTCCTCAATAGGGTTATTCTAATCCAATTAGGGTTTTTAACCAATCTTCTGCATCCAATACGTGCGTTTGTATCATTGGTTGAACATTTAGGTCATTTTCGTCCTCCCTAGGCCTATTCTAATCCAATTACGGTTTTTAACTAATCTTGTGCTTCCAATAAGTGATTTTGTGTCATTGGTTGAACATTTAGGTCATTTTTCGTCCACCCAAGGCTTATTCTAATCCAATTAGGGTTTTTAGCCAATCTTGTGCATCCAATAAGTGATTTTTGTGTCATTGGTTGAATATTTAGGTCATTTTTGTCCTCCCTAGGCTTATTCAAATCTAATTAGGGTTTTTAACCAATCTTATGCATCCAATAAGTGCGTTTGTGTCATTGGTTGAACATTTAGGTCATTTTCGTCCTCCTTAGGATTATTCAAATCCAAGTACGGTTTTTAACCAATCTTGTGCATCCAATAAGTGATTTTGTGTCATTGGTTGAACATTTAGGTCATTTTTGTCGTCAATAGGCTTATTCTAATCCAATTAGGGTTTTTAACCAATCTTCTGCATCCAATAAGTGCGTTTGTGTCATTGGTTGAACATTTAGGTCATTTTCGTCCTTCCTAGGCCTATTCTAATCCAATTACGGTTTTTAACCAATGTTGTGCTTCCAATAAGTGATTTTTGTGTCATTGGTTGAACATTTAGGTCATTTTCGTCCTCCCTAGGCCTATTCTAATCTGATTACGGTTTTTAACCAATCTTGTGCTTCCAATAAGTGATTTTGTGTCATTGGTTGAACATTTAGGTCATTTTCGTCCTCCTTAGGCTTATTCTAATCCAATTAGGGTTTTTAACCAATCTTGTGCATCCAATAAGTGATTTTGTGTCATTGGTTGAACATTTAGGTCATTTTCGTTCTCCATAGGCTTATTCTAATCCAATTAGGGTTTTTAACCAATCTTATGCATCCAATAAGTGCGTTTGTGTCATTGGTTGAACACTTAGGTCATTTTCGTCCTCCCTAGGCTTATTCTAATCCAATTACGGTTTTTAACCAATCATGTGCATCCAATAAGTGATTTTTTGTCATTGGTTGATCATTTAGGTCATTTTCGTCCTCAATAGGCTTATTCTAATCCAATTACGGTTTTTAACCAATCTTCTGCATCCAATAAGTGCGATTGTGTCATTGGTTGAACATTTAGGTCATTTTCGTCCTCCATAGGCCTATTCTAATCCAATTACGGTTTTTAACCAATCTTGTGCATCCAATAAGTGATTTTGTGTCATTGGTTGAACATTTTGGTCATTTTTGTCGTCAATAGGCTTATTCTAATCCAATTAGGGTTTTTAACCAATCTTCTGCATCCAATAAGTGCGTTTGTGTCATTGGTTGAACATTTAGGTCATTTTCGTCCTTCCTAGGCCTATTCTAATCCAATTACGGTTTTTAACCAATGTTGTGCTTCTAATAAGTGATTTTTGTGTCATTGGTTGAACATTTAGGTCATTTTCGTCCTCCCTAGGCCTATTCTAATCTAATTACGGTTTTTAACCAATCTTGTGCTTCCAATAAGTGATTTTGTTTCATTGGTTGAACATTTAGGTCATTTTCGTCCTCCATAGGCTTATTGTAATCCAATTAGGGTTTTTAACCAATCTTCTGCATCCAATAAGTGTGTTTGTGTCATTGGTTGAACATTTAGGTCATTTTCGTCCTCCCTAGGCCTATTCTAATCCAATTAGGGTTTTTAACCAATCTTGTGCATCCAATAAGTGATTTTGTGTCATTGGTTGAACATTTAGGTCATTTTCGTCCTCAATAGGGTTATTCTAATCCAATTAGGGTTTTTAACCAATCTTCAGCATCCAATAAGTGCGTTTGTGTCATTGGTTGAACATTTAGGTCATTTTCGTCCTCCCTAAGCCTATTCTAATCCAATTATAGATTTTAACTAATCTTGTGCTTCCAATAAGTGATTTTGTGTCATTGGTTGAACATGTAGGTCATTTTCGTCCACCCAAGGCTTATTCTAATCTAATTAGGATTATTAGCCAATCTTGTGCATCCAATAAGTGATTTTTGTGTCATTGGTAGAATATTTAGGTCATTTTTTTCCTCCCTAGGCTTATTCAAATCTAATTAGGGTTTTTAACCAATCTTATGCATCCAATAAGTACGTTTGTGTCATTGGTTGAACATTTAGGTCATTTTCGTCCTCCCTAGGATTATTCAAATCCAGTTAGGGTTTTTAACCAATCTTGTGCATCAAATAAGTGATTTTGTGTCATCGGTTGAACATTTAGGTCATTTTCGTCCTCAATAGGCTTATTCTAATCCAATTAGGGTTTTTAACCAATCTTCTGCATCCAATAAGTGCGTTTGTGTCATTGGTTGAACATTTAGGTCATTTTCGTCCTCCTTAGGATTATTCAAATCCAAGTACGGTTTTTAACCAATCTTGTGCATTCAATAAGTGATTTTGTGTCATTGGTTGAACATTTAGGTCATTTTTGTCGTCAATAGGCTTATTCTAATCCAATTAGGGTTTTTAACCAATCTTCTGCATCCAATAAGTGCGTTTGTGTCATTGGTTGAACATTTAGGTCATTTTCGTCCTTCCTAGGCCTATTCTAATCCAATTACGGTTTTTAACCAATCTTGTGCTTCCAATAAGTGATTTTTGTGTCATTGGTTGAACATTTAGGTCATTTTCGTCCTCCCTAGGCCTATTCTAATCTAATTACGGTTTCTAACCAATCTTGTGCTTCCAATAAGTGATTTTGTTTCATTGGTTGAACATTTAGGTCATTTTCATCCTCCCTAGGCCTATTCTAATCCAATTAGGGTTTTTAACCAATCTTGTGCATCCAATAAGTGATTTTGTGTCATTGGTTGAACATTTAGGTCATTTTCGTCCTCAATAGGGTTATTCTAATCCAATTAGGGTTTTTAACCAATCTTCTGCATCCAATAAGTGCGTTTGTGTCATTGGTTGAACATTTAGGTCATTTTCGTCCTCCCTAAGCCTATTCTAATCCAATTATAGATTTTAACTAATCTTGTGCTTCCAATAAGTGATTTTGTGTCATTTGTTGAACATGTAGGTCATTTTCGTCCACCCAAGGCTTATTCTAATCTAATTAGGATTATTAGCCAATCTTGTGCATCCAATAAGTGATTTTTGTGTCATTGGTAGAATATTTAGGTCATTTTTTTCCTCCCTAGGCTTATTCAAATCTAATTAGGGTTTTTAACCAATCTTATGCATCCAATAAGTACGTTTGTGTCATTGGTTGAACATTTAGGTCATTTTCGTCCTCCCTAGGATTATTCAAATCCAGTTAGGGTTTTTAACCAATCTTGTGCATCCAATAAGTGATTTTGTGTCATCGGTTGAACATTTAGGTCATTTTCGTCCTCAATAGGCTTATTCTAATCCAATTAGGGTTTTTAACCAATCTTCTGCATCCAATAAGTGCGTTTGTGTCATTGGTTGAACATTTAGGTCATTTTCGTCCTTCCTAGGCCTATTCTAATCCAATTACGGTTTTTAACCAATGTTGTGCTTCCAATAAGTGATTTTTGTGTCATTGGTTGAACATTTAGGTCGTTTTCGTCCTCCCTAGGCCTATTCTAATCTAATTACGGTTTTTAACCAATCTTGTGCTTCCAATAAGTGATTTTGTGTCATTGGTTGAACATTTAGGTCATTTTCGTCCTCCATAGGCTTATTGTAATCCAATTAGGGTTTTTAACCAATCTTCTGCATCCAATAAGTGCGTTTGTGTCATTGGTTGAACATTTAGGTCATTTTCGTCCTTCCTAGGCCTATTCTAATCCAATTACGGTTTTTAACCAATGTTGTGCTTCCAATAAGTGATTTTTGTGTCATTGGTTGAACATTTAGGTCATTTTCGTCCTCCCTAGGCCTAATTTAATCTGATTACGGTTTTTAACCAATCTTGTGCTTCCAATAAGTGATTTTGTGTCATTGGTTGAACATTTAGGTCATTTTCGTCCTCCTTAGGCTTATTCTAATCCAATTAGGGTTTTTAACCAATCTTGTGCATCCAATAAGTGATTTTGTGTCATTGGTTGAACATTTAGGTCATTTTCGTCCTCAATATGCTTATTCTAATTCAATTAGGGTTTTTAACCAATCTTCTGCATCCAATAAGTGCGTTTGTGTCATTGGTTGAAAATTTAGGTCATTTTCATCCTCCCTAGGCCTATTCTAATCCAATTAAAGTTTTTAACCAATCTTGTGCATCCAATAAGTGATTTTTGTGTCATTGGTTGAATATTTAGGTCATTTTTGTCCTCCCTAGGCTTATTCAAATCTAATTAGGGTTTTTAACCAATCTTATGCATCCAATAAGTGCGTTTGTGTCATTGGTTGAACATTTAGGTCATTTTCGTCCTCCTTAGGATTATTCAAATCCAAGTACGGTTTTTAACCAATCTTGTGCATCCAATAAGTGATTTTGTGTCATTGGTTGAACATTTAGGTCATTTTTGTCGTCAATAGGCTTATTCTAATCCAATTAGGGTTTTTAACCAATCTTCTGCATCCAATAAGTGCGTTTGTGTCATTGGTTGAACATTTAGGTCATTTTCGTCCTTCCTAGGCCTATTCTACTCCAATTACGGTTTTTAACCAATGTTGTGCTTCCAATAAGTGATTTTTGTGTCATTAGTTGAATATTTAGGTCATTTTTGTCCTCCCAAGGCTTATTCAAATCTAATTAGGGTTTTTAACCAATCTTATGCATCCAATAAGTGCGTTTGTGTCATTGGTTGAACATTTAGGTCATTTTCGTCCTCCTTCGGATTATTCAAATCCAAGTACGGTTTTTATCCAATCTTATGCATCCAATAAGTGATTTTTTGTCATTGGTTGATCATTTAGGTCATTTTCGTCCTCAATAGGATTATTCTAATCCAATTAGGGTTTTTAACCAATCTTCTGCATCCAATAAGTGCGATTGTGTCATTGGTTGAACATTTAGGTCATTTTCGTCCTCCTTGGGCCTATTCTAATCCAATTACGGTTTTTAACCAATCTTGTGCATCCAATAAGTTATTTTGTGTCATTGGTTGAACATTTAGGTCATTTTCGTCCTCCATAGGCTTATTCTAATCCAATTAGGGTTTTTAACCAATCTTATGCATCCAATAAGTGTGTTGGTGTCATTGGTTGAACATTTAGGTCATTTTCGTCCTCCTTAGGATTATTCAAATCCAAGTACGGTTTTTAACCAATCTTGTGCATCCAATAAGTGATTTTGTGTCATTGGTTGAACATTTAGGTCATTTTTGTCGTCAATAGGCTTATTCTAATCCAATTAGGGTTTTTAACCAATCTTCTGCATCCAATAAGTGCGTTTGTGTCATTGGTTGAACATTTAGGTCATTTTCGTCCTTCCTAGGCCTATTCTAATCCAATTACGGTTTTTAACCAATGTTGTGCTTCCAATAAGTGATTTTTGTGTCATTGGTTGAACATTTAGGTCATTTTCGTCCTCCCTAGGCCTATTCTAATCTAATTACGGTTTTTAACCAATCTTGTGCTTCCAATAAGTGATTTTGTGTCATTGGTTGAACATTTAGGTCATTTTCGTCCTCCATAGGCTTATTGTAATCCAATTAGGGTTTTTAACCAATCTTCTGCATCCAATAAGTGCGTTTGTGTCATTGGTTGAACATTTAGGTTATTTTCGTCCTCCCTAGGCCTATTCTAATCCAATTAGGGTTTTTAACCCATCTTGTGCATCCAATAAGTGATTTTGTGTCATTGGTTGAACATTTAGGTCACTTTCGTCCTCAATAGGGTTATTCTAATCCAATTAGGGTTTTTAACCAATCTTCTGCATCCAATAAGTGCGTTTGTGTCATTGGTTGAACATTTAGGTCATTTTCGTCCTTCCTAGGCCTATTCTACTCCAATTACGGTTTTTAACCAATGTTGTGCTTCCAATAAGTGATTTTTGTGTCATTAGTTGAATATTTAGGTCATTTTTGTCCTCCCTAGGCTTATTCAAATCTAATTAGGGTTTTTAACCAATCTTATGCATCCAATAAGTGCGTTTGTGTCATTGGTTGAACATTTAGGTCATTTTCGTCCTCCTTCGGATTATTCAAATCCAAGTACGGTTTTTATCCAATCTTATGCATCCAATAAGTGATTTTTTGTCATTGGTTGATCATTTAGGTCATTTTCGTCCTCAATAGGATTATTCTAATCCAATTAGGGTTTTTAACCAATCTTCTGCATCCAATAAGTGCGATTGTGTCATTGGTTGAACATTTAGGTCATTTTCGTCCTCCTTGGGCCTATTCTAATCCAATTACGGTTTTTAACCAATCTTGTGCATCCAATAAGTTATTTTGTGTCATTGGTTGAACATTTAGGTCATTTTCGTCCTCCATAGGCTTATTCTAATCCAATTAGGGTTTTTAACCAATCTTATGCATCCAATAAGTGCGTTTGTGTCATTGGTTGAACATTTAGGTCATTTTCGTCCTCCTTAGGATTATTCAAATCCAAGTACGGTTTTTAACCAATCATGTGCATCCAATAAGTGATTTTTTGTCATTGGTTGATCATTTAGGTCATTTTCGTCCTCAATAGGCTTATTCTAATCCAATTACGGTTTTTAACCAATCTTCTGCATCCAATAAGTGCGATTGTGTCATTGGTTGAACATTTAGGTCATTTTCGTCCACCCAAGGCTTATTCTAATCCAATTAGGGTTTTTAACCAATCTTGTGCATCCAATAAGTGATTTTGTGTCATTGGTTGAACATTTAGGTCATTTTCGTCCTCAATAGGGTTATTCTAATCCAATTAGGGTTTTTAACCAATCTTCTGCATCCAATACGTGCGTTTGTGTCATTGGTTGAATATTTAGGTCATTTTCGTCCTCCCTACGCCTATTCTAATCCAATTACGGTTTTTAATTAATCTTGTGCTTCCAATAAGTGATTTTGTGTCATTGGTTAAACATTAAGGTCATTTTTCGTCCACCCAAGGCTTATTCTAATCCAATTAGGGTTTTTAGCCAATCTTGTGCATCCAATAAGTGATTTTTGTGTCATTGGTTGAATATTTAGGTCATTTTTGTCCTCCCTAGGCTTTTTCAAATCTAATTAGGGTTTTTAACCAATCTTATGCATCCAATAAGTGCGTTTGTGTCATTGGTTGAACATTTAGGTCATTTTCGTCCTCCTTAGGATTATTCAAATCCAAGTACGGGTTTTAACCAATCTTGTGCATCCAATAAGTGATTTTGTGTCATTGGTTGAACATTTAGGTCATTTTTGTCGTCAATAGGCTTATTCTAATCCAATTAGGGTTTTTAACCAATCTTCTGCATCCAATAAGTGCGTTTGTGTCATTGGTTGAACATTTAGGTCATTTTCGTCCTTCCTAGGCCTATTCTAATCCAATTACGGTTTTTAACCAATGTTGTGCTTCCAATAATTATTTTTGTGTCATTGGTTGAACATTTAGGTCATTTTCGTCATCCCTAGGCCTATTCTAATCTAATTACGGTTTTTAACCAATCTTGTGCTTCCAATAAGTGATTTTGTGTCATTGGTTGAACATTTAGGTCATTTTCGTCCTCCATAGGCTTATTGTAATCCAATTAGGGTTTTTAACCAATCTTCTGCATCCAATAAGTGCGTTTTTGTCATTGGTTGAACATTTAGGTCATTTTCGTCCTCCCTAGGCCTATTCTAATCCAATTAGGGTTTTTAACCAATCTTGTGCATCCAATAAGTGATTTTGTGTCATTGGTTGAACAATTAGGTCATTTTCGTCCACCCAAGGCTTATTCTAATCCAATTAGGGTTTTTAGCCAATCTTGTGCATCCAATAAGTGATTTTTGTGTCATTGGTTGAATATTTAGGTCATTTTTGTCCTCCCTAGGCTTATTCAAATCTAATTAGGGTTTTTAACCAATCTTATGCATCCAATAAGTGCGTTTGTGTCATTGGTTGAACATTTAGGTCATTTTCGTCCTCCTTAGGATTATTCAAATCCAAGTACGGTTTTTAACCAATCTTGTGCATCCAATAAGTGATTTTGTCTCATTGGTTGAACATTTAGGTCATTTTTGTCGTCAATAGGCTTATTCTAATCCAATTAGGGTTTTTAACCAATCTTCTGCATCCAATAAGTGCGTTTGTGTCATTGGTTGAACATTTAGGTCATTTTCGTCCTTCCTAGGCCTATTCTAATCCAATTACGGTTTTTAACCAATGTTGTGCTTCCAATAAGTGATTTTTGTGTCATTGGTTGAATATTTAGGTCATTTTTGTCCTCCCTAGGCTTATTCAAATCTAATTAGGGTTTTTAACCAATCTTATGCATCCAATAAGTGCGTTTGTGTCATTGGTTGAACATTTAGGTCATTTTCGTCCTCCTTCGGATTATTCAAATCCAAGTACGGTTTTTATCCAATCTTATGCATCCAATAAGTGATTTTTTGTCATTGGTTGATCATTTAGGTCATTTTCGTCCTCAATAGGATTATTCTAATCCAATTAGGGTTTTTAACCAATCTTCTGCATCCAATAAGTGCGATTGTGTCATTGGTTGAACATTTAGGTCATTTTCGTCCTCCTTGGGCCTATTCTAATCCAATTACGGTTTTTAACCAATCTTGTGCATCCAATAAGTTATTTTGTGTCATTGGTTGAACATTTAGGTCATTTTCGTCCTCCATAGGCTTATTCTAATCCAATTAGGGTTTTTAACCAATCTTATGCATCCAATAAGTGTGTTGGTGTCATTGGTTGAACATTTAGGTCATTTTCGTCCTCCTTAGGATTATTCAAATCCAAGTACGGTTTTTAACCAATCTTGTGCATCCAATAAGTGATTTTGTGTCATTGGTTGAACATTTAGGTCATTTTTGTCGTCAATAGGCTTATTCTAATCCAATTAGGGTTTTTAACCAATCTTCTGCATCCAATAAGTGCGTTTGTGTCATTGGTTGAACATTTAGGTCATTTTCGTCCTTCCTAGGCCTATTCTAATCCAATTACGGTTTTTAACCAATGTTGTGCTTCCAATAAGTGATTTTTGTGTCATTGGTTGAACATTTAGGTCGTTTTCGTCCTCCCTAGGCCTATTCTAATCTAATTACGGTTTTTAACCAATCTTGTGCTTCCAATAAGTGATTTTGTGTCATTGGTTGAACATTTAGGTCATTTTCGTCCTCCATAGGCTTATTGTAATCCAATTAGGGTTTTTAACCAATCTTCTGCATCCAATAAGTGCGTTTGTGTCATTGGTTGAACATTTAGGTTATTTTCGTCCTCCCTAGTTCTATTCTAATCCAATTAGGGTTTTTAACCAATCTTGTGCATCCAATAAGTGATTTTGTGTCATTGGTTGAACATTTAGGTCATTTTCGTCCTCAATAGGGTTATTCTAATCCAATTAGGGTTTTTAACCAATCTTCTGCATCCAATAAGTGCGTTTTTTTCATTGGTTGAACATTTAGGTCATTTTCGTCCTCCCTAGGCCTATTCTAATCCAATTAGGGTTTTTAACCAATCTTGTGCATCCAATAAGTGATTTTGTGTCATTGGTTGAACAATTAGGTCATTTTCGTCCACCCAAGGCTTATTCTAATCCAATTAGGGTTTTTAGCCAATCTTGTGCATCCAATAAGTGATTTTTGTGTCATTGGTTGAATATTTAGGTCATTTTTGTCCTCCCTAGGCTTATTCAAATCTAATTAGGGTTTTTAACCAATCTTATGCATCCAATAAGTGCGTTTGTGTCATTGGTTGAATATTTAGGTCATTTTTGTCCTCCTTAGGATTATTCAAATCCAAGTACGGTTTTTAACCAATCTTGTGCATCCAATAAGTGATTTTGTGTCATTGGTTGAACATTTAGGTCATTTTTGTCGTCAATAGGCTTATTCTAATCCAATTAGGGTTTTTAACCAATCTTCTGCATCCAATAAGTGCGTTTGTGTCATTGGTTGAACATTTAGGTCATTTTCGTCCTTCCTAGGCCTATTCTAATCCAATTACGGTTTTTAACCAATGTTGTGCTTCCAATAAGTGATTTTTGTGTCATTGGTTGAACATTTAGGTCGTTTTCGTCCTCCCTAGGCCTATTCTAATCTAATTACGGTTTTTAACCAATCTTGTGCTTCCAATAAGTGATTTTGTGTCATTGGTTGAACATTTAGGTCATTTTCGTCCTCCATAGGCTTATTGTAATCCAATTAGGGTTTTTAACCAATCTTCTGCATCCAATAAGTGCGTTTGTGTCATTGGTTGAACATTTAGGTTATTTTCGTCCTCCCTAGGCCTATTCTAATCCAATTAGGGTTTTTAACCAATCTTGTGCATCCAATAAGTGATTTTGTGTCATTGGTTGAACATTTAGGTCATTTTCGTCCTCAATAGGGTTATTCTAATCCAATTAGGGTTTTTAACCAATCTTCTGCATCCAATAAGTGCGTTTGTGTCATTGGTTGAACATTTAGGTCATTTTCGTCCTCCCTAGGCCTATTCTAATCCAATTACGGTTTTTAACCAATCTTGTGCTTCCAATAAGTGATTTTGTGTCATTGGTTGAACATTTAGGTCATTTTCGTCCACCCAAGGCTTATTCTAATCCAATTAGGGTTTTTAGCCAATCTTGTGCATCCAATAAGTGATTTTTGTGTCATTGGTTGAATATTTAGGTCATTTTTGTCCTCCCTAGGCTTATTCAAATCTAATTAGGGTTTTTAACCAATCTTATGCATCCAATAAGTGCGTTTGTGTCATTGGTTGAATATTTAGGTCATTTTTGTCCTCCTTAGGATTATTCAAATCCAAGTACGGTTTTAAACCAATCTTGTGCATCCAATAAGTGATTTTGTGTCATTGGTTGAACATTTAGGTCATTTTTGTCGTCAATAGGCTTATTCTAATCCAATTAGGGTTTTTAACCAATCTTCTGCATCCAATAAGTGCGTTTGTGTCATTGGTTGAACATTTAGGTCATTTTCGTCCTTCCTAGGCCTATTCTAATCCAATTACGGTTTTTAACCAATGTTGTGCTTCCAATAAGTGATTTTTGTGTCATTGGTTGAACATTTAGGTCGTTTTCGTCCTCCCTAGGCCTATTCTAATCTAATTACGGTTTTTAACCAATCTTGTGCTTCCAATAAGTGATTTTGTGTCATTGGTTGAACATTTAGGTCATTTTCGTCCTCCATAGGCTTATTGTAATCCAATTAGGGTTTTTAACCAATCTTCTGCATCCAATAAGTGCGTTTGTGTCATTGGTTGAACATTTAGGTTATTTTCGTCCTCCCTAGGCCTATTCTAATCCAATTAGGGTTTTTAACCAATCTTGTGCATCCAATAAGTGATTTTGTGTCATTGGTTGAACATTTAGGTCATTTTCGTCCTCAATAGGGTTATTCTAATCCAATTAGGGTTTTTAACCAATCTTCTGCATCCAATAAGTGCGTTTTTGTCATTGGTTGAACATTTAGGTCATTTTCGTCCTCCCTAGGCCTATTCTAATCCAATTAGGGTTTTTAACCAATCTTGTGCATCCAATAAGTGATTTTGTGTCATTGGTTGAACAATTAGGTCATTTTCGTCCACCCAAGGCTTATTCTAATCCAATTAGGGTTTTTAGCCAATCTTGTGCATCCAATAAGTGATTTTTGTGTCATTGGTTGAATATTTAGGTCATTTTTGTCCTCCCTAGGCTTATTCAAATCTAATTAGGGTTTTTAACCAATCTTATGCATCCAATAAGTGCGTTTGTGTCATTGGTTGAACATTTAGGTCATTTTCGTCCTCCTTAGGATTATTCAAATCCAAGTACGGTTTTTAACCAATCTTGTGCATCCAATAAGTGATTTTGTCTCATTGGTTGAACATTTAGGTCATTTTTGTCGTCAATAGGCTTATTCTAATCCAATTAGGGTTTTTAACCAATCTTCTGCATCCAATAAGTGCGTTTGTGTCATTGGTTGAACATTTAGGTCATTTTCGTCCTTCCTAGGCCTATTCTAATCCAATTACGGTTTTTAACCAATGTTGTGCTTCCAATAAGTGATTTTTGTGTCATTGGTTGAATATTTAGGTCATTTTTGTCCTCCCTAGGCTTATTCAAATCTAATTAGGGTTTTTAACCAATCTTATGCATCCAATAAGTGCGTTTGTGTCATTGGTTGAACATTTAGGTCATTTTCGTCCTCCTTCGGATTATTCAAATCCAAGTACGGTTTTTATCCAATCTTATGCATCCAATAAGTGATTTTTTGTCATTGGTTGATCATTTAGGTCATTTTCGTCCTCAATAGGATTATTCTAATCCAATTAGGGTTTTTAACCAATCTTCTGCATCCAATAAGTGCGATTGTGTCATTGGTTGAACATTTAGGTCATTTTCGTCCTCCTTGGGCCTATTCTAATCCAATTACGGTTTTTAACCAATCTTGTGCATCCAATAAGTTATTTTGTGTCATTGGTTGAACATTTAGGTCATTTTCGTCCTCCATAGGCTTATTCTAATCCAATTAGGGTTTTTAACCAATCTTATGCATCCAATAAGTGTGTTGGTGTCATTGGTTGAACATTTAGGTCATTTTCGTCCTCCTTAGGATTATTCAAATCCAAGTACGGTTTTTAACCAATCTTGTGCATCCAATAAGTGATTTTGTGTCATTGGTTGAACATTTAGGTCATTTTTGTCGTCAATAGGCTTATTCTAATCCAATTAGGGTTTTTAACCAATCTTCTGCATCCAATAAGTGCGTTTGTGTCATTGGTTGAACATTTAGGTCATTTTCGTCCTTCCTAGGCCTATTCTAATCCAATTACGGTTTTTAACCAATGTTGTGCTTCCAATAAGTGATTTTTGTGTCATTGGTTGAACATTTAGGTCATTTTCGTCCTCCCTAGGCCTATTCTAATCTGATTACGGTTTTTAACCAATCTTGTGCTTCCAATAAGTGATTTTGTGTCATTGGTTGAACATTTAGGTCATTTTCGTCCTCCTTAGGCTTATTCTAATCCAATTAGGGTTTTTAACCAATCTTGTGCATCCAATAAGTGATTTTGTGTCATTGGTTGAACATTTAGGTCATTTTCGTCCTCCCTAGGCTTATTCTAATCCAATTAGGGTTTTTAACCAATCTTCTGCATCCAATAAGTGCGTTTGTGTCATTGGTTGAACATTTAGGTCATTTTCGTCCTCCCTAGGCCTATTCTAATCCAATTAGGGTTTTTAACCAATCTTGTGCATCCAATAAGTGATTTTGTGTCATTGGTTGAACATTTAGGTCATTTTCGTCCTCAATAGGGTTATTCTAATCCAATTAGGGTTTTTAACCAATCTTCTGCATCCAATAAGTGCGTTTGTGTCATTGGTTGAACATTTAGGTCATTTTCGTCCTTCCTAGGCCTATTCTAATCCAATTACGGTTTTTAACCAATGTTGTGCTTCCAATAAGTGATTTTTGTGTCATTGGTTGAACATTTAGGTCGTTTTCGTCCTCCCTAGGCCTATTCTAATCTAATTACGGTTTTTAACCAATCTTGTGCTTCCAATAAGTGATTTTGTGTCATTGGTTGAACAATTAGGTCATTTTCGTCCACCCAAGGCTTATTCTAATCCAATTAGGGTTTTTAGCCAATCTTGTGCATCCAATAAGTGATTTTTGTGTCATTGGTTGAATATTTAGGTCATTTT
>JBBPBP010000001.1:35341489-35351595 GCA_037974735.1 Cicer chorassanicum
TCCAATAAGTGATTTTGTGTCATTGGTTGAACAATTAGGTCATTTTCGTCCACCCAAGGCTTATTCTAATCCAATTAGGGTTTTTAGCCAATCTTGTGCATCCAATAAGTGATTTTTGTGTCATTGGTTGAATATTTAGGTCATTTTCGTCCTCCTTAGGATTATTCAAATCCAAGTACGGTTTTTAACCAATCTTGTGCATCCAATAAGTGATTTTGTGTCATTGGTTGAACATTTAGGTCATTTTTGTCGTCAATAGGCTTATTCTAATCCAATTAGGGTTTTTAACCAATCTTCTGCATCCAATAAGTGCGTTTGTGTCATTGGTTGAACATTTAGGTCATTTTCGTCCTTCCTAGGCCTATTCTAATCCAATTACGGTTTTTAACCAATGTTGTGCTTCCAATAAGTGATTTTTGTGTCATTGGTTGAACATTTAGGTCATTTTCGTCCTCCCTTGGCCTATTCTAATCTAATTACGGTTTTTAACCAATCTTGTGCTTCCAATAAGTGATTTTGTGTCATTGGTTGAACATTTTGGTCATTTTCGTCCTCCATAGGCTTATTGTAATCCAATTAGGGTTTTTAACCAATCTTCTGCATCCAATAAGTGCGTTTGTGTCATTGGTTGAACATTTAGGTCATTTTCATCCACCCTAGGCCTATTCTAATCCAATTAGGGTTTTTAACCAATCTTGTGCATCCAATAAGTGATTTTGTGTCATTGGTTGAACATTTAGGTCATTTTCGTCCACCCAAGGCTTATTCTAATCCAATTAGGGTTTTTAGCCAATCTTGTGCATCCAATAAGTGATTTTTGTGTCATTGGTTGAATATTTAGGTCATTTTTGTCCTCCCTAGGCTTATTCAAATCTAATTAGGGTTTTTAACCAATCTTATGCATCCAATAAGTGCGTTTGTGTCATTGGTTGAACATTTAGGTCATTTTCGTCCTCCTTAGGATTATTCAAATCCAAGTACGGTTTTTAACCAATCTTGTGCATCCAATAAGTGATTTTGTCTCATTGGTTGAACATTTAGGTCAATTTTGTCGTCAATAGGCTTATTCTAATCCAATTAGGGTTTTTAACCAATCTTCTGCATCCAATAAGTGCGTTTGTGTCATTGGTTGAACATTTAGGTCATTTTCGTCCTTCCTAGGCCTATTCTAATCCAATTACGGTTTTTAACCAATGTTGTGCTTCCAATAAGTGATTTTTGTGTCATTGGTTGAATATTTAGGTCATTTTTGTCCTCCCTAGGCTTATTCAAATCTAATTAGGGTTTTTAACCAATCTTATGCATCCAATAAGTGCGTTTGTGTCATTGGTTGAACATTTAGGTCATTTTCGTCCTCCTTAGGATTATTCAAATCCAAGTACGGTTTTTAACCAATCTTGTGCATCCAATAAGTGATTTTGTGTAATTGGTTGAACATTTAGGTCATTTTTGTCGTCAATAGGCTTATTCTAATCCAATTAGGGTTTTTAACCAATCTTCTGCATCCAATAAGTGCGTTTGTGTCATTGGTTGAACATTTAGGTCATTTTCGTCCTTCCTAGGCCTATTCTAATCCAATTACGGTTTTAACCAATGTTGTGCTTCCAATAAGTGATTTTTGTGTCATTGGTTGAACATTTAGGTCATTTTCGTCCTCCCTAGGCCTATTCTAATCTGATTACGGTTTTTAACCAATCTTGTGCTTCCAATAAGTGATTTTGTGTCATTGGTTGAACATTTAGGTCATTTTCGTCCTCCTTAGGCTTATTCTAATCCAATTAGGGTTTTTAACCAATCTTGTGCATCCAATAAGTGATTTTGTGTCATTGGTTGAACATTTAGGTCATTTTCGTTCTCCATAGGCTTATTCTAATCCAATTAGGGTTTTTAACCAATCTTATGCATCCAATAAGTGCGTTTGTGTCATTGGTTGAACACTTAGGTCATTTTCGTCCTCCCTAGGCTTATTCTAATCCAATTACGGTTTTTAACCAATCTTGTGCTTCCAATAAGTGATTTTGTGTCATTGGTTGAACATTTAGGTCATTTTCGTCCTCCATAGGCTTATTGTAATCCAATTAGGGTTTTTAACCAATCTTCTGCATCCAATAAGTGCGTTTGTGTCATTGGTTGAACATTTAGGTTATTTTCGTCCTCCCTAGGCCTATTCTAATCCAATTAGGGTTTTTAACCAATCTTGTGCATCCAATAAGTGATTTTGTGTCATTGGTTGAACATTTAGGTCATTTTCGTTCTCCATAGGCTTATTCTAATCCAATTAGGGTTTTTAACCAATCTTATGCATCCAATAAGTGCGTTTGTGTCATTGGTTGAACACTTAGGTCATTTTCGTCCTCCCTAGGCTTATTCTAATCCAATTACGGTTTTTAACCAATCTTGTGCTTCCAATAAGTGATTTTGTGTCATTGGTTGAACATTTAGGTCATTTTCGTCCTCCATAGGCTTATTGTAATCCAATTAGGGTTTTTAACCAATCTTCTGCATCCAATAAGTGCGTTTGTGTCATTGGTTGAACATTTAGGTTATTTTCGTCCTCCCTAGGCCTATTCTAATCCAATTAGGGTTTTTAACCAATCTTGTGCATCCAATAAGTGATTTTGTGTCATTGGTTGAACATTTAGGTCATTTTCGTCCTCAATAGGGTTATTCTAATCCAATTAGGGTTTTTAACCAATCTTCTGCATCCAATAAGTGCGTTTTTGTCATTGGTTGAACATTTAGGTCATTTTCGTCCTCCCTAGGCCTATTCTAATCCAATTAGGGTTTTTAACCAATCTTGTGCATCCAATAAGTGATTTTGTGTCATTGGTTGAACAATTAGGTCATTTTCGTCCACCCAAGGCTTATTCTAATCCAATTAGGGTTTTTAGCCAATCTTGTGCATCCAATAAGTGATTTTTGTGTCATTGGTTGAATATTTAGGTCATTTTTGTCCTCCCTAGGCTTATTCAAATCTAATTAGGGTTTTTAACCAATCTTATGCATCCAATAAGTGCGTTTGTGTCATTGGTTGAACATTTAGGTCATTTTCGTCCTCCTTAGGATTATTCAAATCCAAGTACGGTTTTTAACCAATCTTGTGCATCCAATAAGTGATTTTGTCTCATTGGTTGAACATTTAGGTCAATTTTGTCGTCAATAGGCTTATTCTAATCCAATTAGGGTTTTTAACCAATCTTCTGCATCCAATAAGTGCGTTTGTGTCATTGGTTGAACATTTAGGTCATTTTCGTCCTTCCTAGGCCTATTCTAATCCAATTACGGTTTTTAACCAATGTTGTGCTTCCAATAAGTGATTTTTGTGTCATTGGTTGAATATTTAGGTCATTTTTGTCCTCCCTAGGCTTATTCAAATCTAATTAGGGTTTTTAACCAATCTTATGCATCCAATAAGTGCGTTTGTGTCATTGGTTGAACATTTAGGTCATTTTCGTCCTCCTTCGGATTATTCAAATCCAAGTACGGTTTTTATCCAATCTTATGCATCCAATAAGTGATTTTTTGTCATTGGTTGATCATTTAGGTCATTTTCGTCCTCAATAGGATTATTCTAATCCAATTAGGGTTTTTAACCAATCTTCTACATCCAATAAGTGCGATTGTGTCATTGGTTGAACATTTAGGTCATTTTCGTCCTCCTTGGGCCTATTCTAATCCAATTACGGTTTTTAACCAATCTTGTGCATCCAATAAGTTATTTTGTGTCATTGGTTGAACATTTAGGTCATTTTCGTCCTCCATAGGCTTATTCTAATCCAATTAGGGTTTTTAACCAATCTTATGCATCCAATAAGTGCGTTTGTGTCATTGGTTGAACATTTAGGTCATTTTCGTCCTCCTTAGGATTATTCAAATCCAAGTACGGTTTTTAACCAATCTTGTGCATCCAATAAGTGATTTTGTGTCATTGGTTGAACATTTAGGTCATTTTTGTCGTCAATAGGCTTATTCTAATCCAATTAGGGTTTTTAACCAATCTTCTGCATCCAATAAGTGCGTTTGTGTCATTGGTTGAACATTTAGGTCATTTTCGTCCTTCCTAGGCCTATTCTAATCCAATTACGGTTTTAACCAATGTTGTGCTTCCAATAAGTGATTTTTGTGTCATTGGTTGAACATTTAGGTCATTTTCGTCCTCCCTAGGCCTATTCTAATCTGATTACGGTTTTTAACCAATCTTGTGCTTCCAATAAGTGATTTTGTGTCATTGGTTGAACATTTAGGTCATTTTCGTCCTCCTTAGGCTTATTCTAATCCAATTAGGGTTTTTAACCAATCTTCTGCATCCAATAAGTGATTTTGTGTCATTGGTTGAACATTTAGGTCATTTTCGTTCTCCATAGGCTTATTCTAATCCAATTAGGGTTTTTAACCAATCTTATGCATCCAATAAGTGCGTTTGTGTCATTGGTTGAACACTTAGGTCATTTTCGTCCTCCCTAGGCTTATTCTAATCCAATTACGGTTTTTAACCAATCTTGTGCTTCCAATAAGTGATTTTGTGTCATTGGTTGAACATTTAGGTCATTTTCGTCCTCCATAGGCTTATTGTAATCCAATTAGGGTTTTTAACCAATCTTCTGCATCCAATAAGTGCGTTTGTGTCATTGGTTGAACATTTAGGTTATTTTCGTCCTCCCTAGGCCTATTCTAATCCAATTAGGGTTTTTAACCAATCTTGTGCATCCAATAAGTGATTTTGTGTCATTGGTTGAACATTTAGGTCATTTTCGTCCTCAATAGGGTTATTCTAATCCAATTAGGGTTTTTAACCAATCTTCTGCATCCAATAAGTGCGTTTTTGTCATTGGTTGAACATTTAGGTCATTTTCGTCCTCCCTAGGCCTATTCTAATCCAATTAGGGTTTTTAACCAATCTTGTGCATCCAATAAGTGATTTTGTGTCATTGGTTGAACAATTAGGTCATTTTCGTCCACCCAAGGCTTATTCTAATCCAATTAGGGTTTTTAGCCAATCTTGTGCATCCAATAAGTGATTTTTGTGTCATTGGTTGAATATTTAGGTCATTTTTGTCCTCCCTAGGCTTATTCAAATCTAATTAGGGTTTTTAACCAATCTTATGCATCCAATAAGTGCGTTTGTGTCATTGGTTGAACATTTAGGTCATTTTCGTCCTCCTTAGGATTATTCAAATCCAAGTACGGTTTTTAACCAATCTTGTGCATCCAATAAGTGATTTTGTCTCATTGGTTGAACATTTAGGTCATTTTTGTCGTCAATAGGCTTATTCTAATCCAATTAGGGTTTTTAACCAATCTTCTGCATCCAATAAGTGCGTTTGTGTCATTGGTTGAACATTTAGGTCATTTTCGTCCTTCCTAGGCCTATTCTAATCCAATTACGGTTTTTAACCAATGTTGTGCTTCCAATAAGTGATTTTTGTGTCATTGGTTGAATATTTAGGTCATTTTTGTCCTCCCTAGGCTTATTCAAATCTAATTAGGGTTTTTAACCAATCTTATGCATCCAATAAGTGCGTTTGTGTCATTGGTTGAACATTTAGGTCATTTTCGTCCTCCTTCGGATTATTCAAATCCAAGTACGGTTTTTATCCAATCTTATGCATCCAATAAGTGATTTTTTGTCATTGGTTGATCATTTAGGTCATTTTCGTCCTCAATAGGATTATTCTAATCCAATTAGGGTTTTTAACCAATCTTCTGCATCCAATAAGTGCGATTGTGTCATTGGTTGAACATTTAGGTCATTTTCGTCCTCCTTGGGCCTATTCTAATCCAATTACGGTTTTTAACCAATCTTGTGCATCCAATAAGTTATTTTGTGTCATTGGTTGAACATTTAGGTCATTTTCGTCCTCCATAGGCTTATTCTAATCCAATTAGGGTTTTTAACCAATCTTATGCATCCAATAAGTGTGTTGGTGTCATTGGTTGAACATTTAGGTCATTTTCGTCCTCCTTAGGATTATTCAAATCCAAGTACGGTTTTTAACCAATCTTGTGCATCCAATAAGTGATTTTGTGTCATTGGTTGAACATTTAGGTCATTTTTGTCGTCAATAGGCTTATTCTAATCCAATTAGGGTTTTTAACCAATCTTCTGCATCCAATAAGTGCGTTTGTGTCATTGGTTGAACATTTAGGTCATTTTCGTCCTTCCTAGGCCTATTCTAATCCAATTACGGTTTTTAACCAATGTTGTGCTTCCAATAAGTGATTTTTGTGTCATTGGTTGAATATTTAGGTCATTTTTGTCCTCCCTAGGCTTATTCAAATCTAATTAGGGTTTTTAACCAATCTTATGCATCCAATAAGTGCGTTTGTGTCATTGGTTGAACATTTAGGTCATTTTCGTCCTCCTTAGGATTATTCAAATCCAAGTACGGTTTTTAACCAATCTTGTGCATCCAATAAGTGATTTTGTGTCATTGGTTGAACATTTAGGTCATTTTCGTCCTCAATAGGCTTATTCTAATCCAATTAGGGTTTTTAACCAATCTTTTGCATCCAATAAGTGCGTTTGTGTCATTGGTTGAACATTTAGGTCATTTTCGTCCTCCCTAGGCTTATTCTAATCCAATTAGGGTTTTTAACCAATCTTGTGCATCCAATAAGTGCGTTTGTGTCATTGGTTGAACATTTAGGTCATTTCCGTCCTCCCTAGGCTTATTCTAATCCAATTAGGGTTTTTAACCAATCTTGTGCATCCAATAAGTGCGTTTGTGTCATTGGTTGAACATTTAGGTCATTTTCGTCCTCCCTAGGCTTATTCTAATCCAATTAGGGTTTTTAACCAATCTTGTGCATCCAATAAGTGATTTTGTGTCATTGGTTGAACATTTAGGTCATTTTCGTCCTCAATAGGGTTATTCTAATCCAATTAGGGTTTTTAACCAATCTTCTGCATCCAATAAGTGCGTTTTTGTCATTGGTTGAACATTTAGGTCATTTTCGTCCTCCCTAGGCCTGTTCTAATCCAATTAGGGTTTTTAACCAATCTTGTGCATCCAATAAGTGATTTTGTGTCATTGGTTGAACAATTAGGTCATTTTCGTCCACCCAAGGCTTATTCTAATCCAATTAGGGTTTTTAGCCAATCTTGTGCATCCAATAAGTGATTTTTGTGTCATTGGTTGAATATTTAGGTCATTTTTGTCCTCCCTAGGCTTATTCAAATCTAATTAGGGTTTTTAACCAATCTTATGCATCCAATAAGTGCGTTTGTGTCATTGGTTGAACATTTAGGTCATTTTCGTCCTCCTTAGGATTATTCAAATCCAAGTACGGTTTTTAACCAATCTTGTGCATCCAATAAGTGATTTTGTCTCATTGGTTGAACATTTAGGTCATTTTTGTCGTCAATAGGCTTATTCTAATCCAATTAGGGTTTTTAACCAATCTTCTGCATCCAATAAGTGCGTTTGTGTCATTGGTTGAACATTTAGGTCATTTTCGTCCTTCCTAGGCCTATTCTAATCCAATTACGGTTTTTAACCAATGTTGTGCTTCCAATAAGTGATTTTTGTGTCATTGGTTGAATATTTAGGTCATTTTTGTCCTCCCTAGGCTTATTCAAATCTAATTAGGGTTTTTAACCAATCTTATGCATCCAATAAGTGCGTTTGTGTCATTGGTTGAACATTTAGGTCATTTTCGTCCTCCTTCGGATTATTCAAATCCAAGTACGGTTTTTATCCAATCTTATGCATCCAATAAGTGATTTTTTGTCATTGGTTGATCATTTAGGTCATTTTCGTCCTCAATAGGATTATTCTAATCCAATTAGGGTTTTTAACCAATCTTCTGCATCCAATAAGTGCGATTGTGTCATTGGTTGAACATTTAGGTCATTTTCGTCCTCCTTGGGCCTATTCTAATCCAATTACGGTTTTTAACCAATCTTGTGCATCCAATAAGTTATTTTGTGTCATTGGTTGAACATTTAGGTCATTTTCGTCCTCCATAGGCTTATTCTAATCCAATTAGGGTTTTTAACCAATCTTATGCATCCAATAAGTGTGTTGGTGTCATTGGTTGAACATTTAGGTCATTTTCGTCCTCCTTAGGATTATTCAAATCCAAGTACGGTTTTTAACCAATCTTGTGCATCCAATAAGTGATTTTGTGTCATTGGTTGAACATTTAGGTCATTTTTGTCGTCAATAGGCTTATTCTAATCCAATTAGGGTTTTTAACCAATCTTCTGCATCCAATAAGTGCGTTTGTGTCATTGGTTGAACATTTAGGTCATTTTCGTCCTTCCTAGGCCTATTCTAATCCAATTACGGTTTTTAACCAATGTTGTGCTTCCAATAAGTGATTTTTGTGTCATTGGTTGAATATTTAGGTCATTTTTGTCCTCCCTAGGCTTATTCAAATCTAATTAGGGTTTTTAACCAATCTTATGCATCCAATAAGTGCGTTTGTGTCATTGGTTGAACATTTAGGTCATTTTCGTCCTCCTTAGGATTATTCAAATCCAAGTACGGTTTTTAACCAATCTTGTGCATCCAATAAGTGATTTTGTGTCATTGGTTGAACATTTAGGTCATTTTTGTCGTCAATAGGCTTATTCTAATCCAATTAGGGTTTTTAACCAATCTTCTGCATCCAATAAGTGCGTTTGTGTCATTGGTTGAACATTTAGGTCATTTTCGTCCTTCCTAGGCCTATTCTAATCCAATTACGGTTTTAACCAATGTTGTGCTTCCAATAAGTGATTTTTGTGTCATTGGTTGAACATTTAGGTCATTTTCGTCCTCCCTAGGCCTATTCTAATCTGATTACGGTTTTTAACCAATCTTGTGCTTCCAATAAGTGATTTTGTGTCATTGGTTGAACATTTAGGTCATTTTCGTCCTCCTTAGGCTTATTCTAATCCAATTAGGGTTTTTAACCAATCTTGTGCATCCAATAAGTGATTTTGTGTCATTGGTTGAACATTTAGGTCATTTTCGTTCTCCATAGGCTTATTCTAATCCAATTAGGGTTTTTAACCAATCTTATGCATCCAATAAGTGCGTTTGTGTCATTGGTTGAACACTTAGGTCATTTTCGTCCTCCCTAGGCTTATTCTAATCCAATTACGGTTTTTAACCAATCATGTGCATCCAATAAGTGATTTTTTGTCATTGGTTGATCATTTAGGTCATTTTCGTCCTCAATAGGCTTATTCTAATCCAATTACGGTTTTTAACCAATCTTCTGCATCCAATAAGTGCGATTGTGTCATTGGTTGAACATTTAGGTCATTTTCGTCCTCCATAGGCCTATTCTAATCCAATTACGGTTTTTAACCAATCTTGTGCATCCAATAAGTGATTTTGTGTCATTGGTTGAACATTTTGGTCATTTTTGTCGTCAATAGGCTTATTCTAATCCAATTAGGGTTTTTAACCAATCTTCTGCATCCAATAAGTGCGTTTGTGTCATTGGTTGAACATTTAGGTCATTTTCGTCCTTCCTAGGCCTATTCTAATCCAATTACGGTTTTTAACCAATGTTGTGCTTCTAATAAGTGATTTTTGTGTCATTGGTTGAACATTTAGGTCATTTTCGTCCTCCCTAGGCCTATTCTAATCTAATTACGGTTTTTAACCAATCTTGTGCTTCCAATAAGTGATTTTGTTTCATTGGTTGAACATTTAGGTCATTTTCGTCCTCCATAGGCTTATTGTAATCCAATTAGGGTTTTTAACCAATCTTCTGCATCCAATAAGTGTGTTTGTGTCATTGGTTGAACATTTAGGTCATTTTCGTCCTCCCTAGGCCTATTCTAATCCAATTAGGGTTTTTAACCAATCTTGTGCATCCAATAAGTGATTTTGTGTCATTGGTTGAACATTTAGGTCATTTTCGTCCTCCATAGGCTTATTCTAATCCAATTAGGGTTTTTAACCAATCTTGTGCATCCAATAAGTGATTTTGTGTCATTGGTTGAACATTTAGGTCATTTTCGTCCTCCATAGGCTTATTCTAATCCAATTAGGGTTTTTAACCAATCTTATGCATCCAATAAGTGCGTTTGTGTCATTGGTTGAACATTTAGGTCATTTTCGTCCTCCTTAGGATTATTCAAATCCAAGTACGGTTTTTAACCAATC
>JBBPBP010000001.1:35352058-35363132 GCA_037974735.1 Cicer chorassanicum
TCCAATAAGTGATTTTGTGTCATTGGTTGAACATTTAGGTCATTTTCGTCCTCCTTAGGCTTATTCTAATCCAATTAGGGTTTTTAACCAATCTTGTGCATCCAATAAGTGATTTTGTGTCATTGGTTGAACATTTAGGTCATTTTCGTTCTCCATAGGCTTATTCTAATCCAATTAGGGTTTTTAACCAATCTTGTGCATCCAATAAGTGATTTTGTGTCATTGGTTGAACAATTAGGTCATTTTCGTCCACCCAAGGCTTATTCTAATCCAATTAGGGTTTTTAGCCAATCTTGTGCATCCAATAAGTGATTTTTGTGTCATTGGTTGAATATTTAGGTCATTTTTGTCCTCCCTAGGCTTATTCAAATCTAATTAGGGTTTTTAACCAATCTTATGTATCCAATAAGTGCGTTTGTGTCATTGGTTGAATATTTAGGTCATTTTCGTCCTCCTTAGGATTATTCAAATCCAAGTACGGTTTTTAACCAATCTTGTGCATCCAATAAGTGATTTTGTGTCATTGGTTGAACATTTAGGTCATTTTTGTCGTCAATAGGCTTATTCTAATCCAATTAGGGTTTTTAACCAATCTTCTGCATCCAATAAGTGCGTTTGTGTCATTGGTTGAACATTTAGGTTATTTTCGTCCTTCCTAGGCCTATTCTAATCCAATTACGGTTTTTAACCAATGTTGTGCTTCCAATAAGTGATTTTTGTGTCATTGGTTGAACATTTAGGTCGTTTTCGTCCTCCCTAGGCCTATTCTAATCTAATTACGGTTTTTAACCAATCTTGTGCTTCCAATAAGTGATTTTGTGTCATTGGTTGAACATTTAGGTCATTTTCGTCCTCCATAGGCTTATTGTAATCCAATTAGGGTTTTTAACCAATCTTCTGCATCCAATAAGTGCGTTTGTGTCATTGGTTGAACATTTAGGTTATTTTCGTCCTCCCTAGGCCTATTCTAATCCAATTAGGGTTTTTAACCAATCTTGTGCATCCAATAAGTGATTTTGTGTCATTGGTTGAACATTTAGGTCATTTTCGTCCTCAATAGGGTTATTCTAATCCAATTAGGGTTTTTAACCAATCTTCTGCATCCAATAAGTGCGTTTTTGTCATTGGTTGAACATTTAGGTCATTTTCGTCCTCCCTAGGCCTATTCTAATCCAATTAGGGTTTTTAACCAATCTTGTGCATCCAATAAGTGATTTTGTGTCATTGGTTGAACAATTAGGTCATTTTCGTCCACCCAAGGCTTATTCTAATCCAATTAGGGTTTTTAGCCAATCTTGTGCATCCAATAAGTGATTTTGTGTCATTGGTTGAACATTTAGGTCATTTTTGTCGTCAATAGGCTTATTCTAATCCAATTATGGTTTTTAACCAATCTTGTGCATCCAATAAGTGATTTTGTGTGATTGGTTGAACATTTAGGTCATTTTCGTCCTCAATAGGGTTATTCTAATCCAATTAGGGTTTTTAACCAATCTTCTGCATCCAATACGTGCGTTTGTGTCATTGGTTGAATATTTAGGTCATTTTCGTCCTCCCTAGGCCTATTCTAATCTAATTACGGTTTTTAACTAATCTTGTGCTTCCAATAAGTGATTTTGTGTCATTGGTTGAACATTTAGGTCATTTTCGTCCTCCATAGGCTTATTGTAATCCAATTAGGGTTTTTAACCAATCTTCTGCATCCAATAAGTGCGTTTGTGTCATTGGTTGAACATTTAGGTTATTTTCGTCCTCCCTAGGCCTATTCTAATCCAATTAGGGTTTTTAACCAATCTTGTGCATCCAATAAGTGATTTTGTGTCGTTGGTTGAACATTTAGGTCACTTTCGTCCTCAATAGGGTTATTCTAATCCAATTAGGGTTTTTAACCAATCTTCTGCATCCAATAAGTGCGTTTTTGTCATTGGTTGAACATTTAGGTCATTTTCGTCCTCCGTAGGCCTATTCTAATCCAATTAGGGTTTTTAACCAATCTTGTGCATCCAATAAGTGATTTTGTGTCATTGGTTGAACAATTAGGTCATTTTCGTCCACCCAAGGCTTATTCTAATCCAATTAGGGTTTTTAGCCAATCTTGTGCATCCAATAAGTGATTTTTGTGTCATTGGTTGAATATTTAGGTCATTTTTGTCCTCCCTAGGCTTATTCAAATCTAATTAGGGTTTTTAACCAATCTTATGCATCCAATAAGTGCGTTTGTGTCATTGGTTGAATATTTAGGTCATTTTTGTCCTCCTTAGGATTATTCAAATCCATGTACGGTTTTTAACCAATCTTGTGTATCCAATAAGAGATTTTGTGTCATTAGTTGAACATTTAGGTCATTTTCGTCAACCCAAGGCTTATTCTAATCCCATTAGGGTTTTTAACCAATCTTGTGGATCCAATAAGTGCATTTTGTTCATTGGTTGAACATTTAGGTCATTTTCGTCCTCCTTAGGCTTATTCTAATCCAATTAGGGTTTTTAACCAATCTTGTGCATCCAATAAGTGATTTGGTGTCATTGGTTGGACATTTAGGTCATTTTTGTCCTCAATATGCTTATTCTAATTCAATTAGGGTTTTTAACCAATCTTCTGCATCCAATAAGTGCGTTTGTGTCATTGGTTGAAAATTTAGGTCATTTTCATCCTCCCTAGGCCTATTCTAATCCAATTAAAGTTTTTAACCAATCTTGTGCATCCAATAAGTGATTTTTGTGTCATTGGTTGAATATTTAGGTCATTTTTGTCCTCCCTAGGCTTATTCAAATCTAATTAGGGTTTTTAACCAATCTTATGCATCCAATAAGTGCGTTTGTGTGATTGGTTGAATATTTAGGTCATTTTCGTCCTCCTTAGGATTATTCAAATCCAAGTACGGTTTTTAACCAATCTTGTGCATCCAATAAGTGATTTTGTGTCATTGGTTGAACATTTAGGTCATTTTTGTCGTCAATAGGCTTATTCTAATCCAATTAGGGTTTTTAACCAATCTTCTGCATCCAATAAGTGCGTTTGTGTCATTGGTTGAACATTTAGGTCATTTTCGTCCTTCCTAGGCCTATTCTAATCCAATTACGGTTTTTAACCAATGTTGTGCTTCCAATAAGTGATTTTTGTGTCATTGGTTGAACATTTAGGTCATTTTCGTCCTCCCTAGGCCTATTCTAATCTGATTACGGTTTTTAACCAATCTTGTGCTTCCAATAAGTGATTTTGTGTCATTGGTTGAACATTTAGGTCATTTTCGTCCTCCTTAGGCTTATTCTAATCCAATTAGGGTTTTTAACCAATCTTGTGCATCCAATAAGTGATTTTGTGTCATTGGTTGAACATTTAGGTCATTTTCGTTCTCCATAGGCTTATTCTAATCCAATTAGGGTTTTTAACCAATCTTATGCATCCAATAAGTGCGTTTGTGTCATTGGTTGAACACTTAGGTCATTTTCGTCCTCCCTAGGCTTATTCTAATCCAATTACGGTTTTTAACCAATCATGTGCATCCAATAAGTGATTTTTTGTCATTGGTTGATCATTTAGGTCATTTTCGTCCTCAATAGGCTTATTCTAATCCAATTACGGTTTTTAACCAATCTTCTGCATCCAATAAGTGCGATTGTGTCATTGGTTGAACATTTAGGTCATTTTCGTCCTCCATAGGCCTATTCTAATCCAATTACGGTTTTTAACCAATCTTGTGCATCCAATAAGTGATTTTGTGTCATTGGTTGAACATTTTGGTCATTTTTGTCGTCAATAGGCTTATTCTAATCCAATTAGGGTTTTTAACCAATCTTCTGCATCCAATAAGTGCGTTTGTGTCATTGGTTGAACATTTAGGTCATTTTCGTCCTTCCTAGGCCTATTCTAATCCAATTACGGTTTTTAACCAATGTTGTGCTTCTAATAAGTGATTTTTGTGTCATTGGTTGAACATTTAGGTCATTTTCGTCCTCCCTAGGCCTATTCTAATCTAATTACGGTTTTTAACCAATCTTGTGCTTCCAATAAGTGATTTTGTTTCATTGGTTGAACATTTAGGTCATTTTCGTCCTCCATAGGCTTATTGTAATCCAATTAGGGTTTTTAACCAATCTTCTGCATCCAATAAGTGTGTTTGTGTCATTGGTTGAACATTTAGGTCATTTTCGTCCTCCCTAGGCCTATTCTAATCCAATTAGGGTTTTTAACCAATCTTGTGCATCCAATAAGTGATTTTGTGTCATTGGTTGAACATTTAGGTCATTTTTGTCGTCAATAGGCTTATTCTAATCCAATTAGGGTTTTTAACCAATCTTCTGCATCCAATAAGTGCGTTTGTGTCATTGGTTGAACATTTAGGTCATTTTCGTCCTTCCTAGGCCTATTCTAATCCAATTACGGTTTTTAACCAATGTTGTGCTTCCAATAAGTGATTTTTGTGTCATTGGTTGAACATTTAGGTCATTTTCGTCCTCCCTAGGCCTATTCTAATCTAATTACGGTTTTTAACCAATCTTGTGCTTCCAATAAGTGATTTTGTGTCATTGGTTGAACATTTAGGTCATTTTCGTCCTCCATAGGCTTATTGTAATCCAATTAGGGTTTTTAACCAATCTTCTGCATCCAATAAGTGCGTTTGTGTCATTGGTTGAACATTTAGGTCATTTTCGTCCTCCCTAGGCCTATTTTAATCCAATTGGGGTTTTTAACCAATCTTGTGCATCCAATAAGTGATTTTGTGTCATGAGTTGAACATTTAGGTCATTTTCGTCCTCAATAGGGTTATTCTAATCCAATTAGGGTTTTTAACCAATCTTCTGCATCCAATAAGTGCGTTTGTGTCATTGGTTGAACATTTAGGTCATTTTCGTCCTCCCTAAGCCTATTCTAATCCAATTATAGTTTTTTTTACTAATCTTGTGCATCCAATAAGTAATTTTTGTGTCATTGGTAGAATATTTAGGTCATTTTTTTCCTCCCTAGGCTTATTCAAATCTAATTAGGGTTTTTAACCAATCTTATGCATCCAATAAGTACGTTTGTGTCATTGGATGAACATTTAGGTCATTTTCGTCCTCCCTAGGATTATTCAAATCCAGTTAGGGTTTTTAACCAATTTTGTGCATCCAATAAGTGATTTTGTGTCATCGGCTGAACATTTAGGTCATTTTCGTCCTCAATAGGCTTATTCTAATCCAATTAGGGTTTTTAACCAATCTTCTGCATCCAATAAGTGCGTTTGTGTCATTGGTTGAACATTTAGGTCATTTTCGTCCTCCCTAGGCCTATTCTAATCCAATACCTGTTTTTAACCAATCTTGTGCTTCCAATAAGTGATTTTGTGTCATTGGTTGAACATTTAGGTCATTTTCGTCCACCCAAGGCTTATTCTAATCCAATTGGGGTTTTTAGCCAATCTTGTGCATCCAATAAGTGATTTTGTGTCATCGGTTGAATATTTAGGTCATTTTTGTCCTCCCTAGGCTTATTCAAATCTAATTAGGGTTTTTAACCAATCTTATTCATCCAATAAGTGATTTTGTGTCTTCGTTTAAACATTTAGGTCATTTGCGTCCTCCCTATGCCTATTCTAATCTAATTACGATTTTTAACCAATCCTGTGCATCCAATTAGTGATTTTCTGTCATCGGTTGAACATTTAGGTCCTTTTCATCCACCCAAGGCTTATTCTAATCCAATTAGGGTTTTTAACCAATCTTCTGAATCCAATAATTGATTTTGTGTCATTGGTTGAATATTTAGGTCATTTTCGTCCTCCCAATGCTTATTCTAATCCAATTAGAGGTTTTAGCCAATCTTATGCATTCAATAAGTGCGTTTGTCTCATTGGTTGAACATTTAGGTCATTTTCGTCCTCCTTAGACTTATTCTAATGCAATTAGTGTTTTTAACCAATCTTGTGTATCCAATAAGAGATTTTGTGTCATTAGTTGAACATTTAGGTCATTTTCGTTAACCCAAGGCTTATTCTAATCCAATTAGGGTTTTTAACCAATCTTGTGGATCCAATAAGTGCATTTTGTTCATTGGTTGAACATTTAGGTCATTTTCGTCCTCCTTAGGCTTATTCTAATCCAATTAGGGTTTTTAACCAATCTTGTGCATCCAATAAGTGATTTGGTGTCATTGGTTGAACATTTAGGTCATTTTCGTCCTCAATATGCTTATTCTAATTCAATTAGGGTTTTTAACCAATCTTCTGCATCCAATAAGTGCGTTTGTGTCATTGGTTGAAAATTTAGGTCATTTTCATCCTCCCTAGGCCTATTCTAATCCAATTAAAGTTTTTAACCAATCTTGTGCATCCAATAAGTGATTTTTGTGTCATTGGTTGAATATTTAGGTCATTTTTGTCCTCCCTAGGCTTATTCAAATCCAATTAGGGTTTTTAACCAATCTTATGCATCCAATAAGTGCGTTTGTGTCATTGGTTGAACATTTAGGTCATTTTCGTCCTTCCTAGGCCTATTCTAATCCAATTACGGTTTTTAACCAATGTTGTGCTTCCAATAAGTGATTTTTGTGTCATTGGTTGAACATTTAGGTCATTTTCGTCCTCCCTTGGCCTATTCTAATCTAATTACGGTTTTTAACCAATCTTGTGCTTCCAATAAGTGATTTTGTGTCATTGGTTGAACATTTTGGTCATTTTCGTCCTCCATAGGCTTATTGTAATCCAATTAGGGTTTTTAACCAATCTTCTGCATCCAATAAGTGCGTTTGTGTCATTGGTTGAACATTTAGGTCATTTTCATCCTCCCTAGGCCTATTCTAATCCAATTAGGGTTTTTAACCAATCTTGTGCATCCAATAAGTGATTTTGTGTCATTGGTTGAACATTTAGGTCATTTTCGTCCTCAATAGGGTTATTCTAATCCAATTAGGGTTTTTAACCAATCTTCTGCATCCAATAAGTGCGTTTGTGTCATTGGTTGAACATTTAGGTCATTTTCGTCCTCCCTAAGCCTATTCTAATCCAATTATAGATTTTAACTAATCTTGTGCTTCCAATAAGTGATTTTGTGTCATTTGTTGAACATGTAGGTCATTTTCGTCCACCCAAGGCTTATTCTAATCTAATTAGGATTATTAGCCAATCTTGTGCATCCAATAAGTGATTTTTGTGTCATTGGTAGAATATTTAGGTCATTTTTTTCCTCCCTAGGCTTATTCAAATCTAATTAGGGTTTTTAACCAATCTTATGCATCCAATAAGTACGTTTGTGTCATTGGTTGAACATTTAGGTCATTTTCGTCCTCCCTAGGATTATTCAAATCCAGTTAGGGTTTTTAACCAATCTTGTGCATCCAATAAGTGATTTTGTGTCATTGGTTGAACATTTAGGTCATTTTCGTCCTCAATAGGGTTATTCTAATCCAATTAGGGTTTTTAACCAATCTTCTGCATCCAATAAGTGCGTTTGTGTCATTGGTTGAACATTTAGGTCATTTTCGTCCTCCCTAAGCCTATTCTAATCCAATTATAGATTTTAACTAATCTTGTGCTTCCAATAAGTGATTTTGTGTCATTGGTTGAACATGTAGGTCATTTTCGTCCACCCAAGGCTTATTCTAATCTAATTAGGATTATTAGCCAATCTTGTGCATCCAATAAGTGATTTTTGTGTCATTGGTAGAATATTTAGGTCATTTTTTTCCTCCCTAGGCTTATTCAAATCTAATTAGGGTTTTTAACCAATCTTATGCATCCAATAAGTACGTTTGTGTCATTGGTTGAACATTTAGGTCATTTTCGTCCTCCCTAGGATTATTCAAATCCAGTTAGGGTTTTTAACCAATCTTGTGCATCAAATAAGTGATTTTGTGTCATCGGTTGAACATTTAGGTCATTTTCGTCCTCAATAGGCTTATTCTAATCCAATTAGGGTTTTTAACCAATCTTCTGCATCCAATAAGTGCGTTTGTGTCATTGGTTGAACATTTAGGTCATTTTCGTCCTCCTTAGGATTATTCAAATCCAAGTACGGTTTTTAACCAATCTTGTGCATTCAATAAGTGATTTTGTGTCATTGGTTGAACATTTAGGTCATTTTTGTCGTCAATAGGCTTATTCTAATCCAATTAGGGTTTTTAACCAATCTTCTGCATCCAATAAGTGCGTTTGTGTCATTGGTTGAACATTTAGGTCATTTTCGTCCTTCCTAGGCCTATTCTAATCCAATTACGGTTTTTAACCAATCTTGTGCTTCCAATAAGTGATTTTTGTGTCATTGGTTGAACATTTAGGTCATTTTCGTCCTCCCTAGGCCTATTCTAATCTAATTACGGTTTCTAACCAATCTTGTGCTTCCAATAAGTGATTTTGTTTCATTGGTTGAACATTTAGGTCATTTTCGTCCTCCTTAGGCTTATTGTAATCCAATTAGGGTTTTTAACCAATCTTCTGCATCCAATAAGTGTGTTTGTGTCATTGGTTGAACATTTAGGTCATTTTCGTCCTCCCTAGGCCTATTCTAATCCAATTAGGGTTTTTAACCAATCTTGTGCATCCAATAAGTGATTTTGTGTCATTGGTTGAACATTTAGGTCATTTTCGTCCTCAATAGGGTTATTCTAATCCAATTAGGGTTTTTAACCAATCTTCTGCATCCAATAAGTGCGTTTGTGTCATTGGTTGAACATTTAGGTCATTTTCGTCCTCCTTAGGATTATTCAAATCCATGTACGGTTTTAAACCAATCTTGTGCATCCAATAATTGATTTTGTGTCATTGGTTGAACATTTAGGTCATTTTTGTCGTCAATAGGCTTATTCTAATCCAATTAGGGTTTTTAACCAATCTTCTGCATCCAATAAGTGCGTTTGTGTCATTGGTTGAACATTTAGGTCATTTTCGTCCTTCCTAGGCCTATTCTAATCCAATTACGGTTTTTAACCAATGTTGTGCTTCCAATAAGTGATTTTTGTGTCATTGGTTGAACATTTAGGTCATTTTCGTCCTCCCTAGGCCTATTCTAATCTAATTACGGTTTTTAACCAATCTTGTGCTTCCAATAAGTGATTTTGTGTCATTGGTTGAACATTTAGGTCATTTTCGTCCTCCATAGGCTTATTGTAATCCAATTAGGGTTTTTAACCAATCTTCTGCATCCAATAAGTGCGTTTGTGTCATTGGTTGAACATTTAGGTCATTTTCGTGCTCCCTAGGCCTATTCTAATCCAATTAGGGTTTTTAACCAATCTTGTGCATCCAATAAGTGATTTTGTGTCATTGGTTGAACATTTTGGTCATTTTCGTCCTCAATAGGGTTATTCTAATCCAATTAGGGTTTTTAACTAATCTTCTGCATCCAATAAGTGCGTTTGTGTCATTGGTTGAACATTTAGGTCATTTTCGTCCTCCCTAAGCCTATTCTAATCCAATTATAGTTTTTTTACTAATCTTTTGCATCCAATAAGTAATTTTTGTGTCATTGGTAGAATATTTAGGTCATTTTTTTCCTCCCTAGGCTTATTCAAATCTAATTAGGGTTTTTAACCAATCTTATGCATCCAATAAGTACGTTTGTGTCATAGGATGAACATTTAGGTCATTTTCGTCCTCCCTAGGATTATTCAAATCCAGTTAGGGTTTTTAACCAATCTTGTGCATCCAATAAGTGATTTTGTGTCATCGGCTGAACATTTAGGTCATTTTCGTCCTCAATAGGCTTATTCTAATCCAATTAGGGTTTTTAACCAATCTTCTGCATCCAATAAGTGCGTTTGTGTCATTGGTTGAACATTTAGGTCATTTTCGTCCTCCCTAGGCCTATTCTAATCCAATACCTGTTTTTAACCAATCTTGTGCTTCCAATAAGTGATTTTGTGTCATTGGTAGAACATTTAGGTCATTTTCGTCCACCCAAGGCTTATTCTAATCCAATTGGGGTTTTTAGCCAATCTTGTGCATCCAATAAGTGATTTTGTGTCATTGGTTGAATATTTAGGTCATTTTTGTCCTCCCTAGGCTTATTCAAATCTAATTAGTGTTTTTAACCAATCTTATGCATCCAATAAGTGATTTTGTGTCTTCGGTTAAATATTTAGGTCATTTGCGTCCTCCCTATGCCTATTCTAATCTAATTACGGTTTTTAACCAATCCTGTGCATCCAATTAGTGATTTTCTGTCATCGGTTGAACATTTAGGTCCTTTTCATCCACCCAAGGCTTATTCTAATCCAATTAGGGTTTTTAACCAATCTTGTGAATCCAATAAGTGATTTTGTGTCATTGGTTGAATATTTAGGTCATTTTCGTCCTCCCAATGCTTATTCTAATCCAATTAGAGGTTTTAGCCAATCTTATGCATCCAATAAGTGCGTTTGTCTCATTGGTTGAACATTTAGGTCATTTTCGTCCTCCTTAGACTTATTCTAATCCAATTAGTGTTTTTAACCAATCTTGTGTATCCAATAAGAGATTTTGTGTCATTAGTTGAACATTTAGGTCATTTTCGTCAACCCAAGGCTTATTCTAATCCAATTAGGGTTTTTAACCAATCTTGTGGATCCAATAAGTGCATTTAGTTCATTGGTTGAACATTTAGGTCATTTTCGTCCTCCTTAGGCTTATTCTAATCCAATTAGGGTTTTTAACCAATCTTGTGCATCCAATAAGTGATTTGGTGTCATTGGTTGAACATTTAGGTCATTTTCGTCCTCAATATGCTTATTCTAATTCAATTAGGGTTTTTAACCAATCTTCTGCATCCAATAAGTGCGTTTGTGTCATTGGTTGAAAATTTAGGTCATTTTCATCCTCCCTAGGCCTATTGTAATCCAATTAAAGTTTTTAACCAATCTTGTGCATACAATAAGTGATTTTTGTGTCATTGGTTGAATATTTAGGTCATTTTTGTCCTCCCTAGGCTTATTCAAATCTAATTAGGGTTTTTAACCAATCTTATGCATCCAATAAGTGCGTTTGTGTCATTGGTTGAATATTTAGGTCATTTTCGTCCTCCTTAGGATTATTCAAATCCAAGTACGGTTTTTAACCAATCTTGTGCATCCAATAAGTGATTTTGTGTCATTGGTTGAACATTTAGGTCATTTTTGTCGTCAA
>JBBPBP010000001.1:35363420-35388632 GCA_037974735.1 Cicer chorassanicum
CAATAAGTGATTTTTGTGTCATTGGTTGAATATTTAGGTCATTTTTGTCCTCCCTAGGCTTATTCAAATCTAATTAGGGTTTTTAACCAATCTTATGCATCCAATAAGTGCGTTTGTGTCATTGGTTGAATATTTAGGTCATTTTCGTCCTCCTTAGGATTATTCAAATCCAAGTACGGTTTTTAACCAATCTTGTGCATCCAATAAGTGATTTTGTGTCATTGGTTGAACATTTAGGTCATTTTTGTCGTCAACAGGCTTATTCTAATCCAATTAGGGTTTTTAACCAATCTTCTGCATCCAATAAGTGCGTTTGTGTCATTGGTTAAACATTTAGGTCATTTTCGTCCTTCCTAGGCCTATTCTAATCCAATTACGGTTTTTAACCAATGTTGTGCTTCCAATAAGTGATTTTTGTGTCATTGGTTGAACATTTAGGTCATTTTCGTCCTCCCTAGGACTATTCTAATCTAATTACGGTTTTTAACCAATCTTGTGCTTCCAATAAGTGATTTTGTGTCATTGGTTGAACATTTAGGTCATTTTCGTCCTCCATAGGCTTATTGTAATCCAATTAGGGTTTTTAACCAATCTTCTGCATCCAATAAGTGCGTTTGTGTCATTGGTTGAACATTTAGGTCATTTTCGTCCTCCCTAGGCCTATTCTAATCCAATTAGGGTTTTTAACCAATCTTGTGCATCCAATAAGTGATTTTGTGTCATTGGTTGAACATTTAGGTCATTTTTGTCGTCAATAGGCTTATTCTAATCCAATTAGGGTTTTTAACCAATCTTCTGCATCCAATAAGTGCGTTTGTGTCATTGGTTGAACATTTAGGTCATTTTCGTCCTTCCTAGGCCTATTCTAATCCAATTACGGTTTTTAACCAATGTTGTGCTTCCAATAAGTGATTTTTGTGTCATTGGTTGAACATTTAGGTCATTTTCGTCCTCCCTAGGCCTATTCTAATCTAATTACGGTTTTTAACCAATCTTGTGCTTCCAATAAGTGATTTTGTGTCATTGGTTGAACATTTAGGTCATTTTCGTCCTCCATAGGCTTATTGTAATCCAATTAGGGTTTTTAACCAATCTTCTGCATCCAATAAGTGCGTTTGTGTCATTGGTTGAACATTTAGGTCATTTTCGTCCTCCCTAGGCCTATTCTAATCCAATTAGGGTTTTTAACCAATCTTGTGCATCCAATAAGTGATTTTGTGTCATTGGGTTAACATTTAGGTCATTTTCGTTCTCAATAGGGTTATTCTAATCCAATTAGGGTTTTTAACCAATCTTCTGCATCCAATAAGTGCGTTTGTGTCATTGGTTGAACATTTAGGTCATTTTCGTCCTCCCTACGCCTATTCTAATCCAATTATAGTTTTTAACTAATCTTGTGCTTCCAATAAGTGATTTTTTGTCATTGGTTGAACATGTAGGTCATTTTCGTCCACCCAAGGCTTATTCTAATCCAGTTAGGATTATTAGCCAATCTTGTGCATCCAATAAGTGATTTTTGTGTCATTGGTAGAATATTTAGGTCATTTTTTTCCTCCCTGGGCTTATTCAAATCTAATTAGGGTTTTTAACCAATCTTATGCATCCAATAAGTACGTTTGTGTCATTGGTTGAACATTTAGGTCATTTTCGTCCTCCCTAGGATTATTCAAATCCAGTTAGGGTTTTTAACCAATCTTGTGCATCCAATAAGTGATTTTGTGTCATCGGTTGAACATTTCGGTCATTTTCGTCGTCAATAGGTTTATTCTAATCCAATTAGGGTTTTTAACCAATCTTCTTCATCCAATAAGTGCGTTTGTGTCATTGAATGAGCATTTAGGTCATTTTCGTCCTCCCTAGGCCTATTCTAATCCAATTAGGGTTTTTAACCAATCTTGTGCATCCAATAAGTGATTTTGTGTCATTGGTTGAACATTTAGGTCATTTTCGTCCTCAATAGGGTTATTCTAATCCAATTAGGGTTTTTAACCAATCTTCAGCATCCAATAAGTGCGTTTGTGTCATTGGTTGAACATTTAGGTCATTTTCGTCCTCCCTAAGCCTATTCTAATCCAATTATAGATTTTAACTAATCTTGTGCTTCCAATAAGTGATTTTGTGTCATTGGTTGAACATGTAGGTCATTTTCGTCCACCCAAGGATTATTCTAATCTAATTAGGATTATTAGCCAATCTTGTGCATCCAATAAGTGATTTTTGTGTCATTGGTAGAATATTTAGGTCATTTTTTTCCTCCCTAGGCTTATTCAAATCTAATTAGGGTTTTTAACCAATCTTATGCATCCAATAAGTACGTTTGTGTCATTGGTTGAACATTTAGGTCATTTTCGTCCTCCCTAGGATTATTCAAATCCAGTTAGGGTTTTTAACCAATCTTGTGCATCCAATAAGTGATTTTGTGTCATCGGTTGAACATTTAGGTCATTTTCGTCCTCAATAGGCTTATTCTAATCCAATTAGGGTTTTTAACCAATCTTCTGCATCCAATAAGTGCGTTTGTGTCATTGGTTGAACATTTAGGTCATTTTCGTCCTCCCTAGGCCTATTCTAATCCAATTAGGGTTTTTAACCAATCTTGTGCATCCAATAAGTGCGTTTGTGTCATTGGTTGAACATTTAGGTCATTTTCGTCCTCCCTAGGCTTATTCTAATCCAATTAGGGTTTTTAACCAATCTTGTGCATCCAATAAGTGATTTTGTGTCATTGGTTGAACATTTAGGTCATTTTCGTCCTCAATAGGGTTATTCTAATCCAATTAGGGTTTTTAACCAATCTTCTGCATCCAATAAGTGCGTTTGTGTCATTGGTTGAACATTTAGGTCATTTTCGTCCTCCCTAGGCCTATTCTAATCCAATTACGGTTTTTAACTAATCTTGTGCTTCCAATAAGTGATTTTGTGTCATTGGTTGAACATTTAGGTCATTTTCGTCCACCCAAGGCTTATTCTAATCCAATTAGGGTTTTTAGCGAATCTTGTGCATCCAATAAGTGATTTTTGTGTCATTGGTTGAATATTTAGGTCATTTTTGTCCTCCCTAGGCTTATTCAAATCTAATTAGGGTTTTTAACCAATCTTATGCATCCAATAAGTGCGTTTGTGTCATTGGTTGAATATTTAGGTCATTTTCGTCCTCCTTAGGATTATTCAAATCCAAGTACGGTTTTTAACCAATCTTGTGCATCCAATAAGTGATTTTGTGTCATTGGTTGAACATTTAGGTCATTTTCGTCCTCAATAGGGTTATTCTAATCCAATTAGGGTTTTTAACCAATCTTCTGCATCCAATAAGTGCGTTTTTGTCATTGGTTGAACATTTAGGTCATTTTCGTCCTCCCTAGGCCTATTCTAATCCAATTAGGGTTTTTAACCAATCTTGTGCATCCAATAAGTGATTTTGTGTCATTGGTTGAACAATTAGGTCATTTTCGTCCACCCAAGGCTTATTCTAATCCAATTAGGGTTTTTAGCCAATCTTGTGCATCCAATAAGTGATTTTTGTGTCATTGGTTGAATATTTAGGTCATTTTTGTCCTCCCTAGGCTTATTCAAATCTAATTAGGGTTTTTAACCAATCTTATGCATCCAATAAGTGCGTTTGTGTCATTGGTTGAATATTTAGGTCATTTTTGTCCTCCTTAGGATTATTCAAATCCAAGTACGGTTTTTAACCAATCTTGTGCATCCAATAAGTGATTTTGTGTCATTGGTTGAACATTTAGGTCATTTTTGTCGTCAATAGGCTTATTCTAATCCAATTAGGGTTTTTAACCAATCTTCTGCATCCAATAAGTGCGTTTGTGTCATTGGTTGAACATTTAGGTCATTTTCGTCCTTCCTAGGCCTATTCTAATCCAATTACGGTTTTTAACCAATGTTGTGCTTCCAATAAGTGATTTTTGTGTCATTGGTTGAACATTTAGGTCATTTTCGTCCTCCCTAGGCCTAATTTAATCTGATTACGGTTTTTAACCAATCTTGTGCTTCCAATAAGTGATTTTGTGTCATTGGTTGAACATTTAGGTCATTTTCGTCCTCCTTAGGCTTATTCTAATCCAATTAGGGTTTTTAACCAATCTTGTGCATCCAATAAGTGATTTTGTGTCATTGGTTGAACATTTAGGTCATTTTCGTCCTCCATAGGCTTATTCTAAACCAATTAGGGTTTTTAACCAATCTTCTGCATCCAATAAGTGCGTTTGTGTCATTGGTTGAACATTTAGGTCATTTTCGTCCTCCCTAGGCCTATTCTAATCCAATTACGGTTTTTAACCAATCTTGTGCATCCAATAAGTGATTTTGTGTCATTGGTTGAACATTTAGGTCATTTTCGTCCTCCCTAGGCTTATTCTAATCCAATTAGGGTTTTTAACCAATCTTCTGCATCCAATAAGTGCGTTTGTGTCATTGGTTGAACATTTAGGTCATTTTCGTCCTCCCTAGGCCTATTCTAATCCAATTAGGGTTTTTAACCAATCTTGTGCATCCAATAAGTGATTTTGTGTCATTGGTTGAACATTTAGGTCATTTTCGTCCTCAATAGGGTTATTCTAATCCAATTAGGGTTTTTAACCAATCTTCTGCATCCAATAAGTGCGTTTGTCTCATTGGTTGAACATTTAGGTCATTTTCGTCCTCCCTAAGCCTATTCTAATCCAATTATAGTTTTTTTACTAATCTTGTGCATCCAATAAGTAATTTTTGTGTCATTGGTAGAATATTTAGGTCATTTTTTTCCTCCCTAGGCTTATTCAAATCTAATTAGGGTTTTTAACCAATCTTATGCATCCAATAAGTACGTTTGTGTCATTCGATGAACATTTAGGTCATTTTCGTCCTCCCTAGGATTATTCAAATCCAGTTAGGGTTTTTAACCAATCTTGTGCATCCAATAAGTGATTTTGTGTCATCGGCTGAACATTTAGGTCATTTTCGTCCTCAATAGGCTTATTCTAATCCAATTAGGGTTTTTAACCAATCTTCTGCATCCAATAAATGCGTTTGTGTCATTGGTTGAACATTTAGGTCATTTTCGTCCTCCCTAGGCCTATTCTAATCCAATACCTGTTTTTAACCAATCTTGTGCATCCAATAAGTGATTTTGTGTCATTGGTTGAACATTTAGGTCATTTTCGTCCACCCAAGGCTTATTCTAATCCAATTGGGGTTTTTAGCCAATCTTGTGCATCCAATAAGTGATTTTGTGTCATTGGTTGAATATTTAGGTCATTTTTGTCCTCCCTAGGATTATTCAAATCTAATTAGGGTTTTTAACCAATCTTATGCATCCAATAAGTGATTTTGTGTCTTCGGTTAAACATTTAGGTCATTTGCGTCCTCCCTTTGCCTATTCTAATCTAATTACGGTTTTTAACCAATCCTGTGCATCCAATTAGTGATTTTCTGTCATCGATTGAACATTTAGGTCCTTTTCATCCACCCAAGGCTTATTCTAATCCAATTAGGGTTTTTAACCAATCTTGTGAATCCAATAAGTGATTTTGTGTCATTGGTTGAATATTTAGGTCATTTTCTTCCTCCCAATGCTTATTCTAATCCAATTAGAGGTTTTAGCCAATCTTATGCATCCAATAAGTGCGTTTGTCTCATTGGTTGAACATTTAGGTCATTTTCGTCCTCCTTAGACTTATTCTAATCCAATTAGTGTTTTTAACCAATCTTGTGTATCCAATAAGAGATTTTGTGTCATTAGTTGAACATTTAGGTCATTTTCGTCAACCCAAGGCTTATTCTAATCCAATTAGGGTTTTTAACCAATCTTGTGGATCCAATAAGTGCATTTTGTTCATTGGTTGAACAATTAGGTCATTTTCGTCTTCCTTAGGCTTATTCTAATCCAATTAGGGTTTTTAACCAATCTTGTGCATCCAATAAGTGATTTGGTGTCATTGGTTGAACATTTAGGTCATTTTCGTCCTCAATATGCTTATTCTAATTCAATTAAGGTTTTTAACCAATCTTCTGCATCCAATAAGTGCGTTTGTGTCATTGGTTGAAAATTTAGGTCATTTTCATCCTCCCTAGGCCTATTCTAATCCAATTAAAGTTTTTAACCAATCTTGTGCATCCAATAAGTGATTTTTGTGTCATTGGTTGAATATTTAGGTCATTTTTGTCCTCCCTAGGCTTATTCAAATCTAATTAGGGTTTTTAACCAATCTTATGCATCCAATAAGTGCGTTTGTGTCATTGGTTGAATATTTAGGTCATTTTCGTCCTCCTTAGGATTATTCAAATCCAAGTACGGTTTTTAACCAATCTTGTGCATCCAATAAGTGATTTTGTGTCATTGGTTGAACATTTAGGTCATTTTTGTCGTCAATAGGCTTATTCTAATCCTATTAGGGTTTTTAACCAATCTTCTGCATCCAATAAGTGCGTTTGTGTCATTGGTTGAACATTTAGGTCATTTTCGTCCTTCCTAGGCCTATTCTAATCCAATTACGGTTTTTAACCAATGTTGTGCTTCCAATAAGTGATTTTTGTGTCATTGGTTGAACATTTAGGTCATTTTCGTTCTCCCTAGGACTATTCTAATCTAATTACGGTTTTTAACCAATCTTGTGCTTCCAATAAGTGATTTTGTGTCATTGGTTGAACATTTAGGTCATTTTCGTCCTCCATAGGCTTATTGTAATCCAATTAGGGTTTTTAACCAATCTTCTGCATCCAATAAGTGCGTTTGTGTCATTGGTTGAACATTTAGGTCATTTTCGTCCTCCCTAGGCCTATTCTAATCCAATTAGGGTTTTTAACCAATCTTGTGCATCCAATAAGTGATTTTGTGTCATTGGTTGAACATTTAGGTCATTTTCGTCCTCCATAGGGTTATTCTAATCCAATTAGGGTTTTTAACCAATCTTCTGCATCCAATAAGTGCGTTTGTGTCATTGGTTGAACATTTAGGTCATTTTCGTCCCCCCTAAGCCTATTCTAATCCAATTATAGTTTTTTTACTAATCTTGTGCATCCAATAAGTAATTTTTGTGTCATTGGTAGAATATTTAGGTCATTTTTTTCCTCCCTAGGCTTATTCAAATCTAATTAGGGTTTTTAACCAATCTTATGCATCCAATAAGTACGTTTGTGTCATTGGATGAACATTTAGGTCATTTTCGTCCTCCCTAGGATTATTCAAATCCAGTTAGGGTTTTTAACCAATCTTGTGCATCCAATAAGTGATTTTGTGTCATCGGCTGAACATTTAGGTCATTTTCGTCCTCAATAGACTTATTCTAATCCAATTAGGGTTTTTAACCAATCTTCTGCATCCAATAAGTGCGTTTGTGTCATTGGTTGAACATTTAGGTCATTTTCGTCCTCCCTTGGCCTATTCTAATCCAATACCTGTTTTTAACCAATCTTGTGCTTCCAATAAGTGATTTTGTGTCATTGGTTGAACATTTAGGTCATTTTCGTCCACCCAAGGCTTATTCTAATCCAATTGGGGTTTTTAGCCAATCTTGTGCATCCAATAAGTGATTTTGTGTCATTGGTTGAATATTTAGGTCATTTTTGTCCTCCCTAGGCTTATTCAAATCTAATTAGGGTTTTTAACCAATCTTATGCATCCAATAAGTGATTTTGTGTCTTCGGTTAAACATTTAGGTCATTTGCGTCCTCCCTATGCCTATTCTAATCTAATTACGGTTTTTAACCAATCTTGTGCATCCAATTAGTGATTTTCTGTCATCGGTTGAACATTTAGGTCCTTTTCATCCACCCAAGGCTTATTCTAATCCAATTAGGGTTTTTAACCAATCTTGTGAATCCAATAAGTGATTTTGTGTCATTGGTTGAATATTTAGGTCATTTTCGTCCTCCCAATGCTAATTCTAATCCAATTAGAGGTTTTTGCCAATCTTATGTATCCAATAAGTGCGTTTGTCTTATTGGTTGAACATTTAGGTCATTTTCGTCCTCCTTAGACTTATTTTAATCCAATTAGTGTTTTTAACCAATCTTGTGTATCCAATAAGTGCGTTTGTCTCATTGATTGAACATTTAGGTCATTTTCGTCAACCCAAGGCTTATTCTAATCCAATTAGGGTTTTTAACCAATCTTGTGGATCCAATATGTGCATTTTGTTCATTGGTTGAACATTTAGGTCATTTTCGTCCTCCTTAGGCTTATTCTAATCCAATTAGGGTTTTTAATTAATCTTGTGCATCCAATAAGTGATTTGGTGTCATTGGTTGAACATTTAGGTCATTTTCGTCCTCAATATGCTTATTCTAATTCAATTAGGGTTTTTAACCAATCTTCTGCATCCAATAAGTGCGTTTGTGTCATTGGTTGAAAATTTAGGTCATTTTCATCCTCCCTAGGCCTATTCTAATCCAATTAAAGTTTTTAACCAATCTTGTGCATCCAATAAGTGATTTTGTGTCATTGGTTGAACATTTAGGTCATTTTCGTCCTCCATAGGCTTATTCTAATCCAATTAGGATTTTTAACCAATCTTCTGCATCCAATAAGTGCGTTTGTGTCATTGGTTGAACATTTAGGTCATTTTCATCCTTCCTAGGCTTATTCTAATACAATTAGGGTTTTTAACCAATCTTGTGCATCCAATAAGTGATTTTTTGTCATTGGTTGATCATTTAGGTCATTTTCGTCCACAATAGGCTTATTCTAATCCAATTAGGGTTTTTAACCAATTTTCTACATCCAATAAGTGCGATTGTGTCATTGGTTCAACATTTAGGTCATTTTCGTCCTCCTTGTGCCTATTCTAATCCAATTACGGTTTTTAACCAATCTTGTGCATCCAATAAGTGATTTTGTGTCATTGGTTGAACATTTAGGTCATTTTTGTCGTCAATAGGCTTATTCTAATCCTATTAGGGTTTTTAACCAATCTTCTGCATCCAATAAGTTCGTTTGTGTCATTGGTTGAACATTTAGGTCATTTTCGTCCTTCCTAGGCCTATTCTAATCCAATTACGGTTTTTAACCAATGTTGTGCTTCCAATAAGTGATTTTTGTGTCATTGGTTGAACATTTAGGTCATTTTCGTCCTCCCTAGGACTATTCTAATCTAATTACGGTTTTTAACCAATCTTGTGCTTCCAATAAGTGATTTTGTGTCATTGGTTGAACATTTAGGTCATTTTCGTCCTCCATAGGCTTATTGTAATCCAATTAGGGTTTTTAACCAATCTTCTGCATCCAATAAGTGCGTTTGTGTCATTGGTTGAACATTTAGGTCATTTTCGTCCTCCCTAGGCCTATTCTAATCCAATTAGGGTTTTTAACCAATCTTGTGCATCCAATAAGTGATTTTGTGTCATTGGTTGAACATTTAGGTCATTTTCGTCCTACATAGGCTTATTCTAATCCAATTAGGGTTTTTAACCAACCTTCTGCATCCAATAAGTGCGTTTTTGTCATTGGTTGAACATTTAGGTCATTTTCGTCCTCCCTAGGCCTATTCTAATCCAATTACGGTTTTTAACCAATCTTGTGCATCCAATAAGTGATTTTGTGTCATTGGTTGAACATTTAGGTCATTTTCGTCCTCCATAGGCTTATTCTAATCCAATTAGGGTTTTTAACCAATCTTCTGTATCCAATAAGTGCGTTTGTGTCATTGGTTGAACATTTAGGTCATTTTTCGTCCTCCCTAGGCTTATTCTCATCCAATTAGGGTTTTTAACCAATCTTGTGCATCCAATAAGTGATTTTGTGTCATTGGTTGAACATTTAGGTCATTTTCGTCCTCCATAGGCTTATTCTAATCCAATTAGGGTTTTTAACCAATCTTGTGCATCCAATAAGTGATTTTGTGTCATTGGTTGAACATTTAGGTCATTTTCGTCCTCCATAGGCTTATTCTAATCCAATTAGGGTTTTTAACCAATCTTCTGCATCCAATAAGTGCGTTTGTGTCATAGGTTGAACATTTAGGTCATTTTCGTCCTCCCTAGGCTTATTCTAATCCTAATAGGGTTTTTAACCAATCTTGTGCATCCAATAAGTGATTTTGTGTCATTGGTTGAACATTTAGTTTATTTTCGTCCTCAATAGGCTTATTCTAATCCAATTAGGGTTTTTAACCAAACTTCTACATCCAATAAGTGCGTTTGTGTCATTGGTTGAACATTTAGGTCGTTTTCGTCCTCTCTAGGCCTATTCTAATCCAATTACGGTTTTTAACCAATCTTGTGCATCCAATAAGTGATTTTGTGTCATTGGTTGAACATTTAGGTCATTTTCGTCCTCCATAGGCTTATTCTAATCCAATTAGGGTTTTTAACCAATCTTCTGCATCCAATAAGTGCGTTTGTGTCATTGGTTGAACATTTAGGTCATTTTCGTCCTCCTTAGGCTTATTCTAATCCAATTAGGGTTTTTAACCAATCTTGTGCATCCAATAAGTGATTTTGTGTCATTGGTTGAACATTTAGGTCATTTTCGTTCTCCATAGGCTTATTCTAATCCAATTAGGGTTTTTAACCAATCTTATGCATCCAATAAGTGCGTTTGTGTCATTGGTTGAACACTTAGGTCATTTTCGTCCTCCCTAGGCTTATTCTAATCCAATTACGGTTTTTAACCAATCTTGTGCTTCCAATAAGTGATTTTGTGTCATTGGTTGAACATTTAGGTCATTTTCGTCCTCCATAGGCTTATTGTAATCCAATTAGGGTTTTTAACCAATCTTCTGCATCCAATAAGTGCGTTTGTGTCATTGGTTGAACATTTAGGTTATTTTCGTCCTCCCTAGGCCTATTCTAATCCAATTAGGGTTTTTAACCAATCTTGTGCATCCAATAAGTGATTTTGTGTCATTGGTTGAACATTTAGGTCATTTTCGTCCTCAATAGGGTTATTCTAATCCAATTAGGGTTTTTAACCAATCTTCTGCATCCAATAAGTGCGTTTGTGTCATTGGTTGAACATTTAGGTCATTTTCGTCCTCCCTAAGCCTATTCTAATCCAATTATAGATTTTAACTAATCTTGTGCTTCCAATAAGTGATTTTGTGTCATTGGTTGAACATGTAGGTCATTTTCGTCCACCCAAGGATTATTCTAATCTAATTAGGATTATTAGCCAATCTTGTGCATCCAATAAGTGATTTTTGTGTCATTGGTAGAATATTTAGGTCATTTTTTTCCTCCCTAGGCTTATTCAAATCTAATTAGGGTTTTTAACCAATCTTATGCATCCAATAAGTACGTTTGTGTCATTGGTTGAACATTTAGGTCATTTTCGTCCTCCCTAGGATTATTCAAATCCAGTTAGGGTTTTTAACCAATCTTGTGCATCCAATAAGTGATTTTGTGTCATCGGTTGAACATTTAGGTCATTTTCGTCCTCAATAGGCTTATTCTAATCCAATTAGGGTTTTTAACCAATCTTCTGCATCCAATAAGTGCGTTTGTGTCATTGGTTGAACATTTAGGTCATTTTCGTCCTCCTTAGGATTATTCAAATCCAAGTACGGTTTTTAACCAATCTTGTGCATTCAATAAGTGATGTTGTGTCATTGGTTGAACATTTAGGTCATTTTTGTCGTCAATAGGCTTATTCTAATCCAATTAGGGTTTTTAACCAATCTTCTGCATCCAATAAGTGCGTTTGTGTCATTGGTTGAACATTTAGGTCATTTTCGTCCTTCCTAGGCCTATTCTAATCCAATTACGGTTTTTAACCAATCTTGTGCTTCCAATAAGTGATTTTTGTGTCATTGGTTGAACATTTAGGTCATTTTCGTCCTCCCTAGGCCTATTCTAATCTAATTACGGTTTCTAACCAATCTTGTGCTTCCAATAAGTGATTTTGTTTCATTGGTTGAACATTTAGGTCATTTTCGTCCTCCATAGGCTTATTGTAATCCAATTAGGGTTTTTAACCAATCTTCTGCATCCAATAAGTGCGTTTGTGTCATTGGTTGAACATTTAGGTCATTTTCGTCCTCCCTAGGCCTATTCTAATCCAATTAGGGTTTTTAACCAATCTTGTGCATCCAATAAGTGATTGTGTCATTGGTTGAACATTTAGGTCATTTTCGTCCTCAATAGGGTTATTCTAATCCAATTAGGATTTTTATCCAATCTTCTGCATCCAATAAGTGCGTTTGTGTCATTGGTTGAACATTTAGGTCATTTTCGTCCTCCCTAAGCCTATTCTAATCCAATTATAGTTTTTTTACTAATCTTGTGCATCCAATAAGTAATTTTTGTGTCATTGGTAGAATATTTAGGTCATTTTTTTCCTCCCTAGGCTTATTCAAATCTAATTAGGGTTTTTAACCAATCTTATGCATCCAATAAGTACGTTTGTGTCATTGGATGAACATTTAGGTCATTTTCGTCCTCCCTAGGATTATTCAAATCCAGTTAGGGTTTTTAACCAATCTTGTGCATCCAATAAGTGATTTTGTGTCATGGGTTGAACATTTAGGTCATTTTCGTCCTCAATAGGCTTATTCTAATCCTATTAGGGTTTTTAACCAATCTTCTGCATCCAATAAGTGCGTTTGTGTCATTGGTTGAACATTTAGGTCATTTTCGTCCTCCCTAAGCCTATTCTAATCCAATTAAAGTTTTTAACCAATCTTGTGCATCCAATAAGTGATTTTGTGTCATTGGTTGAACATTCAGGTCATTTTCGTCCTCCATAGGCTTATTCTAATCCAATTAGGGTTTTTAACCAATCTTCTGCATCCAATAAGTGCGTTTGTGTCATTGGTTGAACATTTAGGTCATTTTCGTCCTCCCTAGGCTTATTCTAATCCAATTAGGGTTTTTAACCAATCTTGTGCATCCAATAAGTGATTTTGTGTCATTGATTGAACATTTAGTTTATTTTCGTCCTCAATAGGCTTATTCTAATCCAATTAGGGTTTTTAACCAAACTTCTACATCCAATAAGTGCGTTTGTGTCATTGGTTGAACATTTAGGTCATTTTCGTCCTCCCTAGGCCTATTCTAATCCAATTACGGTTTTTAACCAATCTTGTGCATCCAATAAGTGATTTTGTGTCATTCGTTGAAGATTTAGGTCATTTTTGTCCTCAATAGGCTTATTCTAATCCAATTAGGGTTTTTAACCAATCTTCTGCTTCCAATAAGTGCGTTTGTGTCATTGGTTAAACATTTGGTCATTTTTGTCCTCCCTAGGCTTATTCTAATCCAATTAGGGTTTTTAACCAATCTTGTGCATCCATAAAGTGATTTTGTGTCATTGGTTGAACATTTACTTTATTTTCGTCCTCAATAGGCTTATTCTAATCCAATTAGGGTTTTTAACCAATCTTCTGTATCTAATAAGTGCGTTTCTGTCATTGATTGAACATTTAGGTCATTTTCGTCCTCCCTAGGCCTATTCTAATCCAATTAGGGTTTTTAACCAATCTTGTACACCAATAAGTGATTTTGTGTCATTGGTTGAACATTTAGGTCATTTTCGTCCTCGATAGGCTTATTCTAATCCAATTAGGGTTTTTAACCAATCTTCTGCATCCAATAAGTGCGTTTGTGTCATTGGTTGAACATTTAGGTCATTTTTCGTCCTCCCTAGGCTTATTCTAATCCAATTAGGGTTTTTAACCAATCTTGTGCATCCAATAAGTGATTTTGTGTCATTGGTTGAACATTTATGTTATTTTCGTCCTCAATAGGCTTATTCTAATCCAATTAGGGTTTTTAACCAATCTTCTGCATCCAATAAGTGCGTTTGTGTCATTTGTTGAATATTTATGTCATTTTCGTCCACCCAAGGCTTATTCTACTCCAATAAGGGTTTTTAACTAATCTTGTGAATCCAATAAGTGATTTTGTGTCATTGGTTGAACATTTAGGTCATTTTCGTCCTCCATAGGCTTATTCTAATCCAATTAGGGTTTTTAACCAATCTTCTGCATCCAATAAGTGCGTTTGTGTCATTGGTTGAACATTTAGGTCATTTTCGTCCTCCATAGGCTTATTCTAATCCAATTAGGGTTTTTAACCAATCTTCTGCATCCAATAAGTGCGTTTGTGTCATTGGTTGAACATTTAGGTCATTTTCGTCCTCCCTAGGCCTATTCAAATCCAATTAGGGTTTTTAACCAATCTTGTGCATCCAATAAGTGATTTTGTGTCATTGGTTGAACATTTAGGTCATTTTCGTCCTCAATAGGGTTATTCTAATCCAATTAGGGTTTTTAACCAATCTTCTGCATCCAATAAGTGCGTTTGTGTCATTGGTTGAACATTTAGGTCATTTTCGTCCTCCCTAAGCCTATTCTAATCCAATTATAGATTTTAACTAATCTTGTGCTTCCAATAAGTGATTTTGTGTCATTTGTTGAACATGTAGGTCATTTTCGTCCACCCAAGGCTTATTCTAATCTAATTAGGATTATTAGCCAATCTTGTGCATCCAATAAGTGATTTTTGTGTCATTGGTAGAATATTTAGGTCATTTTTTTCCTCCCTAGGCTTATTCAAATCTAATTAGGGTTTTTAACCAATCTTATGCATCCAATAAGTACGTTTGTGTCATTGGTTGAACATTTAGGTCATTTTCGTCCTCCCTAGGATTATTCAAATCCAGTTAGGGTTTTTAACCAATCTTGTGCATCCAATAAGTGATTTTGTGTCATCGGTTGAACATTTCGGTCATTTTCGTCCTCAATAGGTTTATTCTAATCCAATTAGGGTTTTTAACCAATATTCTTCATCCAATAAGTGCGTTTGTGTCATTGAATGAGCATTTAGGTCATTTTCGTCCTCCCTAGGCCTATTCTAATCCAATTAGGGTTTTTAACCAATCTTGTGCATCCAATAAGTGATTTTGTGTCATTGGTTGAACATTTAGGTCATTTTCGTCCTCAATAGGGTTATTCTAATCCAATTAGGGTTTTTAACCAATCTTCTGCATCCAATACGTGCGTTTGTGTCATTGGTTGAACATTTAGGTCATTTTCGTCCTCCCTAGGCCTATTCTAATCCAATTACGGTTTTTAACTAATCTTGTGCTTCCAATAAGTGATTTTGTGTCATTGGTTGAACATTTAGGTCATTTTCGTCCACCCAAGGCTTATTCTAATCCAATTAGGGTTTTTAGCGAATCTTGTGCATCCAATAAGTGATTTTTGTGTCATTGGTTGAATATTTAGGTCATTTTTGTCCTCCCTAGGCTTATTCAAATCTAATTAGGGTTTTTAAGCAATCTTATGCATCCAATAAGTGCGTTTGTGTCATTGGTTGAACATTTAGGTCATTTTCGTCCTCCTTAGGATTATTCAAATCCAAGTACGGTTTTTAACCAATCTTGTGCATCCAATAAGTGATTTTGTGTCATTGGTTGAACATTTAGGTCATTTTCGTCCTCAATAGGCTTATTCTAATCCAATTAGGGTTTTTAACCAATCTTTTGCATCCAATAAGTGCGTTTGTGTCATTGGTTGAACATTTAGGTCATTTTCGTCCTCCCTAGGCTTATTCTAATCCAATTAGGGTTTTTAACCAATCTTGTGCATCCAATAAGTGCGTTTGTGTCATTGGTGTAACATTTAGGTCATTTTCGTCCTCCCTAGGCTTATTCTATTCCCATTAGGGTTTTTAGCCAATTTTGTGCATCCAATAAGTGATTTTGTGTCATTGGTTGAACATTTAGGTTCTTTTCGTCCTCAATAGGCTTATTCTAATCCAATTAGGGTTTTTAACCAATCTTATACATCCAATAAATGCGTTTGTGTCATTTGTTGAACATTTAGGTCATTTTCGTCCACCCAAGGCTTATTCTAATCCAATAAGGGTTTTTAACCAATCTTGTGAATCCAATAAGTGATTTTGTGTCATTAGTTGAACATTTAGGTCATTTTCGTCCTTCCTAGGTCTATTCTAATCCAATTACGGTTTTTAACCAATCTTGTGCATCCAATAAGTGATTTTGTGTCATTGGTTGAACATTTAGGTCATTTTCATCGTCCCAAGGCTTATACTAATCCAATTAGGGTTTTTAACCAATCTTGTGCATATAATAAGTCATTTTGTGTCATTGGTTGATCATTTAGGTCATTTTCGTCCTCAATAGGCTTATTCTAATCCAATAAGGGTTTTTAACTAATCTTGTGAATCCAATAAGTGATTTTGTGTCATTGGTTGATCATTTAGGTCATTTTCGTCCTCAATAAGCTTATTCTAATCCAATAAGGGTTTTTAGCCAATCTTCTGCATCCAATAAGTGCGTTTTTGTCATTGGTTGAACATTTAGGTCGTTTTCGTCCTCCCTAGGCTTATTTTAATCCAATTAGGGTTTTTAACCAATCTTGTGCATCCAATAAGTGATTTTGTGTCATTGGTTGAACATTTAGGTCATTTTCGTCCTCCATAGGCTTATTCTAATCCAATTAGGGTTTTTAACCAATCTTGTGCATCCAATAAGTGCGTTTGTGTCATTGGTTGAACATTTAGGTCATTTTCGTTCTCCCTAGGCTTATTCTAATCCAATTAGGGTTTTTAACCAATCTTGTGCATCCTATAAGTGATTTTGTGTCATTGGTTGATCATTTAGGTCATTTTCGTTCTCAATAGGCTTATTCTAATCCAATTAGGGTTTTTAACCAATCTTATGCATCCAATAAGTGCGTTTGTGTCATTGGTTGAACATTTAGGTCATTTTCGTCCTTCCTAGGCCTATTCTAATCCAATTACGGTTTTTAACCAATCTTGTGCATCCAATAAGTGATTTTGTGTCATTGGTTGAACATTTAGGTCATTTTCGTCCTCCATAGGCTTATTCTAATCCAATTAGGGTTTTTAACCAATCTTCTGCATCCAATAAGTGCGTTTGTGTCATTGGTTGAACATTTAGGTCATTTTCGTCCTTCCTAGGCTTATTCTAATCCAATTAGGGTTTTTAACCAATCTTGTGCATCCAATAAGTGATTTTTTGTCATTGGTTGATCATTTAGGTCATTTTCGTCCTCAATAGGCTTATTCAATTCCAATTAGGGTTTTTAACCAATCTTCTGCATCCAATAAGTGCGATTGTGTCATTGGTTGAACATTTAGGTCATTTTCGTCCTCCTTGGGCCTATTCTAATCCAATTACGGTTTTTAACCAATCTTGTGCATCCAATAAGTGATTTTGTGTCATTGGTTGAACATTTAGGTCATTTTCGTCCTCCATAGGCTTATTCTAATCCAATTAGGGTTTTTAACCAATCTTCTGCATCCAATAAGTGCGTTTGTGTCATTGGTTGAACATTTAGGTCATTTTCGTCCTCCCTAGGCCTATTCAAATCCAATTAGGGTTTTTAACCAATCTTGTGCATCCAATAAGTGATTTTGTGTCATTAGTTGAACATTTAGGTCATTTTCGTCCTCAATAGGGTTATTCTAATCCAATTAGGGTTTTTAACCAATCTTCTGCATCCAATAAGTGCGTTTGTGTCATTGGTTGAACATTTAGGTCATTTTCGTCCTCCCTAGGCCTATTCTAATCCAATTACGGTTTTTAACTAATCTTGTGCTTCCAATAAGTGATTTTGTGTCATTGGTTGAACATTTAGGTCATTTTCGTCCACCCAAGGCTTATTCTAATCCAATTAGGGTTTTTAGGCAATCTTGTGCATCCAATAAGTGATTTTTGTGTCATTGGTTGAATATTTAGGTCATTTTTGTCCACCCTAGGCTTATTGAAATCTAATTAGGGTTTTTAACCAATCTTATGCATCCAATAAGTGCGTTTGTGTCATTGGTTGAACATTTAGGTCATTTTCGTCCTCCCTAGGATTATTCAAATCCAAGTACGGTTTTTAACCAATCTTGTGCATCCAATAAGTGATTTTGTGTCATTGGTTGAACATTTAGGTCATTTTCGTCCTCAATAGGCTTATTCTAATCCAATTAGGGTTTTTAACCAATCTACTGCATCCAATAAATGCGTTTGTGTCATTGGTTGAACATTTAGGTCATTTTCGTCATCCCTAGGCCTATTCTAATCCAATTACGGTTTTTAACCAATCTTGTGCATCCAATAAGTGATTTTGTGTCATTGGTTGAACATTTAGGTCAATTTCGTCCTCCACAGGCTTATTCTAATCTAATTGGGGTTTTTAACCAGTCTTCTGCATCCAATAAGTGTGTTTGTGTCATTGGTTGAACATTTAGGTCATTTTCGTCCTCCTTAGGCTTATTCTAATCCAATTAGGGTTTTTAACCAATCTTGTGCTTCCAGTAAGTGATTTTATGTCATTGGTTGAACATTTAGGTCATTTTCGTCCTCCCTAGGCCTATTCTAATCCAATTAGGGTTTTTAGCCAATCTTGTGCATCCAATAAGTGCATTTGTGTCATTGGTTGAACATTTAGGTCATTTTCGTCCTCCCTAGGCTTATTCTAATCTAAATAGGGTTTTTAACTAATCTTGTGCATCCAATAAGTGATTTTGTGTCATTGGTTGAACATTTAGGTCATTGTCGTCCTCAATAGGCTTATTCTAATCCAATTAGGGTTTTTAACCAATCTTCTGCATCCAATAAGTGCGTTTGTGTCATTGGTTGAACATTTAAGTCATTTTCGTCCTCCCTAGGCCTATTCTAATCCAATTACGGTTTTTAACCAATCTTGTGCATCCAATAAGTGATTTTGTGTCATTGGTTGAACATTTAGGTCATTTTCGTCCTCCATAGGCTTATTCTAATCCAATTAGGGTTTTTAACCAATCTTCTGCATCCAATAAGTGCGTTTGTGTCATTGGTTGAACATTTAGGTCATTTCCTTCCTCCCTAGGCTTATTCTAATCCAATTAGGGTTTTTAACCAATCTTGTGCATCCAATAAGTGATTTTGTGTCATTAGTTGAACATTTAGGTCATTTTTGTCCTCCCTAGGCTTATTCTAATCCAATTAGGGTTTTTAACCAATCTTGTGCATCCAATAAGTGATTTTGTGTCATTGGTTGAACATTTAGGTCATTTTCGTCCTCCATAGGCTTATTCTAATCCAATTAGGGTTTTTAACCAATCTTCTGCATCCAATAAGTGTGTTTGTGTCATTGGTTGAACATTTAGGTCATTTTCGTCCTCCCTAGGCCTATTCTAATCCAATTAGGGTTTTTAACCAATCTTGTGCATCCAATAAGTGATTTTGTGTTATTGGTTGAACATTTAGGTCATTTTCATCCTCCATAGGCTTATTCTAATCCAATTAGGGTTTTTAACCAATCTTCTGCATCCAATAAGTGTGTTTGTGTCATTGGTTGAACATTTAGGTCATTTTCGTCCTCCCTAGGCCTATTCTAATCCAATTAGGGTTTTTAACCAATCTTGTGCATCCAATAAGTGATTTTGTGTCATTGGTTGAACATTTAGGTCATTTTCGTCCTCAATAGGGTTATTCTAATCCAATTAGGGTTTTTAACCAATCTTCTGCATCCAATAAGTGCGTTTGTGTCATTGGTTGAACATTTAGGTCATTTTCGTCCTCCTTAGGATTATTCAAATCCATGTACGGTTTTAAACCAATCTTGTGCATCCAATAATTGATTTTGTGTCATTGGTTGAACATTTAGGTCATTTTTGTCGTCAATAGGCTTATTCTAATCCAATTAGGGTTTTTAACCAATCTTCTGCATCCAATAAGTGCGTTTGTGTCATTGGTTGAACATTTAGGTCATTTTCGTCCTTCCTAGGCCTATTCTAATCCAATTACGGTTTTTAACCAATCTTGTGCATCCAAAAATTGATTTTGTGTCATTGGTTGAACATTTACGTCATTTTCGTCCTCCATAAGCTTATTCTAATCCAATTAGGATTTTTAACCAATCTTCTGCATCCAATAAGTGCATTTGTGTCATTGGTTGAACATTTAGGTCATTTTCGTCCTCCCTAGGCTTATTCTAATCCAATTATGATTTTTAACCAATCTTGTGCATCCAATAACTGATTTTGTGTCATTGGTTGAACATTTAGGTCATTTTCGTCCTCAATAGGCTTATTCTAATCCAATTAGGGTTTTTAACCAATCTTCTGCATCCAATAAGTGCGTTTGTGTCATTGGTTGAACATTTAGGTCATTTTCGTCCTCCCTAAGCCTATTCTAATCCAATTATAGATTTTAACTAATCTTGTGCTTCCAATAAGTGATTTTGTGTCATTGGTTGAACATGTAGGTCATTTTCGTCCACCCAAGGATTATTCTAATCTAATTAGGATTATTAGCCAATCTTGTGCATCCAATAAGTGATTTTTGTGTCATTGGTAGAATATTTAGGTCATTTTTTTCCTCCCTAGGCTTATTCAAATCTAATTAGGGTTTTTAACCAATCTTATGCATCCAATAAGTACGTTTGTGTCATTGGTTGAACATTTAGGTCATTTTCGTCCTCCCTAGGATTATTCAAATCCAGTTAGGGTTTTTAACCAATCTTGTGCATCCAATAAGTGATTTTGTGTCATCGGTTGAACATTTAGGTCATTTTCGTCCTCAATAGGCTTATTCTAATCCAATTAGGGTTTTTAACCAATCTTCTGCATCCAATAAGTGCGTTTGTGTCATTGGTTGAACATTTAGGTCATTTTCGTCCTTCCTAGGCATATTCTAATCCAATTACGGTTTTTAACCAATGTTGTGCTTCCAATAAGTGATTTTTGTGTCATTGGTTGAACATTTAGGTCATTTTCGTCCTCCCTAGGCCTATTCTAATCTAATTACGGTTTTTAACCAATCTTGTGCATCCAATAAGTGATTTTGTGTCATTGGTTGAACATTTAGGTCATTTTCGTCCTCCATAGGCTTATTGTATTCCAATTAGGGTTTTTAACCAATCTTCTGCATCCAATAAGTGCGTTTGTGTCATTGGTTGAACATTTAGGTCATTTTCGTCCTCCCTAGGCCTATTCTAATCCAATTAGGGTTTTTAACCAATCTTGTGCATCCAATAAGTGATTTTGTGTCATTGGTTGAACATTTAGGTCATTTTCGTTCTCAATAGGGTTATTCTAATCCAATTAGGGTTTTTAACCAATCTTCTGCATCCAATAAGTGCGTTTGTGTCATTGGTTGAACATTTAGGTCATTTTCGTCCTCCCTACGCCTATTCTAATCCAATTATAGTTTTTAACTAATCTTGTGCTTCCAATAAGTGATTTTTTGTCATTGGTTGAACATGTAGGTCATTTTCGTCCACCCAAGGCTTATTCTAATCCAGTTAGGATTATTAGCCAATCTTGTGCATCCAATAAGTGATTTTTGTGTCATTGGTAGAATATTTAGGTCATTTTTTTCCTCCCTAGGCTTATTCAAATCTAATTAGGGTTTTTAACCAATCTTATGCATCCAATAAGTACGTTTGTGTCATTGGTTGAACATTTAGGTCATTTTCGTCCTCCCTAGGATTATTCAAATCCAGTTAGGGTTTTTAACCAATCTTGTGCATCCAATAAGTGATTTTGTGTCATCGGTTGAACATTTCGGTCATTTTCGTCCTCAATAGGTTTATTCTAATCCAATTAGGGTTTTTAACCAATCTTTTTCATCCAATAAGTGCGTTTGTGTCATTGAATGAGCATTTAGGTCATTTTCGTCCTCCCTAGACCTATTCTAATCCAATTAGGGTTTTTAACCAATCTTGTGCATCCAATAAGTGATTTTGTGTCATTGGTTGAACATTTAGGTCATTTTCGTCCTCAATAGGGTTATTCTAATCCAATTAGGGTTTTTAACCAATCTTCTGCATCCAATACGTGCGTTTGTGTCATTGGTTGAACATTTAGGTCATTTTCGTCCTCCCTAGGCCTATTCTAATCCAATTACGTTTTTTAACTAATCTTGTGCTTCCAATAAGTGATTTTGTGTCATTGGTTGAACATTTAGGTCATTTTCGTCCTCCCTAGGCTTATTCAAATCTAATTAGGGTTTTTAACCAATCTTATGCATCCAATAAGTGCGTTTGTGTCATTGGTTGAACATTTAGGTCATATTCGTCCTCCTTAGGATTATTCAAATCCAAGTACGGTTTTTAACCAATCTTGTGCATCCAATATGTTATTTTGTGTCATTGGTTGAACATTTAGGTCATTTTCGTTCTCAATAGGGTTATTCTAATCCAATTAGGGTTTTTAACCAATCTTCTGCATCCAATAAGTGCGTTTGTGTCATTGGTTGAACATTTAGGTCATTTTCGTCCTCCCTACGCCTATTCTAATCCAATTATAGTTTTTAACTAATCTTGTGCTTCCAATAAGTGATTTTTTGTCATTGGTTGAACATGTAGGTCATTTTCGTCCACCCAAGGCTTATTCTAATCCAGTTAGGATTATTTGCCAATCTTGTGCGTCCAATAAGTGATTTTTGTGTCATTGGTAGAATATTTAGGTCATTTTTTTCCTCCCTAGGCTTATTCAAATCTAATTAGGGTTTTTAACCAATCTTATGCATCCAATAAGTACGTTTGTGTCATTGGTTGAACATTTAGGTCATTTTCGTCCTCCCTAGGATTATTCAAATCCAGTTAGGGTTTTTAACCAATCTTGTGCATCCAATAAGTGATTTTGTGTCATCGGTTGAACATTTAGATCATTTTCGTCCTCAATAGGTTTATACTAATCCAATTAGGGTTTTTAACCAATCTTCTTCAGCCAATAAGTGCGTTTGTGTCATTGAATGAGCATTTAGGTCATTTTCGTCCTCCCTAGGCCGATTCTAATCCAATTAGGGTTTTTAACCAATCTTGTGCATCCAATAAGTGATTTTGTGTCATTGGTTGAACATTTAGGTCATTTTCGTCCTCAATAGGGTTATTCTAATCCAATTACGGTTTTTAACCAATCTTCTGCATCCAATACGTGCGTTTGTGTCATTGGTTGAACATTTAGGTCATTTTCGTCCTCCCTAGGCCTATTCTAATCCAATTACGGTTTTTAACTAATCTTGTGCTTCCAATAAGTGATTTTGTGTCATTGGTTGAACATTTAGGTCATTTTCGTCCACCCAAGGCTTATTCTAATCCAATTAGGGTTTTTAGCCAATCTTGTGCATCCAATAAGTGATTTTTGTGTCATTGGTTGAATATTTAGGTCATTTTTGTCCACCCTAGGCTTATTGAAATCTAATTAGGGTTTTTAACCAATCTTATGCATCCAATAAATGCGTTTGTGTCATTGGTTGAACATTTAGGTCATTTTCGTCCTCCCTAGGATTATTCAAATCCAAGTACGGTTTTTAACCAATCTTGTGCATCCAATAAGTGATTTTGTGTCATTGGTTGAACATTTAGGTCATTTTCGTCCTCAATAGGCTTATTCTAATCCAATTAGGGTTTTTACCCAATCTTCTAAATCCAATAAATGCGTTTGTGTCATTGGTTGAACATTTAGGTCATTTTCGTCCTCAATAGGTTTATTCTAATCCAATTAGGGTTTTTAACCAATCTTCTTCAGCCAATAAGTGCGTTTGTGTCATTGAATGAGCATTTAGGTCACTTTCGTCCTCCCTAGGCATATTCTAATCCAATTAGGGTTTTTAACCAATCATGTGCATCCAATAAGTGATTTTGTGTCATTGGTTGAACATTTAGGTCATTTTCGTCCTCAATAGGGTTATTCTAATCCAATTAGGGTTTTTAACCAATCTTCTGCATCCAATACGTGCGTTTGTGTCATTGGTTGAACATTTAGGTCATTTTCGTCCTCCCTAGGCCTATTCTAATCCAATTACGGTTTTTAACTAATCTTGTGCTTCCAATAAGTGATTTTGTGTCATTGGTTGAACATTTAGGTCATTTTCGTCCACCCAAGGCTTATTCTAATCCAATTAGGGTTTTTAGCCAATCTTGTGCATCCAATAAGTGATTTTTGTGTCATTGGTTGAATATTTAGGTCATTTTTGTCCACCCTAGGCTTATTGAAATCTAATTAGGATTTTTAACCAATCTTATGCATCCAATAAATGCGTTTGTGTCATTGGTTGAACATTTAGGTCATTTTCGTCCTCCCTAGGATTATTCAAATCCAAGTACGGTTTTTAACCAATCTTGTGCATCAAATAAGTGATTTTGTGTCATTGGTTGAACATTTAGGTCATTTTCGTCCTCAATAGGCTTATTCTAATCCAATTAGGGTTTTTACCCAATCTTCTGCATCCAATAAATGCGTTTGTGTCATTGGTTGAACATTTAGGTCATTTTCGTCCTCCCTAGGCCTATTCTAATCCAATTACGGTTTTTAACCAATCTTGTGCATCCAATAAGTGATTTTGTGTCATTGGTTGAACATTTAGGTCATTTTCGTCCTCAATAGGGCTATTCTAATCCAATTAGGGTTTTTAACCAATCTTCTGCATCCAATACGTGCGTTTGTGTCATTGGTTGAACATTTAGGTCATTTTCGTCCTCCCTAGGCCTATTCTAATCCAATTACGGTTTTTAACTAATCTTGTGCTTCCAATAAGTGATTTTGTGTCATTGGTTGAACATTTAGGTCATTTTCGTCCACCCAAGGCTTATTATAATCCAATTAGGGTTTTTAGCGAATCTTGTGCATCCAATAAGTGATTTTTTTGTCATTGGTTGAATATTTAGGTCATTTTTGTCCTCCCTAGGCTTATTCAAATCTAATTAGGGTTTTTAACCAATCTTATGCATCCAATAAGTGCGTTTGTGTCATTGGTTGAACATTTAGGTCATTTTCATCCTCCTTAGGATTATTCAAATCCAAGTACGGTTTTTAACCAATCTTGTGCATCGAATAAGTGATTTTGTGTCATTGGTTGAACATTTAGGTCATTTTCGTCCTCAATAGGCTTATTCTAATCCAATTAGGGTTTTTAACCAATCTTCTGCATCCAATAAGTGCGTTTGTGTCATTGGTTGAACATTTAGGTCATTTTCGTCCTTCCTAGGCATATTCTAATCCAATTACGGTTTTTAACCAATGTTGTGCTTCCAATAAGTGATTTTTGTGTCATTGGTTGAACATTTAGGTCATTTTCGTCCTCCCTAGGCCTATTCTAATCTAATTACGGTTTTTAACCAATCTTGTGCATCCAATAAGTGATTTTGTGTCATTGGTTGAACATTTAGGTCATTTTCGTCCTCCCTAGACCTATTCTAATCCAATTAGGGTTTTTAACCAATCTTGTGCATCCAATATGTGATTTTGTGTCATTGGTTGAACATTTAGGTTATTTTCGTTCTCAATAGGGTTATTCTAATCCAATTAGGGTTTTTA
>JBBPBP010000001.1:35388642-35406953 GCA_037974735.1 Cicer chorassanicum
GGTTTTTAACCAATCTTGTGCATCCAATAAGTGATTTTGTGTCATTGGTTGAACATTTAGGTCATTTTCGTCCTCCATAGGCTTATTGTATTCCAATTAGGGTTTTTAACCAATCTTCTGCATCCAATAAGTGCGTTTGTGTCATTGGTTGAACATTTAGGTCATTTTCGTCCTCCCTAGGGCTATACTAATCCAATTAGGGTTTTTAACCAATCTTGTGCATCCAATAAGTGATTTTGTGTCATTGGTTGAACATTTAGGTCATTTTCGTTCTCAATAGGGTTATTCTAATCCAATTAGGGTTTTTAACCAATCTTCTGCATCCAATAAGTGCGTTTGTGTCATTGGTTGAACATTTAGGTCATTTTCGTCCTCCCTACGCCTATTTTAATCCAATTATAGTTTTTAACTAATCTTGTGCTTCCAATAAGTGATTTTTTGTCATTGGTTGAACATGTAGGTCATTTTCGTCCACCCAAGGCTTATTCTAATCCAGTTAGGATTATTAGCCAATCTTGTGCATCCAATAAGTGATTTTTGTGTCATTGGTAGAATATTTAGGTCATTTTTTTCCTCCCTAGGCTTATTCAAATCTAATTAGGGTTTTTAACCAATCTTATGCATCCAATAAGTACGTTTGTGTCATTGGTTGAACATTTAGGTCATTTTCGTCCTCCCTAGGATTATTCAAATCCAGTTAGGGTTTTTAACCAATCTTGTGCATCCAATAAGTGATTTTGTGTCATCGGTTGAACATTTCGGTCATTTTCGTCCTCAATATGTTTATTCTAATCCAATTAGGGTTTTTAACCAATCTTCTTCATCCAATAAGTGCGTTTGTGTCATTGAATGAGCATTTAGGTCATTTTCGTCCTCCCTAGGCCTATTCTAATCCAATTAGGGTTTTTAACCAATCTTGTGCATCCAATAAGTGATTTTGTGTCATTGGTTGAACATTTAGGTCATTTTCGTCCTCAATAGGGTTATTCTAAAACAATTAGGGTTTTTAACCAATCTTCTGCATCCAATACGTGCGTTTGTGTCATTGGTTGAACATTTAGGTCATTTTCGTCCTCCCTAGGCCTATTCTAATCCAATTACGGTTTTTAACTAATCTTGTGCTTCCAATAAGTGATTTTGTGTCATTGGTTGAACATTTAGGTCATTTTCGTCCACCCAAGGCTTATTCTAATCCAATTAGGGTTTTTAGCCAATCTTGTGCATCCAATAAGTGATTTTTGTGTCATTGGTTGAATATTTAGGTCATTTTTGTCCACCCTAGGCTTATTGAAATCTAATTAGGGTTTTTAACCGATCTTATGCATCCAATAAGTGCGTTTGTGTCATTGGTTGAACATTTAGGTCATTTTCGTCCTCCCTAGGATTATTCAAATCCAAGTACGGTTTTTAACCAATCTTGTGCATCCAATAAGAGATTTTGTGTCATTGGTTGAACATTTAGGTCATTTTCGTCCTCAATAGGCTTATTGTAATCCAATTAGGGTTTTTAACCAATCTTCTGCATCCAATAAATGCGTTTGTGTCATTGGTTGAACATTTAGGTCATTTTCGTCCTCCCTAGGCCTATTCTAATCCAATTACGGTTTTTAACCAATCTTGTGCATCCAATAAGTGATTTTGTGTCATTGGTTGAACATTTAGGTCAATTTCGTCCTCCACAGGCTTATTCTAATCTAATTGGGGTTTTTAACCAATCTTCTGCAATTAATAAGTGTGTTTGTGTCATTGGTTGAACATTTAGGTCATTTTCGTCCTCCCTAGGCTTATTCTAATCCAATTAGGGTTTTTAACCAATCTTGTGCTTCCAATAAGTGATTTTGTGTCATTGGTTGAACATTTAGGTCATTTTCGTCCTCCCTAGGCCTATTCTAATCCAATTAGGGTTTTTAGCCAATCTTGTGCATCCAATAAGTGCATTTGTGTCATTGGTTGAACATTTAGGTCATTTTCGTCCTCCCTAGGCTTATTCTAATCCAAATAGGGTTTTTAACTAATCTTGTGCATCCAATAAGTGATTTTGTGTCATTGGTTGAACATTTAGGTCATTGTCGTCCTCAATAGGCTTGTTCGAATCCAATTAGGGTTTTTAACCAATCTTCTGCATCCAATAAGTGCGTTTGTGTCATTGGTTGAACATTTAGGTCATTTTCGTCCTCCCTAGGCCTATTCTAATCCAATTACGGTTTTTAACCAATCTTGTGCATCCAATAAGTGATTTTGTGTCATTGGTTGAACATTTAGGTCATTTTCGTCCTCCATAGGCTTATTCTAATCCAATTAGGGTTTTTAACCAATCTTCTGTATCCAATAAGTGCGTTTGTGTCATTGGTTGAACATTTAGGTCATTTTTCGTCCTCCCTAGGCTTATTCTCATCCAATTAGGGTTTTTAACCAATCTTGTGCATCCAATAAGTGATTTTGTGTCATTGGTTGAAAATTTAGGTCATTTTCGTCCTCAATAGGCTTATTCTAATCAAATTAGGGTTTTTAACCAATCTTCTGCATCCAATAAGTGCGTTTGTGTCATTGGTTGAACATTTAGGTCATTTTCGTCCTCCCTAGGCCTATTCTAATCCAATTACGGTTTTTAACCAATCTTGTGCATCCAATAAGTGATTTTGTGTAATTGGTTGAACATTTAGGTCATTTTCGTCCTCCATAGGCTTATTCTAATCCAATTAGGGTTTTTAACCAATTTTCTGCGTCCAATAAGTGCGTTTGTGTCATTGGTTGAACATTTAGGTCATTTTTCGTCCTCCCTAGGCTTATTCTAATCCAATTAGGGTTTTTAACCAATCTTGTGCATCCAATAAGTGATTTTGTGTCATTGGTTGAAAATTTAGGTCATTTTCGTCCTCAATAGGCTTATTCTAATCCAATTAGGATTTTTAAACAATCATCTGCATCCAATAAGTGCGTTTGTGTCATTGGTTGAACATTTAGGTCATTTTCGTCCTCCCTAGGCCTATTCTAATCCAATTACGGTTTTTAACCAATCTTGTGCTTCCAATAACTGATTTTGTGTCATTGGTTGAATATTTAGGTAATTTTTGTCCTCCCTAGGCTTATTCAAATCTAATTAGGGTTTTTAACCAATATTATGCATCCAATAAGTGCGTTTGTGTCATTGGTTGAACAAATTAGATCATTTTCGTCCTACCTAGGATTATTCAAATCCAATTAGGGTTTTTAACCAATCTTGTGCATCCAATAAGTGATTTTGTGTCTTTGGTTGAACATTTAGGTCGTTTTCGTCCTCCCTAGGCCTATTCTAATCCAATTATGGTTTTTAACCAATCTTGTGCATCCAATTAGTGATTTTCTATCATCGGTTGAACATTTAGGTCATTTTCGTCCACCCAAGGCTTATTCTAATCCAATTAGGGTTTTTAACCAATCTTGTGAATCCAATAAGTGATTTTGTGTCATTGGTTGAATAGTTAGGTCATTTTCGTCCTTCCAAGGCTTATTCTAATCCAATTACAAGTTTTAGCCAATCTTATGCATCCAATAAGTGTGTTTGTATCATTGGTTGAACATTTAGGTCATTTTCGTCCTCCCTAGGCCTATTCTAATCCAATTACGGTTTTTAACCAATCTTGTGCATCCAATGAGAGATTTTGTGTCATTGGTTGAACTTTTAGGTCATTTTCGTCCACCCACGGCTTATTCTAATCCAATTAGGGTTTTTAACCAATCTTGTGGATCCAATAATTGCGTTTGTGTCATTGGTTGAACATTTAGGTCATTTTCGTCCTCCCTAGGCCTATTCTAATCCAATTACGGTTTTTAACCAATCTTGTGCATCCAATAAGTGATTTTGTGTCATTGGTTGAACATTTAGGTCATTTTCGTCCTTCCTAGGCCTATTCTAATCCAATTACGGTTTTTAACCAATCTTGTGCATCCAAAAATTGATTTTGTGTCATTGGTTGAACATTTACGTCATTTTCGTCCTCCATAAGCTTATTCTAATCCAATTAGGATTTTTAACCAATCTTCTGCATCCAATAAGTGCATTTGTGTCATTGGTTGAACATTTAGGTCATTTTCGTCCTCCCTAGGCCTATTCTAACCCAATTACAGTTTTTAACCAATCTTGTGCATCCAATAATTGATTTTGTGTCATTGGTTGAACATTTAGGTCATTTTCGTCCTCCATAGGCTTATTCTAATCCAATTAGGGTTTTTAACCAATCTTCTGCATCCAATAAGTGCGTTTGTGTCATTGGTTGAACATTTAGGTCATTGTCTTCCTCCCTAGGCCTATTCTAATCCAATTACGGTTTTTAACCAATCTTGTGCATCCAATAAGTGATTTTGTGTCATTGGTTGAACATTTAGGTCATTTTCGTCCTCCATAGGCTTATTCTAATCCAATTAGGGTTTTTAACCAATCTTCTGCCTCCAATAAGTGCGTTTGTGTCATTGGTTGAACATTTAGGTCATTTTCGTCCTTAATAGGGTTATTCTAATCCAATTAGGGTTTTTAACCAATCTTCTGCATCCAATAAGTGCGTTTGTGTCATTGGTTGAACATTTAGGTCATTTTCGTCCTCCCTAAGCCTATTCTAATCCAATTACGGTTTTTAACTAATCTTGTGCTTCCAATAAGTGATTTTGTGTCTTTGGTTAAACATTTAAGTCATTTTCGTCCTCCCTATGCCTATTCTAATCTAATTACGGTTTTAACCAATCATGTGCATCCAATAAGTGATTTTCTGTCATCGGTTGAACATTTAGGTCCTTTTCATCCACCCAAGGCTTATTCTAATCCAATTAGGGTTTTTAACCAATCTTGTGAATCCAATAAGTGATTTTGTGTCATTGGTTGAATATTTAGGTCATTTTCGTCCTCCCAATGTTTATTCTAATCCATTTAGAGGTTCTAGCCAATCTTATGCATCCAATAAGTGCGTTTGTCTCATTGGTTGAACATTTAGGTCATTTTCGTCCTCCTTAGACTTATTCTAATCATATTAGTGTTTTTAACCAATTTTGTGTATGCAATAAGAGATTTTGTGTCATTGGTTGAACATTTAGGTCATTTTCGTCAACCCAAGGCTTATTCGAATCCAATTAGGGTTTTTAACCAATCTTGTGGATCCAATAAGTGCATTTTGTTCATTGGTTGAACATTTAGGTCATTTTCGTCCTCCTTAGGCTTATTCTAATCCAATTAGGGTTTTTAACCAATCTTGTGCATCCAATAAGTGATTTTGTGTCATTGGTTGAACATTTAGGTCATTTTCGTCCTCAATATGCTTATTCTAATTCAATTAGGGTTTTTAACCAATCTTCTGCATCCAATAAGTGCGTTTGTGTCATTGGTTGAAAATTTAGGTCATTTTCGCCCTCCCTAGGCCTATTCTAATCCAATTACGGTTTTTAACCAATCTTGTGCATCCAATAAGTGATTTTGTGTCATTGGTTGAACATTTAGGTCATTTTCGTCCTCCATAGGCTTATTCTAATCCAATTAGGGTTTTTAACCAATCTTCTGCATCCAATACGTGCGTTTATGTCATTGGTTGAACATTTAGGTCATTTTCGTCCTCCCTAGGCCTATTCTAATCCAATTACGGTTTTTAACTAATCTTGTGCTTCCAATAAGTGATTTTGTGTCATTGGTTGAACATTTAGGTCATTTTCGTCCACCCAAGGCTTATTCTAATCCAATTAGGGTTTTTAGCGAATCTTGTGCATCCAATAAGTGATTTTTGTGTCATTGGTTGAATATTTAGGTCATTTTTGTCCTCCCTAGGCTTATTCAAATCTAATTAGGGTTTTTAACCAATCTTATGCATCCAATAAGTGCGTTTGTGTCATTGGTTGAACATTTAGGTCATTTTCGTCCTCCTTAGGATTATTCAAATCCAAGTACGGTTTTTAACCAATCTTGTGCATCCAATAAGTGATTTTGTGTCATTGGTTGAACATTTAGGTCATTTTCGTCCTCAATAGGCTTATTCTAATCCAATTAGGGTTTTTAACCAATCTTTTGCATCCAATAAGTGCGTTTGTGTCATTGGTTGAACATTTAGGTCATTTTCGTCCTTCCTAGGCATATTCTAATCCAATTACGGTTTTTAACCAATGTTGTGCTTCCAATAAGAGATTTTGTGTCATTGGTTGAACATTTAGGTCATTTTCGTCAACCCAAGGCTTATTCGAATCCAATTAGGGTTTTTAACCAATCTTGTGGATCCAATAAGTGCATTTTGTTCATTGGTTGAACATTTAGGTCATTTTCGTCCTCCTTAGGCTTATTCTAATCCAATTAGGGTTTTTAACCAATCTTCTGCATCCAATAAGTGCGTTTGTGTCATTGGTTGAACATTTAGGTCATTTTCGTCCTCCCTAGGCCTATTCTAATCCAATTAGGGTTTTTAACCAATCTTGTGCATCCAATAAGTGATTTTGTGTCATTGGTTGAACATTTAGGTCATTTTCGTTCTCAATAGGGTTATTCTAATCCAATTAGGGTTTTTAACCAATCTTCTGCATCCAATAAGTGCGTTTGTGTCATTGGTTGAACATTTAGGTCATTTTCGTCCTCCCTACGCCTATTCTAATCCAATTATAGTTTTTAACTAATCTTGTGCTTCCAATAAGTGATTTTTTGTCATTGGTTGAACATGTAGGTCATTTTCGTCCACCCAAGGCTTATTCTAATCCAGTTAGGATTATTAGCCAATCTTGTGCATCCAATAAGTGATTTTTGTGTCATTGGTAGAATATTTAGGTCATTTTTTTCCTCCCTAGGCTTATTCAAATCTAATTAGGGTTTTTAACCAATCTTATGCATCCAATAAGTACGTTTGTGTCATTGGTTGAACATTTAGGTCATTTTCGTCCTCCCTAGGATTATTCAAATCCAGTTAGGGTTTTTAACGAATCTTGTGCATCCAATAAGTGATTTTGTGTCATCGGTTGAACATTTCGGTCATTTTCGTCCTCAATAGGTTTATTCTAATCCAATTAGGGTTTTTAACCAATATTCTTCATCCAATAAGTGCGTTTGTGTCATTGAATGAGCATTTAGGTCATTTTCGTCCTCCCAAGGCCTATTCTAATCCAATTAGGGTTTTTAACCAATCTTGTGCATCCAATAAGTGATTTTGTGTCATTGGTTGAACATTTAGGTCATTTTCGTCCTCAATAGGGTTATTCTAATCCAATTAGGGTTTTTAACCAATCTTCTGCATCCAATACGTGCGTTTGTGTCATTGGTTGAACATTTAGGTCATTTTCGTCCTCCCTAGGCCTATTCTAATCCAATTACGGTTTTTAACTAATCTTGTGCTTCCAATAAGTGATTTTGTGTCATTGGTTGAACATTTAGGTCATTTTCCTCCACCCAAGGCTTATTCTAATCCAATTAGGGTTTTTAGTCAATCTTGTGCATCCAATAAGTGATTTTTGTGCCATTGGTTGAATATTTAGGTCATTTTTGTCAACCCTAGGCTTATTGAAATCTAATTAAGGTTTTTAACCAATCGTATGCATCCAATAAGTGCGTTTGTGTCATTGGTTGAACATTTAGGTCATTTTCGTCCTCCCTAGGATTATTCAAATCCAAGTACGGTTTTTAACCAATCTTGTGCATCCAATAAGTGATTTTGTGTCATTGGTTGAACATTTAGGTCATTTTCGTCCTCAATAGGCTTATTCTAATCCAATTAGGGTTTTTAACCAATCTTCTGCATCCAATAAATGCGTTTGTGTCATTGGTTGAACATTTAGGTCATTTTTGTCCTCCCTAGGCCTATTCTAATCCAATTACGGTTTTTACCCAATCTTGTGCATCCAATAAGTGATTTTGTGTCATTGGTTGAACATTTAGGTCAATTTCGTCCTCCACAGGCTTATTCTAATCTAATTAGGGTTTTTAACCAATCTTCTGCATCCAATAAGTGTGTTTGTGTCATTGGTTGAACATTTAGGTCATTTTCGTCCTCCCTAGGCTTATTCTAATCCAAATAGGGTTTTTAACTAATCTTGTGCATCCAATAAGTGATTTTGTGTCATTGTTTGAACATTTAGGTCATTGTCGTCCTCAATAGGCGTATTCTAATCCAATTAGGGTTTTTAACCAATCTTCTGCATCCAATAAGTGCGTTTGTGTCATTGGTTGAACATTTAGGTCATTTTCGTCCTCCCTAGGCCTATTCTAATCCAATTACGGTTTTTAACCAATCTTGTGCATCCAATAAGTGATTTTGTGTCATTGGTTGAACATTTAGTTCATTTTTGTCCTCCATAGGCTTATTCTAATCCAATTAGGGTTTTTAACCAATCTTCTGCATCCAATAAGTGCGTTTGTGTCATTGGTTGAACATTAAGGTCATTTTCGTCCTCCCTAGGCTTATTCTAATCCAATTAGGGTTTTTAACCAATCTTGTGCATCCAATAAGTGATTTTGTGTCATTGGTTGAACATTTAGGTCATTTTCGTCCTCAATAGGCTTATTCTAATCCAATTAGGGTTTTTAACCAATCTTCTGCATCCAATAAGTGCGTTTGTGTCATTGGTTGAACATTTAGGTCATTTTCGTCCTCCCTACGCCTATTCTAATCCAATTATAGTTTTTAACTAATCTTGTGCTTCCAATAAGTGATTTTTTGTCATTGGTTGAACATGTAGGTCATTTTCGTCCACCCAAGGCTTATTCTAATCCAGTTAGGATTATTAGCCAATCTTGTGCATCCAATAAGTGATTTTTGTGTCATTGGTAGAATATTTAGGTCATTTTTTTCCTCCCTAGGCTTATTCAAATCTAATTAGGGTTTTTAACCAATCTTATGCATCCAATAAGTACGTTTGTGTCATTGGTTGAACATTTAGGTCATTTTCGTCCTCCCTAGGATTATTCAAATCCAGTTAGGGTTTTTAACCAATCTTGTGCATCCAATAAGTGATTTTGTGTCATCGGTTGAACATTTCGGTCATTTTCGTCCTCAATAGGTTTATTCTAATCCAATTAGGGTTTTTAACCAATCTTTTTCATCCAATAAGTGCGTTTGTGTCATTGAATGAGCATTTAGGTCATTTTCGTCCTCCCTAGACCTATTCTAATCCAATTAGGGTTTTTAACCAATCTTGTGCATCCAATAAGTGATTTTGTGTCATTGGTTGAACATTTAGGTCATTTTCGTCCTCAATAGGGTTATTCTAATCCAATTAGGGTTTTTAACCAATCTTCTGCATCCAATACGTGCGTTTGTGTCATTGGTTGAACATTTAGGTCATTTTCGTCCTCCCTAGGCCTATTCTAATCCAATTACGGTTTTTAACTAATCTTGTGCTTCCAATAAGTGATTTTGTGTCATTGGTTGAACATTTAGGTCATTTTCGTCCACCCAAGGCTTATTCTAATCCAATTAGGGTTTTTAGCGAATCTTGTGCATCCAATAAGTGATTTTTTTGTCATTGGTTGAATATTTAGGTCATTTTTGTCCTCCCTAGGCTTATTCAAATCTAATTAGGGTTTTTAACCAATCTTATGCATCCAATAAGTGCGTTTGTGTCATTGGTTGAACATTTAGGTCATTTTCGTCCTCCTTAGGATTATTCAAATCCAAGTACGGTTTTTAACCAATCTTGTGCATCGAATAAGTGATTTTGTGTCATTGGTTGAACATTTAGGTCATTTTCGTCCTCAATAGGCTTATTCTAATCCAATTAGGGTTTTTAACCAATCTTCTGCATCCAATAAGTGCGTTTGTGTCATTGGTTGAACATTTAGGTCATTTTCGTCCTTCCTAGGCATATTCTAATCCAATTACGGTTTTTAACCAATGTTGTGCTTCCAATAAGTGATTTTTGTGTCATTGGTTGAACATTTAGGTCATTTTCGTCCTCCCTAGGCCTATTCTAATCTAATTACGGTTTTTAACCAATCTTGTGCATCCAATAAGTGATTTTGTGTCATTGGTTGAACATTTAGGTCATTTTCGTCCTCCATAGGCTTATTGTATTCCAATTAGGGTTTTTAACCAATCTTCTGCATCCAATAAGTGCGTTTGTGTCATTGGTTGAACATTTAGGTCATTTTCGTCCTCCCTAGGCCTATTCTAATCCAATTAGGGTTTTTAACCAATCTTGTGCATCCAATAAGTGATTTTGTGTCATTGGTTGAACATTTAGGTCATTTTCGTTCTCAATAGGGTTATTCTAATCCAATTAGGGTTTTTAACCAATCTTCTGCATCCAATAAGTGCGTTTGTGTCATTGGTTGAACATTTAGGTCATTTTCGTCCTCCCTACGCCTATTCTAATCCAATTATAGTTTTTAACTAATCTTGTGCTTCCAATAAGTGATTTTTTGTCATTGGTTGAACATGTAGGTCATTTTCGTCCACCCAAGGCTTATTCTAATCCTGTTAGGATTATTAGCCAATCTTGTGCATCCAATAAGTGATTTTTGTGTCATTGGTAGAATATTTAGGTCATTTTTTTCCTCCCTAGGCTTATTCAAATCTAATTAGGGTTTTTAACCAATCTTATGCATCCAATAAGTACGTTTGTGTCATTGGTTGAACATTTAGGTCATTTTCGTCCTCCCTAGGATTATTCAAATCCAGTTAGGGTTTTTAACCAATCTTGTGCATCCAATAAGTGATTTTGTGTCATCGGTTGAACATTTCGGTCATTTTCGTCCTCAATAGGTTTATTCTAATCCAATTAGGGTTTTTAACCAATCTTCTTCATCCAATAAGTGCGTTTGTGTCATTGAATGAGCATTTAGGTCATTTTCGTCCTCCCTAGGCCTATTCTAATCCAATTAGGGTTTTTAACCAATCTTGTGCATCCAATAAGTGATTTTGTGTCATTGGTTGAACATTTAGGTCATTTTCGTCCTCAATAGGGTTATTCTAAAACAATTAGGGTTTTTAACCAATCTTCTGCATCCAATACGTGCGTTTGTGTCATTGGTTGAACATTTAGGTCATTTTCGTCCTCCCTAGGCCTATTCTAATCCAATTACGGTTTTTAACTAATCTTGTGCTTCCAATAAGTGATTTTGTGTCATTGGTTGAACATTTAGGTCATTTTCGTCCACCCAAGGCTTATTCTAATCCAATTAGGGTTTTTAGCCAATCTTGTGCATCCAATAAGTGATTTTTGTGTCATTGGTTGAATATTTAGGTCATTTTTGTCCACCCTAGGCTTATTGAAATCTAATTAGGGTTTTTAACCGATCTTATGCATCCAATAAGTGCGTTTGTGTCATTGGTTGAACATTTAGGTCATTTTCGTCCTCCCTAGGATTATTCAAATCCAAGTACGGTTTTTAACCAATCTTGTGCATCCAATAAGAGATTTTGTGTCATTGGTTGAACATTTAGGTCATTTTCGTCCTCAATAGGCTTATTGTAATCCAATTAGGGTTTTTAACCAATCTTCTGCATCCAATAAATGCGTTTGTGTCATTGGTTGAACATTTAGGTCATTTTCGTCCTCCCTAGGCCTATTCTAATCCAATTACGGTTTTTAACCAATCTTGTGCATCCAATAAGTGATTTTGTGTCATTGGTTGAACATTTAGGTCAATTTCGTCCTCCACAGGCTTATTCTAATCTAATTGGGGTTTTTAACCAATCTTCTGCAATTAATAAGTGTGTTTGTGTCATTGGTTGAACATTTAGGTCATTTTCGTCCTCCCTAGGCTTATTCTAATCCAATTAGGGTTTTTAACCAATCTTGTGCTTCCAATAAGTGATTTTGTGTCATTGGTTGAACATTTAGGTCATTTTCGTCCTCCCTAGGCCTATTCTAATCCAATTAGGGTTTTTAGCCAATCTTGTGCATCCAATAAGTGCATTTGTGTCATTGGTTGAACATTTAGGTCATTTTCGTCCTCCCTAGGCTTATTCTAATCCAAATAGGGTTTTTAACTAATCTTGTGCATCCAATAAGTGATTTTGTGTCATTGGTTGAACATTTAGGTCATTGTCGTCCTCAATAGGCTTGTTCGAATCCAATTAGGGTTTTTAACCAATCTTCTGCATCCAATAAGTGCGTTTGTGTCATTGGTTGAACATTTAGGTCATTTTCGTCCTCCCTAGGCCTATTCTAATCCAATTACGGTTTTTAACCAATCTTGTGCATCCAATAAGTGATTTTGTGTCATTGGTTGAACATTTAGGTCATTTTCGTCCTCCATAGGCTTATTCTAAACCAATTAGGGTTTTTAACCAATCTTCTGCATCCAATAAGTGCGTTTGTGTCATTGGTTGAACATTTAGGTCATTTTCGTCCTCCCTAGGCCTATTCTAATCCAATTACGGTTTTTAACCAATCTTGTGCATCCAATAAGTGATTTTGTGTCATTAGTTGAAAATTTAGGTGATTTTCGTCCTCCATAAGCTTATTCTAATCCAATTACGGTTTTTAACCAATCTTCTGCATCCAATAAGTGCGTTTGTGTCATTGGTTGAACATTTAGGTCATTTTCGTCCTCCCTAGGCCTATTCTAATCCATTTACTGTTTTTAACCAATCTTGTGCATCCAATAAGTGATTTTGTGTCATTAGTTGAACATTTAGGTCATTTTTGTCCTCCATAAGCTTATTCTAATCCAATTAGGGTTTTTAACCAATCTTCTGCATCCAATAAGTGCGTTTGTGTCATTGGTTGAACATTTAGGTCATTTTCGTCCTCCCTAGGCCTATTCTAATCCAATTACGGTTTTTAACCAATCTTGTGCATCCAATAAGTGATTTTGTGTCATTGGTTGAACATTTAGGTCATTTTCGTCCTCAATAGGCTTATTCTAATCCAATTAGGGTTTTTAACGAATCTTATGCATCCAATAAGTGCGTTTGTGTCATTGGTTGAACATTTAGGTCATTTTCGTCCTCCCTAGGCCTATTCTAATCCAATTAGGGTTTTTAACCAATCTTGTGCATCCAATAAGTGATTTTGTGTCATTGGTTGAACATTTAGGTCATTTTCGTCCTCAATAGGGTTATTCTAATCCAATTAGGGTTTTTAACCAATCTTCTGCATCCAATACGTGCGTTTGTGTCATTGGTTGAACATTTAGGTCATTTTCGTCCTCCCTAGGCCTATTCTAATCCAATTACGGTTTTTAACTAATCTTGTGCTTCCAATAAGTGATTTTGTGTCATTGGTTGAACATTTAGGTCATTTTCGTCCACCCAAGGCTTATTCTAATCCAATTAGGGTTTTTAGCCAATCTTGTGCATCCAATAAGTGATTTTTGTGTCATTGGTTGAATATTTAGGTCATTTTTGTCCACCCTAGGCTTATTGAAATCTAATTAGGGTTTTTAACCGATCTTATGCATCCAATAAGTGCGTTTGTGTCATTGGTTGAACATTTAGGTCATTTTCGTCCTCCCTAGGATTATTCAAATCCAAGTACGGTTTTTAACCAATCTTGTGCATCCAATAAGTGATTTTGTGTCATTGGTTGAACATTTAGGTCATTTTCGTCCTCAATAGGCTTATTGTAATCCAATTAGGGTTTTTAACCAATCTTCTGCATCCAATAAATGCGTTTGTGTCATTGGTTGAACATTTAGGTCATTTTCGTCCTCCCTAGGCCTATTCTAATCCAATTACGGTTTTTAACCAATCTTGTGCATCCAATAAGTGATTTTGTGTCATTGGTTGAACATTTAGGTCAATTTCGTCCTCCACATGCTTATTCTAATCTAATTGGGGTTTTTAACCAATCTTCTGCATCCAATAAGTGTGTTTGTGTCATTGGTTGAACATTTAGGTCATTTTCGTCCTCCCTAGGCTTATTCTAATCCAATTAGGGTTTTTAACCAATCTTGTGCTTCCAATAAGTGATTTTGTGTCATTGGTTGAACATTTAGGTCATTTTCGTCCTCCCTAGGCCTATTCTAATCCAATTAGGGTTTTTAGCCAATCTTGTGCATCCAATAAGTACATTTGTGTCATTGGTTGAACATTTAGGTCATTTTCGTCCTCCCTAGGCTTATTCTAATTCAAATAGGGTTTTTAACTAATCTTGTGCATCCAATAAGTGATTTTGTGTCATTGTTTGAACATTTAGGTCATTGTCGTCCTCAATAGGCTTATTCTAATCCAATTAGGGTTTTTAACCAATCTTCTGCATCCAATAAGTGCGTTTGTGTCATTGGTTGAACATTTAGGTCATTTTCGTCCTCCCTAGGCCTATTCTAATCCAATTACGGTTTTTAACCAATCTTGTGCATCCAATAAGTGATTTTGTGTCATTGGTTGAACATTTAGGTCATTTTCGTCCTCCCTAGGCCTATTCTAATCCAATTAGGGTTTTTAGCCAATCTTGTGCATCCAATAAGTGCATTTGTGTCATTGGTTGAACATTTAGGTCATTTTCGTCCTCCCTAGGCTTATTCTAATCCAAATAGGGTTTTTAACTAATCTTGTGCATCCAATAAGTGATTTTGTGTCATTGTTTGAACATTTAGGTCATTGTCGTCCTCAATAGGCGTATTCTAATCCAATTAGGGTTTTTAACCAATCTTCTGCATCCAATAAGTGCGTTTGTGTCATTGGTTGAACATTTAGGTCATTTTCGTCCTCCCTAGGCTTATTCTAATCCAATTAGGGTTTTTAACCAATCTTGTGCTTCCAATAAGTGATTTTGTGTCATTGGTTGAACATTTAGGTCATTTTCGTCCTCCCTAGGCCTATTCTAATCCAATTAGGGTTTTTAGCCAATCTTGTGCATCCAATAAGTGCATTTGTGTCATTGGTTGAACATTTAGGTCATTTTCGTCCTCCCTAGGCTTATTCTAATCCAAATAGGGTTTTTAACTAATCTTGTGCATCCAATAAGTGATTTTGTGTCATTGGTTGAACATTTAGGTCATTGTCGTCCTCAATAGGCTTATTCGAATCCAATTAGGGTTTTTAACCAATCTTCTGCATCCAATAAGTGCGTTTGTGTCATTGGTTGAACATTTAGGTCATTTTTGTCCTCCCTAGGCCTATTCTAATCCAATTACGGTTTTTAACCAATCTTGTGCATCCAATAAGTGATTTTGTGTCATTGGTTGAACATTTAGGTCATTTTCGTCCTCCATAGGCTTATTCTAATCCAATTAGGGTTTTTAACCAATCTTCTGCATCCAATAATTGCGTTTGTGTCATTGGTTGAACATTTAGGTCATTGTCGTCCTCCCTAGGCCTATTCTAATCCAATTACGGTTTTTAACCAATCTTGTGCATCCAATAAGTGATTTTGTGTCATTGGTTGAACATTTAGGTCATTTTCGTCCTCCATAAGCTTATTCTAATCCAATTAGGGTTTTTAACCAATCTTCTACATCCAATAAGCGCGTTTGTGTCATTGGTTGAACATTTAGGTCATTTTCGTCCTCCCTAGGATTATTCAAATCCAATTAGGGTTTTTAACCAATCATGTGCATCCAATAAGTGATTTTGTGTCATTGGTTGAACATTTAAATATTTTCGTCGTCAATATGCTTATTCTAATCCAATTAGGGTTTTTAACCAATCTTCTGCATCTAGTAAGTGCGTTTGTGTCACTGGTTGAACATTTAGGTCATTGTCGTCCATCCTAGGCCTATTCTAATCCAATTACGGTTTTTAACCAATCTTGTGCATCCAATAAGTGATTTTGTGTCATTGGTTGAACATTTAGGTCATTTTCGTCCTCCATAGGCTTATTCTAATCCAATTAGGGTTTTTAACCAATCTTCTGCATCCAATAAGTGCGTTTGTGTCATTGGTTGAACATTTAGGTCATTGTCTTCCTCCCTAGGCCTATTCTAATCCAATTACGGTTTTTAACCAATCTTGTGCATCCAATAAGTGATTTTGTGTCATTGGTTGAACATTTAGGTCATTTTCGTCCTCCATAGGCTAATTCTAATCCAATTAGGGTTTTTAACCAATCTTCTGCATCCAATAAGTGCGTTTGTGTCATTCGTTGAACATTTAGGTCATTTTCGTCCTCCCTAGGCCTATTCTAATCCAATTACGGTTTTTAACCAATCTTGTGCATCCAATAAGTGATTTTGTGTCATTGGTTGAACATTTAGGTCATTTTCGTCCTCCATAGGCTTATTCTAATCCAATTAGGGTTTTTAACCAATCTTCTGCATCCAATAAGTGCGTTTGTGTCATTGGTTGAACATTTAGGTCATTTTCGTCCTCCTTAGGCTTATTCTAATCCAATTAGGGTTTTTAACCAATCTTGTGCATCCAATAAGTGATTTTGTGTCATTGGTTGAACATTTAGGTCATTTTCGTCCTCAATATGCTTATTCTAATTCAATTAGGGTTTTTAACCAATCTTCTGCATCCAATAAGTGCGTTTGTGTCATTGGTTGAAAATTTAGGTCATTTTCGTCCTCCCTAGGTCTATTCTAATCCAATTACAGTTTTTAACCAATCTTGTGCATCCAATAAGTGATTTTGTGTCATTGGTTGAACATTTAGGTCATTTTCGTCCTCCATAGGCTAATTCTAATTCAATTAGGGTTTTTAACCAATCTTCTGCATCCAAAAAGTGCGTTTGTGTCATTGGTTGAACATTTAAGTCATTTTCGTCCTCCCTAGGCCTATTCAAATTCAATTACGGTTTTTAACTAATCTTGTGCTTCCAATAAGTGATTTTGTGTCATTGGTTGAACATTTAGGTCATTTTCGTCATCCATAGGCTTATTCTAATCCAATTAGGGTTTTTAACCAATCTTCTGCATCCAATAAGTGCGTTTGTGTCATTGGTTGAACATTTAGGTCATTTTCGTCCTCCCTAGGCCTATTCAAATCCAATAGGGTTTTTAACCAATCTTGTGCATCCAATAAGTGATTTTGTGTCTTTGGTTAAACATTCAGGTCATTTTCGTCCTCCCTATGCCTATTCTAATCTAATTACGGTTTTAACCAATCATGTGCATCCAATAAGTGATTTTCTGTCATCGGTTGAACATTTAGGTCCTTTTCATCCACCCAAGGCTTATTCTAATCCAATTAGGGTTTTTAACCAATCTTGTGAATCCAATAAGTGATTTTGTGTCATTGGTTGAATATTTAGGTCATTTTCGTCCTCCCAATGTTTATTCTAATCCAATTAGAGGTTTTAGCCAATCTTATGCATCCAATAAGTGCGTTTGTCTCATTGGTTGAACATTTAGGTCATTTTCGTCCTCCTTAGACTTATTCTAATCATATTAGTGTTTTTAACCAATTTTGTGTATGCAATAAGAGATTTTGTGTCATTGGTTGAACATTAAGGTCATTTTCGTCAACCCAAGGCTTATTCGAATCCAATTAGGGTTTTTAACCAATCTTGTGGATCCAATAAGTGCATTTTGTTCATTGGTTGAACATTTAGGTCATTTTCGTCCTCCTTAGGCTTATTCTAATCCAATTACAGTTTTTAACCAATCTTGTGCATCCAATAAGTGATTTTGTGTCATTGGTTGAACATTTAGGTCATTTTCGTCCTCCATCGGCTTATTCTAATCCAATTAGGGTTTTTAACCAATCTTCTGCATCCAATTAGTGCGTTTGTGTCATTGGTTGAACATTTAGGTCATTTTCGTCCTCCCTAGGCTTATTCTAATCCAATTAGGGTTTTTAACCAATCTTGTGCATCCAATAAGTGATTTTTTGTCATTGGTTGATCATTTAGGTCATTTTCGTCCTCAATAGGCTTATTCTAATCCAATTAGGGTTTTTAACCAATCTTCTGCATCCAATAAGTGCGATTGTGTCATTGGTTGAATATTTAGGTCATTTTCGTCCTCCCTAGGCCTATTCTAATCCAATTACGATTTTTAACCAATCTTGTGCATCCAATAAGTGATTTTGTGTCATTGGTTGAACATTTAGGTCATTTTCGTCCTCCCTAGGCTTATTCTAATCCATTTAGGGTTTTTAACCAATCTTGTGCATCCAATAAGTGATTTTGTGTCATTGGTTGAACATTAGGTCATTTTCGTCCTCAATAGGGTTATTCTAATCCAATTAGGGTTTTTAACCAATCTTCTGCATCCAATACGTGCGTTTGTGTCATTGGTTGAACATTTAGGTCATTTTCGTCCTCCCTAGGCCTATTCTAATCCAATTACGGTTTTTAACTAATCTTGTGCTTCCAATAAGTGATTTTGTGTCATTGGTTGAACATTTAGGTCATTTTCGTCCACCCAAGGCTTATTCTAATCCAATTAGGGTTTTTAGCCAATCTTGTGCATCCAATAAGTGATTTTTGTGTCATTGGTTGAATATTTAGGTCATTTTTGTCCACCCTAGGCTTATTGAAATCTAATTAGG
>JBBPBP010000001.1:35407034-35432352 GCA_037974735.1 Cicer chorassanicum
CATCCAATAAGTGCGTTTGTGTCATTGGTTGAACATTTAGGTCATTTTCGTCCTCCCTAGGCCTATTCAAATCCAATTAGGGTTTTTAACCAATCTTGTGCATCCAATAAGTGATTTTGTGTCTTTGGTTAAACATTCAGGTCATTTTCGTCCTCCCTATGCCTATTCTAATCTAATTACGGTTTTAACCAATCATGTGCATCCAATAAGTGATTTTCTGTCATCGGTTGAACATTAGGGTCCTTTTCATCCACCCAAGGCTTATTCTAATCCAATTAAGGTTTTTAACCAATCTTGTGAATCCAATAAGTGATTTTGTGTCATTGGTTGAACATTTAGGTCATTTTCGTCCTCCCTAGGCCTATTCTAATCTAATTACGGTTTTTAACCAATCTTGTGCATCCAATAAGTGATTTTGTGTCATTGGTTGAACATTTAGGTCATTTTCGTCCACCCAAGGCTTATTCTAATCCAATTAGGGTTTTTAGCCAATCTTGTGCATCCAATAAGTGATTTTTGTGTCATTGGTTGAATATTTAGGTCATTTTTGTCCACCCTAGGCTTATTGAAATCTAATTAGGGTTTTTAACCGATCTTATGCATCCAATAAGTGCGTTTGTGTCATTGGTTGAACATTTAGGTCATTTTCGTCCTCCCTAGGATTATTCAAATCCAAGTACGGTTTTTAACCAATCTTGTGCATCCAATAAGAGATTTTGTGTCATTGGTTGAACATTTAGGTCATTTTCGTCCTCAATAGGCTTATTGTAATCCAATTAGGGTTTTTAACCAATCTTCTGCATCCAATAAATGCGTTTGTGTCATTGGTTGAACATTTAGGTCATTTTCGTCCTCCCTAGGCCTATTCTAATCCAATTACGGTTTTTAACCAATCTTGTGCATCCAATAAGTGATTTTGTGTCATTGGTTGAACATTTAGGTCAATTTCGTCCTCCACAGGCTTATTCTAATCTAATTGGGGTTTTTAACCAATCTTCTGCAATTAATAAGTGTGTTTGTGTCATTGGTTGAACATTTAGGTCATTTTCGTCCTCCCTAGGCTTATTCTAATCCAATTAGGGTTTTTAACCAATCTTGTGCTTCCAATAAGTGATTTTGTGTCATTGGTTGAACATTTAGGTCATTTTCGTCCTCCCTAGGCCTATTCTAATCCAATTAGGGTTTTTAGCCAATCTTGTGCATCCAATAAGTGCATTTGTGTCATTGGTTGAACATTTAGGTCATTTTCGTCCTCCCTAGGCTTATTCTAATTCAAATAGGGTTTTTAACTAATCTTGTGCATCCAATAAGTGATTTTGTGTCATTGTTTGAACATTTAGGTCATTTTCGTCCTCAATAGGCTTATTCTAATCCAATTAGGGTTTTTAACCAATCTTCTGCATCCAATAAGTGCGTTTGTGTCATTGGTTGAACATTTAGGTCATTTTCGTCCTCCCTAGGCCTATTCTAATCTAATTACGGTTTCTAACCAATCTTGTGCTTCCAATAAGTGATTTTGTTTCATTGGTTGAACATTTAGGTCATTTTCGTCCTCCTTAGGCTTATTGTAATCCAATTAGGGTTTTTAACCAATCTTCTGCATCCAATAAGTGTGTTTGTGTCATTGGTTGAACATTTAGGTCATTTTCGTCCTCCCTAGGCCTATTCTAATCCAATTAGGGTTTTTAACCAATCTTGTGCATCCAATAAGTGATTTTGTGTCATTGGTTGAACATTTAGGTCATTTTCGTCCTCAATAGGGTTATTCTAATCCAATTAGGGTTTTTAACCAATCTTCTGCATCCAATAAGTGCGTTTGTGTCATTGGTTGAACATTTAGGTCATTTTCGTCCTCCCTAAGCCTATTCTAATCCAATTATAGATTTTAACTAATCTTGTGCTTCCAATAAGTGATTTTGTGTCATTTGTTGAACATGTAGGTCATTTTCGTCCACCCAAGGCTTATTCTAATCTAATTAGGATTATTAGCCAATCTTGTGCATCCAATAAGTGATTTTTGTGTCATTGGTAGAATATTTAGGTCATTTTTTTCCTCCCTAGGCTTATTCAAATCTAATTAGGGTTTTTAACCAATCTTATGCATCCAATAAGTACGTTTGTGTCATTGGTTGAACATTTAGGTCATTTTCGTCCTCCCTAGGATTATTCAAATCCAGTTAGGGTTTTTAACCAATCTTGTGCATCCAATAAGTGATTTTGTGTCATCGGTTGAACATTTAGGTCATTTTCGTCCTCCATAGGCTTATTCTAATCCAATTAGGGTTTTTAACCAATCTTCTGCATCCAATAAGTGCGTTTGTGTCATTGGTTGAACATTTAGGTCATTTTCGTCCTCCATAGGCTTATTCTAATCCAATTAGGGTTTTTAACCAATCTTCTGCATCCAATAAGTGCGTTTGTGTCATTGGTTGAACATTTAGGTCATTTTCGTCCTCCCTAGGCCTATTCTAACCCAATTACAGTTTTTAACCAATCTTCTGCATCCAATAAGTGCGTTTGTGTCATTGGTTGAACATTTAGGTCATTTTCGTCCTCCCTAGGCCTATTCTAATCCAATTACGGTTTTTAACCAATCTTGTGCATCCAATAAGTGATTTTGTGTCATTGGTTGAACATTTAGGTCATTTTCGTCCTCAATAGGCTTATTCTAATCCAATTAGGGTTTTTAACCAATCTTCTGCATCCAATAAATGCGTTTGTGTCATTGGTTGAACATTTAGGTCATTTTCGTCCTCCCTAGGCCTATTCTAATCCAATTACGGTTTTTAACCAATCTTGTGCATCCAATAAGTGATTTTGTGTCATTGGTTGAACATTTAGGTCAATTTCGTCCTCCACAGGCTTATTCTAATCTAATTGGGGTTTTTAACCAATCTTCTGCATCCAATAAGTGTGTTTGTGTCATTGGTTGAACATTTAGGTCATTTTCGTCCTCCCTACGCTTATTCTAATCCAATTAGGGTTTTTAACCAATCTTGTGCTTCCAATAAGTGATTTTGTGTCATTGGTTGAACATTTAGGTCATTTTCGTCCTCCCTAGGCCTATTCTAATCCAATTAGGGTTTTTAGCCAATCTTGTGCATCCAATAAGTGCATTTGTGTCATTGGTTGAACATTTAGGTCATTTTCGTCCTCCCTAGGCTTATTCTAATTCAAATAGGGTTTTTAACTAATCTTGTGCATCCAATAAGTGATTTTGTGTCATTGTTTGAACATTTAGGTCATTTTCGTCCTCAATAGGCTTATTCTAATCCAATTAGGGTTTTTAACCAATCTTCTGCATCCAATAAGTGCGTTTGTGTCATTGGTTGAACATTTAGGTCATTTTCGTCCTCCCTAGGCTTATTCTAATCCAATTACGGTTTTTAACCAATCTTGTGCATCCAATAAGTGATTTTGTGTCATTGGTTGAACATTTAGGTCATTTTCGTCCTCCATAGGCTTATTCTAATCCAATTAGGGTTTTTAACCAATCTTCTGCCTCCAATAAGTGCGTTTGTGTCATTGGTTGAACATTTAGGTCATTTTCGTCCTTAATAGGGTTATTCTAATCCAATTAGGGTTTTTAACCAATCTTCTGCATCCAATAAGTGCGTTTGTGTCATTGGTTGAACATTTAGGTCATTTTCGTCCTCCCTAAGCCTATTCTAATCCAATTACGGTTTTTAACTAATCTTGTGCTTCCAATAAGTGATTTTGTGTCTTTGGTTAAACATTTAGGTCATTTTCGTCCTCCCTATGCCTATTCTAATCTAATTACGGTTTTAACCAATCATGTGCATCCAATAAGTGATTTTCTGTCATCGGTTGAACATTTAGGTCATTTTCATCCACCCAAGGCTTATTCTAATCCAATTAGGGTTTTTAACCAATCTTGTGAATCCAATAAGTGATTTTGTGTCATTGGTTGAATATTTAGGTCATTTTCGTCCTCCCAATGTTTATTCTAATCCAATTAGAGGTTTTAGCAAATCTTATGCATCCAATAAGTGCGTTTGTCTCATTGGTTGAACATTTAGGTCATTTTCGTCCTCCTTAGACTTATTCAAATCATATTAGTGTTTTTAACCAATCTTGTGTATCCAATAAGAGATTTTGTGTCATTGGTTGAACATTTAGGTCATTTTCGTCAACCCAAGGCTTATTCTAATCCAATTAGGGTTTTTAACCAATCTTGTGGATCCAATAAGTGCATTTTGTTCATTGGTTGAACATTTAGGTCATTTTCGTCCTCCTTAGGCTTATTCTAATCCAATTAGGGTTTTTAACCAATCTTGTGCATCCAATAAGTGATTTTGTGTCATTGGTTGAACATTTAGGTCATTTTCGTCCTCAATATGCTTATTCTAATTCAATTAGGGTTTTTAACCAATCTTCTGCATCCAATAAGTGCGTTTGTGTCATTGGTTGAAAATTTAGGTCATTTTCGCCCTCCCTAGGCCTATTCTAATCCAATTACGGTTTTTAACCAATCTTGTGCATCCAATAAGTGATTTTGTGTCATTGGTTGAACATTTAGGTCATTTTCGTCCTCCATAGGCTTATTCTAATCCAATTAGGGTTTTTAACCAATCTTCTGCATCCAATAAGTGATTTTGTGTCATTGGTTGAACATTTAGGTCATTTTCGTCCTCCATAGGATTATTCTAATCAAATTAGGGTTTTTAACCGATCTTCTACATCCAATAAGTGCGTTTGTGTCATTGGTTGAACATATAGAACATTTTCGTCCTCCCTAGGCCTATTGTAATCCAATTACGGTTTTTAACCAATCTTGTGCATCCAATAAGTGATTTTGTGTCATTAGTTGAACATTTAGGTCATTTTCGTCCTCCATAAGCTTATTCTAATCCAATTAAGGTTTTTAACCAATCTTCTGCATCCAATAAGTGCGTTTGTGTCATTGGTTGAACATTTAGGTCATTTTCGTCCTCCCTAGGCCTATTCTAATCCAATTAGGGTTTTTAACCAATCTTGTGCATCCAATAAGTGATTTTGTGTCATTGGTTGAACATTTAGGTCATTTTCGTTCTCAATAGGGTTATTCTAATCCAATTAGGGTTTTTAACCAATCTTCTGCATCCAATAAGTGCGTTTGTGTCATTGGTTGAACATTTAGGTCATTTTCGTCCTCCCTACGCCTATTCTAATCCAATTATAGTTTTTAACTAATCTTGTGCTTCCAATAAGTGATTTTTTGTCATTGGTTGAACATGTAGGTCATTTTCGTCCACCCAAGGCTTATTCTAATCCAGTTAGGATTATTAGCCAATCTTGTGCATCCAATAAGTGATTTTTGTGTCATTGGTAGAATATTTAGGTCATTTTTTTCCTCCCTAGGCTTATTCAAATCTAATTAGGGTTTTTAACCAATCTTATGCATCCAATAAGTACGTTTGTGTCATTGGTTGAACATTTACGTCATTTTCGTCCTCCCTAGGATTATTCAAATCCAGTTAGGGTTTTTAACCAATCTTGTGCATCCAATAAGTGATTTTGTGTCATCGGTTGAACATTTCGGTCATTTTCGTCCTCAATAGGTTTATTCTAATCCAATTAGGGTTTTTAACCAATATTCTTCATCCAATAAGTGCGTTTGTGTCATTGAATGAGCATTTAGGTCATTTTCGTCCTCCCTAGGCCTATTCTAATCCAATTAGGGTTTTTAACCAATCTTGTGCATCCAATAAGTGATTTTGTGTCATTGGTTGAACATTTAGGTCATTTTCGTCCTCAATAGGGTTATTCTAATCCAATTAGGGTTTTTAACCAATCTTCTGCATCCAATACGTGCGTTTGTGTCATTGGTTGAACATTTAGGTCATTTTCGTCCTCCCTAGGCCTATTCTAATCCAATTACGGTTTTTAACTAATCTTGTGCTTCCAATAAGTGATTTTGTGTCATTGGTTGAACATTTAGGTCATTTTCGTCCACCCAAGGCTTATTCTAATCCAATTAGGGTTTTTAGTCAATCTTGTGCATCCAATAAGTGATTTTTGTGCCATTGGTTGAATATTTAGGTCATTTTTGTCAACCCTAGGCTTATTGAAATCTAATTAAGGTTTTTAACCAATCTTATGCATCCAATAAGTGCGTTTGTGTCATTGGTTGAACATTTAGGTCATTTTCGTCCTCCCTAGGATTATTCAAATCCAAGTACGGTTTTTAACCAATCTTGTGCATCCAATAAGTGATTTTGTGTCATTGGTTGAACATTTAGGTCATTTTCGTCCTCAATAGGCTTATTCTAATCCAATTAGGGTTTTTAACCAATCTTCTGCATCCAATAAATGCGTTTGTGTCATTGGTTGAACATTTAGGTCATTTTTGTCCTCCCTAGGCCTATTCTAATCCAATTACGGTTTTTACCCAATCTTGTGCATCCAATAAGTGATTTTGTGTCATTGGTTGAACATTTAGGTCAATTTCGTCCTCCACAGGCTTATTCTAATCTAATTAGGGTTTTTAACCAATCTTCTGCATCCAATAAGTGTGTTTGTGTCATTGGTTGAACATTTAGGTCATTTTCGTCCTCCCTAGGCTTATTCTAATCCAATTAGGGTTTTTAACCAATCTTGTGCTTCCAATAAGTGATTTTGTGTCATTGGTTGAACATTTAGGTCATTTTCGTCCTCCCTAGGCCTATTCTAATCCAATTAGGGTTTTTAGCCAATCTTGTGCATCCAATAAATGCATTTGTGTCATTGGTTGAACATTTAGGTTATCTTCGTCCTCCCTAGGCTTATTCTAATCCAAATAGGGTTTTTAACTAATCTTGTGCATCCAATAAGTGATTTTGTGTCATTGTTTGAACATTTAGGTCATTGTCGTCCTCAATAGGCGTATTCTAATCCAATTAGGGTTTTTAACCAATCTTCTGCATCCAATAAGTGCGTTTGTGTCATTGGTTGAACATTTAGGTCATTTTCGTCCTCCCTAGGCCTATTCTAATCCAATTACGGTTTTTAACCAATCTTGTGCATCCAATAAGTGATTTTGTGTCATTGGTTGAACATTTAGGTCATTTTCGTCCTCCATAGGCTTATTCTAATCCAATTAGGGTTTTTAACCAATCTTCTGCATCCAATAAGTGCGTTTGTGTCATTGGCTGAACATTTAGGTCATTTTCGTCCTCCCTAGGCTTATTCTAATCCAATTAGGGTTTTTAACCAATCTTGTGCATCCAATAAGTGATTTTGTGTCATTGGTTGAACATTTAGGTCATTTTCGTCCTCAATAGGGTTATTATAATCCAATTAGGGTTTTTAACCAATCTTCTGCATCCAATAAGTGCGTTTGTGTCATTGGTTGAACATTTAGGTCATTTTCGTCCTCCCTAAGCCTATTCTAATCCAATTACGGTTTTTAACTAATCTTGTGCTTCCAATAAGTGATTTTGTGTCTTTGGTTAAACATTTAGGTCATTTTCGTCCTCCCTATGCCTATTCTAATCTAATTACGGTTTTAACCAATCATGTGCATCCAATAAGTGATTTTCTGTCATCGGTTGAACATTTAGGTCATTTTCATCCACCCAAGGCTTATTCTAATCCAATTAGGGTTTTTAACCAATCTTGTGAATCCAATAAGTGATTTTGTGTCATTGGTTGAATATTTAGGTCATTTTCGTCCTCCCAATGTTTATTCTAATCCAATTAGAGGTTTTAGCAAATCTTATGCATCCAATAAGTGCGTTTGTCTCATTGGTTGAACATTTAGGTCATTTTCGTCCTCCTTAGACTTATTCAAATCATATTAGTGTTTTTAACCAATCTTGTGTATCCAATAAGAGATTTTGTGTCATTGGTTGAACATTTAGGTCATTTTCGTCAACCCAAGGCTTATTCTAATCCAATTAGGGTTTTTAACCAATCTTGTGGATCCAATAAGTGCATTTTGTTCATTGGTTGAACATTTAGGTCATTTTCGTCCTCCTTAGGCTTATTCTAATCCAATTAGGGTTTTTAACCAATCTTGTGCATCCAATAAGTGATTTTGTGTCATTGGTTGAACATTTAGGTCATTTTCGTCCTCAATATGCTTATTCTAATTCAATTAGGGTTTTTAACCAATCTTCTGCATCCAATAAGTGTGTTTGTGTCATTGGTTGAAAATTTAGGTCATTTTCGTCCTCCCTAGGTCTATTCTAATCCAATTACAGTTTTTAACCAATCTTGTGCATCCAATAAGTGATTTTGTGTCATTGGTTGAACATTTAGGTCATTTTCGTCCTCCATAGGCTAATTCTAATTCAATTAGGGTTTTTAACCAATCTTCTGCATCCAAAAAGTGCGTTTGTGTCATTGGTTGAACATTTAAGTCATTTTCGTCCTCCCTAGGACTATTCAAATTCAATTACGGTTTTTAACTAATCTTGTGCTTCCAATAAGTGATTTTGTGTCATTGGTTGAACATTTAGGTCATTTTCGTCATCCATAGGCTTATTCTAATCCAATTAGGGTTTTTAACCAATCTTCTGCATCCAATAAGTGCGTTTGTGTCATTGGTTGAACATTTAGGTCATTTTCGTCCTCCCTAGGCCTATTCAAATCCAATTAGGGTTTTTAACCAATCTTGTGCATCCAATAAGTGATTTTGTGTCTTTGGTTAAACATTCAGGTCATTTTCGTCCTCCCTATGCCTATTCTAATCTAATTACGGTTTTAACCAATCATGTGCATCCAATAAGTGATTTTCTGTCATCAGTTGAACATTAGGGTCCTTTTCATCCACCCAAGGCTTATTCTAATCCAATTAAGGTTTTTAACCAATCTTGTGAATCCAATAAGTGATTTTGTGTCATTGGTTGAACATTTAGGTCATTTTCGTCCTCCCTAGGCCTATTCTAATCTAATTACGGTTTTTAACCAATCTTGTGCATCCAATAAGTGATTTTGTGTCATTGGTTGAACATTTAGGTCATTTTCGTCCTCCATAGGCTTATTGTAATCCAATTAGGGTTTTTAACCAATCTTCTGCATCCAATAAGTGCGTTTGTGTCATTGGTTGAACATTTAGGTTATTTTCGTCCTCCCTAGGCCTATTCTAATCCAATTAGGGTTTTTAACCAATCTTGTGCATCCAATAAGTGATTTTGTGTCATTGGTTGAACATTTAGGTCATTTTCGTCCTCAATAGGGTTATTCTAATCCAATTAGGGTTTTTAACCAATCTTCTGCATCCAATAAGTGCGTTTGTGTCATTGGTTGAACATTTAGGTCATTTTCGTCCTCCCTAAGCCTATTCTAATCCAATTATAGATTTTAACTAATCTTGTGCTTCCAATAAGTGATTTTGTGTCATTTGTTGAACATGTAGGTCATTTTCGTCCACCCAAGGCTTATTCTAATCTAATTAGGATTATTAGCCAATCTTGTGCATCCAATAAGTGATTTTTGTGTCATTGGTAGAATATTTAGGTCATTTTTTTCCTCCCTAGGCTTATTCAAATCTAATTAGGGTTTTTAACCAATCTTATGCATCCAATAAGTACGTTTGTGTCATTGGTTGAACATTTAGGTCATTTTCGTCCTCCCTAGGATTATTCAAATCCAGTTAGGGTTTTTAACCAATCTTGTGCATCCAATAAGTGATTTTGTGTCATTGGTTGAACATTTAGGTCATTTTCGTCCTCAATAGGGTTATTCTAATCCAATTAGGGTTTTTAACCAATCTTCTGCATCCAATAAGTGCGTTTGTGTCATTGGTTGAACATTTAGGTCATTTTCGTCCTCCCTAAGCCTATTCTAATCCAATTACGGTTTTTAACTAATCTTGTGCTTCCAATAAGTGATTTTGTGTCTTTGGTTGAACATTTAGGTCATTTTCGTCCTCCATAGGCTTATTCTAATCTAATTAGGGTTTTTAACCAATCTTCTGCATCCAATAAGTGCGTTTGTGTCATTGGCTGAACATTTAGGTCATTTTCGTCCTCCTTAGGCTTATTCTAATCCAATTAGGGTTTTTAACCAATCTTGTGCATCCAATAAGTGATTTTGTGTCATTGGTTGAACATTTAGGTCATTTTCGTCCTCAATAGGGTTATTATAATCCAATTAGGGTTTTTAACCAATCTTCTGCATCCAATAAGTGCGTTTGTGTCATTGGTTGAACATTTAGGTCATTTTCGTCCTCCCTAAGCATATTCTAATCCAATTACGGTTTTTAACTAATCTTGTGCTTCCAATAAGTGATTTTGTGTCTTTGGTTAAACATTTAGGTCATTTTCGTCCTCCCTATGCCTATTCTAATCTAATTACGGTTTTAACCAATCATGTGCATCCAATAAGTGATTTTCTGTCATCGGTTGAACATTTAGGTCATTTTCATCCACCCAAGGCTTATTCTAATCCAATTAGGGTTTTTAACCAATCTTGTGAATCCAATAAGTGATTTTGTGTCATTGGTTGAATATTTAGGTCATTTTCGTCCTCCCAATGTTTATTCTAATCCAATTAGAGGTTTTAGCAAATCTTATGCATCCAATAAGTGCGTTTGTCTCATTGGTTGAACATTTAGGTAATTTTCGTCCTCCTTAGACTTATTCAAATAATATTAGTGTTTTTAACCAATCTTGTGTATCCAATAAGAGATTTTGTGTCATTGGTTGAACATTTAGGTCATTTTCGTCAACCCAAGTCTTATTCTAATCCAATTAGGGTTTTTAACCAATCTTGTGGATCCAATAAGTGCATTTTGTTCATTGGTTGAACATTTAGGTCATTTTCGTCCTCCTTAGGCTTATTCTAATCCAATTAGGGTTTTTAACCAATCTTGTGCATCCAATAAGTGATTTTGTGTCATTGGTTGAACATTTAGGTCATTTTCGTCCTCAATATGCTTATTCTAATTCAATTAGGGTTTTTAACCAATCTTCTGCATCCAATAAGTGCGTTTGTGTCATTGGTTGAAAATTTAGGTCATTTTCGTCCTCCCTAGGTCTATTCTAATCCAATTACAGTTTTTAACCAATCTTGTGCATCCAATAAGTGATTTTGTGTCATTGGTTGAACATTTAGGTCATTTTCGTCCTCCATAGGCTAATTCTAATTCAATTAGGGTTTTTAACCAATCTTCTGCATCCAATAAGTGCGTTTGTGTCATTGGTTGAACATTTAAGTCATTTTCGTCCTCCCTAGGCCTATTCAAATTCAATTACGGTTTTTAACTAATCTTGTGCTTCCAATAAGTGATTTTGTGTCATTGGTTGAACATTTAGGTCATTTTCGTCATCCATAGGCTTATTCTAATCCAATTAGGGTTTTTAACCAATCTTCTGCATCCAATAAGTGCGTTTGTGTCATTGGTTGAACATTTAGGTCATTTTCGTCCTCCCTAGGCCTATTCAAATCCAATTAGGGATTTTAACCAATCTTGTGCATCCAATAAGTGATTTTGTGTCTTTAGTTAAACATTCAGGTCATTTTCGTCCTCCCTATGCCTATTCTAATCTAATTACGGTTTTAACCAATCATGTGCATCCAATAAGTGATTTTCTGTCATCGGTTGAACATTAAGGTCCTTTTCATCCACCCAAGGCTTATTCTAATCCAATTAAGGTTTTTAACCAATCTTGTGAATCCAATAAGTGATTTTGTGTCATTGGTTGAACATTTAGGTCATTTTCGTCCTCCCTAGGCCTATTCTAATCTAATTACGGTTTTTAACCAATCTTGTGCGTCCAATAAGTGATTTTGTGTCATTGGTTGAACATTTAGGTCATTTTCGTCCTCCATAGGCTTATTGTAATCCAATTAGGGTTTTTAACCAATCTTCTGCATCCAATAAGTGCGTTTGTGTCATTGGTTGAACATTTAGGTCATTTTCGTCCTCCCTAGGCCTATTCTAATCCAATTAGGGTTTTTAACCAATCTTGTGCATCCAATAAGTGATTTTGTGTCATTGGGTTAACATTTAGGTCATTTTCGTTCTCAATAGGGTTATTCTAATCCAATTAGGGTTTTTAACCAATCTTCTGCATCCAATAAGTGCGTTTGTGTCATTGGTTGAACATTTAGGTCATTTTCGTCCTCCCTACGCCTATTCTAATCCAATTATAGTTTTTAACTAATCTTGTGCTTCCAATAAGTGATTTTTGTCATTGGTTGAACATGTAGGTCATTTTCGTCCACCCAAGGCTTATTCTAATCCAGTTAGGATTATTAGCCAATCTTGTGCATCCAATAAGTGATTTTTGTGTCATTGGTAGAATATTTAGGTCATTTTTTTCCTCCCTAGGCTTATTCAAATCTAATTAGGGTTTTTAACCAATCTTATGCATCCAATAAGTACGTTTGTGTCATTGGTTGAACATTTAGGTCATTTTCGTCCTCCCTAGGATTATTCAAATCCAGTTAGGGTTTTTAACCAATCTTGTGCATCCAATAAGTGATTTTGTGTCATCGGTTGAACATTTCGGTCATTTTCGTCGTCAATAGGTTTATTCTAATCCAATTAGGGTTTTTAACCAATCTTCTTCATCCAATAAGTGCGTTTGTGTCATTGAATGAGCATTTAGGTCATTTTCGTCCTCCCTAGGCCTATTCTAATCCAATTAGGGTTTTTAACCAATCTTGTGCATCCAATAAGTGATTTTGTGTCATTGGTTGAACATTTAGGTCATTTTCGTCCTCAATAGGGTTATTCTAATCCAATTAGGGTTTTTAACCAATCTTCTGCATCCAATACGTGCGTTTGTGTCATTGGTTGAACATTTAGGTCATTTTCGTCCTCCCTAGGCCTATTCTAATCCAATTACGGTTTTTAACTAATCTTGTGCTTCCAATAAGTGATTTTGTGTCATTGGTTGAACATTTAGGTCATTTTCGTCCACCCAAGGCTTATTCTAATCCAATTAGGGTTTTTAGTCAATCTTGTGCATCCAATAAGTGATTTTTGTGCCATTGGTTGAATATTTAGGTCATTTTTGTCAACCCTAGGCTTATTGAAATCTAATTAAGGTTTTTAACCAATCTTATGCATCCAATAAGTGCGTTTGTGTCATTGGTTGAACATTTAGGTCATTTTCGTCCTCCCTAGGATTATTCAAATCCAAGTACGGTTTTTAACCAATCTTGTGCATCCAATAAGTGATTTTGTGTCATTGGTTGAACATTTAGGTCATTTTCGTCCTCAATAGGCTTATTCTAATCCAATTAGGGTTTTTAACCAATCTTCTGCATCCAATAAGTGCGTTTGTGTCATTGGTTGAACATTTAGGTCATTTTCGTCCTCCCTAGGCCTATTCTAATCCAATTACAGTTTTTAACCAATCTTGTGCATCCAATAAGTGATTTTGTGTCATTGGTTGAACATTTAGGTCATTTTCGTCCTCCATAGGCTTATTCTAATTCAATTAGGGTTTTTAACCAATCTTCTGCATCCAATAAGTGCGTTTGTGTCATTGGTTGAACATTTAAGTCATTTTCGTCCTCCCTAGGCCTATTCAAATTCAATTACGGTTTTTAACTAATCTTGTGCTTCCAATAAGTGATTTTGTGTCATTGGTTGAACATTTAGGTCATTTTCGTCATCCATAGGCTTATTCTAATCCAATTAGGGTTTTTAACCAATCTTCTGCATCCAATAAGTGCGTTTGTGTCATTGGTTGAACATTTAGGTCATTTTCGTCCTCCCTAGGCCTATTCAAATCCAATTAGGGTTTTTAACCAATCTTGTGCATCCAATAAGTGTTTTTGTGTCTTTAGTTAAACATTCAGGTCATTTTCGTCCTCCCTATGCCTATTCTAATCTAATTACGGTTTTAACCAATCATGTGCATCCAATAAGTGATTTTCTGTCATCGGTTGAACATTAAGGTCCTTTTCATCCACCCAAGGCTTATTCTAATCCAATTAAGGTTTTTAACCAATCTTGTGAATCCAATAAGTGATTTTGTGTCATTGGTTGAACATTTAGGTCATTTTCGTCCTCCCTAGGCCTATTCTAATCTAATTACGGTTTTTAACCAATCTTGTGCGTCCAATAAGTGATTTTGTGTCATTGGTTGAACATTTAGGTCATTTTCGTCCTCCATAGGCTTATTGTAATCCAATTAGGGTTTTTAACCAATCTTCTGCATCCAATAAGTGCGTTTGTGTCATTGGTTGAACATTTAGGTCATTTTCGTCCTCCCTAGGCCTATTCTAATCCAATTAGGGTTTTTAACCAATCTTGTGCATCCAATAAGTGATTTTGTGTCATTGGGTTAACATTTAGGTCATTTTCGTTCTCAATAGGGTTATTCTAATCCAATTAGGGTTTTTAACCAATCTTCTGCATCCAATAAGTGCGTTTGTGTCATTGGTTGAACATTTAGGTCATTTTCGTCCTCCCTACGCCTATTCTAATCCAATTATAGTTTTTAACTAATCTTGTGCTTCCAATAAGTGATTTTTTGTCATTGGTTGAACATGTAGGTCATTTTCGTCCACCCAAGGCTTATTCTAATCCAGTTAGGATTATTAGCCAATCTTGTGCATCCAATAAGTGATTTTTGTGTCATTGGTAGAATATTTAGGTCATTTTTTTCCTCCCTGGGCTTATTCAAATCTAATTAGGGTTTTTAACCAATCTTATGCATCCAATAAGTACGTTTGTGTCATTGGTTGAACATTTAGGTCATTTTCGTCCTCCCTAGGATTATTCAAATCCAGTTAGGGTTTTTAACCAATCTTGTGCATCCAATAAGTGATTTTGTGTCATCGGTTGAACATTTCGGTCATTTTCGTCGTCAATAGGTTTATTCTAATCCAATTAGGGTTTTTAACCAATCTTCTTCATCCAATAAGTGCGTTTGTGTCATTGAATGAGCATTTAGGTCATTTTCGTCCTCCCTAGGCCTATTCTAATCCAATTAGGGTTTTTAACCAATCTTGTGCATCCAATAAGTGATTTTGTGTCATTGGTTGAACATTTAGGTCATTTTCGTCCTCAATAGGGTTATTCTAATCCGATTAGGGTTTTTAACCAATCTTCTGCATCCAATACGTGCGTTTGTGTCATTGGTTGAACATTTAGGTCATTTTCGTCCTCCCTAGGCCTATTCTAATCCAATTACGGTTTTTAACTAATCTTGTGCTTCCAATAAGTGATTTTGTGTCATTGGTTGAACATTTAGGTCATTTTCGTCCACCCAAGGCTTATTCTAATCCAATTAGGGTTTTTAGCCAATCTTGTGCATCCAATAAGTGATTTTTGTGTCATTGGTTGAATATTTAGGTCATTTTTGTCCACCCTAGGCTTATTGAAATCTAATTAGGGTTTTTAACCAATCTTATGCATCCAATAAGTGCGTTTGTGTCATTGGTTGAACATTTAGGTCATTTTCGTCTTCCCTAGGATTATTCAAATCCAAGTACGGTTTTTAACCAATCTTGTGCATCCAATAAGTGATTTTGTGTCATTGGTTGAACATTTAGGTCATTTTCGTCCTCAATAGGCTTATTCTAATCCAATTAGGGTTTTTAACCAATCTTCTGCATCCAATAAATGCGTTTGTGTCATTGGTTGAACATTTAGGTCATTTTCGTCCTCCCTAGGCCTATTCTAATCCAATTACGGTTTTTAACCAATCTTGTGCATCCAATAAGTGATTTTGTGTCATTGGTTGAACATTTAGGTCAATTTCGTCCTCCACAGGCTTATTCTAATCTAATTGGGGTTTTTAACCAATCTTCTGCAATTAATAAGTGTGTTTGTGTCATTGGTTGAACATTTAGGTCATTTTCGTCCTCCCTAGGCTTATTCTAATCCAATTAGGGTTTTTAACCAATCTTGTGCTTCCAATAAGTGATTTTGTGTCATTGGTTGAACATTTAGGTCATTTTCGTCCTCCCTAGGCCTATTCTAATCCAATTAGGGTTTTTAGCCAATCTTGTGCATCCAATAAGTGCATTTGTGTCATTGGTTGAACATTTAGGTCATTTTCGTCCTCCCTAGGCTTATTCTAATCCAAATAGGGTTTTTAACTAATCTTGTGCATCCAATAAGTGATTTTGTGTCATTGGTTGAACATTTAGGTCATTGTCGTCCTCAATAGGCTTATTCGAATCCAATTAGGGTTTTTAACCAATCTTCTGCATCCAATAAGTGCGTTTGTGTCATTGGTTGAACATTTAGGTCATTTTTGTCCTCCCTAGGCCTATTCTAATCCAATTACGGTTTTTAACCAATCTTGTGCATCCAATAAGTGATTTTGTGTCATTGGTTGAACATTTAGGTCATTTTCGTCCTCCATAGGCTTATTCTAATCCAATTAGGGTTTTTAACCAATCATCTGCATCCAATAAGTGCGTTTGTGTCATTGGTTGAACATTTAGGTCATTTTCGTCCTCCCTAGGCTTATTCTAATCCAATTAGGGTTTTTAACCAATCTTGTGCATCCAATAAGTGATTTTGTGTCATTGGTTGAACATTTAGGTCATTTTCGTCCTCAATAGGGTTATTCTAATCCAATTAGGGTTTTTAACCAATCTTCTGCATCCAATAAGTGCGTTTGTGTCATTGGTTGAACATTTAGGTCATTTTCGTCCTCCCTAAGCCTATTCTAATCCAATTATAGATTTTAACTAATCTTGTGCTTCCAATAAGTGATTTTGTGTCATTTGTTGAACATGTAGGTCATTTTCGTCCACCCAAGGCTTATTCTAATCTAATTAGGATTATTAGCCAATCTTGTGCATCCAATAAGTGATTTTTGTGTCATTGGTAGAATATTTAGGTCATTTTTTTCCTCCCTAGGCTTATTCAAATCTAATTAGGGTTTTTAACCAATCTTATGCATCCAATAAGTACGTTTGTGTCATTGGTTGAACATTTAGGTCATTTTCGTCCTCCCTAGGATTATTCAAATCCAGTTAGGGTTTTTAACCAATCTTGTGCATCCAATAAGTGATTTTGTGTCATCGGTTGAACATTTCGGTCATTTTCGTCGTCAATAGGTTTATTCTAATCCAATTAGGGTTTTTAACCAATCTTCTTCATCCAATAAGTGCGTTTGTGTCATTGAATGAGCATTTAGGTCATTTTCGTCCTCCCTAGGCCTATTCTAATCCAATTAGGGTTTTTAACCAATCTTGTGCATCCAATAAGTGATTTTGTGTCATTGGTTGAACATTTAGGTCATTTTCGTCCTCAATAGGGTTATTCTAATCCGATTAGGGTTTTTAACCAATCTTCTGCATCCAATACGTGCGTTTGTGTCATTGGTTGGACATTTAGGTCATTTTCGTCCTCCCTAGGCCTATTCTAATCCAATTACGGTTTTTAACTAATCTTGTGCTTCCAATAAGTGATTTTGTGTCATTGGTTGAACATTTAGGTCATTTTCGTCCACCCAAGGCTTATTCTAATCCAATTAGGGTTTTTAGCCAATCTTGTGCATCCAATAAGTGATTTTTGTGTCATTGGTTGAATATTTAGGTCATTTTTGTCCACCCTAGGCTTATTGAAATCTAATTAGGGTTTTTAACCAATCTTATGCATCCAATAAGTGCGTTTGTGTCATTGGTTGAACATTTAGGTCATTTTCGTCTTCCCTAGGATTATTCAAATCCAAGTACGGTTTTTAACCAATCTTGTGCATCCAATAAGTGATTTTGTGTCATTGGTTGAACATTTAGGTCATTTTCGTCCTCAATAGGCTTATTCTAATCCAATTAGGGTTTTTAACCAATCTTCTGCATCCAATAAATGCGTTTGTGTCATTGGTTGAACATTTAGGTCATTTTCGTCCTCCCTAGGCCTATTCTAATCCAATTACGGTTTTTAACCAATCATGTGCATCCAATAAGTGATTTTGTGTCATTGGTTGAACATTTAGGTCAATTTCGTCCTCCACAGGCTTATTCTAATCTAATTTGGGTTTTTTAACCAATCTTCTGCATCCAATAAGTGTGTTTGTGTCATTGGTTTAACATTTAGGTCATTTTCGTCCTCCCTAGGCCTATTCTAATCCAATTAGGGTTTTTAACCAATCTTGTGCATCCAATAAGTGATTTTGTGTCATTGGGTTAACATTTAGGTCATTTTCGTTCTCAATAGGGTTATTCTAATCCAATTAGGGTTTTTAACCAATCTTCTGCATCCAATAAGTGCGTTTGTGTCATTGGTTGAACATTTAGGTCATTTTCGTCCTCCCTACGCCTATTCTAATCCAATTATAGTTTTTAACTAATCTTGTGCTTCCAATAAGTGATTTTTTGTCATTGGTTGAACATGTAGGTCATTTTCGTCCACCCAAGGCTTATTCTAATCCAGTTAGGATTATTAGCCAATCTTGTGCATCCAATAAGTGATTTTTGTGTCATTGGTAGAATATTTAGGTCATTTTTTTCCTCCCTGGGCTTATTCAAATCTAATTAGGGTTTTTAACCAATCTTATGCATCCAATAAGTACGTTTGTGTCATTGGTTGAACATTTAGGTCATTTTCGTCCTCCCTAGGATTATTCAAATCCAGTTAGGGTTTTTAACCAATCTTGTGCATCCAATAAGTGATTTTGTGTCATCGGTTGAACATTTCGGTCATTTTCGTCGTCAATAGGTTTATTCTAATCCAATTAGGGTTTTTAACCAATCTTCTTCATCCAATAAGTGCGTTTGTGTCATTGAATGAGCATTTAGGTCATTTTCGTCCTCCCTAGGCCTATTCTAATCCAATTAGGGTTTTTAACCAATCTTGTGCATCCAATAAGTGATTTTGTGTCATTGGTTGAACATTTAGGTCATTTTCGTCCTCAATAGGGTTATTCTAATCCGATTAGGGTTTTTAACCAATCTTCTGCATCCAATACGTGCGTTTGTGTCATTGGTTGAACATTTAGGTCATTTTCGTCCTCCCTAGGCCTATTCTAATCCAATTACGGTTTTTAACTAATCTTGTGCTTCCAATAAGTGATTTTGTGTCATTGGTTGAACATTTAGGTCATTTTCGTCCACCCAAGGCTTATTCTAATCCAATTAGGGTTTTTAGCCAATCTTGTGCATCCAATAAGTGATTTTTGTGTCATTGGTTGAATATTTAGGTCATTTTTGTCCTCCCTAGGCTTATTCAAATCTAATTAGGGTTTTTAACCAATCTTATGCATCCAATAAGTGCGTTTGTGTCATTGGTTGAACATTTAGGTCATTTTCGTCCTCCTTAGGATTATTCAAATCCAAGTACGGTTTTTAACCAATCTTGTGCATCCAATAAGTGATTTTGTGTCATTGGTTGAACATTTAGGTCATTTTTGTCGTCAATCGGCTTATTCTAATCCAATTAGGGTTTTTAACCAATCTTCTGCATCCAATAAGTGCGTTTGTGTCATTGGTTGAACATTTAGGTCATTTTCGTCCTTCCTAGGCCTATTCTAATCCAATTACGGTTTTTAACCAATCTTGTGCTTCCAATAAGTGATTTTTGTGTCATTGGTTGAACATTTAGGTCATTTTCGTCCTCCCTAGGCCTATTCTAATCTAATTACGGTTTCTAACCAATCTTGTGCTTCCAATAAGTGATTTTGTTTCATTGGTTGAACATTTAGGTCATTTTCGTCCTCCATAGGCTTATTGTAATCCAATTAGGGTTTTTAACCAATCTTCTGCATCCAATAAGTGTGTTTGTGTCATTGGTTGAACATTTAGGTCATTTTCGTCCTTCCTAGGCCTATTCTAATCCAATTAGGGTTTTTAACCAATCTTGTGCATCCAATAAGTGATTTTGTGTCATTGGTTGAACATTTAGGTCATTTTCGTCCTCAATAGGCTTATTCTAATCCAATTAGGGTTTTTAACCAATCTTCTGCATCCAATAAATGCGTTTGTGTCATTGGTTGAACATTTAGGTCATTTTCATCCTCCCTAGGCCTATTCTAATCCAATTACGGTTTTTAACCAATCTTGTGCATCCAATAAGTGATTTTGTGTCATTGGTTGAACATTTAGGTCAATTTCGTCCTCCACAGGCTTATTCTAATCTAATTGGGGTTTTTAACCAATCTTCTGCATCCAATAAGTGTGTTTGTGTCATTGGTTTAACATTTAGGTCATTTTCGTCCTCCCTAGGCTTATTCTAATGCAATTAGGGTTTTTAACCAATCTTGTGCTTCCAATAAGTGATTTTGTGTCATTGGTTGAACATTTAGGTCATTTTCGTCCTCCCTAGGCCTATTCTAATCCAATTAGGGTTTTTAGCCAATCTTGTGCATCCAATAAGTGCATTTGTGTCATTGGTTGAACATTTAGGTCATTTTCGTCCTCCCTAGGCTTATTCTAATCCAAATAGGGTTTTTAACTAATCTTGTGCATCCAATAAGTGATTTTGTGTCATTGGTTGAACATTTAGGTCATTGTCGTCCTCAATAGGCTTATTCGAATCCAATTAGGGTTTTTAACCAATCTTCTGCATCCAATAAGTGCGTTTGTGTCATTGGTTGAACATTTAGGTCATTTTTGTCCTCCCTAGGCCTATTCTAATCCAATTACGGTTTTTAACCAATCTTGTGCATCCAATAAGTGATTTTGTGTCATTGGTTGAACATTTAGGTCATTTTCGTCCTCCATAGGCTTATTCTAATCCAATTAGGGTTTTTAACCAATCATCTGCATCCAATAAGTGCGTTTGTGTCATTGGTTGAACATTTAGGTCATTTTCGTCCTCCCTAGGCTTATTCTAATCCAATTAGGGTTTTTAACCAATCTTGTGCATCCAATAAGTGATTTTGTGTCATTGGTTGAACATTTAGGTCATTTTCGTCCTCAATAGGGTTATTCTAATCCAATTAGGGTTTTTAACCAATCTTCTGCATCCAATACGTGCGTTTGTGTCATTGGTTGAACATTTAGGTCATTTTCGTCCTCCCTAGGCCTATTCTAATCCAATTACGGTTTTTAACTAATCTTGTGCTTCCAATAAGTGATTTTGTGTCATTGGTTGAACATTTAGGTCATTTTCGTCCACCCAAGGCTTATTCTAATCCAATTAGGGTTTTTAGTCAATCTTGTGCATCCAATAAGTGATTTTTGTGCCATTGGTTGAATATTTAGGTCATTTTTGTCAACCCTAGGCTTATTGAAATCTAATTAAGGTTTTTAACCAATCTTATGCATCCAATAAGTGCGTTTGTGTCATTGGTTGAACATTTAGGTCATTTTCGTCCTCCCTAGGATTATTCAAATCCAAGTACGGTTTTTAACCAATCTTGTGCATCCAATAAGTGATTTTGTGTCATTGGTTGAACATTTAGGTCATTTTCGTCCTCAATAGGCTTATTCTAATCCAATTAGGGTTTTTAACCAATCTTCTGCATCCAATAAATGCGTTTGTGTCATTGGTTGAACATTTAGGTCATTTTTGTCCTCCCTAGGCCTATTCTAATCCAACTACGGTTTTTACCCAATCTTGTGCATCCAATAAGTGATTTTGTGTCATTGGTTGAACATTTAGGTCAATTTCGTCCTCCACAGGCTTATTCTAATCTAATTAGGGTTTTTAACCAATCTTCTGCATCCAATAAGTGTGTTTGTGTCATTGGTTGAACATTTAGGTCATTTTCATCCTCCCTAGGCTTATTCTAATCCAATTAGGGTTTTTAACCAATCTTGTGCTTCCAATAAGTGATTTTGTGTCATTGGTTGAACATTTAGGTCATTTTCGTCCTCCCTAGGCCTATTCTAATCCAATTAGGGTTTTTAGCCAATCTTGTGCATCCAATAAGTGCATTTGTGTCATTGGTTGAACATTTAGGTCATTTTCGTCCTCCCTAGGCTTATTCTAATCCAAATAGGGTTTTTAACTAATCTTGTGCATCCAATAAGTGATTTTGTGTCATTGGTTGAACATTTAGGTCATTGTCGTCCTCAATAGGCTTATTCGAATCCAATTAGGGTTTTTAACCAATCTTCTGCATCCAATAAGTGCGTTTGTGTCATTGGTTGAACATTTAGGTCATTTTTGTCCTCCCTAGGCCTATTCTAATCCAATTACGGTTTTTAACCAATCTTGTGCATCCAATAAGTGATTTTGTGTCATTGGTTGAACATTTAGGTCATTTTCGTCCTCCATAGGCTTATTCTAATCCAATTAGGGTTTTTAACCAATCATCTGCATCCAATAAGTGCGTTTGTGTCATTGGTTGAACATTTAGGTCATTTTCGTCCTCCCTAGGCTTATTCTAATCCAATTAGGGTTTTTAACCAATCTTGTGCATCCAATAAGTGATTTTGTGTCATTGGTTGAACATTTAGGTCATTTTCGTCCTCAATAGGGTTATTCTAATCCAATTAGGGTTTTTAACCAATCTTCTGCATCCAATACGTGCGTTTGTGTCATTGGTTGAACATTTAGGTCATTTTCGTCCTCCCTAGGCCTATTCTAATCCAATTACGGTTTTTAACTAATCTTGTGCTTCCAATAAGTGATTTTGTGTCATTGGTTGAACATTTAGGTCATTTTCGTCCACCCAAGGCTTATTCTAATCCAATTAGGGTTTTTAGTCAATCTTGTGCATCCAATAAGTGATTTTTGTGTCATTGGTTGAATATTTAGGTCATTTTTGTCCACCCTAGGCTTATTGAAATCTAATTAGGGTTTTTAACCAATCTTATGCATCCAATAAGTGCGTTTGTGTCATTGGTTGAACATTTAGGTCATTTTCGTCCTCCCTAGGATTATTCAAATCCAAGTACGGTTTTTAACCAATCTTGTGCATCCAATAAGTGATTTTGTGTCATTGGTTGAACATTTAGGTCATTTTCGTCCTCAATAGGCTTATTCTAATCCAATTAGGGTTTTTAACCAATCTTCTGCATCCAATAAATGCGTTTGTGTCATTGGTTGAACATTTAGGTCATTTTTGTCCTCCCTAGGCCTATTCTAATCCAATTACGGTTTTTACCCAATCTTGTGCATCCAATAAGTGATTTTGTGTCATTGGTTGAACATTTAGGTCAATTTCGTCCTCCACAGGCTTATTCTAATCTAATTAGGGTTTTTAACCAATCTTCTGCATCCAATAAGTGTGTTTGTGTCATTGGTTGAACATTTAGGTCATTTTCATCCTCCCTAGGCTTATTCTAATCCAATTAGGGTTTTTAACAAATCTTGTGCTTCCAATAAGTGATTTTGTGTCATTGGTTGAACATTTAGGTCATTTTCGTCCTCCCTAGGCCTATTCTAATCCAATTAGGGTTTTTAGCCAATCTTGTGCATCCAATAAGTGCATTTGTGTCATTGGTTGAACATTTAGGTCATTTTCGTCCTCCCTAGGCTTATTCTAATCCAAATAGGGTTTTTAACTAATCTTGTGCATCCAATAAGTGATTTTGTGTCATTGTTTGAACATTTAGGTCATTGTCGTCCTCAATAGGCGTATTCTAATCCAATTAGGGTTATTAACCAATCTTCTGCATCCAATAAGTGCGTTTGTGTCATTGGTTGAACATTTAGGTCATTTTCGTCCTCCCTAGGCTTATTCTAATCCAATTAGGGTTTTTAACCAATCTTGTGCATCCAATAAGTGATTTTGTGTCATTGGTTGAACATTTAGGTCATTTTCGTCCTCAATAGGCTTATTCTAATCCAATTAGGGTTTTTAACCAATCTTCTGCATCCAATAAGTGCGTTTGCGTCATTGGTTGAACATTTAGGTCATTTTCGTCCTCCCTAAGCCTATTCTAATCCAATTACGGTTTTTAACTAATCTTGTGCTTCCAATAAGTGATTTTGTGTCTTTGGTTAAACATTTAAGTCATTTTCGTCCTCCCTATGCCTATTCTAATCTAATTACGGTTTTAACCAATCATGTGCATCCAATAAGTGATTTTCTGTCATCGGTTGAACATTTAGGTCCTTTTCATCCACCCAAGGCTTATTCTAATCCAATTAGGGTTTTTAACCAATCTTGTGAATCCAATAAGTGATTTTGTGTCATTGGTTGAATATTTAGGTCATTTTCGTCCTCCCAATGTTTATTCTAATCCAATTAGAGGTTCTAGCCAATCTTATGCATCCAATAAGTGCGTTTGTCTCATTGGTTGAACATTTAGGTCATTTTCGTCCTCCTTAGACTTATTCTAATCATATTAGTGTTTTTAACCAATTTTGTGTATGCAATAAGAGATTTTGTGTCATTGGTTGAACATTTAGGTCATTTCGTCAACCCAAGGCTTATTCGAATCCAATTAGGGTTTTTAACCAATCTTGTGGATCCAATAAGTGCATTTTGTTCATTGGTTGAACATTTAGGTCATTTTCGTCCTCCTTAGGCTTATTCTAATCCAATTAGGGTTTTTAACCAATCTTGTGCATCCAATAAGTGATTTTGTGTCATTGGTTGAACATTTAGGTCATTTTCGTCCTCAATATGCTTATTCTAATTCAATTAGGGTTTTTAACCAATCTTCTGCATCCAATAAGTGCGTTTGTGTCATTGGTTGAAAATTTAGGTCATTTTCGCCCTCCCTAGGCCTATTCTAATCCAATTACGGTTTTTAACCAATCTTGTGCATCCAATAAGTGATTTTGTGTCATTGGTTGAACATTTAGGTCATTTTCGTCCTCCATAGGCTTATTCTAATCCAATTAGGGTTTTTAACCAATCTTCTGCATCCAATAAGTGCATTTGTGTCATTGGTTGAACATTTAGGTCATTTTCGTCCTCCCTAGGCTTATTCTAATCCAATTAGGGTTTTTAACCAATCTTGTGCATCCAATAAGTGATTTTGTGTCATTGGTTGAACATTTAGGTCATTTTCGTCCTCAATAGGCTTATTCTAATCCAATTAGGGTTTTTAACCAATCTTCTGCATCCAATAAATGCGTTTGTGTCATTGGTTGAACATTTTGGTCATGTTCGTCCTCCCTAGGCCTATTCTAATCCAATTACGGTTTTTAACCAATCTTGTGCATCCAATAAGTAATTTTGTGTCATTGGTTGAACATTTAGGTCATTTTCGTCCTCCATAGGCTTATTCTAATCCAATTAGGGTTTTTAACCAATCTTCTGCATCCAATAAGTGCGTTTGTGTCATTGGTTGAACATTTAGGTCATTTTCGTCCTCCCTAGGCCTATTCTAATCCAATTACGGTTTTTAACTAATCTTGTGCTTCCAATAAGTGATTTTGTGTTATTGGTTGAACATTTAGGTCATTTTCGTCCACCCAAGGCTTATTCTAATCCAATTAGGGTTTTTAGCCAATCTTGTGCATCCAATAAGTGATTTTTGTGTCATTGGTTGAATATTTAGGTCATTTTTGTCCACCCTAGGCTTATTGAAATCTAATTAGGGTTTTTAACCAATCTTATGCATCCAATAA
>JBBPBP010000001.1:35443870-35468190 GCA_037974735.1 Cicer chorassanicum
TCATTTTTGTCCACCCTAGGCTTATTGAAATCTAATTAGGGTTTTTAACCAATCTTATGCATCCAATAAATGCGTTTGTGTCATTGGTTGAACATTTAGGTCATTTTCGTCCTCCCTAGGATTATTCAAATCCAAGTACGGTTTTTAACCAATCTTGTGGATCCAATAAGTGATTTTGTGTCATTGGTTGAACATTTAGGTCATTTTCGTCCTCAATAGGCTTATTCTAATCCAATTAGGGTTTTTAACCAATCTTCTGCATCCAATAAATGCGTTTGTGTCATTGGTTGAACATTTAGGTCATTTTCGTCCTCCCTAGGCCTATTCTAATCCAATAACGGTTTTTAACCAATCTTGTGCATCCAATAAGTGATTTTGTGTCATTGGTTGAACATTTAGGTCATTTTCGTCCTCAATAGGGCTATTCTAATCCAATTAGGGTTTTTAACCAATCTTCTGCATCCAATACGTGCGTTTGTGTCATTGGTTGAACATTTAGGTCATTTTCGTCCTCCCTAGGCCTATTCTAATCCAATTACGGTTTTTAACTAATCTTGTGCTTCCAATAAGTGATTTTGTGTCATTGGTTGAACATTTAGGTCATTTTCGTCCACCCAAGGCTTATTCTAATCCAATTAGGGTTTTTAGCGAATCTTGTGCATCCAATAAGTGATTTTGTGTCATTGGTTGAATATTTAGGTCATTTTCGTCCTCCCAATGTTTATTCTAATCCAATTAGAGGTTTTAGCCAATCTTATGCATCCAATAAGTGCGTTTGTCTCATTGGTTGAACATTTAGGTCATTTTCGTCCTCCTTAGACTTATTCTAATCATATTAGTGTTTTTAACCAATTTTGTGTATGCAATAAGAGATTTTGTGTCATTGGTTGAACATTTAGGTCATTTTCGTCAACCTAAGGCTTATTCGAATCCAATTAGGGTTTTTAACCAATCTTGTGGATCCAATAAGTGCATTTTGTTCATTGTTTAAACATTTAGGTCATTTTCGTCCTCCTTAGGCTTATTCTAATCCAATTACAGTTTTTAACCAATCTTGTGCATCCAATAAGTGATTTTGTGTCATTGGTTGAACATTTAGGTCATTTTCGTCCTCCATAGGCTTATTCTAATCCAATTAGGGTTTTTAACCAATCTTCTGCATCCAATTAGTGCGTTTGTGTCATTGGTTGAACATTTAGGTCATTTTCGTCCTCCCTAGGCTTATTCTAATCCAATTAGGGTTTTTAACCAATCTTGTGCATCCAATAAGTGATTTTTTGTCATTGGTTGATCATTTAGGTCATTTTCGTCCTCAATAGGCTTATTCTAATCCAATTAGGATTTTTAACCAATCTTCTGCATCCAATAAGTGCGATTGTGTCATTGGTTGAATATTTAGGTCATTTTCGTCCTCCCTAGGCCTATTCTAATCCAATTACGCTTTTTAACCAATCTTGTGCATCCAATAAGTGATTTTGTGTCATTGGTTGAACATTTAGGTCATTTTCGTCCTGCCTAGGCTTATTCTAATCCATTTAGGGTTTTTAACCAATCTTGTGCATCCAATAAGTGATTTTGTGTCATTGGTTGAAGATTAGGTCATTTTCGTCCTCAATAGGGTTATTCTAATCCAATTAGGGTTTTTAACCAATCTTCTGCATCCAATACGTGCGTTTGTGTCATTGGTTGAACATTTAGGTCATTTTCGTCCTCCCTAGGCCTATTCTAATCCAATTACGGTTTTTAACTAATCTTGTGCTTCCAATAAGTGATTTTGTGTCATTGGTTGAACATTTAGGTCATTTTCGTCCACCCAAGGCTTATTCTAATCCAGTTAGGATTATTTGCCAATCTTGTGCATCCAATAAGTGATTTTTGTGTCATTGGTAGAATATTTAGGTCATTTTTGTCCTCCCTAGGCTTATTCAAATCTAATTAGGGTTTTTAACCAATCTTATGCATGCAATAAGTGCGTTTGTGTCATTGGTTGAACATTTAGGTCATTTTCGCCCTCCCTAGGATTATTCAAATCCAATTAGGGTTTTTAACCAATCTTGTGCATCCAATAAGTGATTTTGTGTCATTGGTTGAACATTTAGGTCATTTTCGTCCTCAATAGGCTTATTCTAATCCAATTAGGGTTTTTAACCAATCTTCTGCATCCAATAGGTGCGTTTGTGTCATTGGTTGAACATTTAGGTCATTTTCGTCCTTCCTAGGCCTATTCTAATCCAATTACGGTGTTTAACAATTGTTGTGCTTCCAATAAGTGATTTTGTGTCATTGGTTGAATATTTAGGTCATTTTTGTCCTCCCTAGGCTTATTCAAATCTAATTAGGGTTTTTAACCAATCTTATGCATCCAATAAGTGCGTTTGTGTCATTGGTTGAACATTTAGGTCATTTTCGTCCTCCTTAGGATTATTCAAATCCAAGTACGGTTTTTAACCAATCTTGTGCATACAATAAGTGATTTTGTGTCATTGGTTGAACATTTAGGTCATTTTCGTCCTCAATAGACTTATTCTAATCCAATTAGGGTTTTTAACCAATCTTCTGCATCCAATAAGTGCGTTTGTGTCATTGGTTGAACATTTAGGTCATTTTCGTCCTTCCTAGGCATATTCTAATCCAATTACGGTTTTTAACCAATGTTGTGCTTCCAATAAGTGATTTTTGTGTCATTGGTTGAACATTTAGGTCATTTTCGTCCTCCCTAGGCCTATTCTAATCTAATTACGGTTTTTAACCAATCTTGTGCATCCAATAAGTGATTTTGTGTCATTGGTTGAACATTTAGGTCATTTTCGTCCTCCCTAGACCTATTCTAATCCAATTAGGGTTTTTAACCAATCTTGTGCATCCAATATGTGATTTTGTGTCATTGGTTGAACATTTAGGTTATTTTCGTTCTCAATAGGGTTATTCTAATCCAATTAGGGTTTTTAACCAATCTTCTGCATCCAATAAGTGCGTTTGTGTCATTGGTTGAACATTTAGGTCATTTTCGTCCTCCCTACGCCTATTCTAATCCAATTATAGTTTTTAACTAATCTTGTGCTTCCAATAAGTGATTTTTTGTCATTGGTTGAACATGTAGGTCATTTTCGTCCACCCAAGGCTTATTCTAATCCAGTTAGGATTATTTGCCAATCTTGTGCATCCAATAAGTGATTTTTGTGTCATTGGTAGAATATTTAGGTCATTTTTTTCCTCCCTAGGCTTATTCAAATCTAATTAGGGTTTTTAACCAATCTTATGCATCCAATAAGTACGTTTGTGTCATTGGTTGAACATTTAGGTCATTTTCGTCCTCCCTAGGATTATTCAAATCCAGTTAGGGTTTTTAACCAATCTTGTGCATCCAATAAGTGATTTTGTGTCATCGGTTGAACATTTAGGTCATTTTCGTCCTCAATAGGTTTATTCTAATCCAATAAGGGTTTTTAACCAATCTTCTTCATCCAATAAGTGCATTTGTGTCATTGAATGAGCATTTAGGTCATTTTCGTCCTCCCTAGGCCTATTCTAATCCAATTAGGGTTTTTAACCAATCTTGTGCATCCAATAAGTGATTTTGTGTCATTGGTTGAACATTTAGGTCATTTTCGTCCTCAATAGGGTTATTCTAATCCAATTAGGGTTTTTAACCAATCTTCTGCATCCAATACGTGCGTTTGTGTCATTGGTTGAACATTTAGGTCATTTTCGTCCTCCCTAGGCCTATTCTAATCCAATTACGGTTTTTAACTAATCTTGTGCTTCCAATAAGTGATTTTGTGTCATTGGTTGAACATTTAGGTCATTTTCGTCCACCCAAGGCTTATTCTAATCCAATTAGGGTTTTTAGCGAATCTTGTGCATCCAATAAGTGATTTTTGTGTCATTGGTTGAATATTTAGGTCATTTTTGTCCTCCCTAGGCTTATTCAAATCTAATTAGGGTTTTTAACCAATCTTATGCATCCAATAAGTGCGTTTGTGTCATTGGTTGAACATTTAGGTCATTTTCGTCCTCCTTAGGATTATTCAAATCCAAGTACGGTTTTTAACCAATCTTGTGCATCCAATAAGTGATTTTGTGTCATTGGTTGAACATTTAGGTCATTTTCGTCCTCAATAGGCTTATTCTAATCCAATTAGGGTTTTTAACCAATCTTTTGCATCCAATAAGTGTGTTTGTGTCATTGGTTGAACATTTAGGTCATTTTCGTCCTTCCTAGGCATATTCTAATCCAATTACGGTTTTTAACCAATGTTGTGCTTCCAATAAGTGATTTTTGTGTCATTGGTTGAACATTTAGGTCATTTTCGTCCTCCCTAGGCCTATTCTAATCTAATTACGGTTTTTAACCAATCTTGTGCATCCAATAAGTGATTTTGTGTCATTGGTTGAACATTTAGGTCATTTTCGTCCTCCATAGGCTTATTGTATTCCAATTAGGGTTTTTAACCAATCTTCTGCATCCAATAAGTGCGTTTGTGTCATTGGTTGAACATTTAGGTCATTTTCGTCCTCCCTAGGCCTATTCTAATCCAATTAGGGTTTTTAACCAATCTTGTGCATCCAATAAGTGATTTTGTGTCATTGGTTGAACATTTAGGTCATTTTCGTTCTCAATAGGGTTATTCTAATCCAATTAGGGTTTTTAACCAATCTTCTGCATCCAATAAGTGCGTTTGTGTCATTGGTTGAACATTTAGGTCATTTTCGTCCTCCCTACGCCTATTCTAATCCAATTATAGTTTTTAACTAATCTTGTGCTTCCAATAAGTGATTTTTTGTCATTGATTGAACATGTAGGTCATTTTCGTCCACCCAAGGCTTATTCTAATCCAGTTAGGATTATTAGCCAATCTTGTGCATCCAATAAGTGATTTTTGTGTCATTGGTAGAATATTTAGGTCATTTTTTTCCTCCCTAGGCTTATTCAAATCTAATTAGGGTTTTTAACCAATCTTATGCATCCAATAAGTACGTTTGTGTCATTGGTTGAACATTTAGGTCATTTTCGTCCTCCCTAGGATTATTCAAATCCAGTTAGGGTTTTTAACCAATCTTGTGCATCCAATAAGTGATTTTGTGTCATTGGTTGAACATTTAGGTCATTTTCGTCCTCAATAGGGTTATTCTAATCCAATTAGGGTTTTTAACCAATCTTCTGCATCCAATAAGTGCGTTTGTGTCATTGGTTGAACATTTAGGTCATTTTCGTCCTCCCTAAGCCTATTCTAATCCAATTATAGATTTTAACTAATCTTGTGCTTCCAATAAGTGATTTTGTGTCATTTGTTGAACATGTAGGTCATTTTCGTCCACCCAAGGCTTATTCTAATCTAATTAGGATTATTAGCCAATCTTGTGCATCCAATAAGTGATTTTTGTGTCATTGGTAGAATATTTAGGTCATTTTTTTCCTCCCTAGGCTTATTCAAATCTAATTAGGGTTTTTAACCAATCTTATGCATCCAATAAGTACGTTTGTGTCATTGGTTGAACATTTAGGTCATTTTCGTCCTCCCTAGGATTATTCAAATCCAGTTAGGGTTTTTAACCAATCTTGTGCATCCAATAAGTGATTTTGTGTCATCGGTTGAACATTTAGGTCATTTTCGTCCTCCATAGGCTTATTCTAATCCAATTAGGGTTTTTAACCAATCTTCTGCATCCAATAAGTGCGTTTGTGTCATTGGTTGAACATTTAGGTCATTTTCGTCCTCCCTAAGCCTATTCTAATCCAATTACGGTTTTTAACTAATCTTGTGCTTCCAATAAGTGATTTTGTGTCTTTGGTTAAACATTTAAGTCATTTTCGTCCTCCCTATGCCTATTCTAATCTAATTACGGTTTTAACCAATCATGTGCATCCAATAAGTGATTTTCTGTCATCGGTTGAACATTTAGGTCCTTTTCATCCACCCAAGGCTTATTCTAATCCAATTAGGGTTTTTAACCAATCTTGTGAATCCAATAAGTGATTTTGTGTCATTGGTTGAATATTTAGGTCATTTTCGTCCTCCCAATGTTTATTCTAATCCAATTAGAGGTTTTAGCCAATCTTATGCATCCAATAAGTGCGTTTGTCTCATTGGTTGAACATTTAGGTCATTTTCGTCCTCCTTAGACTTATTCTAATCATATTAGTGTTTTTAACCAATTTTGTGTATGCAATAAGAGATTTTGTGTCATTGGTTGAACATTTAGGTCATTTTCGTCAACCCAAGGCTTATTCGAATCCAATTAGGGTTTTTAACCAATCTTCTGCATCCAATAAGTGTGTTTGTGTCATTGGTTGAACCTTTAGGTCATTTTCGTCCTACCTAGGCCTATTCTAATCCAATTACGTTTTTAACCAATCTTGTGCATCCAATAAGTGATTTTGTGTCATTGGTTGAACATTTAGGTCATTTTCGTCCTCAATATGCTTATTCTAATTCAATTAGGGTTTTTAACCAATCTTCTGCATCCAATAAGTGCGTTTGTGTCATTGGTTGAAAATTTAGGTCATTTTCGCCCTCCCTAGGCCTATTCTAATCCAATTACGGTTTTTAACCAATCTTGTGCATCCAATAAGTGATTTTGTGTCATTGGTTGAACATTTAGGTCATTTTCGTCCTCCATAGGCTTATTCTAATCCAATTAGGGTTTTTAACCAATCTTCTGCATCCAATACGTGCGTTTATGTCATTGGTTGAACATTTAGGTCATTTTCGTCCTCCCTAGGCCTATTCTAATCCAATTACGGTTTTTAACTAATCTTGTGCTTCCAATAAGTGATTTTGTGTCATTGGTTGAACATTTAGGTCATTTTCGTCCACCCAAGGCTTATTCTAATCCAATTAGGGTTTTTAGCGAATCTTGTGCATCCAATAAGTGATTTTTGTGTCATTGGTTGAATATTTAGGTCATTTTTGTCCTCCCTAGGCTTATTCAAATCTAATTAGGGTTTTTAACCAATCTTATGCATCCAATAAGTGCGTTTGTGTCATTGGTTGAACATTTAGGTCATTTTCGTCCTCCTTAGGATTATTCAAATCCAAGTACGGTTTTTAACCAATCTTGTGCATCCAATAAGTGATTTTGTGTCATTGGTTGAACATTTAGGTCATTTTTGTCGTCAATCGGCTTATTCTAATCCAATTAGGGTTTTTAACCAATCTTCTGCATCCAATAAGTGCGTTTGTGTCATTGGTTGAACATTTAGGTCATTTTCGTCCTTCCTAGGCCTATTCTAATCCAATTACGGTTTTTAACCAATCTTGTGCATCCAATAAGTGATTTTGTGTCATTGGTTGAACATTTAGGTCATTTTCGTCCTCCATAGGCTTATTCTAATCCAATTAGGGTTTTTAACCAATCTTCTGCCTCCAATAAGTGCGTTTGTGTCATTGGTTGAACATTTAGGTCATTTTCGTCCTTAATAGGGTTATTCTAATCCAATTAGGGTTTTTAACCAATCTTCTGCATCCAATAAGTGCGTTTGTGTCATTGGTTGAACATTTAGGTCATTTTCGTCCTCCCTAAGCCTATTCTAATCCAATTACGGTTTTTAACTAATCTTGTGCTTCCAATAAGTGATTTTGTGTCTTTGGTTAATGTTTAGGTCATTTTCGTCCTCCCTATGCCTATTCTAATCTAATTACGGTTTTAACTAATCATGTGCATCCAATAAGTGATTTTCTGTCATCGGATGAACATTTAGGTCCTTTTCATCCACCCAAGGCTTATTCTAATCCAATTAGGGTTTTTAACCAATCTTGTGAATCCAATAAGTGATTTTGTGTCATTGGTTGAATATTTAGGTCATTTTCGTCCTCCCAATGTTTATTCTAATCCAATTAGAGGTTTTAGCCAATCTTATGCATCCAATAAGTGCGTTTGTCTCATTGGTTGAACATTTAGGTCATTTTCGTCCTCCTTAGACTTATTCTAATCATATTAGTGTTTTTAACCAATTTTGTGTATGCAATAAGAGATTTTGTGTCATTGGTTGAACATTTAGGTCATTTTCGTCAACCCAAGGCTTATTCGAATCCAATTAGGGTTTTTAACCAATCTTCTGCATCCAATAAGTGTGTTTGTGTCATTGGTTGAACCTTTAGGTCATTTTCGTCCTACCTAGGCCTATTCTAATCCAATTACGTTTTTAACCAATCTTGTGCATCCAATAAGTGATTTTGTGTCATTGGTTGAACATTTAGGTCATTTTCGTCCTCAATATGCTTATTCTAATTCAATTAGGGTTTTTAACCAATCTTCTGCATCCAATAAATGCGTTTGTGTCATTGGTTGAAAATTTAGGTCATTTTCGCCCTCCCTAGGCCTATTCTAATCCAATTACGGTTTTTAACCAATCTTGTGCATCCAATAAGTGATTTTGTGTCATTGGTTGAACATTTAGGTCATTTTCGTCCTCCATAGGCTTATTCTAATCCAATTAGGGTTTTTAACCAATCTTCTGCATCCAATACGTGCGTTTGTGTCATTGGTTGAACATTTAGGTCATTTTCGTCCTCCCTAGGCCTATTCTAATCCAATTACGGTTTTTAACTAATCTTGTGCTTCCAATAAGTGATTTTGTGTCATTGGTTGAACATTTAGGTCATTTTCGTCCACCCAAGGCTTATTCTAATCCAATTAGGGTTTTTAGCGAATCTTGTGCATCCAATAAGTGATTTTTGTGTCATTGGTTGAATATTTAGGTCATTTTTGTCCTCCCTAGGCTTATTCAAATCTAATTAGGGTTTTTAACCAATCTTATGCATCCAATAAGTGCGTTTGTGTCATTGATTGAACATTTAGGTCATTTTCGTCCTCCTTAGGATTATTCAAATCCAAGTACGGTTTTTAACCAATCTTGTGCATCCAATAAGTGATTTTGTGTCATTGGTTGAACATTTAGGTCATTTTCGTCCTCAATAGGCTTATTCTAATCCAATTAGGGTTTTTAACCAATCTTTTGCATCCAATAAGTGTGTTTGTGTCATTGGTTGAACATTTAGGTCATTTTCGTCCTTCCTAGGCATATTCTAATCCAATTACGGTTTTTAACCAATGTTGTGCTTCCAATAAGTGATTTTTGTGTCATTGGTTGAACATTTAGGTCATTTTCGTCCTCCCTAGGCCTATTCTAATCTAATTACGGTTTTTAACCAATCTTGTGCATCCAATAAGTGATTTTGTGTCATTGGTTGAACATTTAGGTCATTTTCGTCCTCCATAGGCTTATTGTATTCCAATTAGGGTTTTTAACCAATCTTCTGCATCCAATAAGTGCGTTTGTGTCATTGGTTGAACATTTAGGTCATTTTCGTCCTCCCTAGGCCTATTCTAATCCAATTAGGGTTTTTAACCAATCTTGTGCATCCAATAAGTGATTTTGTGTCATTGGTTGAACATTTAGGTCATTTTCGTTCTCAATAGGGTTATTCTAATCCAATTAGGGTTTTTAACCAATCTTCTGCATCCAATAAGTGCGTTTGTGTCATTGGTTGAACATTTAGGTCATTTTCGTCCTCCCTACGCCTATTCTAATCCAATTATAGTTTTTAACTAATCTTGTGCTTCCAATAAGTGATTTTTTGTCATTGATTGAACATGTAGGTCATTTTCGTCCACCCAAGGCTTATTCTAATCCAGTTAGGATTATTAGCCAATCTTGTGCATCCAATAAGTGATTTTTGTGTCATTGGTAGAATATTTAGGTCATTTTTTTCCTCCCTAGGCTTATTCAAATCTAATTAGGGTTTTTAACCAATCTTATGCATCCAATAAGTACGTTTGTGTCATTGGTTGAACATTTAGGTCATTTTCGTCCTCCCTAGGATTATTCAAATCCAGTTAGGGTTTTTAACCAATCTTGTGCATCCAATAAGTGATTTTGTGTCATCGGTTGAACATTTAGGTCATTTTCGTCCTCAATAGGCTTATTCTAATCCAATTAGGGTTTTTAACCAATCTTCTGCATCCAATAAGTGCGTTTGTGTCATTGGTTGAACATTTAGGTCATTTTCGTCCTCCTTAGGATTATTCAAATCCAAGTACGGTTTTTAACCAATCTTGTGCATTCAATAAGTGATGTTGTGTCATTGGTTGAACATTTAGGTCATTTTTGTCGTCAATAGGCTTATTCTAATCCAATTAGGGTTTTTAACCAATCTTCTGCATCCAATAAGTGCGTTTGTGTCATTGGTTGAACATTTAGGTCATTTTCGTCCTTCCTAGGCCTATTCTAATCCAATTACGGTTTTTAACCAATCTTGTGCTTCCAATAAGTGATTTTTGTGTCATTGGTTGAACATTTAGGTCATTTTCGTCCTCCCTAGGCCTATTCTAATCTAATTACGGTTTCTAACCAATCTTGTGCTTCCAATAAGTGATTTTGTTTCATTGGTTGAACATTTAGGTCATTTTCGTCCTCCTTAGGCTTATTGTAATCCAATTAGGGTTTTTAACCAATCTTCTGCATCCAATAAGTGTGTTTGTGTCATTGGTTGAACATTTAGGTCATTTTCGTCCTCCCTAGGCCTATTCTAATCCAATTAGGGTTTTTAACCAATCTTGTGCATCCAATAAGTGATTTTGTGTCATTGGTTGAACATTTAGGTCATTTTCGTCCTCAATAGGGTTATTCTAATCCAATTAGGGTTTTTAACCAATCTTCTGCATCCAATAAGTGCGTTTGTGTCATTGGTTGAACATTTAGGTCATTTTCGTCCTCCTTAGGATTATTCAAATCCATGTACGGTTTTAAACCAATCTTGTGCATCCAATAATTGATTTTGTGTCATTGGTTGAACATTTAGGTCATTTTTGTCGTCAATAGGCTTATTCTAATCCAATTAGGGTTTTTAACCAATCTTCTGCATCCAATAAGTGCGTTTGTGTCATTGGTTGAACATTTAGGTCATTTTCGTCCTTCCTAGGCCTATTCTAATCCAATTACGGTTTTTAACCAATGTTGTGCTTCCAATAAGTGATTTTTGTGTCATTGGTTGAACATTTAGGTCATTTTCGTCCTCCCTAGGCCTATTCTAATCTAATTACGGTTTTTAACCAATCTTGTGCTTCCAATAAGTGATTTTGTGTCATTGGTTGAACATTTAGGTCATTTTCGTCCTCCATAGGCTTATTGTAATCCAATTAGGGTTTTTAACCAATCTTCTGCATCCAATAAGTGCGTTTGTGTCATTGGTTGAACATTTAGGTCATTTTCGTCCTCCCTAGGCCTATTCTAATCCAATTAGGGTTTTTAACCAATCTTGTGCATCCAATAAGTGATTTTGTGTCATTGGTTGAACGTTTAGGTCATTTTTGTCCTCAATAGGGTTATTCTAATCCAATTAGGGTTTTTAACCAATCTTCTGCATCCAATAAGTGCGTTTGTGTCATTGGTTGAACATTTAGGTCATTTTCGTCCTCCCTAGGCCTATTCTAATCCAATTACGGTTTTTAACCAATCTTGTGCATCCAATAAGTGATTTTGTGTCATTGGTTGAACATTTAGGTCATTTTCGTCCTCCATAGGCTTATCCTAATCCAATTAGGGTTTTTAACCAATCTTCTGCATCCAATAAGTGCGTTTGTGTCATTGGTTGAACATTTAGGTCATTTTCGTCCTCCCTAGGCTTATTCTAATCCAAATAGGGTTTTTAACTAATCTTGTGCATCCAATAAGTGATTTTGTGTCATTGTTTGAACATTTAGGTCATTGTCGTCCTCAATAGGCGTATTCTAATCCAATTAGGGTTTTTAACCAATCTTCTGCATCCAATAAGTGCGTTTGTGTCATTGGTTGAACATTTAGGTCATTTTCGTCCTCCCTAGGCCTATTCTAATCCAATTACGGTTTTTAACCAATCTTGTGCATCCAATAAGTGATTTTGTGTCATTGGTTGAACATTTAGTTCATTTTTGTCCTCCATAGGCTTATTCTAATCCAATTAGGGTTTTTAACCAATCTTCTGCATCCAATAAGTGCGTTTGTGTCATTGGTTGAACATTAAGGTCATTTTCGTCCTCCCTAGGCTTATTCTAATCCAATTAGGGTTTTTAACCAATCTTGTGCATCCAATAAGTGATTTTGTGTCATTGGTTGAACATTTAGGTCATTTTCGTCCTCAATAGGCTTATTCTAATCCAATTAGGGTTTTTAACCAATCTTCTGCATCCAATAAGTGCGTTTGTGTCATTGGTTGAACATTTTGGTCATGTTCATCCTCCCTAGGCCTATTCTAATCCAATTACGGGTTTTAACCAATCTTGTGCATCCAATAAGTAATTTTGTGTCATTGGTCGAACATTTAGGTCATTTTCGTCCTCCATAGGCTTATTCTAATCCAATTAGGGTTTTTAACCAATCTTCTGCATCCAATAAGTGCGTTTGTGTCATTGGTTGAACATTTAGGTCATTTTCGTCCTCCCTAGGCCTATTCTAATCCAATTAGGGTTTTTAACCAATCTTGTGCATCCAATAAGTGATTTTGTGTCATTGGTTGAACATTTAGGTCATTTTCGTCCTCAATAGTGTTATTCTAATCCAATTAGGGTTTTTAACCAATCTTCTGCATCCAATAAGTGCGTTTGTGTCATTGGTTGAACATTTAGGTCATTTTCGTCCTCCCTAAGCCTATTCTAATCCAATTACGGTTTTTAACTAATCTTGTGCTTCCAATAAGTGATTTTGTGTCTTTGGTTAATGTTTAGGTCATTTTCGTCCTCCCTATGCCTATTCTAATCTAATTACGGTTTTAACTAATCATGTGCATCCAATAAGTGATTTTCTGTCATCGGTTGAACATTTAGGTCCTTTTCATCCACCCAAGGCTTATTCTAATCCAATTAGGGTTTTTAACCAATCTTGTGAATCCAATAAGTGATTTTGTGTCATTGGTTGAATATTTAGGTCATTTTCGTCCTCCCAATGTTTATTCTAATCCAATTAGAGGTTTTAGCCAATCTTATGCATCCAATAAGTGCGTTTGTCTCATTGGTTGAACATTTAGGTCATTTTCGTCCTCCTTAGACTTATTCTAATCATATTAGTGTTTTTAACCAATTTTGTGTATGCAATAAGAGATTTTGTGTCATTGGTTGAACATTTAGGTCATTTTCGTCAACCCAAGGCTTATTCGAATCCAATTAGGGTTTTTAACCAATCTTCTGCATCCAATAAGTGTGTTTGTGTCATTGGTTGAACCTTTAGGTCATTTTCGTCCTACCTAGGCCTATTCTAATCCAATTACGTTTTTAACCAATCTTGTGCATCCAATAAGTGATTTTGTGTCATTGGTTGAACATTTAGGTCATTTTCGTCCTCAATATGCTTATTCTAATTCAATTAGGGTTTTTAACCAATCTTCTGCATCCAATAAGTGCGTTTGTGTCATTGGTTGAAAATTTAGGTCATTTTCGCCCTCCCTAGGCCTATTCTAATCCAATTACGGTTTTTAACCAATCTTGTGCATCCAATAAGTGATTTTGTGTCATTGGTTGAACATTTAGGTCATTTTCGTCCTCCATAGGCTTATTCTAATCCAATTAGGGTTTTTAACCAATCTTCTGCATCCAATAAGTGCGTTTGTGTCATTGGTTGAACATTTAGGTCATTTTCGTCCTCCCTAGGCTTATTCAAATCCAATTAGGGTTTTTAACCAATCTTGTGCATCCAATAAGTGATTTTGTGTCATTGGTTGAACATTTAGGTTATTTTCGTCCTCAATATGCTTATTCTAATCCAATTAGGGTTTTTAACCAATCTTCTGCATCCCATAAGTGCGTTTGTGTCATTGGTTGAACATTTAGGTCATTGTCGTCCTCCCTAGGCCTATTCTAATCCAATTACGGTTTTTAACCAATCTTGTGCATCCAATAAGTGATTTTGTGTCATTGGTTGAACATTTAGGTCATTTTCATCCTCCATAGGCTTATTCTAATCCAATTAGGGTTTTTAACCAATCTTCTGCATCCAATAAGTGCGTTTGTGTCATTGGTTGAACATTTAGGTCATTTTCGTCCTCCCTAGGCTTATTCTAATCCAATTAGGGTTTTTAACCAATCTTGTGCATCCAATAAGTGATTTTGTGTCATTGGTTGAACATTTAGGTCATTTTCGTCCTCAATAGGCTTATTCTAATCCAATTAGGGTTTTTAACCAATCTTCTGCATCCAATAAGTGCGTTTGCGTCATTGGTTGAACATTTAGGTCATTTTCGTCCTCCCTAAGCCTATTCTAATCCAATTACGGTTTTTAACTAATCTTGTGCTTCCAATAAGTGATTTTGTGTCTTTGGTTAAACATTTAAGTCATTTTCGTCCTCCCTATGCCTATTCTAATCTAATTACGGTTTTAACCAATCATGTGCATCCAATAAGTGATTTTCTGTCATCGGTTGAACATTTAGGTCCTTTTCATCCACCCAAGGCTTATTCTAATCCAATTAGGGTTTTTAACCAATCTTGTGAATCCAATAAGTGATTTTGTGTCATTGGTTGAATATTTAGGTCATTTTCGTCCTCCCAATGTTTATTCTAATCCAATTAGAGGTTCTAGCCAATCTTATGCATCCAATAAGTGCGTTTGTCTCATTGGTTGAACATTTAGGTCATTTTCGTCCTCCTTAGACTTATTCTAATCATATTAGTGTTTTTAACCAATTTTGTGTATGCAATAAGAGATTTTGTGTCATTGGTTGAACATTTAGGTCATTTTCGTCAACCCAAGGCTTATTCGAATCCAATTAGGGTTTTTAACCAATCTTGTGGATCCAATAAGTGCATTTTGTTCATTGGTTGAACATTTAGGTCATTTTCGTCCTCCTTAGGCTTATTCTAATCCAATTAGGGTTTTTAACCAATCTTGTGCATCCAATAAGTGATTTTGTGTCATTGGTTGAACATTTAGGTCATTTTCGTCCTCAATATGCTTATTCTAATTCAATTAGGGTTTTTAACCAATCTTCTGCATCCAATAAGTGCGTTTGTGTCATTGGTTGAAAATTTAGGTCATTTTCATCCTCCCTAGGCCTATTCTAATCCAATTAAAGTTTTTAACCAATCTTGTGCATCCAATAAGTGATTTTTGTGTCATTGGTTGAATATTTAGGTCATTTTTGTCCTCCCTAGGCTTATTCAAATCTAATTAGGGTTTTTAACCAATCTTATGCATCCAATAAGTGCGTTTGTGTCATTGGTTGAACATTTAGGTCATTTTCGTCCTCCTTAGGATTATTCAAATCCAAGTACGGTTTTTAACCAATCTTGTGCATCCAATAAGTGATTTTGTGTCATTGGTTGAACATTTAGGTCATTTTTGTCGTCAATCGGCTTATTCTAATCCAATTAGGGTTTTTAACCAATCTTCTGCATCCAATAAGTGCGTTTGTGTCATTGGTTGAACATTTAGGTCATTTTCGTCCTTCCTAGGCCTATTCTAATCCAATTACGGTTTTTAACCAATCTTGTGCATCCAATAAGTGATTTTGTGTCATTGGTTGAACATTTAGGTCATTTTCGTCCTCCATAGGCTTATTCTAATCCAATTAGGGTTTTTAACCAATCTTTTGCATCCAATAAGTGCGTTTGTGTCATTGGTTGAACATTTAGGTCATTTTCGTCCTCCCTAGGCTTATTCTAATCCAATTAGGGTTTTTAACCAATCTTGTGCATCCAATAAGTGATTTTGTGTCATTGGTTGAACATTTAGGTCATTTTCGTCCTTCCTAGGCTTATTCTCATCCAATTAGGGTTTTTAACCAATCTTGTGCATCCAATAAGTACATTTATGTCATTAGTTGAACATTTAGGTCATTTTCGACCTCCAAAAGCATATTCTCATCCAATTAGGGTTTTGAACCAATCTTGTGCATCCAATAAGTGATTTTGTGTCATTGGTTGAACATTTACGTCATTTTAGCCTCCCAAGGCTTATCCTAATCCAATTAGGGTTTTTCACCAATCTTGTGCATCCAATAAGTGATTTTGTGTCATTGGTTGAACATTTAGGTCATTTTCGTCCTCCCTAGGCTTATTCTCATCCAATTAGGGTTTTTAACCAATCTTGTGCATCCAATAAGTGATTTTGTGTCATTGGCTGAACATTTAGGTCATTTTCGTCCTCCCTAGGCTTATTCTAATCCAATTAGGGTTTTTAACCAATCTTGTGCATCCAATAAGTGATTTTGTGTCATTGGTTGAACATTTAGGTCATTTTCGTCCTCAATAGGCTTATTCTAATCCAATTAGGGTTTTTAACCAATCTTCTGCATCCAATAAATGCGTTTGTGTCATTGGTTGAACATTTTGGTCATGTTCGTCCTCCCTAGGCCTATTCTAATCCAATTACGGTTTTTAACCAATCTTGTGCATCCAATAAGTAATTTTGTGTCATTGGTTGAACATTTAGGTCATTTTCGTCCTCCATAGGCTTATTCTAATCCAATTAGGGTTTTTAACCAATCTTCTGCATCCAATAAGTGCGTTTGTGTCATTGGTTGAACATTTAGGTCATTTTCGTCCTCCCTAGGCCTATTCTAATCCAATTAGGGTTTTTAACCAATCTTGTGCATCCAATAAGTGATTTTATGTCATTGGTTGAACATTTAGGTCATTTTCGTCCTCAATAGGGTTATTCTAATCCAATTAGGGTTTTTAACCAATCTTTTGCATCCAATAAGTGCGTTTGTGTCATTGGTTGAACATTTAGGTCATTTTCGTCCTCCCTAAGCCTATTCTAATCCAATTACAGTTTTTAACTAATCTTGTGCTTCCAATAAGTGATTTTGCGTCTTTGGTTAAACATTTAGGTCATTTTCGTCCTCCCTATGCCTATTCTAATCTAATTACGGTTTTAACCAATCATGTGCATCCAATAAGTGATTTTCTGTCATCGGTTGAACATTTAGGTCCTTTTCATCCACCCAAGGCTTATTCTAATCCAATTAGGGTTTTTAACCAATCTTGTGAATCCAATAAGTGATTTTGTGTCATTGGTTGAATATTTAGGTCATTTTCGTCCTCCCAATGTTTATTCTAATCCAATTAGAGGTTTTAGCCAATCTTATGCATCCAATAAGTGCGTTTGTCTCATTGGTTGAACATTTAGGTCATTTTCGTCCTCCTTAGACTTATTCTAATCATATTAGTGTTTTTAACCAATTTTGTGTATGCAATAAGAGATTTTGTGTCATTGGTTGAACATTTAGGTCATTTTCGTCAACCTAAGGCTTATTCGAATCCAATTAGGGTTTTTAACCAATCTTGTGGATCCAATAAGTGCATTTTGTTCATTGTTTAAACATTTAGGTCATTTTCGTCCTCCTTAGGCTTATTCTAATCCAATTACAGTTTTTAACCAATCTTGTGCATCCAATAAGTGATTTTGTGTCATTGGTTGAACATTTAGGTCATTTTCGTCCTCCATAGGCTTATTCTAATCCAATTAGGGTTTTTAACCAATCTTCTGCATCCAATTAAGGCGTTTGTGTCATTGGTTGAACATTTAGGTCATTTTCGTCCTCCCTAGGCTTATTCTAATCCAATTAGGGTTTTTAACCAATCTTGTGCATCCAATAAGTGATTTTTTGTCATTGGTTGATCATTTAGGTCATTTTCGTCCTCAATAGGCTTATTCTAATCCAATTAGGGTTTTTAACCAATCTTCTGCATCCAATAAGTGCGATTGTGTCATTGGTTGCCCATTTAGTTCATTTTCGTCCTCCCTAGGCCTATTCTAATCCAATTACGGTTTTTAACCAATCTTGTGCATCCAATAAGTGATTTTGTGTCATTGGTTGAACATTTAGGTAATTTTGGTCCTCCATAGGCTTATTCTAATCCAATTAGGGTTTTTAACCAATCTTCTGCATCCAATAAGTGCGTTTGTGTCATTGGTTGAACATTTAGGTCATTTTCGTCCTCCCTAGGCCTATTCTAATCCAATTAGGGTTTTTAACCAATCTTGTGCATCCAATAAGTGATTTTGTGTCATTGGTTGAACATTTAGGTCATTTTCGTTCTCAATAGGGTTATTCTAATCCAATTAGGGTTTTTAACCAATCTTCTGCATCCAATAAGTGCGTTTGTGTCATTGGTTGAACATTTAGGTCATTTTCGTCCTCCCTACGCCTATTCTAATCCAATTATAGTTTTTAACTAATCTTGTGCTTCCAATAAGTGATTTTTTGTCATTGGTTGAACATGTAGGTCATTTTCGTCCACCCAAGGCTTATTCTAATCCAGTTAGGATTATTAGCCAATCTTGTGCATCCAATAAGTGATTTTTGTGTCATTGGTAGAATATTTAGGTCATTTTTTTCCTCCCTAGGCTTATTCAAATCTAATTAGGGTTTTTAACCAATCTTATGCATCCAATAAGTACGTTTGTGTCATTGGTTGAACATTTACGTCATTTTCGTCCTCCCTAGGATTATTCAAATCCAGTTAGGGTTTTTAACCAATCTTGTGCATCCAATAAGTGATTTTGTGTCATCGGTTGAACATTTCGGTCATTTTCGTCCTCAATAGGTTTATTCTAATCCAATTAGGGTTTTTAACCAATATTCTTCATCCAATAAGTGCGTTTGTGTCATTGAATGAGCATTTAGGTCATTTTCGTCCTCCCTAGGCCTATTCTAATCCAATTAGGGTTTTTAACCAATCTTGTGCATCCAATAAGTGATTTTGTGTCATTGGTTGAACATTTAGGTCATTTTCGTCCTCAATAGGGTTATTCTAATCCAATTAGGGTTTTTAACCAATCTTCTGCATCCAATACGTGCGTTTGTGTCATTGGTTGAACATTTAGGTCATTTTCGTCCTCCCTAGGCCTATTCTAATCCAATTACGGTTTTTAACTAATCTTGTGCTTCCAATAAGTGATTTTGTGTCATTGGTTGAACATTTAGGTCATTTTCGTCCACCCAAGGCTTATTCTAATCCAATTAGGGTTTTTAGCCAATCTTGTGCATCCAATAAGTGATTTTTGAGTCATTGGTTGAACATTTAGGTCATTTTTGTCCTCCCTAGGCTTATTCAAATCTAATTAGGGTTTTTAACCAATCTTATGCATGCAATAAGTGCGTTTGTGTCATTGGTTGAACATTTAGGTCATTTTCGCCCTCCCTAGGATTATTCAAATCCAATTAGGGTTTTTAACCAATCTTGTGCATCCAATAAGTGATTTTGTGTCATTGGTTGAACATTTAGGTCATTTTCGTCCTCAATAGGCTTATTCTAATCCAATTAGGGTTTTTAACCAATCTTCTGCATCCAATAGGTGCGTTTGTGTCATTGGTTGAACATTTAGGTCATTTTCGTCCTTCCTAGGCCTATTCTAATCCAATTACGGTGTTTAACAATTGTTGTGCTTCCAATAAGTGATTTTGTGTCATTGGTTGAATATTTAGGTCATTTTTGTCCTCCCTAGGCTTATTCAAATCTAATTAGGGTTTTTAACCAATCTTATGCATCCAATAAGTGCGTTTGTGTCATTGGTTGAACATTTAGGTCATTTTCGTCCTCCTTAGGATTATTCAAATCCAAGTACGGTTTTTAACCAATCTTGTGCATACAATAAGTGATTTTGTGTCATTGGTTGAACTTTTAGGTCATTTTCGTCCTCAATAGGCTTATTCTAATCCAATTAGGGTTTTTAACCAATCTTCTGCATCCAATAAGTGCGTTTGTGTCATTGGTTGAACATTTAGGTCATTTTCGTCCTTCCTAGGCATATTCTAATCCAATTACGGTTTTTAACCAATGTTGTGCTTCCAATAAGTGATTTTTGTGTCATTGGTTGAACATTTAGGTCATTTTCGTCCTCCCTAGGCCTATTCTAATCTAATTACGGTTTTTAACCAATCTTGTGCATCCAATAAGTGATTTTGTGTCATTGGTTGAACATTTAGGTCATTTTCGTCCTCCATAGGCTTATTGTAATCCAATTAGGGTTTTTAACCAATCTTCTGCATCCAATAAGTGCGTTTGTGTCATTGGTTGAACATTTAGGTCATTTTCGTCCTCCCTAGGCCTATTCTAATCCAATTAGGGTTTTTAACCAATCTTGTGCATCCAATAAGTGATTTTGTGTCATTGGTTGAACATTTAGGTCATTTTCGTCCTCAATAGGGTTATTCTAATCCAATTAGGGTTTTTAACCAATCTTCTGCATCCAATACGTGCGTTTGTGTCATTGGTTGAACATTTAGGTCATTTTCGTCCTCCCTAGGCCTATTCTAATCCAATTACGGTTTTTAACTAATCTTGTGCTTCCAATAAGTGATTTTGTGTCATTGGTTGAACATTTAGGTCATTTTCGTCCACCCAAGGCTTATTCTAATCCAATTAGGGTTTTTAGTCAATCTTGTGCATCCAATAAGTGATTTTTGTGCCATTGGTTGAATATTTAGGTCATTTTTGTCAACCCTAGGCTTATTGAAATCTAATTAAGGTTTTTAACCAATCTTATGCATCCAATAAGTGCGTTTGTGTCATTGGTTGAACATTTAGGTCATTTTCGTCCTCCCTAGGATTATTCAAATCCAAGTACGGTTTTTAACCAATCTTGTGCATCCAATAAGTGATTTTGTGTCATTGGTTGAACATTTAGGTCATTTTCGTCCTCAATAGGCTTATTCTAATCCAATTAGGGTTTTTAACCAATCTTCTGCATCCAATAAATGCGTTTGTGTCATTGGTTGAACATTTAGGTCATTTTTGTCCTCCCTAGGCCTATTCTAATCCAATTACGGTTTTTACCCAATCTTGTGCATCCAATAAGTGATTTTGTGTCATTGGTTGAACATTTAGGTCAATTTCGTCCTCCACAGGCTTATTCTAATCTAATTAGGGTTTTTAACCAATCTTCTGCATCCAATAAGTGTGTTTGTGTCATTGGTTGAACATTTAGGTCATTTTCATCCTCCCTAGGCTTATTCTAATCCAATTAGGGTTTTTAACCAATCTTGTGCTTCCAATAAGTGATTTTGTGTCATTGGTTGAACATTTAGGTCATTTTCGTCCTCCCTAGGCCTATTCTAATCCAATTAGGGTTTTTAGCCAATCTTGTGCATCCAATAAGTGCATTTGTGTCATTGGTTGAACATTTAGGTCATTTTCGTCCTCCCTAGGCTTATTCTAATCCAAATAGGGTTTTTAACTAATCTTGTGCATCCAATAAGTGATTTTGTGTCATTGGTTGAACATTTAGGTCAATTTCGTCCTCCACAGGCTTATTCTAATCTAATTAGGGTTTTTAACCAATCTTCTGCATCCAATAAGTGTGTTTGTGTCATTGGTTGAACATTTAGGTCATTTTCGTCCTCCCTAGGCTTATTCTAATCCAATTAGGGTTTTTAACCAATCTTGTGCTTCCAATAAGTGATTTTGTGTCATTGGTTGAACATTTAGGTCATTTTCGTCCTCCCTAGGCCTATTCTAATCCAATTAGGGTTTTTAGCCAATCTTGTGCATCCAATAAATGCATTTGTGTCATTGGTTGAACATTTAGGTTATCTTCGTCCTCCCTAGGCTTATTCTAATCCAAATAGGGTTTTTAACTAATCTTGTGCATCCAATAAGTGATTTTGTGTCATTGTTTGAACATTTAGGTCATTGTCGTCCTCAATAGGCGTATTCTAATCCAATTAGGGTTTTTAACCAATCTTCTGCATCCAATAAGTGCGTTTGTGTCATTGGTTGAACATTTAGGTCATTTTCGTCCTCCCTAGGCCTATTCTAATCCAATTACGGTTTTTAACCAATCTTGTGCATCCAATAATTGATTTTGTGTCATTGGTTGAACATTTAGGTCATTTTCGTCCTCCATAGGCTTATTCTAATCCAATTAGGGTTTTTAACCAATCTTCTGCATCCAATAAGTGCGTTTGTGTCATTGGTTGAACATTTAGGTCATTTTCGTCCTCCCTAGGGCTATTCTAATCCAATTAGGGTTTTTAACCAATCTTGTGCATCCAATAAGTGATTTTGTGTCATTGGTTGAACGTTTAGGTCATTTTTGTCCTCCATAGGGTTATTCTAATCCAATTAGGGTTTTTAACCAATCTTCTGCATCCAATAAGTGCGTTTGTGTCATTGGTTGAACATTTAGGTCATTTTCGTCCTCCCTAGGCCTATTCTAACCCAATTACAGTTTTTAACAAATCTTGTGCATACAATAATTGATTTTGTGTCATTGGTTGAACATTTAGGTCATTTTCGTCCTCCATAGGCTTATTCTAATCCAATTAGGGTTTTTAACCAATCTTCTGCATCCAATAAGTGCGTTTGTGTCATTGGTTGAACATTTAGGTCATTTTCGTCCTCCCTAAGCCTATTCTAATCCAATTACAGTTTTTAACTAATCTTGTGCTTCCAATAAGTGATTTTGCGTCTTTGGTTAAACATTTAGGTCATTTTCGTCCTCCCTATGCCTATTCTAATCTAATTACGGTTTTAACCAATCATGTGCATCCAATAAGTGATTTTCTGTCATCGGTTGAACATTTAGGTCCTTTTCATCCACCCAAGGCTTATTCTAATCCAATTAGGGTTTTTAACCAATCTTGTGAATCCAATAAGTGATTTTGTGTCATTGGTTGAATATTTAGGTCATTTTCGTCCTCCCAATGTTTATTCTAATCCAATTAGAGGTTTTAGCCAATCTTATGCATCCAATAAGTGCGTTTGTCTCATTGGTTGAACATTTAGGTCATTTTCGTCCTCCTTAGACTTATTCTAATCATATTAGTGTTTTTAACCAATTTTGTGTATGCAATAAGAGATTTTGTGTCATTGGTTGAACATTTAGGTCATTTTCGTCCTCCATAGACTTATTCAAATCATATTAGTGTTTTTAACCAATCTTGTGTATCCAATAAGAGATTTTGTGTCATTGGTTGAACATTTAGGTCATTTTCGTCAACCCAACGCTTATTCTAATCCAATTAGGGTTTTTAACCAATCTTGTGGATCCAATAAGTGCATTTTGTTCATTGGTTGAACATTTAGGTCATTTTCGTCCTCCTTAGCCTTTTTCTAATCCAATTAGGGTTTTTAACCAATCTTGTGCGTCCAATAAGTGATTTTGTGTCATTGGTTGAACATTTAGGTCATTTTCGTCCTCAATATGCTTATTCTAATTCAATTAGGGTTTTTAACCAATCTTCTGCATCCAATAAGTGCGTTTGTGTCATTGGTTGAAAATTTAGGTCATTTTCGTCCTCCCTAGGCCTATTCTAATCCAATTACAGTTTTTAACCAATCTTGTGTATCCAATAAGAGATTTTGTGTCATTGGTTGAACATTTAGGTCATTTTCGTCAACCCAAGGCTTATTCTAATCCAATTAGGGTTTTTAACCAATCTTCTGCATCCAATAAGTGCGTTTGTGTCATTGGTTGAACATTTAAGTCATTTTCGTCCTCCCTAGGCCTATTCAAATTCAATTACGGTTTTTAACTAATCTTGTGCTTCCAATAAGTGATTTTGTGTCATTGGTTGAACATTTAGGTCATTTTCGTCATCCATAGGCTTATTCTAATCCAATTAGGGTTTTTAACCAATCTTCTGCATCCAATAAGTGCGTTTGTGTCATTGGTTGAACATTTAGGTCATTTTCGTCCTCCCTAGGCCTATTCAAATTCAATTACGGTTTTTAACTAATCTTGTGCTTCCAATAAGTGATTTTGTGTCTTTGGTTAAACATTCAGGTCATTTTCGTCCTCCCTATGCCTATTCTAATCTAATTACGGTTTTTAACCAATCATGTGCATCCAATAAGTCATTTTCTGTCATCGGTTGAACATTTAGGTCCTTTTCATCCACCCAAGGCTTATTCTAATCCAATTAGGGTTTTTAACCAATCTTGTGAATCCAATAAGTGATTTTGTGTCATTGGTTGAACATTTAGGTCATTTTCGTCCTCCCTAGGCCTATTCTAATCTAATTACGGTTTTTAACCAATCTTGTGCATCCAATAAGTGATTTTGTGTCATTGGTTGAACATTTAGGTCATTTTCGTCCTCAATATGCTTATTCTAATTCAAATAGGGTTTTTAACCAATCTTCTGCATCCAATAAGTGCGTTTGTGTCATTGGTTGAAAATTTAGGTCATTTTCGTCCTCCCTAGGCCTATTCTAATCCAATTACAGTTTTTAACCAATCTTGTGCATCCAATAAGTGATTTTGTGTCATTGGTTGAACATTTAGGTCATTTTCGTCCTCCATAGGCTTATTCTAATTCAATTAGGGTTTTTAACCAATCTTCTGCATCCAATAAGTGCGTTTGTGTCATTGGTTGAACATTTAAGTCATTTTCGTCCTCC
>JBBPBP010000001.1:35468200-35482359 GCA_037974735.1 Cicer chorassanicum
TGAACATTTAGGTCCTTTTCATCCACCCAAGGCTTATTCTAATCCAATTAGGGTTTTTAACCAATCTTGTGAATCCAATAAGTGATTTTGTGTCATTGGTTGAACATTTAGGTCATTTTCGTCCTCCCTAGGCCTATTCTAATCTAATTACGGTTTTTAACCAATCTTGTGCATCCAATAAGTGATTTTGTGTCATTGGTTGAACATTTAGGTCATTTTCGTCCTCCATAGGCTTATTGTAATCCAATTAGGGTTTTTAACCAATCTTCTGCATCCAATAAGTGCGTTTGTGTCATTGGTTGAACATTTAGGTCATTTTCGTCCTCCCTAGGCCTATTCTAATCCAATTAGGGTTTTTAACCAATCTTGTGCATCCAATAAGTGATTTTTTGTCAATGGTTGAACATTTAGGTCATTTTCGTCCTCAATAGGCTTATTCTAACCCAATTAGGGTTTTTAACCAATCTTCTGCATCCAATAAGTGCGTTTGTGTCATTGGTTGAACATTTAGGTCATTTTCGTCCTCCCTAGGCTTATTCTAATCCAATTAGGGTTTTTAACCAATCTTGTGCATCCAATAAGTGATTTTGTGTCATTGGTTGAACATTTAGGTCATTTTCGTCCTCCCTAGGCTTATTCTAATCCAATTAGGGTTTTTGACCAATCTTGTGCATCCAATAAGTGATTTTGTGTCATTGGTTGAACATTTAGGTCATTTTCGTCCTCCCTAGGCTTATTCTAATCCAATTAGGGTTTTTAACCAATCTTGTGCATCCAATAAGTGATTTTCTGTCATTGGTTGAACATTTAGGTCATTTTCGTCCTCCCTAGGCTTATTCTAATCCAATTAGGGTTTTTAACCAATCTTGTGCATCCAATAAGTGATTTTGTGTCATTGGTTGAACATTTAGGTCATTTTCGTCCTCCATAAGCTTATTCTAATCCAATTAGGTTTTTTAACCAATCTTCTGCATCCAATAAGTGCGTTTGTGTCATTGGTTGAACATTTAGGTCATTTTCGTCCTCCCTAGGCTTATTCTAATCCAATTAGGGTTTTTAACCAATCTTGTGCATCCAATAAGTGATTTTGTGTCATTGGTTGAACATTTAGGTCATTTTCGTCCTCAATAGGCTTATTCTAATCCAATTAGGGTTTTTAACCAATCTTCTGCATCCAATAAGTGCGTTTGCGTCATTGGTTGAACATTTAGGTCATTTTCGTCCTCCCTAAGCCTATTCTAATCCAATTACGGTTTTTAACTAATCTTGTGCTTCCAATAAGTGATTTTGTGTCTTTGGTTAAACATTTAAGTCATTTTCGTCCTCCCTATGCCTATTCTAATCTAATTACGGTTTTAACCAATCATGTGCATCCAATAAGTGATTTTCTGTCATCGGTTGAACATTTAGGTCCTTTTCATCCACCCAAGGCTTATTCTAATCCAATTAGGGTTTTTAACCAATCTTGTGAATCCAATAAGTGATTTTGTGTCATTGGTTGAATATTTAGGTCATTTTCGTCCTCCCAATGTTTATTCTAATCCAATTAGAGGTTCTAGCCAATCTTATGCATCCAATAAGTGCGTTTGTCTCATTGGTTGAACATTTAGGTCATTTTCGTCCTCCTTAGACTTATTCTAATCATATTAGTGTTTTTAACCAATTTTGTGTATGCAATAAGAGATTTTGTGTCATTGGTTGAACATTTAGGTCATTTCGTCAACCCAAGGCTTATTCGAATCCAATTAGGGTTTTTAACCAATCTTGTGGATCCAATAAGTGCATTTTGTTCATTGGTTGAACATTTAGGTCATTTTCGTCCTCCTTAGGCTTATTCTAATCCAATTAGGGTTTTTAACCAATCTTGTGCATCCAATAAGTGATTTTGTGTCATTGGTTGAACATTTAGGTCATTTTCGTCCTCAATATGCTTATTCTAATTCAATTAGGGTTTTTAACCAATCTTCTGCATCCAATAAGTGCGTTTGTGTCATTGGTTGAAAATTTAGGTCATTTTCGCCCTCCCTAGGCCTATTCTAATCCAATTACGGTTTTTAACCAATCTTGTGCATCCAATAAGTGATTTTGTGTCATTGGTTGAACATTTAGGTCATTTTCGTCCTCCATAGGCTTATTCTAATCCAATTAGGGTTTTTAACCAATCTTCTGCATCCAATAAGTGCGTTTATGTCATTGGTTGAACATTTAGGTCATTTTCGTCCTCCCTAGGCCTATTCTAATCCAATTAGGGTTTTTAACCAATCTTGTGCATCCAATAAGTGATTTTGTGTCATTGGTTGAACATTTAGGTCATTTTCGTCCTCCATAGGCTTATTCTAATTCAATTAGGGTTTTTAACCAATCTTCTGCATCCAATAAGTGCGTTTGTGTCATTGGTTGAACATTTAAGTCATTTTCGTCCTCCCTAGGCCTATTCAAATTCAATTACGGTTTTTAACTAATCTTGTGCTTCCAATAAGTGATTTTGTGTCATTGGTTGAACATTTAGGTCATTTTCGTCATCCATAGGCTTATTCTATTCCAATTAGGGTTTTTAACCAATCTTCTGCATCCAATAAGTGCGTTTGTGTCATTGGTTGAACATTTAGGTCATTTTCGTCCTCCCTAGGCCTATTCAAATCCAATTAGGGTTTTTAACCAATCTTGTGCATCCAATAAGTGATTTTGTGTCTTTGGTTAAACATTCAGGTCATTTTCGTCCTCCCTATGCCTATTCTAATCTAATTACGGTTTTAACCAATCATGTGCATCCAATAAGTGATATTCTGTCATCGGCTGAACATTTAGGTCCTTTTCATCCACCCAAGGCTTATTCTAATCCAATTAGGGTTTTTAACCAATCTTGTGAATCCAATAAGTGATTTTGTGTCATTGGTTGAACATTTAGGTCATTTTCGTCCTCCCTAGGCCTATTCTAATCTAATTACGGTTTTTAACCAATCTTGTGCATCCAATAAGTGATTTTGTGTCATTGGTTGAACATTTAGGTCATTTTCGTCCTCCATAGGCTTATTGTAATCCAATTAGGGTTTTTAACCAATCTTCTGCATCCAATAAGTGCGTTTGTGTCATTGGTTGAACATTTAGGTCATTTTTGTCCTCCCTAGGCCTATTCTAATCCAATTAGGGTTCTTAACCAATCTTGTGCATCCAATAAGTGATTTTGTGTCATTGGTTGAACATTTAGGTCATTTTCGTTCCCCATAGGGTTATTCTAATCCAATTAGGGTTTTTAACCAATCTTCTGCATCCAATAAGTGCGTTTGTGTCATTGGTTGAACATTTAGGTCATTTTCGTCCTCCCTACGCCTATTCTAATCCAATTATAGTTTTTAACTAATCTTGTGCTTCCAATAAGTGATTTTTTGTCATTGGTTGAACATGTAGGTCATTTTCGTCCACCCAAGGCTTATTCTAATCCAGTTAGGATTATTAGCCAATCTTGTGCATCCAATAAGTGATTTTTGTGTCATTCGTAGAATATTTAGGTCATTTTTTTCCTCCCTAGGCTTATTTAAATCTAATTAGGGTTTTTAACCAATCTTATGCATCCAATAAGTACGTTTGTGTCATTGGTTGAACATTTAGGTCATTTTCGTCCTCCCTAGGATTATTCAAATCCAGTTAGGGTTTTTAACCAATCTTGTGCATCCAATAAGTGATTTTGTGTCATCGGTTGAACATTTCGGTCATTTTCGTCGTCAATAGGTTTATTCTAATCCAATTAGGGTTTTTAACCAATCTTCTTCATCCAATAAGTGCGTTTGTGTCATTGAATGAGCATTTAGGTCATTTTCGTCCTCCCTAGGCCTATTCTAATCCAATTAGGGTTTTTAACCAATCTTGTGCATCCAATAAGTGATTTTGTGTCATTGGTTGAACATTTAGGTCATTTTCGTCCTCAATAGGGTTATTCTAATCCAATTAGGGTTTTTAACCAATCTTTTGCATCCAATAAGTGCGTTTGTGTCATTGGTTGAACATTTAGGTCATTTTCGTCCTCCCTAAGCCTATTCTAATCCAATTACGGTTTTTAACTAATCTTGTGCTTCAAATAAGTGATTTTGTGTCTTTGGTTAAACATTTAGGTCATTTTCGTCCTCCCTATGCCTATTCTAATCTAATTACGGTTTTAACCAATCATGTGCATCCAATAAGTGATTTTCTGTCATCGGTTGAACATTTAGGTCCTTTTCATCCACCCAAGGCTTATTCTAATCCAATTAGGGTTTTTAACCAATCTTGTGAATCCAATAAGTGATTTTGTGTCATTGGTTGAATATTTAGGTCATTTTCGTCCTCCCAATGTTTATTCTAATCCAATTAGAGGTTTTAGCCAATCTTATGCATCCAATAAGTGCGTTTGTCTCATTGGTTGAACATTTAGGTCATTTTCGTCCTCCTTAGACTTATTCTAATCATATTAGTGCTTTTAACCAATTTTGTGTATGCAATAAGAGATTTTGTGTCATTGGTTGAAAATTTAGGTCATTTTCGTCCTCCTTAGACTTATTCAAATCATATTAGTGTTTTTAACCAATCTTGTGTATCCAATAAGAGATTTTGTGTCATTGGTTGAACATTTAGGTCATTTTCGTCAACCCAAGGCTTATTCTAATCCAATTAGGGTTTTTAACCAATCTTGTGGATCCAATAAGGGCATTTTGTTCATTGGTTGAACATTTAGGTCATTTTCGTCCTCCTTAGGCTTATTCTAATCCAATTAGGGTTTTTAACCAATCTTGTGCATCCAATAAGTGATTTTGTGTCATTGGTTGAACATTTAGGTCATTTTCGTCCTCAATATGCTTATTCTAATTCAATTAGGGTTTTTAACCAATCTTCTGCATCCAATAAGTGCGTTTGTGTCATTGGTTGAAAATTTAGGTCATTTTCGTCCTCCCTAGGCCTATTCTAATCCAATTACAGTTTTTAACCAATCTTGTGCATCCAATAAGTGATTTTGTGTCATTGGTTGAACATTTAGGTCATTTTCGTCCTCCATAGGCTTATTCTAATTCAATTAGGGTTTTTAACCAATCTTCTGCATCCAATAAGTGCGTTTGTGTCATTGGTTGAACATTTAAGTCATTTTCGTCCTCCATAGGCCTATTCAAATTCAATTACGGTTTTTAACTAATCTTGTGCTTCCAATAAGTGATTTTGTGTCATTGGTTGAACATTTAGGTCATTTTCGTCATCCATAGGCTTATTCTAATCCAATTAGGGTTTTTAACCAATCTTCTGCATCCAATAAGTGCGTTTGTGTCATTGGTTGAACATTTAGGTCATTTTCGTCCTCCCTAGGCCTATTCAAATCCAATTAGGGTTTTTAACCAATCTTGTGCATCCAATAAGTGATTTTCTGTCATCGGTTGAACATTTAGGTCCTTTTCATCCACCCAAGGCTTATTCTAATCCAATTAGGGTTTTTAACCAATCTTGTGAATCCAATAAGTGATTTTGTGTCATTGGTTGAATATTTAGGTCATTTTCGTCCTCCCAATGTTTATTCTAATCCAATTAGAGGTTTTAGCCAATCTTATGCATCCAATAAGTGCGTTTGTCTCATTGGTTGAACATTTAGGTCATTTTCGTCCTCCCTAGACTTATTCTAATCATATTAGTGTTTTTAACCAATTTTGTGTATGCAATAAGAGATTTTGTGTCATTGGTTGAACATTAAGGTCATTTTCGTCAACCCAAGGCTTATTCGAATCCAATTAGGGTTTTTAACCAATCTTGTGGATCCAATAAGTGCATTTTGTTCATTGGTTGAACATTTAGGTCATTTTCGTCCTCCTTAGGCTTATTCTAATCCAATTACAGTTTTTAACCAATCTTGTGCATCCAATAAGTGATTTTGTGTCATTGGTTGAACATTTAGGTCATTTTCGTCCTCCATAGGCTTATTCTAATCCAATTAGGGTTTTTAACCAATCTTCTGCATCCAATTAGTGTGTTTGTGTCATTGGTTGAACATTTAGGTCATTTTCGTCCTCCCTAGGCTTATTCTAATCCAATTAGGGTTTTTAACCAATCTTGTGCATCCAATAAGTGATTTTTTGTCATTGGTTGATCATTTAGGTCATTTTCGTCCTCAATAGGCTTATTCTAATCCAATTAGGGTTTTTAACCAATCTTCTGCATCCAATAAGTGCGATTGTGTCATTGGTTGAATATTTAAGTCATTTTCGTCCTCCCTAGGCCTATTCTAATCCAATTACGATTTTTAACCAATCTTGTGCATCCAATAAGTGATTTTGTGTCATTGGTTGAACATTTAGGTCATTTTCGTCCTCCCTAGGCTTATTCTAATCCATTTAGGGTTTTTAACCAATCTTGTGCATCCAATAAGTGATTTTGTGTCATTGGTTGAACATTAGGTCATTTTTGTCCTCAATAGGGTTATTCTAATCCAATTAGGGTTTTTAACCAATCTTCTGCATCCAATACGTGCGTTTGTGTCATTGGTTGAACATTTAGGTCATTTTCGTCCTCCCTAGGCCTATTCTAATCCAATTACGGTTTTTAACTAATCTTGTGCTTCCAATAAGTGATTTTGTGTCATTGGTTGAACATTTAGGTCATTTTCGTCCACCCAAGGCTTATTCTAATCCAATTAGGGTTTTTAGCCAATCTTGTGCATCCAATAAGTGATTTTTGTGTCATTGGTTGAATATTTAGGTCATTTTTGTCCTCCCTAGGCTTATTCAAATCTAATTAGGGTTTTTAACCAATCTTATGCATGCAATAAGTGCGTTTGTGTCATTGGTTGAACATTTAGGTCATTTTCGTCCTCCTTAGGCTTATTCTAATCCAATTAGGGTTTTTAACCAATCTTGTGCATCCAATAAGTGATTTTGTGTCATTGGTTGAACATTTAGGTCATTTTCGTCCTCAATATGCTTATTTTAATTCAATTAGGGTTTTTAACCAATCTTCTGCATCCAATAAGTGCGTTTGTGTCATTGGTTGAAAATTTAGGTCATTTTCGTCCTCCCTAGGCCTATTCTAATCCAATTACAGTTTTTAACCAATCTTGTGCATCCAATAAGTGATTTTGTGTCATTGGTTGAACATTTAGGTCATTTTCGTCCTCCATAGGCTTATTCTAATTCAATTAGGGTTTTTAACCAATCTTCTGCATCCAATAAGTGCGTTTGTGTCATTGGTTGAACATTTAAGTCATTTTCGTCCTCCCTAGGCCTATTCAAATTCAATTACGGTTTTTAACTAATCTTGTGCTTCCAATAAGTGATTTTGTGTCATTGGTTGAACATTTAGGTCATTTTCGTCATCCATAGGCTTATTCTAATCCAATTAGGGTTTTTAACCAATCTTCTGCATCCAATAAGTGCGTTTGTGTCATTGGTTGAACATTTAGGTCATTTTCGTCCTCCCTAGGCCTATTCAAATCCAATAGGGTTTTTAACCAATCTTGTGCATCCAATAAGTGATTTTGTGTCTTTGGTTAAACATTCAGGTCATTTTCGTCCTCCCTATGCCTATTCTAATCTAATTACGGTTTTAACCAATCATGTGCATCCAATAAGTGATTTTCTGTCATCGGTTGAACATTTAGGTCCTTTTCATCCACCCAAGGCTTATTCTAATCCAATTAGGGTTTTTAACCAATCTTGTGAATCCAATAAGTGATTTTGTGTCATTGGTTGAATATTTAGGTCATTTTCGTCCTCCCAATGTTTATTCTAATCCAATTAGAGGTTTTAGCCAATCTTATGCATCCAATAAGTGCGTTTGTCTCATTGGTTGAACATTTAGGTCATTTTCGTCCTCCTTAGACTTATTCTAATCATATTAGTGTTTTTAACCAATTTTGTGTATGCAATAAGAGATTTTGTGTCATTGGTTGAACATTAAGGTCATTTTCGTCAACCCAAGGCTTATTCGAATCCAATTAGGGTTTTTAACCAATCTTGTGGATCCAATAAGTGCATTTTGTTCATTGGTTGAACATTTAGGTCATTTTCGTCCTCCTTAGGCTTATTCTAATCCAATTACAGTTTTTAACCAATCTTGTGCATCCAATAAGTGATTTTGTGTCATTGGTTGAACATTTAGGTCATTTTCGTCCTCCATCGGCTTATTCTAATCCAATTAGGGTTTTTAACCAATCTTCTGCATCCAATTAGTGCGTTTGTGTCATTGGTTGAACATTTAGGTCATTTTCGTCCTCCCTAGGCTTATTCTAATCCAATTAGGGTTTTTAACCAATCTTGTGCATCCAATAAGTGATTTTTTGTCATTGGTTGATCATTTAGGTCATTTTCGTCCTCAATAGGCTTATTCTAATCCAATTAGGGTTTTTAACCAATCTTCTGCATCCAATAAGTGCGATTGTGTCATTGGTTGAATATTTAAGTCATTTTCGTCCTCCCTAGGCCTATTCTAATCCAATTACGATTTTTAACCAATCTTGTGCATCCAATAAGTGATTTTGTGTCATTGGTTGAACATTTAGGTCATTTTCGTCCTCCATAGGCTTATTCTAATCCAATTAGGGTTTTTAACCAATCTTCTGCATCCAATAAGTGCGTTTGTGTCATTGGTTGAACATTTAGGTCATTTTCGTCCTCCCTAGGCTTATTCTAATCCAATTACGGTTTTTAACCAATCTTGTGCATCCAATAAGTGATTTTGTGTCATTGGTTGAACATTTAGGTCATTTTCGTCCTCAATAGGCTTATTCTAATCCAATTAGGGTTTTTAACCAATCTTCTGCATCCAATACGTGCGTTTGTGTCATTGGTTGAACATTTAGGTCATTTTCGTCCTCCCTAGGCCTATTCTAATCCAATTACGGTTTTTAACTAATCTTGTGCTTCCAATAAGTGATTTTGTGTCATTGGTTGAACATTTAGGTCATTTTCGTCCACCCAAGGCTTATTCTAATCCAATTAGGGTTTTTAGCCAATCTTGTGCATCCAATAAGTGATTTTTGTGTCATTGGTTGAATATTTAGGTCATTTTTGTCCTCCCTAGGCTAATTCAAATCTAATTAGGGTTTTCAACCAATCGTATGCATGCAATAAGTGCGTTTGTGTCATTGGTTGAACATTTAGGTCATTTTCGCCCTCCCTAGGATTATTCAAATCCAATTAGGGTTTTTAACCAATCTTGTGCATCCAATAAGTGATTTTGTGTCATTGGTTGAACATTTAGGTCATTTTCGTCCTCAATAGGCTTATTCTAATCCAATTAGGGTTTTTAACCAATCTTCTGCATCCAATACGTGCGTTTGTGTCATTGGTTGAACATTTAGGTCATTTTCGTCCTCCCTAGGCCTATTCTAATCCAATTACGGTTTTTAACTAATCTTGTGCTTCCAATAAGTGATTTTGTGTCATTGGTTGAACATTTAGGTCATTTTCGTCCACCCAAGGCTTATTCTAATCCAATTAGGGTTTTTAGCCAATCTTGTGCATCCAATAAGTGATTTTTGTGTCATTGGTTGAATATTTAGGTCATTTTTGTCCTCCCTAGGCTTATTCAAATCTAATTAGGGTTTTCAACCAATCTTATGCATGCAATAAGTGCGTTTGTGTCATTGGTTGAACATTTAGGTCATTTTCGCCCTCCCTAGGATTATTCAAATCCAATTAGGGTTTTTAACCAATCTTGTGCATCCAATAAGTGATTTTGTGTCATTGGTTGAACATTTAGGTCATTTTCGTCCTCAATAGGCTTATTCTAATCCAATTAGGGTTTTTAACCAATCTTCTGCATCCAATAGGTGCGTTTGTGTCATTGGTTGAACATTTAGGTCATTTTCGTCCTCCCTAGGCCTATTCTAATCCAACTACGGTTTTTAACCAATCTTGTGCTTCCAATCAGTGATATTGTGTCATTGGTTGAACATTTAGGTCATTTTCGTCCACCCAAGGCTTATTCTAATCCAATTGGGGTTTTTAGCCAATCTTGTGCATCCAATAAGTGATTTTGTGTCATTGGTTGAATATATAGGTCATTTTTGTCCTCCCTAGACTTATTCAAATCTAATTAGGGTTTTTAACCAATCTTGTGTATCCAATAAGAGATATTGTGTCATTGGTTGAACATTTAGGTCATTTTCGTCAACCCAAGGCTTATTCTAATCCAATTAGGGTTTTTAACCAATCTTGTGGATCCAATAAGTGCATTTTTGTCATTGGTTGAACATTTACGTCATTTTCGTCCTCCCTATGATTATTCAAATCCAATTAGGGTTTTTAACCAATCTTATGCATCCAATAAGTGATTTTGTGTCTTTGGTTGAACATTTAGGTCGTTTTCGTCCTACCTAGGCCTATTCTAATCTAATTACGGGTTTTAACCAATCTTGTGCATTCAATTAGTGATTTTCTGTCATCGGTTGAACATTTAGGTCATTTTCGTCCACCCAAGGCTTATTCTAATCCAATTAGGGTTTTTAACCAATCTTCTGCATCCAATCAGTGCGTTTCTGTCATTGGTTGAACATTTAGGTCATTTTCGTCCTCCCTAGGCCTATTCTAATCTAATTACGGTTTTTAACCAATCTTGTGCATCCAATTAGTGATTTTCTATCATCGGTTGAACATTTAGGTCATTTTCGTCCACCCAAGGCTTATTCTAATCCAATTAGGGTTTTTAACCAATCTTATGAATCCAATAAGTGATTTTGTGTCATTGGTTGAATATTTAGGTCATTTTCGTCCTCCCAAGGCTTATTCTACTCCAATTAGAGGTTTTAGCCAATCTTATGCATCCAATAAGTGCGTTTGTGTCATTGGTTAAACATTTAGGTCATTTTCGTCCTCCTTAGACTTATTCTAATCCAATTAGGGTTTTTAACCAATCTTGTGTATCCAATAAGAGATTTTGTGTCATTGGTTGAACATTCAGGTAATTTTCGTCAACCCAAGGCTTATTCTAATCCAATTAGGGTTTTTAACCAATCTTGTGGATCCAATAAGTGCATTTTGTTCATTGGTTGAACATTTAGGTCATTATCGTCCTCCCTAGGCTTATTCAAATCCAATTAGGGTTTTTAACCAATCTTGTGCATCCAATAAGTGATTTTGTGTCATTGGTTGATCATTTAGGTCATTTTCATCCTCAATAGGCTTATTCTAATCCAATTAGTGTTTTTAACCAATCTTTTGCATCCAATCAGTGCGTTTCTGTCATTGGTTGAACATTTAGGTCATTTTCGTCCTCCCTAGGCCTATTCAAATCCAATTACGGATTTTAACCAATCTTGTGCATCCAATAAGTGATTTTGTGTCATTGGTTGAACATTTAGGTCATTTTCATCCTCCATAGGCTTATTCTAATCCAATTAGGGTTTTTAACCAATCTTCTGTATCCAATAAGTGCGTTTGTGTCATTGGTTGAACATTTAGGTCATTTTCGTCCTCCCTAGGCCTATTCTAATCGAATTAGGGTTTTTAACCAATCTTGTGCATCCAATAAGTGATTTTGTGTCATTGGTTGAACATTTAGGTCATTTTCGTCCTCAATAGGGTTATTCTAATCGAATTAGCGTTTTTAACCAATCTTGTGCATCCTATAAGTGATTTTGTGTCATTGGTTAAACATTTAGGTCATTTTTGTCCTCAATATGCTTATTCTAATCCAATTAGGGTTTTTAACCAATCTTCTGCATCCAATAAGTGCGTTTGTGTCATTGGTTGAACATTTAGGTCATTTTCGTCCTCCCTAGGCCTATTCTAATCCAATTACGGTTTTTAACCAATCTTGTGCATCCAATAAGTGATTTTGTGCCATTGGTTGAACGATTAGGTCATTTTCGTCCTCCATAGGCTTATTCTAATCCAGTTAGGGTTTTTAACCAATCTTATGCTTCCAATAAGTGCGTTTGTGTCATTGGTTGAACATTTAGGTCATTTTCGTCCTCCCTAGGCTTATTCTAATCCAATTAGGGTTTTTAACCAATCTTGTGCATCCAATAAGTGATTTTGTGTCATTGGTTGAACATTTAGGTCATTTTCGTCCTCAATAGGGTTATTCTAATCCAATTAGGGTTTTTAACCAATCTTCTGCATCCAATACGTGCGTTTGTGTCATTGGTTGAACATTTAGGTCATTTTCGTCCTCCCTAGGCCTATTCTAATCCAATTACGGTTTTTAACTAATCTTGTGCTTCCAATAAGTGATTTTGTGTCATTGGTTGAACATTTAGGTCATTTTCGTCCACCCAAGGCTTATTCTAATCCAATTAGGGTTTTTAGCCAATCTTGTGCATCCAATAAGTGATTTTTGTGTCATTGGTTGAATATTTAGGTCATTTCTGTCCTCCCTAGGCTTATTCAAATCTAATTAGGGTTTTCAACCAATCTTATGCATGCAATAAGTGCGTTTGTGTCATTGGTTGAACATTTAGGTCATTTTCGCCCTCCCTAGGATTATTCAAATCCAATTAGGGTTTTTAACCAATCTTGTGCATCCAATAAGTGATTTTGTGTCATTGGTTGAACATTTAGGTCATTTTCGTCCTCAATAGGCTTATTCTAATCCAATTAGGGTTTTTAACCAATCTTCTGCATCCAATAGGTGCGTTTGTGTCATTGGTTGAACATTTAGGTCATTTTCGTCCTCCCTAGGCCTATTCTAATCCAACTACGGTTTTTAACTAATCTTGTGCTTCCAATAAGTGATATTGTGTCATTGGTTGAACATTTAGGTCATTTTCGTCCACCCAAGGATTATTCTAATCCAATTGGGGTTTTTAGCCAATCTTGTGCATCCAATAAGTGATTTTGTGTCATTGGTGGAATATATAGGTCATTTTTGTCCTCCCTAGACTTATTCAAATCTAATTAGGGTTTTTAACCAATCTTGTGTATCCAATAAGAGATATTGTGTCATTGGTTGAATATTTAGGTCATTTTCGTCAACCCAAGGCTTATTCTAATCCAATTAGGGTTTTTAACCAATCTTGTGGATCCAATAAGTGCATTTTTGTCATTGGTTGAACATTTACGTCATTTTCGTCCTCCCTATGATTATTCAAATCCAATTAGGGTTTTTAACCAATCTTGTGCATCCAATAAGTGATTTTGTGTCTTTGGTTGAACATTTAGGTCGTTTTCGTCCTCCCTAGGCCTATTCTAATCTAATTACGGGTTTTAACCAATCTTGTGCATTCAATTAGTGATTTTCTGTCATCGGTTGAACATTTAGGTCATTTTCGTCCACCCAAGGCTTATTCTAATCCAATTAGGGTTTTTAACCAATCTTCTGCATCCAATCAGTGCGTTTCTGTCATTGGTTGAACATTTAGGTCATTTTCGTCCTCCCTAGGCCTATTCTAATCTAATTACGGTTTTTAACCAATCTTGTGCATCCAATTAGTGATTTTCTATCATCGGTTGAACATTTAGGTCATTTTCGTCCACCCAAGGCTTATTCTAATCCAATTAGGGTTTTTAACCAATCTTATGAATCCAATAAGTGATTTTGTGTCATTGGTTGAATATTTAGGTCATTTTCGTCCTCCCAAGGCTTATTCTACTCCAATTAGAGGTTTTAGCCAATCTTATGCATCCAATAAGTGCGTTTGTGTCATTGGTTAAACATTTAGGTCATTTTCGTCCTCCTTAGACTTATTCTAATCCAATTAGGGTTTTTAACCAATCTTGTGTATCCAATAAGAGATTTTGTGTCATTGGTTGAACATTCAGGTAATTTTCGTCAACCCAAGGCTTATTCTAATGCAATTAGGGTTTTTAACCAATCTTGTGGATCCAATCAGTGCATTTTGTTCATTGGTTGAACATTTAGGTCATTATCGTCCTCCCTAGGCTTATTCTAATCCAATTAGGGTTTTTAACCAATCTTTTGCATCCAATAAGTGATTTTGTGTCATTGGTTGAACGTTTAGGTCATTTTCGTCCTCAGTATGCTTATTCTAATCCAATTAGGGTTTTTAACCAATCTTCTGCATCCAATAAGTGCGTTCGTGTCATTGGTTGAACATTTAAGTCATTTTCGTCCTCCCTAGGCTTATTCTAATCCAATTAGGGTTTTTAACCAATCTTGTGCATCCAATAAGTGATTTTGTGTCATTGGTTGATCATTTAGGTCATTTTCGTCCTCAATAGGCTTATTCTAATCCAATTAGGGTTTTTAAC
>JBBPBP010000001.1:35484720-35503896 GCA_037974735.1 Cicer chorassanicum
CTATTCTAATCTAATTACGGTTTTAACCAATCATGTGCATCCAATAAGTGATTTTCTGTCATCGGTTGAACATTTAGGTCCTTTTCATCCACCCAAGGCTTATTCTAATCCATTTAAGGTTTTTAACCAATCTTGTGAATCCAATAAGTGATTTTGTGTCATTGGTTGAATATTTAGGTCATTTTCGTCCTCCCAATGTTTATTCTAATCCAATTAGAGGTTTTAGCCAATCTTATGCATCCAATAAATGCGTTTGTCTCATTGGTTGAACATTTAGGTCATTTTCGTCTTCCTTAGACTTATTCTAATCATATTAGTGTTTTTAACCAATTTTGTGTATGCAATAAGAGATTTTGTGTCATTGGTTGAACATTTAGGTCATTTTCGTCAACCCAAGGCTTATTCGAATCCAATTAGGGTTTTTAACCAATCTTCTGGATCCAATAAGTGCATTTTGTTCATTGGTTGAACATTTAGGTCATTTTCGTCCTCCTTAGGCTTATTCTAATCGAATTACAGTTTTTAACCAATCTTATGCATCCAATAAGTGATTTTGTGTCATTGGTTGAACATTGAGGTCATTTTCGTCCTCCATAGGCTTATTCTAATCCAATTAGGGTTTTTAACCAATCTTCTGCATCCAATTAGTGCGTTTCTGTCATTGGTTGAACATTTAGGTCATTTTCGTCTTCCCTAGGCTTATTCTAATCCAATTAGGGTTTTTAACCAATGTTGTGCATCCAATAAGTGATTTTTTGTCATTGGTTGATCATTTAGGTCATTTTCGTCCTCAATAGACTTATTCTAATCCAATTAGGGTTTTTAACCAATCTTCTGCATCCAATAAGTGCGATTGTGTCATTGGTTGAATATTTAGGTCATTTTCGTCCTCCCTAGGCCTATTCTAATCCAATTACGATTTTTAACCAATCTTGTGCATCCAATAAGTGATTTTGTGTCATTGGTTGAACATTTAGGTCATTTTCGTCCTCCCTAGGCTTATTCTAATCCAATTAGGGTTTTTAACCAATCTTGTGCATCCAATAAGTGATTTTGTGTCATTGGTTGAACATTTAGGTCATTTTCGTCCTCAATAGGGTTATTCTAATCCAATTAAGGTTTTTAACCAATCTTCTGCATCCAATACGTGCGTTTGTGTCATTGGTTGAACATTTAGGTCATTTTCGTCCTCCCTAGGCCTATTCTAATCCAATTACGGTTTTTAACTAATCTTGTGCTTCCAATAAGTGATTTTGTGTCATTGGTTGAACATTTAGGTCATTTTCGTCCACCCAAGGCTTATTCTAATCCAATTAGGGTTTTTATACAATCTTGTGCATCCAATAAGTGATTTTTGTGTCATTGGTTGAATATTTAGGTCATTTTTGTCCTCCCTAGGCTTATTCAAATCTAATTAGGGTTTTTAACCAATCTTATGCATGCAATAAGTGCGTTTGTGTCATTGGTTGAACATTTAGGTCATTTTCGCCCTCCCAAGGATTATTCAAATCCAATTAGGGTTTTTAACCAATCTTGTGCATCCAATAAGTGATTTTGTGTCATTGGTTGAACATTTAGGTCATTTTCGTCCTCAATAGGCTTATTCTAATCCAATTAGGGTTTTTAACCAATCTTCTGCATCCAATAGGTGCGTTTGTGACATTGGTTGAACATTTAGGTCATTTTCGTCCTTCCTAGGCCTATTCTAATCCAATTACGGTGTTTAACCAATGTTGTGCTTCCAATAAGTGATTTTGTGTCATTGGTTGAACATTTAGGTCATTTTCGTCCACCCAAGGCGTATTCTAATCTAATTGGGGTTTTAAGTCAATCTTGTGCATCCAATAAGTGATTTTGTGTCATTGGTTGAATATTTAGGTCATTTTCGTCCTCCCAAGGCTTATTCTAATCCAACTAGAGGTTTTAGCCAATCTTATGCATCCAATAAGTGCGTTTGTGTCATTGGTTGAACATTTAGGTCATTTTCGTCCTCCTTAGACTTATTCTAATCCAATTAGGGTTTTTAACCAATCTTGTGTATCCAATAAGAGATTTTGTGTCATTGGTTGAACATTTAGGTCATTTTCGTCAACCCAAGGCTTATTCTAATCCAATTAGCGTTTTTAACCAATCTTGTGGATCCAATAAGTGCATTTTGTTCATCGGTTGAACATTTAAGTCATTTTCGTCCTCCCTAGGCTTATTCTAATCCAATTAGGGTTTTTAACCAATCTTGTGCATCCAATAAGTGATTTTGTGTCATTGGTTGAACATTTAGGACATTTTCGTCCTCAATAGGGTTATTCTAATCCAATTAGGGTTTTAAACCAATCTTCTGCATCCAATAAGTGTGTTTGTGTCATTGGTTGAACATTTAGGTCATTTTCGTCCTCCCTAGGCCTATTCTAATCCAACTACGGTTTTTAACCAATCTTGTGCTTCCAATAAGTGATATTGTGTCATTGGTTGAACATTTAGGTCATTTTCGTCCACTCAAGGCTTATTCTAATCCAATTGGGGTTTTTAGCCAATCTTGTGCATCCAATAAGTGATTTTTGTCATTGGTTGAACATTTAGGTCTTTTTCGTCCTCCCTATGATTATTCAAATCCAATTAGGGTTTTTAACCAATCTTGTGCATCCAATAAGTGATTTTGTGTCTTTGGTTGAACATTTAGGTCGTTTTCGTCCTCCCTAGGCCTATTCTAATCTAATTACGGGTTTTAACCAATCTTGTACATTCAATTAGTGATTTTCTGTCATCGGTTGAACATTTAGGTCATTTTCGTCCACCCAAGGCTTATTCTAATCCAATTAGGGTTTTTAACCAATCTTCTGCATCCAATCCGTGCGTTTCTGTCATTGGTTGAACATTTAGGTCATTTTCGTCCTCCCTAGGCCTATTCTAATCTAATTACGGTTTTTAACCAATCTTGTGCATCCAATTAGTGATTTTCTATCATCGGTTGAACATTTAGGTCATTTTCGTCCACCCAAGGCTTATTCTAATCCAATTAGGGTTTTTAACCAATCTTATGAATCCAATAAGTGATTTTGTGTCATTGGTTGAATATTTAGGTCATTTTCGTCCTCCCAAGGCTTATTCTACTCCAATTAGAGGTTTTAGCCAATCTTATGCATCCAATAAGTGCGTTTGTGTCATTGGTTGAACATTTAGGTCATTTTCGTCCTCCTTAGACTTATTCTAATCCAATTAGGGTTTTTAACCAATCTTGTGTATCCAATAAGAGATTTTGTGTCATTGGTTGAACATTCAGGTAATTTTCGTCAACCCAAGGCTTATTCTAATCCAATTAGGGTTTTTAACCAATCTTGTGGATCCAATAAGTGCATTTTGTTCATTGGTTGAACATTTAGGTCATTATCGTCCTCCCTAGGCTTATTCAAATCCAATTAGGGTTTTTAACCAATCTTGTGCATCCAATAAGTGATTTTGTGTCATTGGTTGATCATTTAGGTCATTTTCATCCTCAATAGGCTTATTCTAATCCAATTAGTGTTTTTAACCAATCTTTTGCATCCAATCAGTGCGTTTCTGTCATTGGTTGAACATTTAGGTCATTTTCGTCCTCCCTAGGCCTATTCAAATCCAATTACGGATTTTAACCAATCTTGTGCATCCAATAAGTGATTTTGTGTCATTGGTTGAACATTTAGGTCATTTTCATCCTCCATAGGCTTATTCTAATCCAATTAGGGTTTTTAACCAATCTTCTGTATCCAATAAGTGCGTTTGTGTCATTGGTTGAACATTTAGGTCATTTTCGTCCTCCCTAGGCCTATTCTAATCGAATTAGGGTTTTTAACCAATCTTGTGCATCCAATAAGTGATTTTGTGTCATTGGTTGATCATTTAGGTCATTTTCATCCTCAATAGGCTTATTCTAATCCAATTAGTGTTTTTAACCAATCTTTTGCATCCAATCAGTGCGTTTCTGTCATTGGTTGAACATTTAGGTCATTTTCGTCCTCCCTAGGCCTATTCAAATCCAATTACGGATTTTAACCAATCTTGTGCATCCAATAAGTGATTTTGTGTCATTGGTTGAACATTTAGGTCATTTTCATCCTCCATAGGCTTATTCTAATCCAATTAGGGTTTTTAACCAATCTTCTGTATCCAATAAGTGCGTTTGTGTCATTGGTTGAACATTTAGGTCATTTTCGTCCTCCCTAGGCCTATTCTAATCGAATTAGGGTTTTTAACCATTCTTGTGCATCCAATAAGTGATTTTGTGTCATTGGTTGAACATTTAGGTCATTTTCGTCCTCAATAGGGTTATTCTAATCCAATTAGCATTTTTAACCAATCTTCTGCATCCAATAAGTGCGTTTGTGTCATTGGTTGAACATTTAGGTCATTTTCGTCCTCCCTAGGATTATTCAAATCCAATTAGGGTTTTTAACCAATCTTGTGCATCCAATAAGTGATTTTGTGTCATTGGTTGAACATTTAGGTCATTTTCGTCCTCAATAGGCTTATTCTAATCCAATTAGGGTTTTTAACCAATCTTCTGCATCCAATAGGTGCGTTTGTGTCATTGGTTGAACATTTAGGTCATTTTCGTCCTTCCTAGGCCTATTCTAATCCAATTACGGTGTTTAACCAATGTTGTGCTTCCAATAAGTGATTTTGTGTCATTGGTTGAACATTTAGGTCATTTTCGTCCACCCAAGGCGTATTCTAATCTAATTGGGGTTTTTAGCCAATCTTGTGCATCCAATAAGGTATTTTATGTCATTGGTTGAATATTTAGGTCATTTTTGTCCTCCCTAGGCTTATTCAAATCTAATTAGGGTTTTAACCAATCTTATGCATCCAATAAGTGCGTTTGTGTCATTGGTTGAACATTTAGGTCATTTTTGTCCTCCCTAGGCTTATTCAAATCTAATTAGGGTTTTTAACCAATCTTGTGCATCCAATAAGTGATTTTGTGTCTTTGGTTGAACATTTAGCTCGTTTTCGTCCTCCCTAAGCCTAATCTAATTACGGTTTTTAACCAATCTTGTGCATCCAATTAGTGATTTTCTGTCATCGGTTGAACATTTAGGTCATTTTCGTCCACCCAAGGCTTATTCTAATCCAATTAGGGTTTTTAACCAATCTGGTGAATCCAATAAGTGATTTTGTGTCATTGGTTGAATATTTAGGTCATTTTCGTCCTCCCAAGGCTTATTCTAATCCAATTAGAGGTTTTAGCCAATCTTATGCATCCAATTAGTGCGTTTGTGTCATTGGTTGAACATTTAGGTCATTTTCGTCCTCCTTAGACTTATTCTAATCCAATTAGGGTTTTTAACCAATCTTGTGTATCCAATAAGAGATTTTGTGTCATTGGTTGAACATTTAGGTCATTTTCATCAACCCAAGGCTTATTCTAATCCAATTAGCGTTTTTAACCAATCTTGTGGATCCAATAAGTGCATTTTGTTCATTGGTTGAACATTTAGGTCATTTTCGTCCTCCTTAGGCTTATTCTAATCCAATTAGGGTTTTTAACCAATCTTGTGCATCCTATAAGTGATTTTGTGTCATTGGTTAAACATTTAGGTCATTTTTGTCCTCAATATGCTTATTCTAATCCAATTAGGGTTTTTAACCAATCTTCTGCATCCAATAAGTGCGTTTGTGTCATTGGTTGAAAATTTAGGTCATTTTCGTCCTCCCTAGGCCTATTCTAAACCAATTACGGTTTTTAACCAATCTTGTGCATCCAATAAGTGATTTTGTGTCATTGGTTGAACATTTAGGTCATTTTCGTCCTCAATAGGGTTATTCTAATCCAATTAGGGTTTTTAACCAATCTTCTGCATCCAATAAGGTCGGTTGTGTCATTGGTTGAACATTTAGGTCATTTTTGTCCTCCCTAGGCCTATTCTAATCCAACTACGGTTTTTAACCAATCTTGTGTATCCAATAAGAGATATTGTGTCATTGGTTTAACAATTAGGTCATTTTCGTCAACTAAAGGCTTGTTCTAATCCAACTAGGGTTTTTAACCAATCTTGTGGATCCAATAAGTGTATTTTTGTCATTGGTTGAACATTTAGGTCATTTTCGTCCTCCCTAGGATTATTCAAAACCGATTAGGGTTTTTAACCAATCTTGTGCATCCAATAAGTGATTTTGTGTCATTGGTTGAACATTTAGGTCATTTTCGTCCTACCTAGGCCTATTCTAATCCAATTACGGTTTTTAACCAATCTTGTGCATCCAATAAGTGAATTTGTGTCATTGGTTGATAAATTAGGTTATTTTCGTCCTCCATAGGCTTATTCTAATCCAATTAGGGATTTTAACCAATCTTCTGCATCCAATAAGTGCGTTTGTCTCATAGGTTTAACATTTAGGTCATTTTCGTCCTCCCTAGGCCTATTCTAATCCAATTAGGGTTTTTAACCAATCTTGTGCATCCAGTAAGTGATTTTGTGTCATTGGTTGAACATTTAGGTCATTTTCGTCCTCAATAGGGTTATTATAATCCAATTAGGGTTTTTAACCAATCTTCTGCATCCAATAAGTGCGTTTGTGTCATTGATTCAACATTTAGGTCATTTTCGTCCTCCCTAGGCCTATTCTAATTCAATTACGGTTTTTAACCAATCTTGTACATCCAATAAGTGATTTTGTGTCATTGGTTGAACATTTAGGTCATTTTCGTCCTCAATAGGGTTATTCTAATCCAATTAGGGTTTTTAACCAATCTTCTGCATCCAATAAGGTCGTTTATGTCATTGGTAGAAGATTTAGGTCATTTTCGTCCTCCCTAATCCTATTCTAATCCAACTACGGTTTTTAACCAATCTTGTGCTTCCAATAAGTGATATTGTGTCATTGGTTGAACATTTAGGTCATTTTCGTCCACCCAAGGCTTATTCTAATCCAATTGGGGTTTTTAGCCAATCTTGTGCATCCAATAAGTGATTTTGTGTCATTGGTTGAATATATAGGTCATTTTTGTCCTCCCTAGGCTTATTCTAATCTAATTAGGGTTTTTAACCAATCTTGTGTATCCAATAAGAGATATTGTGTCATTGGTTGAACATTTAGGTCATTTTCGTCAACCCAAGGCTTGTTCTAATCCAATTAGGGTTTTTAACCAATCTTGTGGATCCAACAAGTGCATTTTTGTCATTGGTTGAACATTTAGGTCATTTTCGTCCTCCCCAGGATTATTCAAATCCGATTAGGGTTTTTAACCAATCTTATGCATCCAATAAGTGATTTTGTGTCTTTGGTTGAACATTTAGGTCGTTTTCGTCCTCCCTAGGCCTATTCTAATCTAATTACGGTTTTTAACCAATCTTGTGCATCCAATTAGTGATTTTCTGTCATCGGTTGAACATTTAGGTCATTTTCGTCCACCCAAGGCTTATTCTAATCCAATTAGGGTTTTTAACCAATCTTATGAATCCAATAAGTGATTTTGTGTCATTGGTTGAATATTTAGGTCATTTTCGTCCTCTTAAGGCTTATTCTACTCCAATTAGAGCTTTTAGCCAATCTTATGCATCCAATAAGTGCGTTTGTGTCATTGGTTGAACATTTAGGTCATTTTCATCAACCCAAGGCTTATTCTAATCCAATTAGCGTTTTTAACCAATCTTGTGGATCCAATAAGTGCATTTTGTTCATTGGTTGAACATTTAGGTCATTTTCGTACTCCCTAGGCTTATTCTAATCCAATTAGGGTTTTTAACCAATCTTGTGCATCCTATAAGTGATTTTGTGTCATTGGTTAAACATTTAGGTCATTTTTGTCCTCAATATGCTTATTCTAATCCAATTAGGGTTTTTAACCAATCTTCTGCATCCAATAAGTGCGTTTGTGTCATTGGTTGAAAATTTAGGTCATTTTCGTCCTCCCTAGGCCTATTCTAATCCAATTACGGTTTTTAACCAATCTTGTGCATCCAATAAGTGATTTTGTGTCATTGGTTGAACATTTAGGTCATTTTCGTCCTCAATAGGGTTATTCTAATCCAATTAGGGTTTTTAACCAATCTTCTGCATCCAATAAGGTCGTTTGTGTCATTGGTTGAACATTTAGGTCATTTTCGTCCTCCCTAGGTCTATTCTAATCGAACTACGGTTTTTAACCAATCTTGTGCTTCCAATAAGTGATATTGTGTCATTGGTTGAACATTTAGGTCATTTTCGTCCACCCAAGGCTTATTCTAAACCAATTGGGGTTTTTAGCCAATCTTGTGCATCCAATAAGTGATTTTGTGTCATTGGTTGAATATATAGGTCATTTTTGTCCTCACTAGCCTTATTCAAATCTAATTAGGGTTTTTAACCAATCTTGTGTATCCAATAAGAGATATTGTGTCATTGGTTGAACATTTAGGTCATTTTCGTCAACCCAAAGCTTGTTCTAATCCAATTAGGGTTTTTAACCAATCTTGTGGATCCAATAAGTGCATTTCTGTCATTGGTTGAACATTTAGGTCATTTTCGTCCTCCCTAGGATTATTCAAATCCGATTAGGGTTTTTAACCAATCTTGTGCATCCAATAAGTGATTTTGTGTCTTTGGTTGAACATTTAGGTCGTTTTCGTCCTCCCTAGGCCTATTCTAATCTAATTACGATTTTTAACCAATCTTGTGCATCCAATTAGTGATTTTCTGTCATCCGTTGAACATTTAGGTCATTTTCGTCCACCCAAGGCTTATTCTAATCCAATTAGGGTTTTTAACCAATCTTATGAATCCAATAAGTGATTTTGTGTCATTGGTTGAATATTTAGGTCATTTTCGTCCTCTTAAGGCTTATTCTACTCCAATTAGAGGTTTTAGCCAATCTTATGCATCCGATAAATGCGTTTGTGTCATTGGTTGAACATTTAGGTCTTTTTCGTCCTCCTTAGACTTATTCAAATCCAATTAGGGTTTTTAACCAATCTTGTGTATCCAATAAGAGATTTTGTGTCATTGGTTGAACATTTAGGTAATTTTCGTTAACCCAAGGCTTATTCTAATCCAATTAGGGTTTTTAACCAATCTTGTGGATCCAATAAGTGCATTTTGTTCATTGGTTGAACATTTAGGTCATTATCGTCCTCCCTAGGCTTATTCTAATCCAATTAGGGTTTTTAACCAATCTTGTGCATCCAATAAGTGATTTTGTGTCATTGGTTGAACATTTAGGTCATTTTCGTCCTCAATATGCTTATTCTAATCCAATTAGTGTTTTTAACCAATCTTCTGCAGCCAATAAGTGCGTTTGTGTCATTGGTTGAACATTTAAGTCATTTTCGTCCTCCCTAGGCTTATTCTAATCCAATTAGGGTTTTTAACCAATCTTGTGCATCCAATAAGTTATTTTGTGTCATTGGTTATCATTTAGGTCATTTTCGTCCTCAATAGGCTTATTCTAATCCAATTAGGGTTTTTAACCAATCTTCTGCATCCAATCAGTGTGTTCTGTCATTGGTTGAACATTTAGGTCATTTTCGTCCTCCCTAGGCCTATTCAAATCCAATTACGGATTTTAACCAATCTTGTGCATCCAATAAGTGATTTTCTGTCATCGGTTGAACATTTAGGTCATTTTCGTCCACCCAAGGCTTATTCTAATCCAATTAGGGTTTTTAACCAATCTTATGAATCCAATAAGTGATTTTGTGTCATTGGTTGAATATTTAGGTCATTTTCGTCCTCTTAAGGCTTATTCTACTCCAATTAGAGCTTTTAGCCAATCTTATGCATCCAATAAGTGCGTTTGTGTCATTGGTTGAACATTTAGGTCATTTTCATCAACCCAAGGCTTATTCTAATCCAATTAGCGTTTTTAACCAATCTTGTGGATCCAATAAGTGCATTTTGTTCATTGGTTGAACATTTAGGTCATTTTCGTACTCCCTAGGCTTATTCTAATCCAATTAGGGTTTTTAACCAATCTTGTGCATCCTATAAGTGATTTTGTGTCATTGGTTAAACATTTAGGTCATTTTTGTCCTCAATATGCTTATTCTAATCCAATTAGGGTTTTTAACCAATCTTCTGCATCCAATAAGTGCGTTTGTGTCATTGGTTGAAAATTTAGGTCATTTTCGTCCTCCCTAGGCCTATTCTAATCCAATTACGGTTTTTAACCAATCTTGTGCATCCAATAAGTGATTTTGTGTCATTGGTTGAACATTTAGGTCATTTTCGTCCTCAATAGGGTTATTCTAATCCAATTAGGGTTTTTAACCAATCTTCTGCATCCAATAAGGTCGTTTGTGTCATTGGTTGAACATTTAGGTCATTTTCGTCCTCCCTAGGCCTATTCTAATCGAACTACGGTTTTTAACCAATCTTGTGCTTCCAATAAGTGATATTGTGTCATTGGTTGAACATTTAGGTCATTTTCGTCCACCCAAGGCTTATTCTAAACCAATTGGGGTTTTTAGCCAATCTTGTGCATCCAATAAGTGATTTTGTGTCATTGGTTGAATATATAGGTCATTTTTGTCCTCACTAGGCTTATTCAAATCTAATTAGGGTTTTTAACCAATCTTGTGTATCCAATAAGAGATATTGTGTCATTGGTTGAACATTTAGGTCATTTTCGTTAACCCAAAGCTTGTTCTAATCCAATTAGGGTTTTTAACCAATCTTGTGGATCCAATAAGTGCATTTCTGTCATTGGTTGAACATTTAGGTCATTTTCGTCCTCCCTAGGATTATTCAAATCCGATTAGGGTTTTTAACCAATCTTGTGCATCCAATAAGTGATTTTGTGTCTTTGGTTGAACATTTAGGTCGTTTTCGTCCTCCCTAGGCCTATTCTAATCTAATTACGATTTTTAACCAATCTTGTGCATCCAATTAGTGATTTTCTGTCATCCGTTGAACATTTAGGTCATTTTCGTCCACCCAAGGCTTATTCTAATCCAATTAGGGTTTTTAACCAATCTTATGAATCCAATAAGTGATTTTGTGTCATTGGTTGAATATTTAGGTCATTTTCGTCCTCTTAAGGCTTATTCTACTCCAATTAGAGGTTTTAGCCAATCTTATGCATCCGATAAATGCGTTTGTGTCATTGGTTGAACATTTAGGTCTTTTTCGTCCTCCTTAGACTTATTCAAATCCAATTAGGGTTTTTAACCAATCTTGTGTATCCAATAAGAGATTTTGTGTCATTGGTTGAACATTTAGGTAATTTTCGTTAACCCAAGGCTTATTCTAATCCAATTAGGGTTTTTAACCAATCTTGTGGATCCAATAAGTGCATTTTGTTCATTGGTTGAACATTTAGGTCATTATCGTCCTCCCTAGGCTTATTCTAATCCAATTAGGGTTTTTAACCAATCTTGTGCATCCAATAAGTGATTTTGTGTCATTGGTTGAACATTTAGGTCATTTTCGTCCTCAATATGCTTATTCTAATCCAATTAGCGTTTTTAACCAATCTTCTGCAGCCAATAAGTGCGTTTGTGTCATTGGTTGAACATTTAGGTCATTTTCGTCCTCCCTAGGCCTATTCTAATCGAATTAGGGTTTTTAACCAATCTTGTGCATCCAATAAGTGATTTTGTGTCATTGGTTGATCATTTAGGTCATTTTCATCCTCAATAGGCTTATTCTAATCCAATTAGTGTTTTTAACCAATCTTTTGCATCCAATCAGTGCGTTTCTGTCATTGGTTGAACATTTAGGTCATTTTCGTCCTCCCTAGGCCTATTCAAATCCAATTACGGATTTTAACCAATCTTGTGCATCCAATAAGTGATTTTGTGTCATTGGTTGAACATTTAGGTCATTTTCATCCTCCATAGGCTTATTCTAATCCAATTAGGGTTTTTAACCAATCTTCTGTATCCAATAAGTGCGTTTGTGTCATTGGTTGAACATTTAGGTCATTTTCGTCCTCCCTAGGCCTATTCTAATCGAATTAGGGTTTTTAACCATTCTTGTGCATCCAATAAGTGATTTTGTGTCATTGGTTGAACATTTAGGTCATTTTCGTCCTCAATAGGGTTATTCTAATCCAATTAGCATTTTTAACCAATCTTCTGCATCCAATAAGTGCGTTTGTGTCATTGGTTGAACATTTAGGTCATTTTCGTCCTCCCTAGGATTATTCAAATCCAATTAGGGTTTTTAACCAATCTTGTGCATCCAATAAGTGATTTTGTGTCATTGGTTGAACATTTAGGTCATTTTCGTCCTCAATAGGCTTATTCTAATCCAATTAGGGTTTTTAACCAATCTTCTGCATCCAATAGGTGCGTTTGTGTCATTGGTTGAACATTTAGGTCATTTTCGTCCTTCCTAGGCCTATTCTAATCCAATTACGGTGTTTAACCAATGTTGTGCTTCCAATAAGTGATTTTGTGTCATTGGTTGAACATTTAGGTCATTTTCGTCCACCCAAGGCGTATTCTAATCTAATTGGGGTTTTAAGTCAATCTTGTGCATCCAATAAGTGATTTTGTGTCATTGGTTGAATATTTAGGTCATTTTCGTCCTCCCAAGGCTTATTCTAATCCAACTAGAGGTTTTAACCAATCTTGTGCATCCAATAAGTGATTTTGTGTCATTGGTTGATCATTTAGGTCATTTTCGTCCTCAATAGGCTTATTCTAATCCAATTAGGGTTTTTAACCAATCTTCTGCATCCAATCAGTGCGTTTCTGTCATTGGTTGAACATTTAGGTCATTTTCGTCCTCCCTAGGCCTATTCAAATCCAATTACGGATTTTAACCAATCTTGTGCATCCAATAAGTGATTTTGTGTCATTGGTTGAACATTTAGGTCATTTTAGTCCTCCATAGGCTTATTCTAATCCAATTAGGGTTTTTAACCAATCTTCTGTATCCAATAAGTGCGTTTGTGTCATTGGTTGAACATTTAGGTCATTTTCGTCCTCCCTAGGCCTATTCTAATTGAAATAGGGTTTTTAACCAATCTTGTGCATCCAATAAGTGATTTTGTGTCATTGGTTGAACATTTAGGTCATTTTCGTCCTCAATAGGGTTATTCTAATCCAATTAGCGTTTTTAACCAATCTTCTGCATCCAATAAGTGCGTTTGTGTCATTGGTTGAACATTTAGGTCATTTTCGTCCTCCCTAGGATTATTCAAATCCAATTAGGGTTTTTAACCAATCTTGTGCATCCAATAAGTGATTTTGTGTCATTGGTTGAACATTTAGGTCATTTTCGTCCTCAATAGGCTTATTCTAATCCAATTAGGGTTTTTAACCAATCTTCTGCATCCAATAGGTGCGTTTGTGTCATTGGTTGAACATTTAGGTCATTTTCGTCCTTCCTAGGCCTATTCTAATCCAATTACGGTGTTTAACCAATGTTGTGCTTCCAATAAGTGATTTTGTGTCATTGGTTGAACATTTAGGTCATTTTCGTCCACCCAAGGCGTATTCTAATCTAATTGGGGTTTTAAGTCAATCTTGTGCATCCAATAAGTGATTTTGTGTCATTGGTTGAATATTTAGGTCATTTTCGTCCTCCCAAGGCTTATTCTAATCCAACTAGAGGTTTTAACCAATCTTGTGCATCCAATAAGTGATTTTGTGTCATTGGTTGATCATTTAGGTCATTTTCGTCCTCAATAGGCTTATTCTAATCCAATTAGGGTTTTTAACCAATCTTCTGCATCCAATCAGTGCGTTTCTGTCATTGGTTGAACATTTAGGTCATTTTCGTCCTCCCTAGGCCTATTCAAATCCAATTACGGATTTTAACCAATCTTGTGCATCCAATAAGTGATTTTGTGTCATTGGTTGAACATTTAGGTCATTTTAGTCCTCCATAGGCTTATTCTAATCCAATTAGGGTTTTTAACCAATCTTCTGTATCCAATAAGTGCGTTTGTGTCATTGGTTGAACATTTAGGTCATTTTCGTCCTCCCTAGGCCTATTCTAATTGAAATAGGGTTTTTAACCAATCTTGTGCATCCAATAAGTGATTTTGTGTCATTGGTTGAACATTTAGGTCATTTTCGTCCTCAATAGGGTTATTCTAATCCAATTAGCGTTTTTAACCAATCTTCTGCATCCAATAAGTGCGTTTGTGTCATTGGTTGAACATTTAGGTCATTTTCGTCCTCCCTAGGATTATTCAAATCCAATTAGGGTTTTTAACCAATCTTGTGCATCCAATAAGTGATTTTGTGTCATTGGTTGAACATTTAGGTCATTTTCGTCCTCAATAGGCTTATTCTAATCCAATTAGGGTTTTTAACCAATCTTCTGCATCCAATAGGTGCGTTTGTGTCATTGGTTGAACATTTAGGTCATTTTCGTCCTTCCTAGGCCTATTCTAATCCAATTACAGTGTTTAACCAATGTTGTGCTTCCAATAAGTGATTTTGTGTCATTGGTTGAACGTTTAGGTCATTTTCATCCACCCAAGGCGTATTCTAATCTAATTGGGGTTTTTAGCCAATCTTGTGCATCCAATAAGGTATTTTGTGTCATTGGTTGAATATTTAGGTCATTTTTGTCCTCCCTAGGCTTATTCAAATCTAATTAGGGTTCTTAACCAATCTTATGCATCCAATAAGTGCGTTTGTGTCATTGGTTGAACATTTAGGTCATTTTCGTCCTCCCTAGGCTTATTCAAATCTAATTAGGGTTTTTAACCAATCTTGTGCATCCAATAAGTGATTTTGTGTCTTTGGTTGAACATTTAGCTCGTTTTCGTCCTCCCTAAGCCTAATCTAATTACGGTTTTTAACCAATCTTGTGCATCCAATTAGTGATTTTCTGTCATCGGTTGAACATTTAGGTCATTTTCGTCCACCCAAGGCTTATTCTAATCCAATTAGGGTTTTTAACCAATCTGGTGAATCCAATAAGTGATTTTGTGTCATTGGTTGAATATTTAGGTCATTTTCGTCCTCCAAGGCTTATTCTAATCCAATTAGAGGTTTTAGCCAATCTTATGCATCCAATAAGTGCGTTTGTGTCATTGGTTGAACATTTAGGTCATTTTCGTCCTCCTTAGACTTATTCTAATCCAATTAGGGTTTTTAACCAATCTTGTGTATCCAATAAGAGATTTTGTGTCATTGGTTGAACATTTAGGTCATTTTCATCAACCCAAGGCTTATTCTAATCCAATTAGCGTTTTTAACCAATCTTGTGGATCCAATAAGTGCATTTTGTTCATTGGTTGAACATTTAGGTCATTTTCGTCCTCCCTAGGCTTATTCTAATCCAATTAGGGTTTTTAACCATTCTTGTGCATCCTATAAGTGATTTTGTGTCATTGGTTAAACATTCAGGTCATTTTCGTCCTCCCTATGCCTATTCTAATCTAATTACGGTTTTAACCAATCATGTGCATCCAATAAGTGATTTTCTGTCATCGGTTGAACATTTAGGTCCTTTTCATCCACCCAAGGCTTATTCTAATCCATTTAAGGTTTTTAACCAATCTTGTGAATCCAATAAGTGATTTTGTGTCATTGGTTGAATATTTAGGTCATTTTCGTCCTCCCAATGTTTATTCTAATCCAATTAGAGGTTTTAGCCAATCTTATGCATCCAATAAATGCGTTTGTCTCATTGGTTGAACATTTAGGTCATTTTCGTCTTCCTTAGACTTATTCTAATCATATTAGTGTTTTTAACCAATTTTGTGTATGCAATAAGAGATTTTGTGTCATTGGTTGAACATTTAGGTCATTTTCGTCAACCCAAGGCTTATTCGAATCCAATTAGGGTTTTTAACCAATCTTCTGGATCCAATAAGTGCATTTTGTTCATTGGTTGAACATTTAGGTCATTTTCGTCCTCCTTAGGCTTATTCTAATCCAATTACAGTTTTTAACCAATCTTATGCATCCAATAAGTGATTTTGTGTCATTGGTTGAACATTGAGGTCATTTTCGTCCTCCATAGGCTTATTCTAATCCAATTAGGGTTTTTAACCAATCTTCTGCATCCAATTAGTGCGTTTCTGTCATTGGTTGAACATTTAGGTCATTTTCGTCCTCCCTAGGCTTATTCTAATCCAATTAGGGTTTTTAACCAATGTTGTGCATCCAATAAGTGATTTTTTGTCATTGGTTGATCATTTAGGTCATTTTCGTCCTCAATAGACTTATTCTAATCCAATTAGGGTTTTTAACCAATCTTCTGCATCCAATAAGTGCGATTGTGTCATTGGTTGAATATTTAGGTCATTTTCGTCCTCCCTAGGCCTATTCTAATCCAATTACGATTTTTAACCAATCTTGTGCATCCAATAAGTGATTTTGTGTCATTGGTTGAACATTTAGGTCATTTTCGTCCTCCCTAGGCTTATTCTAATCCAATTAGGGTTTTTAACCAATCTTGTGCATCCAATAAGTGATTTTGTGTCATTGGTTGAACATTTAGGTCATTTTCGTCCTCAATAGGGTTATTCTAATCCAATTAGGGTTTTTAACCAATCTTCTGCATCCAATAAGGTCGTTTGTGTCATTGGTTGAACATTTAGGTCATTTTCGTCCTCCCTAGGCCTATTCTAATCGAACTACGGTTTTTAACCAATCTTGTGCTTCCAATAAGTGATATTGTGTCATTGGTTGAACATTTAGGTCATTTTCGTCCACCCAAGGCTTATTCTAAACCAATTGGGGTTTTTAGCCAATCTTGTGCATCCAATAAGTGATATTGTGTCATTGGTTGAATATATAGGTCATTTTTGTCCTCACTAGGCTTATTCAAATCTAATTAGGGTTTTTAACCAATCTTGTGTATCCAATAAGAGATATTGTGTCATTGGTTGAACATTTAGGTCATTTTCGTTAACCCAAAGCTTGTTCTAATCCAATTAGGGTTTTTAACCAATCTTGTGGATCCAATAAGTGCATTTCTGTCATTGGTTGAACATTTAGGTCATTTTCGTCCTCCCTAGGATTATTCAAATCCGATTAGGGTTTTTAACTAATCTTGTGCATCCAATAAGTGATTTTGTGTCTTTGGTTGAACATTTAGGTCGTTTTCGTCCTCCCTAGGCCTATTCTAATCTAATTACGATTTTTAACCAATCTTGTGCATCCAATTAGTGATTTTCTGTCATCCGTTGAACATTTAGGTCATTTTCGTCCACCCAAGGCTTATTCTAATCCAATTAGGGTTTTTAACCAATCTTATGAATCCAATAAGTGATTTTGTGTCATTGGTTGAATATTTAGGTCATTTTCGTCCTCTTAAGGCTTATTCTACTCCAATTAGAGGTTTTAGCCAATCTTATGCATCCGATAAGTGCGTTTGTGTCATTGGTTGAACATTTAGGTCATTTTCGTCCTCCTTAGACTTATTCTAATCCAATTAGGGTTTTTAACCAATCTTGTGTATCCAATAAGAGATTTTGTGTCATTGGTTGAACATTTAGGTAATTTTCGTTAACCCAAGGCTTATTCTAATCCAATTAGGGTTTTTAACCAATCTTGTGGATCCAATAAGTGCATTTTGTTCATTGGTTGAACATTTAGGTCATTATCGTCCTCCCTAGGCTTATTCTAATCCAATTAGGGTTTTTAACCAATCTTGTGCATCCAATAAGTGATTTTGTGTCATTGGTTGAACATTTAGGTCATTTTCGTCCTCAATATGCTTATTCTAATCCAATTAGCGTTTTTAACCAATCTTCTGCAGCCAATAAGTGCGTTTGTGTCATTGGTTGAACATTTAAGTCATTTTCGTCCTCCCTAGGCTTATTCTAATCCAATTAGGGTTTTTAACCAATCTTGTGCATCCAATAAGTTATTTTGTGTCATTGGTTGATCATTTAGGTCATTTTCGTCCTCAATACGCTTATTCTAATCCAATTAGGGTTTTTAACCAATCTTCTGCATCCAATCAGTGTGTTCTGTCATTGGTTGAACATTTAGGTCATTTTCGTCCTCCCTAGGCCTATTCAAATCCAATTACGGATTTTAACCAATCTTGTGCATCCAATAAGTAATTTTGTGTCATTGGTTAAACATTTAGGTCATTTTCGTCCTCCATAGGCATATTCTAATCCAATTAGGGTTTTTAACCAATCTTCTGTATCCAATAAGTGCGTTTGTATCATTGGTTGAACATTTAGGTCATTTTCGTCCTCCCTAGGCCTATTCTAATCGAATTAGGGTTTTTAACCAATCTTGTGCATCCAATAAGTGATTTTGTGTCATTGGTTGAACATTTAGGTCATTTTCGTCCTCAATAGGGTTATTCTAATCGAATTAGCGTTTTTAACCAATCTTGTGCATCCTATAAGTGATTTTGTGTCATTGGTTAAACATTTAGGTCATTTTTGTCCTCAATATGCTTATTCTAATCCAATTAGGGTTTTTAACCAATCTTCTGCATCCAATAAGTGCGTTTGTGTCATTGGTTGAAAATTTAGGTCATTTTCGTCCTCCCTAGGCCTATTCTAAACCAATTACGGTTTTTAACCAATCTTGTGCATCCAATAAGTGATTTTGTGTCATTGGTTGAACATTTAGGTCATTTTCGTCCTCAATAGGGTTATTCTAATCCAATTAGGGTTTTTAACCAATCTTCTGCATCCAATAAGGTCGTTTGTGTCATTGGTTGAACATTTAGGTCATTTTTGTCCTCCCTAGGCCTATTCTAATCCAACTACGGTTTTTAACCAATCTTGTGTATCCAATAAGAGATATTGTGTCATTGGTTTAACAATTAGGTCATTTTCGTCAACTAAAGGCTTGTTCTAATCCAACTAGGGTTTTTAACCAATCTTGTGGATCCAATAAGTGTATTTTTGTCATTGGTTGAACATTTAGGTCATTTTCGTCCTCCCTAGGATTATTCAAATCCGATTAGGGTTTTTAACCAATCTTGTGCATCCAATAAGTGATTTTGTGTCATTGGTTGAACATTTAGGTCATTTTCGTCCTACCTAGGCCTATTCTAATCCAATTACGGTTTTTAACCAATCTTGTGCATCCAATAAGTGAATTTGTGTCATTGGTTGATAAATTAGGTTATTTTCGTCCTCCATAGGCTTATTCTAATCCAATTAGGGATTTTAACCAATCTTCTGCATCCAATAAGTGCGTTTGTCTCATAGGTTTAACATTTAGGTCATTTTCGTCCTCCCTAGGCCTATTCTAATCCAATTAGGGTTTTTAACCAATCTTGTGCATCCAGTAAGTGATTTTGTGTCATTGGTTGAACATTTAGGTCATTTTCGTCCTC
>JBBPBP010000001.1:35508374-35518740 GCA_037974735.1 Cicer chorassanicum
CGTTTGTGTCATTGGTTGAACATTTAGGTCATTTTCGTCCTCCCTAGGCCTATTCTAATCGAACTACGGTTTTTAACCAATCTTGTGCTTCCAATAAGTGATATTGTGTCATTGGTTGAACATTTAGGTCATTTTCGTCCACCCAAGGCTTATTCTAAACCAATTGGGGTTTTTAGCCAATCTTGTGCATCCAATAAGTGATTTTGTGTCATTGGTTGAATATATAGGTCATTTTTGTCCTCACTAGGCTTATTCAAATCTAATTAGGGTTTTTAACCAATCTTGTGTATCCAATAAGAGATATTGTGTCATTGGTTGAACATTTAGGTCATTTTCGTTAACCCAAAGCTTGTTCTAATCCAATTAGGGTTTTTAACCAATCTTGTGGATCCAATAAGTGCATTTCTGTCATTGGTTGAACATTTAGGTCATTTTCGTCCTCCCTAGGATTATTCAAATCCGATTAGGGTTTTTAACTAATCTTGTGCATCCAATAAGTGATTTTGTGTCTTTGGTTGAACATTTAGGTCGTTTTCGTCCTCCCTAGGCCTATTCTAATCTAATTACGATTTTTAACCAATCTTGTGCATCCAATTAGTGATTTTCTGTCATCCGTTGAACATTTAGGTCATTTTCGTCCACCCAAGGCTTATTCTAATCCAATTAGGGTTTTTAACCAATCTTATGAATCCAATAAGTGATTTTGTGTCATTGGTTGAATATTTAGGTCATTTTCGTCCTCTTAAGGCTTATTCTACTCCAATTAGAGGTTTTAGCCAATCTTATGCATCCGATAAGTGCGTTTGTGTCATTGGTTGAACATTTAGGTCATTTTCGTCCTCCTTAGACTTATTCTAATCCAATTAGGGTTTTTAACCAATCTTGTGTATCCAATAAGAGATTTTGTGTCATTGGTTGAACATTTAGGTAATTTTCGTTAACCCAAGGCTTATTCTAATCCAATTAGGGTTTTTAACCAATCTTGTGGATCCAATAAGTGCATTTTGTTCATTGGTTGAACATTTAGGTCATTATCGTCCTCCCTAGGCTTATTCTAATCCAATTAGGGTTTTTAACCAATCTTGTGCATCCAATAAGTGATTTTGTGTCATTGGTTGAACATTTAGGTCATTTTCGTCCTCAATATGCTTATTCTAATCCAATTAGCGTTTTTAACCAATCTTCTGCAGCCAATAAGTGCGTTTGTGTCATTGGTTGAACATTTAGGTCATTTTCGTCCTCCCTAGGCCTATTCTAATCGAATTAGGGTTTTTAACCAATCTTGTGCATCCAATAAGTGATTTTGTGTCATTGGTTGAACATTTAGGTCATTTTCGTCCTCAATAGGGTTATTCTAATCGAATTAGCGTTTTTAACCAATCTTGTGCATCCTATAAGTGATTTTGTGTCATTGGTTAAACATTTAGGTCATTTTTGTCCTCAATATGCTTATTCTAATCCAATTAGGGTTTTTAACCAATCTTCTGCATCCAATAAGTGCGTTTGTGTCATTGGTTGAAAATTTAGGTCATTTTCGTCCTCCCTAGGCCTATTCTAATCCAATTACGATTTTTAACCAATCTTGTGCATCCAATAAGTGATTTTGTGTCATTGGTTGAACATTTAGGTCATTTTCGTCCTCAATAGGGTTATTCTAATCCAATTAGGGTTTTTAACCAATCTTCTGCATCCAATAAGGTCGTTTGTGTCATTGGTTGAACATTTAGGTCATTTTCGTCCTCCCTAGGCCTATTCTAATCGAACTACGGTTTTTAACCAATCTTGTGCTTCCAATAAGTGATATTGTGTCATTGGTTGAACATTTAGGTCATTTTCGTCCACCCAAGGCTTATTCTAAACCAATTGGGGTTTTTAGCCAATCTTGTGCATCCAATAAGTGATATTGTGTCATTGGTTGAATATATAGGTCATTTTTGTCCTCACTAGGCTTATTCAAATCTAATTAGGGTTTTTAACCAATCTTGTGTATCCAATAAGAGATATTGTGTCATTGGTTGAACATTTAGGTCATTTTCGTTAACCCAAGGCTTATTCTAATCCAATTAGGGTTTTTAACCAATCTTGTGGATCCAATAAGTGCATTTTGTTCATTGGTTGAACATTTAGGTCATTATCGTCCTCCCTAGGCTTATTCTAATCCAATTAGGGTTTTTAACCAATCTTGTGCATCCAATAAGTGATTTTGTGTCATTGGTTGAACATTTAGGTCATTTTCGTCCTCAATATGCTTATTCTAATCCAATTAGTGTTTTTAACCAATCTTCTGCAGCCAATAAGTGCGTTTGTGTCATTGGTTGAACATTTAAGTCATTTTCGTCCTCCCTAGGCTTATTCTAATCCAATTAGGGTTTTTAACCAATCTTGTGCATCCAATAAGTTATTTTGTGTCATTGGTTGATCATTTAGGTCATTTTCGTCCTCAATACGCTTATTCTAATCCAATTAGGGTTTTTAACCAATCTTCTGCATCCAATCAGTGTGTTCTGTCATTGGTTGAACATTTAGGTCATTTTCGTCCTCCCTAGGCCTATTCAAATCCAATTACGGATTTTAACCAATCTTGTGCATCCAATAAGTGATTTTGTGTCATTGGTTGAACATTTAGGTCATTTTCGTCCTCCATAGGGTTATTCTAATCCAATTAGGGTTTTTAACCAATCTTCTGTATCCAATAAGTGCGTTTGTGTCATTGGTTGAACATTTAAGTCATTTTCGTCCTCCCTAGGCTTATTCTAATCCAATTAGGGTTTTTAACCAATCTTGTGCATCCAATAAGTTATTTTGTGTCATTGGTTGATCATTTAGGTCATTTTCGTCCTCAATACGCTTATTCTAATCCAATTAGGGTTTTTAACCAATCTTCTGCATCCAATCAGTGTGTTCTGTCATTGGTTGAACATTTAGGTCATTTTCGTCCTCCCTAGGCCTATTCAAATCCAATTACGGATTTTAACCAATCTTGTGCATCCAATAAGTAATTTTGTGTCATTGGTTAAACATTTAGGTCATTTTCGTCCTCCATAGGCATATTCTAATCCAATTAGGGTTTTTAACCAATCTTCTGTATCCAATAAGTGCGTTTGTATCATTGGTTGAACATTTAGGTCATTTTCGTCCTCCCTAGGCCTATTCTAATCGAATTAGGGTTTTTAACCAATCTTGTGCATCCAATAAGTGATTTTGTGTCATTGGTTGAACATTTAGGTCATTTTCGTCCTCAATAGGGTTATTCTAATCCAATTAGCGTTTTTAACCAATCTTCTGCATCCAATAAGTGCATTTGTGTCATTGGTTGAACATTTAGGTCATTTTCGTCCTCCCTAGGCCTATTCTAATCCAATTACGGTTTTTAAGTAATCTTGTGCTTCCAATAAGTGATTTTGTGTCATTGGTTGAACATTTAGGTCATTTTCGTCCACCCAAGGCTTATTCTAATCCAATTAGGGTTTTTAGCCAATCTTGTGCATCGAATAAGTGATTTTTGTGTCATTGGTTGAATATTTTGGTCATTTTTGTCCTCCCTAGGCTTATTCAAATCTAATTAGGGTTTTTAACCAATCTTATGCATCCAATAAGTGCGTTTGTGTCATTGGTTGAACATTTAGGTCATTTTCGTCCTCCCTAGGATTATTCAAATCCAATTAGGGTTTTTAACCAATCTTGTGCTTCCAATAAGTGATTTTGTGTCATTGGTTGAACATTTAGGTCATTTTCGTCCTCAATAGGCTTATTCTAATCCAATTAGGGTTTTTAACCAATCTTCTGCATCCAATAAGTGCGTTTGTGTCATTGGTTGAACATTTTGGTCATTTTCGTCCTCCGTAGGCCTATTCTAATCCAATTACGGTTTTTAACCAATCTTGTGCATCCAATAAGTGATTTTGTGTCATTGGTTGAACATTTAGGTCATTTTCGTCCTCCATAGGCTTATTCTAATCCAATTAGGGTTTTTAACCAATCTTTTGTATCCAATAAGTGCGTTTGTGTCATTGGTTGAACATTTAGGTCATTTTCGTCCTCAATAGGCTTATTCTAATCCAATTAGGGTTTTTAACCAATCTTCTGCAACCAATAAGTGCGTTTGTGTCATTGGTTGAACATTTAGGTAATTTTCGTCCTACCTAGGCCTATTCTAATCCAATTACGGTTTTTAACCAATCTTGTGCATCCAATAACTGAATTTGTGTCATTGGTTGATAAATTAGGTTATTTTCGTCCTCCATAGGCTTATTCTAATCCAATTAGGGTTTTTAACCAATCTTCTGCATCCAATAAGTGCGTTTGTCTCATTGGTTGAACATTTAGGTCATTTTCGTCCTCCCTTGGCCTATTCTAATCCAATTAGGGTTTTTAACCAATCTTGTGCATCCAGTAAGTGATTTTGTGTCATTGGTTGAACATTTAGGTCATTTTCGTCCTCAATAGGGTTATTCTAATCCAATTAGGGTTTTTAACCAATCTTCTGCATCCAATAAGTGCGTTTGTGTCATTGATTCAACATTTAGGTGATTTTCGTCCTCCCTAGGCCTATTCTAATTCAATAACGGTTTTTAACTAATCTTGTGCTTCCAATAACTGATTTTGTGTCATTGGTTGAACATTTAGGTCATATTCGTCCAGCCTAGGATTATTCAAATCCAATTAGGGTTTTTAACCAATCTTGTGCATCCAATAAGTGATTTTGTGTCATTGGTTGAACATTTAGGTCATTTTCGTCTTCAATAAGCTTATTCAAATCCAATTAGTGTTTTTAACCAATCTTCTGCATCCAATAAGTGCGTTTGTGTCATTGGTTGAAAATTTAGGTCATTTTCGTCCTCCCTAGGCCTATTCTAATCCAATTACGGTTTTTAACCAATCTTGCGCATCCAATAAGTGATTTTGTGTCATTAGTTTAACATTTAGGTCATTTTCGTCCTACATAGGCTTATTCTAATCCAATTAGGGTTTTTAACCAATCTTCTGCATCCAATAAGTGCGTTTGTGTCATTGGTTGAACATTTAGGTCATTTTCGTCCTCCCTAGGCTTATTCTAATCCAATTAGGGTTTTTAACCAATCTTGTGCATCCAATAAGTGATTTTGTGTCATTGGTTGATCATTTAGGTCATTTTCGTCCTCAATAGGCTTATTCTAATCCAATTAGGGTTTTTAACAAATCTTCTGCAACCAATAAGTGCGTTTGTGTCATTGGTTGAACATTTAGGTCATTTTCGTCCTACCTAGGCCTATTCTACTCCAATTACGGTTTTTAACCAATCTTGTTCATCTAATAAGTGAATTTGTGTCATTGGTTGAACATTTAGGTCATTTTCGTCCTCCATAGGCTTATTCTAATCCAATTAGGGTTTTTAACCAATCTTCTGCATCCAATAAGTGTGTTTGTGTCATTGGTTGAACATTTAGGTCATTTTCGTCCTCCCTAGGCCTATTCTAATCCAATTAGAGTTTTTAACCAATCTTGTGCATCCAATAAGTGATGTTGTGTCATTGGTTAAACATTTAGGTCATTTTCTTCCTCAATAGGGTTATTCTATTCCAATTAGGGTTTTTAACCAATCTTCTGTATCCAATAAGTGCGTTTGTGTCATTGGTTGAACATTTAGGTCATTTTCGTCCTCCCTAGGCCTATTCTAATTCAATTAGGGTTTTTAGCCATTCTTGTGCTTCCAATAAGTGATTTTGTGTCATTGGTTGAACATTTAGGCCATTTTCAACCACCCAAGGCTTATTCTAATCCAATTAGGGTTTTTAGCCATTATTGTGCATCCAATAAGTGATTTTTGTGTCATTGGTTGAATATTTAGGTCATTTTTGTCTTCCCTAGGCTTATTCAAATCTAATTAGGGTTTTTAACCAATCTTGTGTATCCAATAAGTTCATTTTTGTCATTGGTTGAACATTTAGGTCATTTACGTCCTCCCTAGGCTTATTCTAATCCAATTAGGGTTTTTAACCAATCTTGTGCATCCAATAAGTGATTTTGTGTCATTGGTTGAACATTTAGGTTATTTTCGTCCTCAATATGCTTATTCTAATCCAATTAGGGTTTTTAACGAATCTTCTGCATCCAATAAGTGCGTTTGTGTTATTGGTTGAACATTTAGGTCATTTTCGTCCTCCATAGGCTTATTCTAATCCAATTAGGGTTTTTAACCAATCTTCTGCATCCAATAAGTGCGTTTGTGTCATTGGTTGAACATTTAGGTCATTTTCGTCCTCAATAGGCTTATTCTAATCCAATTAGGGTTTTGAACCAATCTTCTGCATCCAATAAGTGCGTTTGTGTCATTGGTTGAACATTTAGGTCATTTTTGTCCTCCCTAGGCATATTCTAATCCAATTACGGTTTTTAACTAATCTTGTGCATCCAATAAGTGATTTTGTGTCATTGGTTGAACATTTAGGTCATTTTCGTCCTCAATAGGCTTATTCTAATCCAATTAGGGTTTTTAACCAATCTTCTGCATCCAATAAGTGCGTTTGTGTCATTGGTTGAACATTTAGGTCATTTTCGTCCTTCCTAGGCCTATTCTAATCCAATTACGGTTTTTAACCAATCTTGTGCATCCAATAAGTGATTTTGTGTCACTGGTTGAACATTTAGGTCATTTTCGTCCTCAATATGCTTATTCTAATCCAATTAGGGTTTTTAACCAATCTTATACATCCAATAAATGCGTTTGTGTCATTTGTTGAAAATTTAGGTCATTTTCGTCCACCCAAGGAATATTCTAATCCAATAAGGGTTTTTAACTAATCTTGTGAATCCAATAAGTGATTTTGTGTCATTGGTTGAACATTTAGGTCATTTTCGTCCTCAATAGGCTTATTCTAATCCAATTAGGGTTTTTAACCAATCTTCTGCATCCAATAAGTGCGTTTGTGTCATTGGTTGAACATTTTGGTCATTTTCGTCCTCCGTAGGCCTATTCTAATCCAATTACGGTTTTTAACCAATCTTGTGCATCCAATAAGTGATTTTGTGTCATTGGTTGAACATTTAGGTCATTTTCGTCCTCCATAGGCTTATTCTAATCCAATTAGGGTTTTTAACCAATCTTTTGTATCCAATAAGTGCGTTTGTGTCATTGGTTGAACATTTAGGTCATTTTCGTCCTCAATAGGCTTATTCTAATCCAATTAGGGTTTTTAACCAATCTTCTGCAACCAATAAGTGCGTTTGTGTCATTGGTTGAACATTTAGGTAATTTTCGTCCTACCTAGGCCTATTCTAATCCAATTACGGTTTTTAACCAATCTTGTGCATCCAATAACTGAATTTGTGTCATTGGTTGATAAATTAGGTTATTTTCGTCCTCCATAGGCTTATTCTAATCCAATTAGGGTTTTTAACCAATCTTCTGCATCCAATAAGTGCGTTTGTCTCATTGGTTGAACATTTAGGTCATTTTCGTCCTCCCTAGGCCTATTCTAATCTAATTAGGGTTTTTAACCAATCTTGTGCATCCAGTAAGTGATTTTGTGTCATTGGTTGAACATTTAGGTCATTTTCGTCCTCAATAGGGTTATTCTAATCCAATTAGGGTTTTTAACCAATCTTCTGCATCCAATAAGTGCGTTTGTGTCATTGATTCAACATTTAGGTGATTTTCGTCCTCCCTAGGCCTATTCTAATTCAATAACGGTTTTTAACTAATCTTGTGCTTCCAATAACTGATTTTGTGTCATTGGTTGAACATTTAGGTCATATTCGTCCAGCCTAGGATTATTCAAATCCAATTAGGGTTTTTAACCAATCTTGTGCATCCAATAAGTGATTTTGTGTCATTGGTTGAACATTTAGGTCATTTTCGACTTCAATAAGCTTATTCAAATCTAATTAGTGTTTTTAACCAATCTTCTGCATCCAATAAGTGCGTTTGTGTCATTGGTTGAAAATTTAGGTCATTTTCGTCCTCCCTAGGCCTATTCTAATCCAATTACGGTTTTTAACCAATCTTGCGCATCCAATAAGTGATTTTGTGTCATTAGTTTAACATTTAGGTCATTTTCGTCCTACACAGGCTTATTCTAATCCAATTAGGGTTTTTAACCAATCTTCTGCATCCAATAAGTGATTTTGTGTCATTCGTTGATCATTTAGGTCATTTTCGTCCTCAATAGGCTTATTCTAATCCAATTAGGGTTTTTAACAAATCTTCTGCATCCAATAAGTGCGTTTGTGTCATTGGTTGAACATTTAGGTCATTTTCGTCCTACCTAGGCCTATTCTAATCCAATTACGGTTTTTAACCAATCTTGTTCATCTAATAAGTGAATTTGTGTCATTGGTTGAACATTTAGGTCATTTTCGTCCTCCATAGGCTTATTATAATCCAATTAGGGTTTTTAACCAATCTTCTGCATCCAATAAGTGTGTTTGTGTCATTGGTTGAACATTTAGGTCATTTTCGTCCTCCCTAGGCCTATTCTAATCCAATTAGAGTTTTTAACCAATCTTGTGCATCCAATAAGTGATGTTGTGTCATTGGTTAAACATTTAGGTCATTTTCTTCCTCAATAGGGTTATTCTATTCCAATTAGGGTTTTTAACCAATCTTCTGTATCCAATAAGTGCGTTTGTGTCATTGGTTGAACATTTAGGTCATTTTCGTCCTCCCTAGGCCTATTCTAATTCAATTAGGGTTTTTAGCCATTCTTGTGCTTCCAATAAGTGATTTTGTGTCATTGGTTGAACATTTAGGCCATTTTCATCCACCCAAGGCTTATTCTAATCCAATTAGGGTTTTTAGCCATTATTGTGCATCCAATAAGTGATTTTTGTGTCATTGGTTGAATATTTAGGTCATTTTTGTCTTCCCTAGGCTTATTCAAATCTAATTAGGGTTGTTAACCAATCTTGTGTATCCAATAAGTTCATTTTTGTCATTGGTTGAACATTTAGGTCATTTACGTCCTCCCTAGGCTTATTCTAATCCAATTAGGGTTTTTAACCAATCTTGTGCATCCAATAAGTGATTTTGTGTCATTGGTTGAACATTTAGGTTATTTTCGTCCTCAATATGCTTATTCTAATCCAATTAGGGTTTTTAACGAATCTTCTGCATCCAATAAGTGCGTTTGTGTCATTGGTTGAACATTTAGGTCATTTTCGTCCTCCATAGGCTTATTCTAATCCAATTAGGGTTTTTAACCAATCTTCTGCATCCAATAAGTGCGTTTGTGTCATTGGTTGAACATTTAGGTCATTTTCGTCCTCAATTGGCTTATTCTAATCCAATTAGGGTTTTTTCCAATCTTCTGCATCCAATAAGTGCGTTTGTGTCATTGGTTGAACATTTAGATCATTTTTCGTCCTCCCTAGGCCTATTCTAATCCAATTACGGTTTTTAACGAATCTTGTGCATCCAATAAGTGATTTTGTGTCATTGGTTGAACATTTAGGTCATTTTCGTCCTCCATAGGCTTATTCTAATCCAATTAGGGTTTTTAACCAATCTTCTGCATCCAATAAGTGCGTTTGTGTCATTGGTTGAACATTTAGGTCATTTTCGTCCTCCTTAGGCCGATTCTAATCCAATTAGGGTTTTTAACCAATCTTGTGCATCCAATAAGTGATTTTGTGTCATTGGTTGATCATTTAGGTCATTTTCGTCCTCAATAGGGTTATTCTAATCCAATTAGGGTTTTTAACCAATCTTCTGCATCCAATAAGTGCCTTTGTGTCATTGGTTGAACATTTAGGTCATTCTCGTCCTCCCTAGGCCTATTCTAATCCAATTACGGTTTTTAACTAATCTTGTGCTTCCAATAAGTAATTTTGTGTCATTGGTTGAATATTTAGGTCATTTTCGTCCACCCAAGACTTATTCTAATCCAATTAGGGTTTTTAGAGAATCTTGTGCATTCAATAAGTGATTTTCGTGTCATTGGTTGAATATTTAGATCATTTTTGTCCTCCCTAGGCTTAATCCAATCTAATTAGGGTTTTTAACCAATCTTATGCATCCAATAAGTGCGTTTGTGTCATTGGATGAACATTTAGATCATTTTCGTCCTCCCTAAGATTATTCAAATCCAATTAGGGTTTTTAACCAATCTTGTGCATCCAATAAGTGATTTTGTGTCATTGGTTGAACATTTAGGTCATTTTCGTCCTCAATATGCTTATTCTAATCCAATTAGGGTTTTAACCAATCTTCTGCATCCAATAAGTGCGTTTGTGTCATTGGTTGAACTTTTAGGTCATTTTCGTACACCCAAGGCTTATTCTAATCCAATTAGGGTTTTTAACCAGTCTTCTGCATCCAATAAGTGCGTTTGTGTCATTGGTTGAACATTTAGGTCATTTTCGTCCTCCCTAGGCTTATTCTAATCCAATT
>JBBPBP010000001.1:35518750-35548360 GCA_037974735.1 Cicer chorassanicum
ATCCAATAAGTGCGTTTGTGTCATTGATTCAACATTTAGGTGATTTTCGTCCTCCCTAGGCCTATTCTAATTCAATAACGGTTTTTAACTAATCTTGTGCTTCCAATAACTGATTTTGTGTCATTGGTTGAACATTTAGGTCATATTCGTCCAGCCTAGGATTATTCAAATCCAATTAGGGTTTTTAACCAATCTTGTGCATCCAATAAGTGATTTTGTGTCATTGGTTGAACATTTAGGTCATTTTCGTCTTCAATAAGCTTATTCAAATCCAATTAGTGTTTTTAACCAATCTTCTGCATCCAATAAGTGCGTTTGTGTCATTGGTTGAAAATTTAGGTCATTTTCGTCCTCCCTAGGCCTATTCTAATCCAATTACGGTTTTTAACCAATCTTGCGCATCCAATAAGTGATTTTGTGTCATTAGTTTAACATTTAGGTCATTTTCGTCCTACATAGGCTTATTCTAATCCAATTAGGGTTTTTAACCAATCTTCTGCATCCAATAAGTGCGTTTGTGTCATTGGTTGAACATTTAGGTCATTTTCGTCCTCCCTAGGCTTATTCTAATCCAATTAGGGTTTTTAACCAATCTTGTGCATCCAATAAGTGATTTTGTGTCATTGGTTGATCATTTAGGTCATTTTCGTCCTCAATAGGCTTATTCTAATCCAATTAGGGTTTTTAACCAATCTTCTGCATCCAATAAGTGCGTTTGTGTCATTGGTTGAACATTTAGGTCATTTTCGTCCTACCTAGGCCTATTCTAATCCAATTACGGTTTTTAACCAATCTTGTTCATCTAATAAGTGAATTTGTGTCATTGGTTGAACATTTAGGTCATTTTCGTCCTCCATAGGCTTATTCTAATCCAATTAGGGTTTTTAACCAATCTTCTGCATCCAATAAGTGTGTTTGTGTCATTGGTTGAACATTTAGGTCATTTTCGTCCTCCCTAGGCCTATTCTAATCCAATTAGAGTTTTTAACCAATCTTGTGCATCCAATAAGTGATTTTGTGTCATTGGTTAAACATTTAGGTCATTTTCGTCCTCAATAGGGTTATTCTAATCCAATTAGGGTTTTTAACCAATCTTCTGTATCCAATAAGTGCGTTTGTGTCATTGGTTGAACATTTAGGTCATTTTCGTCCTCCCTAGGCCTATTCTAATTCAATTACGGTTTTTAACTAATCTAATAAGTGATTTTGTGTCATTGGTTGAACATTTAGGCCATTTTTATCCACCCAAGGCTTATTCTAATCCAATTAGGGTTTTTAACCAATCTTATGCATCCAATAAGTGCGTTTGTGTCATTGGATGAACATTTAGGTCATTTTCGTCCTCCCTAAGATTATTCAAATCCAATTAGGGTTTTTAACCAATCTTGTGCATCCAATAAGTGATTTTGTGTCATTGGTTGAACATTTAGGTCATTTTCGTCCTCAATATGCTTATTCTAATCCAATTAGGGTTTTTAACCAATCTTCTGCATCCAATAAGTGTGTTTGTGTCATTGGTTGAACTTTTAGGTCATTTTCGTACACCCAAGGCTTATTCTAATCCAATTAGGGTTTTTAACCAGTCTTCTGCATCCAATAAGTGCGTTTGTGTCATTGGTTGAACATTTAGGTCATTTTCGTCCTCCCTAGGCTTATTCTAATCCAATTGGGGTTTTTAACCAATCTTGTGCATCCTATAAGTGATTTTGTGTCATTGGTTGAACATTTAGGTCATTTTTGTCCTCAATTGGCTTATTCTAATCAAATTAGGGTTTTTTCCAATCTTCTGCATCCAATAAGTGCGTTTTTGTCATTGGTTGAACATTTAGAACATTTTCGTCCTCCATAGGCCTATTCTAATCCAATTACGGTTTTTAACCAATCTTGTGCATCCAATAATTGATTTTGTGTCATTGGTTGAACATTTAGGTCATTTTCGTCCTCCATAGGCTTATTCTAATCCAATTAGGGTTTTTAACCAATCTTCTGTATCCAATAAGTGCGTTTGTGTCATTGATTCAACATTTAGGTGATTTTCGTCCTCCCTAGGCCTATTCTAATTCAATAACGGTTTTTAACTAATCTTGTGCTTCCAATAACTGATTTTGTGTCATTGGTTGAACATTTAGGTCATATTCGTCCAGCCTAGGATTATTCAAATCCAATTAGGGTTTTTAACCAATCTTGTGCATCCAATAAGTGATTTTGTGTCATTGGTTGAACATTTAGGTCATTTTCGTCTTCAATAAGCTTATTCAAATCCAATTAGTGTTTTTAACCAATCTTCTGCATCCAATAAGTGCGTTTGTGTCATTGGTTGAAAATTTAGGTCATTTTCGTCCTCCCTAGGCCTATTCTAATCCAATTACGGTTTTTAACCAATCTTGCGCATCCAATAAGTGATTTTGTGTCATTAGTTTAACATTTAGGTCATTTTCGTCCTACATAGGCTTATTCTAATCCAATTAGGGTTTTTAACCAATCTTCTGCATCCAATAAGTGCGTTTGTGTCATTGGTTGAACATTTAGGTCATTTTCGTCCTCCCTAGGCTTATTCTAATCCAATTAGGGTTTTTAACCAATCTTGTGCATCCAATAAGTGATTTTGTGTCATTGGTTGATCATTTAGGTCATTTTCGTCCTCAATAGGCTTATTCTAATCCAATTAGGGTTTTTAACAAATCTTCTGCAACCAATAAGTGCGTTTGTGTCATTGGTTGAACATTTAGGTCATTTTCGTCCTACCTAGGCCTATTCTACTCCAATTACGGTTTTTAACCAATCTTGTTCATCTAATAAGTGAATTTGTGTCATTGGTTGAACATTTAGGTCATTTTCGTCCTCCATAGGCTTATTCTAATCCAATTAGGGTTTTTAACCAATCTTCTGCATCCAATAAGTGTGTTTGTGTCATTGGTTGAACATTTAGGTCATTTTCGTCCTCCCTAGGCCTATTCTAATCCAATTAGAGTTTTTAACCAATCTTGTGCATCCAATAAGTGATGTTGTGTCATTGGTTAAACATTTAGGTCATTTTCTTCCTCAATAGGGTTATTCTATTCCAATTAGGGTTTTTAACCAATCTTCTGTATCCAATAAGTGCGTTTGTGTCATTGGTTGAACATTTAGGTCATTTTCGTCCTCCCTAGGCCTATTCTAATTCAATTAGGGTTTTTAGCCATTCTTGTGCTTCCAATAAGTGATTTTGTGTCATTGGTTGAACATTTAGGCCATTTTCAACCACCCAAGGCTTATTCTAATCCAATTAGGGTTTTTAGCCATTATTGTGCATCCAATAAGTGATTTTTGTGTCATTGGTTGAATATTTAGGTCATTTTTGTCTTCCCTAGGCTTATTCAAATCTAATTAGGGTTTTTAACCAATCTTGTGTATCCAATAAGTTCATTTTTGTCATTGGTTGAACATTTAGGTCATTTACGTCCTCCCTAGGCTTATTCTAATCCAATTAGGGTTTTTAACCAATCTTGTGCATCCAATAAGTGATTTTGTGTCATTGGTTGAACATTTAGGTTATTTTCGTCCTCAATATGCTTATTCTAATCCAATTAGGGTTTTTAACGAATCTTCTGCATCCAATAAGTGCGTTTGTGTTATTGGTTGAACATTTAGGTCATTTTCGTCCTCCATAGGCTTATTCTAATCCAATTAGGGTTTTTAACCAATCTTCTGCATCCAATAAGTGCGTTTGTGTCATTGGTTGAACATTTAGGTCATTTTCGTCCTCCCTAGGCCTATTCAAATCCAATTAGGGTTTTTAACCAATCTTGTGCATCCAATAAGTGATTTTGTGTCATTAGTTGAACATTTAGGTCATTTTCGTCCTCAATAGGGTTATTCTAATCCAATTAGGGTTTTTAACCAATCTTCTGCATCCAATAAGTGCGTTTGTGTCATTGGTTGAACATTTAGGTCATTTTCGTCCTCCCTAGGCCTATTCTAATCCAATTACGGTTTTTAACTAATCTTGTGCTTCCAATAAGTGATTTTGTGTCATTGGTTGAACATTTAGGTCATTTTCGTCTTCAATAAGCTTATTCAAATCCAATTAGTGTTTTTAACCAATCTTCTGCATCCAATAAGTGCGTTTGTGTCATTGGTTGAAAATTTAGGTCATTTTCGTCCTCCCTAGGCCTATTCTAATCCAATTACGGTTTTTAACCAATCTTGCGCATCCAATAAGTGATTTTGTGTCATTGGTTTAACATTTAGGTCATTTTCGTCCTACATAGGCTTATTCTAATCCAATTAGGGTTTTTAACCAATCTTGTGCATCCAATAAGTGATTTTGTGTCATTGGTTGATCATTTAGGTCATTTTCGTCCTCAATAGGCTTATTCTAATCCAATTAGGGTTTTTAACCAATCTTCTGCATCCAATAAGTGCGTTTGTGTCATTGGTTGAACATTTAGGTCATTTTCGTCCTACCTAGGCCTATTCTAATCCAATTACGGTTTTTAACCAATCTTGTTCATCTAATAAGTGAATTTGTGTCATTGGTTGAACATTTAGGTCATTTTCGTCCCCCATAGGCTTATTCTAATCCAATTAGGGTTTTTAACCAATCTTCTGCATCCAATAAGTGTGTTTGTGTCATTGGTTGAACATTTAGGTCATTTTCGTCCTCCCTAGGCCTATTCTAATCCAATTAGAGTTTTTAACCAATCTTGTGCATCCAATAAGTGATTTTGTGTCATTGGTTAAACATTTAGGTCATTTTCGTCCTCAATAGGGTTATTCTAATCCAATTAGGGTTTTTAACCAATCTTCTGTATCCAATAAGTGCGTTTGTGTCATTGGTTGAACATTTAGGTCATTTTCGTCCTCCCTAGGCCTATTCTAATTCAATTACGGTTTTTAACTAATCTAATAAGTGATTTTGTGTCATTGGTTGAACATTTAGGCCATTTTTATCCACCCAAGGCTTATTCTAATCCAATTAGGGTTTTTAACCAATCTTATGCATCCAATAAGTGCGTTTGTGTCATTGGATGAACATTTAGGTCATTTTCGTCCTCCCTAAGATTATTCAAATCCAATTAGGGTTTTTAACCAATCTTGTGCATCCAATAAGTGATTTTGTGTCATTGGTTGAACATTTAGGTCATTTTCGTCCTCAATATGCTTATTCTAATCCAATTAGGGTTTTTAACCAATCTTCTGCATCCAATAAGTGTGTTTGTGTCATTGGTTGAACTTTTAGGTCATTTTCGTACACCCAAGGCTTATTCTAATCCAATTAGGGTTTTTAACCAGTCTTCTGCATCCAATAAGTGCGTTTGTGTCATTGGTTGAACATTTAGGTCATTTTCGTCCTCCCTAGGCTTATTCTAATCCAATTGGGGTTTTTAACCAATCTTGTGCATCCTATAAGTGATTTTGTGTCATTGGTTGAACATTTAGGTCATTTTTGTCCTCAATTGGCTTATTCTAATCAAATTAGGGTTTTTTCCAATCTTCTGCATCCAATAAGTGCGTTTCTGTCATTGGTTGAACATTTAGAACATTTTCGTCCTCCATAGGCCTATTCTAATCCAATTACGGTTTTTAACCAATCTTGTGCATCCAATAATTGATTTTGTGTCATTGGTTGAACATTTAGGTCATTTTCGTCCTCCATAGGCTTATTCTAATCCAATTAGGGTTTTTAACCAATCTTCTGTATCCAATAAGTGCGTTTGTGTCATTGGTTGAACATTTAAGTCATTTTCGTCCTCAATAGGCTTATTCTAATCCAATTAGGGTTTTTAACCAATCTTGTGCATCCAATAAGTGATTTTGTGTCATTGGTTGAACATTTAGGTCATTTTCGTCCTCAATAGGCTTATTCAATCCAATTAGGGTTTTTAACCAATCTTCTGCATCCAATAAGTGCGTTTGTGTCATTGGTTGAACATTTAGGTCATTTTCGTCCTACCTAGGCCTATTCTACTCCAATTACGGTTTTTAACCAATCTTGTTCATCTAATAAGTGAATTTGTGTCATTGGTTGAACATTTAGGTCATTTTCGTCCTCCATAGGCTTATTCTAATCCAATTAGGGTTTTTAACCAATCTTCTGCATCCAATAAGTGTGTTTGTGTCATTGGTTGAACATTTAGGTCATTTTCGTCCTCCCTAGGCCTATTCTAATCCAATTAGAGTTTTTAACCAATCTTGTGCATCCAATAAGTGATGTTGTGTCATTGGTTAAACATTTAGGTCATTTTCTTCCTCAATAGGGTTATTCTATTCCAATTAGGGTTTTTAACCAATCTTCTGTATCCAATAAGTGCGTTTGTGTCATTGGTTGAACATTTAGGTCATTTTCGTCCTCCCTAGGCCTATTCTAATTCAATTAGGGTTTTTAGCCATTCTTGTGCTTCCAATAAGTGATTTTGTGTCATTGGTTGAACATTTAGGCCATTTTCAACCACCCAAGGCTTATTCTAATCCAATTAGGGTTTTTAGCCATTATTGTGCATCCAATAAGTGATTTTTGTGTCATTGGTTGAATATTTAGGTCATTTTTGTCTTCCCTAGGCTTATTCAAATCTAATTAGGGTTTTTAACCAATCTTGTGTATCCAATAAGTTCATTTTTGTCATTGGTTGAACATTTAGGTCATTTACGTCCTCCCTAGGCTTATTCTAATCCAATTAGGGTTTTTAACCAATCTTGTGCATCCAATAAGTGATTTTGTGTCATTGGTTGAACATTTAGGTTATTTTCGTCCTCAATATGCTTATTCTAATCCAATTAGGGTTTTTAACGAATCTTCTGCATCCAATAAGTGCGTTTGTGTTATTGGTTGAACATTTAGGTCATTTTCGTCCTCCATAGGCTTATTCTAATCCAATTAGGGTTTTTAACCAATCTTCTGCATCCAATAAGTGCGTTTGTGTCATTGGTTGAACATTTAGGTCATTTTCGTCCTCCCTAGGCCTATTCAAATCCAATTAGGGTTTTTAACCAATCTTGTGCATCCAATAAGTGATTTTGTGTCATTAGTTGAACATTTAGGTCATTTTCGTCCTCAATAGGGTTATTCTAATCCAATTAGGGTTTTTAACCAATCTTCTGCATCCAATAAGTGCGTTTGTGTCATTGGTTGAACATTTAGGTCATTTTCGTCCTCCCTAGGCCTATTCTAATCCAATTACGGTTTTTAACTAATCTTGTGCTTCCAATAAGTGATTTTGTGTCATTGGTTGAACATTTAGGTCATTTTCGTCTTCAATAAGCTTATTCAAATCCAATTAGTGTTTTTAACCAATCTTCTGCATCCAATAAGTGCGTTTGTGTCATTGGTTGAAAATTTAGGTCATTTTCGTCCTCCCTAGGCCTATTCTAATCCAATTACGGTTTTTAACCAATCTTGCGCATCCAATAAGTGATTTTGTGTCATTGGTTTAACATTTAGGTCATTTTCGTCCTACATAGGCTTATTCTAATCCAATTAGGGTTTTTAACCAATCTTGTGCATCCAATAAGTGATTTTGTGTCATTGGTTGATCATTTAGGTCATTTTCGTCCTCAATAGGCTTATTCTAATCCAATTAGGGTTTTTAACCAATCTTCTGCATCCAATAAGTGCGTTTGTGTCATTGGTTGAACATTTAGGTCATTTTCGTCCTACCTAGGCCTATTCTAATCCAATTACGGTTTTTAACCAATCTTGTTCATCTAATAAGTGAATTTGTGTCATTGGTTGAACATTTAGGTCATTTTCGTCCTCCATAGGCTTATTCTAATCCAATTAGGGTTTTTAACCAATCTTCTGCATCCAATAAGTGTGTTTGTGTCATTGGTTGAACATTTAGGTCATTTTCGTCCTCCCTAGGCCTATTCTAATCCAATTAGAGTTTTTAACCAATCTTGTGCATCCAATAAGTGATTTTGTGTCATTGGTTAAACATTTAGGTCATTTTCGTCCTCAATAGGGTTATTCTAATCCAATTAGGGTTTTTAACCAATCTTCTGTATCCAATAAGTGCGTTTGTGTCATTGGTTGAACATTTAGGTCATTTTCGTCCTCCCTAGGCCTATTCTAATTCAATTACGGTTTTTAACTAATCTAATAAGTGATTTTGTGTCATTGGTTGAACATTTAGGCCATTTTTATCCACCCAAGGCTTATTCTAATCCAATTAGGGTTTTTAACCAATCTTATGCATCCAATAAGTGCGTTTGTGTCATTGGATGAACATTTAGGTCATTTTCGTCCTCCCTAAGATTATTCAAATCCAATTAGGGTTTTTAACCAATCTTGTGCATCCAATAAGTGATTTTGTGTCATTGGTTGAACATTTAGGTCATTTTCGTCCTCAATAGGCTTATTCTAATCCAATTAGGGTTTTTAACCAATCTTCTGCATCCAATAAGTGCGTTTGTGTCATTGGTTGAACATTTTGGTCATTTTCGTCCTCCCTAGGCCTATTCTAATCCAATTACGGTTTTTAACCAATCTTGTGCATCCAATAAGTGATTTTATGTCATTGGTTGAACATTTAGGTCATTTTCGTCTTCCATAGGCTTATTCTAATCCAATTAGGGTTTTTTACCAATCTTCTGTATCCAATAAGTGCGTTTGTGTCATTGGTTGAACATTTAGGTCATTTTCGTCCTCAATAGGCTTATTCTAATACAATTAGGGTTTTTAACCAATCTTCTGCAACCAATAAGTGCGTTTGTGTCATTGGTTGAACATTTAGGTAATTTTCGTCCTACCTAGGCCTATTCTAATCCAATTACGGTTTTTAACCAATCTTGTGCATCCAATAAGTGAATTTGTGTCATTGGTTGATAAATTAGGTTATTTTCGTCCTCCATAGGCTTATTCTAATCCAATTAGGGTTTTTAACCAATCTTCTGCATCCAATAAGTGCGTTTGTCTCATTGGTTGAACATTTAGGTCATTTTCGTCCTCCCTTGGCCTATTCTAATCCAATTAGGGTTTTTAACCAATCTTGTGCATCCAGTAAGTGATTTTGTGTCATTGGTTGAACATTTAGGTCATTTTCGTCCTCAATAGGGTTATTCTAATCCAATTAGGGTTTTTAACCAATCTTCTGCATCCAATAAGTGCGTTTGTGTCATTGATTCAACATTTAGGTCATTTTCGTCCTCCCTAGGCCTATTCTAATTCAATTACGGTTTTTAACTAATCTTGTGCTTCCAATAACTGATTTTGTGTCACTGGTTGAACATTTAGGTCATATTCGTCCACCCTAGGATTATTCAAATCCAATTAGGGTTTTTAACCAATCTTGTGCATCCAATAAGTGATTTTGTGTCATTGGTTGAACATTTAGGTCATTTTCGTCTTCAATAAGCTTATTCAAATCCAATTAGTGTTTTTAACCAATCTTCTGCATCCAATAAGTGCGTTTGTGTCATTGGTTGAAAATTTAGGTCATTTTCGTCCTCCCTAGGCCTATTCTAATCCAATTACGGTTTTTAACCAATCTTGCGCATCCAATAAGTGATTTTGTGTCATTGGTTTAACATTTAGGTCATTTTCGTCCTACATAGGCTTATTCTAATCCAATTAGGGTTTTTAACCAATCTTGTGCATCCAATAAGTGATTTTGTGTCATTGGTTGATCATTTAGGTCATTTTCGTCCTCAATAGGCTTATTCTAATCCAATTAGGGTTTTTAACCAATCTTCTGCATCCAATAAGTGCGTTTGTGTCATTGGTTGAACATTTAGGTCATTTTCGTCCTACCTAGGCCTATTCTAATCCAATTACGGTTTTTAACCAATCTTGTTCATCTAATAAGTGAATTTGTGTCATTGGTTGAACATTTAGGTCATTTTCGTCCCCTATAGGCTTATTCTAATCCAATTAGGGTTTTTAACCAATCTTCTGCATCCAATAAGTGTGTTTGTGTCATTGGTTGAACATTTAGGTCATTTTCGTCCTCCCTAGGCCTATTCTAATCCAATTAGAGTTTTTAACCAATCTTGTGCATCCAATAAGTGATGTTGTGTCATTGGTTAAACATTTAGGTCATTTTCTTCCTCAATAGGGTTATTCTATTCCAATTAGGGTTTTTAACCAATCTTCTGTATCCAATAAGTGCGTTTGTGTCATTGGTTGAACATTTAGGTCATTTTCGTCCTCCCTAGGCCTATTCTAATTCAATTAGGGTTTTTAGCCATTCTTGTGCTTCCAATAAGTGATTTTGTGTCATTGGTTGAACATTTAGGCCATTTTCAACCACCCAAGGCTTATTCTAATCCAATTAGGGTTTTTAGCCATTATTGTGCATCCAATAAGTGATTTTTGTGTCATTGGTTGAATATTTAGGTCATTTTTGTCTTCCCTAGGCTTATTCAAATCTAATTAGGGTTTTTAACCAATCTTGTGTATCCAATAAGTTCATTTTTGTCATTGGTTGAACATTTAGGTCATTTACGTCCTCCCTAGGCTTATTCTAATCCAATTAGGGTTTTTAACCAATCTTGTGCATCCAATAAGTGATTTTGTGTCATTGGTTGAACATTTAGGTTATTTTCGTCCTCAATATGCTTATTCTAATCCAATTAGGGTTTTTAACGAATCTTCTGCATCCAATAAGTGCGTTTGTGTTATTGGTTGAACATTTAGGTCATTTTCGTCCTCCATAGGCTTATTCTAATCCAATTAGGGTTTTTAACCAATCTTCTGCATCCAATAAGTGCGTTTGTGTCATTGGTTGAACATTTAGGTCATTTTCGTCCTCCCTAGGCCTATTCAAATCCAATTAGGGTTTTTAACCAATCTTGTGCATCCAATAAGTGATTTTGTGTCATTAGTTGAACATTTAGGTCATTTTCGTCCTCAATAGGGTTATTCTAATCCAATTAGGGTTTTTAACCAATCTTCTGCATCCAATAAGTGCGTTTGTGTCATTGGTTGAACATTTAGGTCATTTTCGTCCTCCCTAGGCCTATTCTAATCCAATTACGGTTTTTAACTAATCTTGTGCTTCCAATAAGTGATTTTGTGTCATTGGTTGAACATTTAGGTCATTTTCGTCTTCAATAAGCTTATTCAAATCCAATTAGTGTTTTTAACCAATCTTCTGCATCCAATAAGTGCGTTTGTGTCATTGGTTGAAAATTTAGGTCATTTTCGTCCTCCCTAGGCCTATTCTAATCCAATTACGGTTTTTAACCAATCTTGTGCAACCAATAAGTGATTTTGTGTCATTCGTTGAATATTTAGGTCATTTTCGTCCTCAATAGGGTTATTCTAATCCAATTAGGGTTTTTAACCAATCTTCTGCATCCAATAAGTGCGTTTGTGTCATTGGTTGAACATTTAGGTCATTTTCGTCCTCCCTAGGCCTATTCTAATCCAATTACGGTTTTTAACTAATCTTGTGCTTCCAATAAGTGATTTTGTGTCATTGGTTGAACATTTAGGTCATTTTCGTCCACCCAAGGCTTATTCTAATCCAATTAGGGTTTTTAGCCAATCTTGTGCATCCAATAAGTGATTTTTGTGTCATTGGTTGAATATTTAGGTCATTTTTGTCCACCCTAGGCTTATTGAAATCTAATTAGGGTTTTTAACCAATCTTATGCATCCAATAAATGCGTTTGTGTCATTGGTTGAACATTTAGGTCATTTTCGTCCTCCCTAGGATTATTCAAATCCAAGTACGGTTTTTAACCAATCTTGTGCATCCAATAAGTGATTTTGTGTCATTGGTTGAACATTTAGGTCATTTTCGTCCTCAATAGGCTTATTCTAATCCAATTAGGGTTTTTAACCAATCTTCTGCATCCAATAAATGCGTTTGTGTGATTGGTTGAACATTTAGGTCATTTTCGTCCTCCCTAGGCCTATTCTAATCCAATTACGGTTTTTAACCAATCTTGTGCATCCAATAAGTGATTTTGTGTCATTGGTTGAACATTTAGGTCATTTTCGTCCTCCCTAGGCTTATTCTAATCCAATTAGGGTTTTTAACCAATCTTGTGCATCCAATAATTGATTTTGTGTCATTGGTTGAACATTTAGGTCATTTTCGTCCTCAATAAGGTTATTCTTGTCCAATTAGGGTTTTTAACCAATCTTCTGTATCCAATAAGTGCGTTTGTGTCATTGGTTGAACATTTACGTCATTTTCGTCCTCCCTAGGCCTATTCTAATCCAATTAGGGTTTTTAACCAATCTTGTGCATCCAATAAGTGATTTTGTGTCATTGGTTGAACATTTAGGTCATTTTCGTCCTCAATAGGCTTATTCTAATCCAATTAGGGTTTTTAACCAATCTTCTGCATCCAATAAGTGCGTTTGTGTCATTAGTTGAACAGTTTAGTCATGTTCGTCCTCCCTAGGCCTATTCTAATCCAATTACGGTTTTTAACCAATCTTGTGCATCCAATAAGTAATTTTGTGTCATTGGTTGAACATTTAGGTCATTTTCGTCCTCCATAGGCTTATTCTAATCCAATTAGGGTTTTTAACCAATCTTCTGCATCCAATAAGTGCGTTTGTGTCATTGGTTGAACATTTAGGTCATTTTCGTCCTCCCTAGGCCTATTCTAATCAAATTAGGGTTTTTAACCAATCTTGTGCATCCAATAAGTTATTTTGTGTCATTAGTTGAACATTAAGGTCATTTTCGTCCTTATTAGGGTTATTCTATTCCAATTAGGGTTTTTAACCAATCTTCTGCATCCAATAAGTGCGTTTGTGTCATTGGTTGAACATTTAGGTCATTTTCGTCCTCCCTAAGCCAATTCTAATCCAATTACGGTTTTTAACTAATCTTGTGCTTCCAATAAGTTATTTTGTGTCATTTGTTGAACATTTAGGTCATTTTCGTCCACCCAAGGCTTATTCTAATCCAATTAGGGTTATTAGCCAATCTTGTGCATCCAATAAGTGATTTTTGTGTCATTGGTTGAATATTTAGGTCATGTTTTTTCCTCCCTAGGCTTATTCAAATCTAATTAGGGTTTTTAACCAATCTTATGCATCCAATAAGTGCGTTTGTGTCATTGGTTGAACAATTAGGTCATTTTCGTCCACCCTAGGCTTATTCTAATCCAATTAGGGTTATTAGCCAATCTTGTGCCTCCAATAAGTGATTTCGTGTCATTGGTTGAACATTTAGGTCATTTTCGTCCTCCCAAGGCCTATTCTAATCCAATTACGGTTTTTAACCAATCTTGTGCATCCAATAAGAGATTTTGTGTCATTGGTTGAACTTTTAGGTCATTTTCGTCCACCCAAGGCTTATTCTAATCCAATTAGGGTTTTTAACCAATCTTGTGGATCCAATAATTGCGTTTGTGTCATTGGTTGAACATTTAGGTCATTTTCGTCCTCCATAGGCTTATTCTAATCCAATTAGGGTTTTTAACCAATCTTCTGCATCCAATAAGTGTGTTTGTGTCATTGGTTGAACATTTAGGTCATTTTCGTCCTCCCTAGGCCTATTCTAATCCAATTAGAGTTTTTAACCAATCTTGTGCATCCAATAAGTGATTTTGTGTCATTGGTTAAACATTTAGGTCATTTTCGTCCTCAATAGGGTTATTCTAATCCAATTAGGGTTTTTAACCAATCTTCTGTATCCAATAAGTGCGTTTGTGTCATTGGTTGAACATTTAGGTCATTTTCGTCCTCCCTAGGCCTATTCTAATTCAATTACGGTTTTTAACTAATCTTATAAGTGATTTTGTGTCATTGGTTGAACATTTAGGCCATTTTTATCCACCCAAGGCTTATTCTAATCCAATTAGGGTTTTTAACCAATCTTATGCATCCAATAAGTGCGTTTGTGTCATTGGATGAACATTTAGGTCATTTTCGTCCTCCCTAAGATTATTCAAATCCAATTAGGGTTTTTAACCAATCTTGTGCATCCAATAAGTGATTTTGTGTCATTGGTTGAACATTTAGGTCATTTTCGTCCTCAATATGCTTATTCTAATCCAAATAGGGTTTTTAACCAATCTTCTGTATCCAATAAGTGCGTTTGTGTCATTGGTTGAACTTTTAGGTCATTTTCGTCCACCCAAGGCTTATTCTAATCCAATTAGGGTTTTTAACCAGTCTTCTGCATCCAATAAGTGCGTTTGTGTCATTGGTTGAACATTTAGGTCATTTTCGTCCTCCTTAGGCTTATTCTAATCCAATTAGGGTTTTTAACCAATCTTGTGCATCCAATAAGTGATTTTGTGTCATTGGTTGAACATTTAGGTCATTTTTGTCCTCAATTGGCTTATTCTAATCAAATTAGGGTTTTTTCCAATCTTCTGCATCCAATAAGTGCGTTTCTGTCATTGGTTAAACATTTAGAACATTTTCGTCCTCCATAGGCCTATTCTAATCCAATTACGGTTTTTAACCAATCTTGTGCATCCAATAAGTGATTTTGTGTCATTGGTTGAACATTTAGGTCATTTTCGTCCTCCATAGGCTTATTCTAATCCAATTAGGGTTTTTAACCAATCTTCTGCATCCAATAAGTGTGTTTGTGTCATTGGTTGAACATTTAGGTCATTTTCGTCCTCTTTAGGCCTATTCTAATCCTATTAGGGTTTTTAACCAATCTTGTGCATGCAATAAGTGATTTTGTGTCATTGGTTGATCATTTAGGTCATTTTCGTCCTCAATAGGCTTATTCTAATCCAATTAGGGTTTTTAACCAATCTTCTGCATCCAATAAGTGCGTTGGTGTCATTGGTTGAACATTTAGGTCATTTTCGTCCTCCCTAGGCCTATTCTAATCCAATTACGGTTTTTAACCAATCTTGTGCAACCAATAAGTGATTTTGTGTCATTCGTTGAATATTTAGGTCATTTTCGTCCTCAATAGGGTTATTCTAATCCAATTAGGGTTTTTAACCAATCTTCTGCATCCAATAAGTGCGTTTGTGTCATTGGTTGAACATTTAGGTCATTCTCGTCCTCCCTAGGCCTATTCTAATCCAATTACGGTTTTTAACTAATCTTGTGCTTCCAATAAGTGATTTTGTGTCATTGGTTGAACATTTAGGTCATTTTCGTCTTCAATAAGCTTATTCAAATCCAATTAGTGTTTTTAACCAATCTTCTGCATCCAATAAGTGCGTTTGTGTCATTGGTTGAAAATTTAGGTCATTTTCGTCCTCCCTAGGCCTATTCTAATCCAATTACGGTTTTTAACCAATCTTGCGCATCCAATAAGTGATTTTGTGTCATTGGTTTAACATTTAGGTCATTTTCGTCCTACATAGGCTTATTCTAATCCAATTAGGGTTTTTAACCAATCTTGTGCATCCAATAAGTGATTTTGTGTCATTGGTTGATCATTTAGGTCATTTTCGTCCTCAATAGGCTTATTCTAATCCAATTAGGGTTTTTAACCAATCTTCTGCATCCAATAAGTGCGTTTGTGTCATTGGTTGAACATTTAGGTCATTTTCGTCCTACCTAGGCCTATTCTAATCCAATTACGGTTTTTAACCAATCTTGTTCATCTAATAAGTGAATTTGTGTCATTGGTTGAACATTTAGGTCATTTTCGTCCTCCATAGGCTTATTCTAATCCAATTAGGGTTTTTAACCAATCTTCTGCATCCAATAAGTGTGTTTGTGTCATTGGTTGAACATTTAGGTCATTTTCGTCCTCCCTAGGCCTATTCTAATCCAATTAGAGTTTTTAACCAATCTTGTGCATCCAATAAGTGATTTTGTGTCATTGGTTAAACATTTAGGTCATTTTCGTCCTCAATAGGGTTATTCTAATCCAATTAGGGTTTTTAACCAATCTTCTGTATCCAATAAGTGCGTTTGTGTCATTGGTTGAACATTTAGGTCATTTTCGTCCTCCCTAGGCCTATTCTAATTCAATTACGGTTTTTAACTAATCTAATAAGTGATTTTGTGTCATTGGTTGAACATTTAGGCCATTTTTATCCACCCAAGGCTTATTCTAATCCAATTAGGGTTTTTAACCAATCTTATGCATCCAATAAGTGCGTTTGTGTCATTGGATGAACATTTAGGTCATTTTCGTCCTCCCTAAGATTATTCAAATCCAATTAGGGTTTTTAACCAATCTTGTGCATCCAATAAGTGATTTTGTGTCATTGGTTGAACATTTAGGTCATTTTCATCCTCAATATGCTTATTCTAATCCAATTAGGGTTTTTAACCAATCTTCTGCATCCAATAAGTGCGTTTGTGTCATTGGTTGAACTTTTAGGTCATTTTCGTCCACCCAAGGCTTATTCTAATCCAATTAGGGTTTTTAACCAGTCTTCTGCATCCAATAAGTGCGTTTGTGTCATTGGTTGAACATTTAGGTCATTTTCGTCCTCCCTAGGCTTATTCTAATCCAATTAGGGTTTTTAACCAATCTTGTGCATCCAATAAGTGATTTTGTGTCATTGGTTGAACATTTAGGTCATTTTTGTCCTCAATTGGCTGATTCTAATCAAATTAGGGTTTTTTCCAATCTTCTGCATCCAATAAGTGCGTTTCTGTCATTGGTTGAACATTTAGAACATTTTCGTCCTCCATAGGCCTATTCTAATCCAATTACGGTTTTTAACCAATCTTGTGCATCCAATAAGTGATTTTGTGTCATTGGTTGAACATTTAGGTCATATTCTTCCTCCATAGGCTTATTCTATTCCAATTAGGGTTTTTAACCAATCTTCTGCATCCAATAAGTGCGTTTGTGTCATTGGTTGAACATTTAGGTCATTTTCGTCCTCCTTAGGCCTATTCTAATCCTATTAGGGTTTTTAACCAATCTTGTGCATCCAATAAGTGATTTTGTGTCATTGGTTGATCATTTAGGTCATTTTCGTCCTCAATAGGGTTATTCTAATCCAATTAGGGTTTTTAACCAATCTTCTGCATCCAATAAGTGCGTTTGTGTCATTGGTTGAACATTTAGGTCATTCTCGTCCTCCCTAGGCCTATTCTAATCCAAGTACGGTTTTTAGCCAATCTTGTGCATCCAATAAGTGATTTTTGTGTCATTGGTTGAATATTTAGGTCATTTTTGTCCTCCCTAGGCTTAATCCAATCTAATTAGGGTTTTTAACCAATCTTATGCATCCAATAAGTGTGTTTGTGTCATTGGTTGAACATTTAGTTCATTTTCGTCCTCCATAGGCTTACTCACATGTAATTAGGGTTTTTAACCAATCTTGTGCATCCAATAATTGATTTTGTTTCTTTGGTTGAAGATTTAGGTCGTTTTTGTCCTCCCTAGGCCTATTCTAATCCAATTACGGTTTTTAACCAATCTAGTGCATCCAATTAGTGATTTTCTGTCATTGGTTGAACATTTAGGTCATTTTCGTCCTCCATAGGCTTATTCAAATCCAATTAGGGTTTTTAACCAATCTTCTGCATCCAATAAGTGATTTTGTGTCTTTGGTTGAAGATTTAGGTCGTTTTCGTCCTCCCTAGGCCTATTCTAATCCAATTACGGTTTTTAACCAATCTTGTGAATCCAATAAGTGATTTAGAGTCATTGGTTGAACATTTAGGTCATTTTCGTCCTCCATAGGCTTATTCTAATCCAATTAGGGTTTTTAACCAATCTTCTGCGTCCAATAAGTGCGTCTGTGTCATTGGTTGAACATTTAGGTCATTTTCGTCCTCAATAGGGTTATTCTAATCCAATTAGGGTTTTTCACCAAGCTTTTGCATCCAATAAGTGCGTTTGTGTCATTGGTTGAACATTTAGGTCATTTTCTTCCTCCCTAGGCCTATTTTAATCCAATTACGGTTTTTAACTAATCTTGTTCTTCCAATAAGTGATTTTGTGTCATTGGTTGAAGATTTAGGTCATTTTCGTCCACCCAAGGCTTATTCTAATCCAATTAGGGTTTTTAGCCAATCTTGTACATCCAATAAGTGATTTTTGTGTCATTGGTTGAATATTTAGGTCATTTTTGTCCTCCCTAGGCTTATTCACATCTAATTAGGGTTTTTAACCAATCTTATGCATCCAATAAGTGCGTTTGTGTCATTGGTTGAACATTTAGGTCATTTTCGTTCTCCCTAGGATTACTCAAATCCAATTAGGGTTTTTAACCAATCTTGTGCATCTAATAAGTGATTTTGTGTCTTTGGTTGAAGATTTAGGTCGTTTTCGTCCTCCCTAGGGCTATTCTAATCCAATTACGGTTTTTAACCAATCTTGTGAATCCAATAAGTGATTTTGTGTCATTGGTTGAACATTTAGGTCATATTCGTCCTCCATAGACTTATTCTAATCCAATTAGGGTTTTTAACCAATCTTCTACATCCAATAAGTGCGTTTGTGTCATTGGTTGAACATTTAAGTCATTTTCGTCCTCCCTAGGCTTATTCTAATCCAATTAGGGTTTTTAACCATTCTTGTGCATCCAATAAGTGATTTTGTGTCATTGGTTGAACATTTAGGTCATTTTCGTCCACCCAAGGCTTATTCTAATCCAATTAGGGTTTTCTGCCAATCTTGTGCATCCAATAAGTGATTTTTGTGTCATTGGTTGAATATTTAGGTCATTTTTGTCCTCCCTAGGCTTATTCAAATCTAATTACGATTTTTAACCAATCTTATGCATCCAATAAGTGCGTTTGTGTCATTGGTTGAACATTTAGGTGATTTTCGTCCACCCAAGGCTTATTCTAATCCAATTAGGGTTTTTAGCCAATCTTGTGCATCCAATAAGTGATTTTTGTGTCATTGGTTGAATATTTAGGTCATTTTTGTCCTCCCTAGGCATATTCAAATCTAATTAGGGTTTTTAACCAATCTTATGCATCCAATAAGTGCGTTTGTGTCATTGGTTGAACATTTAGGTCATTTTCGTCCACCCTAGGCTTATTCTAATCCAATTGGGGTTTTTAGCCAATCTTGTGCATCCAATAAGTGATTTTGTGTCATTGGTTGAATATTTAGGTCATTTTTGTCCTCCCTAGGCTTATTCAAATCTAATTAAGGTTTTTAACCAATCTTATGCATCCAATAAGTGCGTTTGTGTCATTGGTTGAACATTTAGGTCATTTTCGTCCTCCCTAGGATTATTCAAATCCAATTAGGGTTTTTAACCAATCTTGTGCATCCAATAAGTGATTTTGTGTCTTTGGTTGAACATTTAGGTCGTTTTCATCCTCCCTAGGCCTATTCTAATCTAATTACGGTTTTTAACCAATCTTGTGCATCCAATTAGTGATTTTCTGTCATCGGTTGAACATTTAGGTCATTTTCGTCCACCCAAGGCTTATTCGAATCCAATTAGGGTTTTTAACCAATCTTGTGAATCCAATAAGTGATTTTGTGTCATTGGTTGACTATTTAGGTCATTTTCGTCCTCCCAAGGCTTATTCTAATCCAATTCAAAGTTTTAGCCAATCTTATGCATCCAATAAGTGCGTTTGTTTCATTGGTTGAACATTTAGGTCATTTTCGTCCTCCCTAGGCCTATTCTAATCCAATTACGGTTTTTAACCAATCTAGTGCATCCAATAAGAGATTTTGTGTCATTGGTTGAATTTTTAGGTCATTTTCGTCCACCCAAGGCTTATTTTAATCCAATTAGGGTTTTTAACCAATCTTGTGGATCCAATAAGTGCATTTTTGTCATTGGTTGAACATTTAGGTCATTTTCATCCCCCCTAGGCTTATTCTAATCCAATTAGGGTTTTTAACCAATCTTGTGCATCTAATAAGTGATTTTGTGTCATTGGTTGAATATTTAGGTTATTTCCGTCCTCAATATGCTTATTCTAATCCAATTAGGGTTTTTAACCAATCTTCTGCATCCAATAAGTGCGTTTGTGTCATTGGTTGAACATTTAGGTCATTTTCGTCTTCCCTAGGCCTATTCTAATCCATTTACGGTTTTTAACCAATCTTGTGTATCCAATAAGTGATTTTGTGTCACTGGTTGAACATTTAGGTCATTTTCGTCCTCTATAGGCTTATTCTAATCTAATTAGGGTTTTTAACCAATCTTATGCATCCAATAAGTGCGTTTGTGTCATTGGTTGAATATTTAGGTCATTTTCGTCCTTCTAGAATTATTCAAATCCAATTAGGGTTTTTAACCAATCTTGTGCATCCAATAAGTGATTTTGTGTCTTTGGTTGAAGATTTAGGTCGTTTTCGTCTTCCCTAGGATTATTCAAATCCAATTAGGGTTTTTAACCAATCTTGTGCATCCAATAAGTGATTTTGTGTCATTGGTTGAACATTTAGGTCATTTTCGTCCTCTATAGGCTTATTCTAATCCAATTAGGGTTTTAACCAATCTTCTGCATCCAATAAGTGCATTTGTGTCATTGGTTGAACATTTAGGTCATTTTCGTCCTCCCTAGGCTTATTCAAATCTAATTAGGGTTTTTAACCAATCTTATGCATCCAATAAGTGCGTTTGTGTTATTGGTTGAACATTTAGGTCATTTTCGTCCTCCCTAGGATTATTCAAATCCAATTAGGGTTTTTAACCAATCTTGTGAATCGAATAAGTGATTTTGTGTCATTGGTTGACTATTTAGGTCATTTTCGTCCTCCCAAGGCTTATTCTAATCCAATTCGAGGTTTTAGCCAATCTTATGCATCCAATAAGTGTGTTTGTGTCATTGTTTGAACATTTAGGTTATTTTCGTCCTCCCTAGGCCTATTCTAATCCAATTACGGTTTTTAACCAATCTAGTGCATCCAATAAGAGATTTTGTGTCATTGGTTGAATTTTTAGGTCATTTTCGTCCACCCAAGGCTTGTTCTAATCCAATTAGGGTTTTTAACCAATCTTGTGGATCCAATAAGTGCATTTTTGTCATTGGTTGAACATTTAGGTCATTTTCGTCCTCCCTAGGCTTATTCTAATCCAATTAGGGTTTTTAACCAATCTTGTGCATCTAATAAGTGATTTTGTGTCATTGGTTGAATATTTAGGTTATTTTCGTCCTCCTTAGGATTATTCAAATCCAATTAGGGTTTTTAACCAATCTTGTGCTTCCAATAAGTGATTATGTGTCATTTGTTGAACATTTAGGTCGTTTTCGTCCTCCCTAGGCCTATTCTAATCTAATTACGGTTTTTAACCAATCTTGTGCATCCAATTAGTGATTTTGTGTCATCGGTTGAACATTTAGGTCATTTTCGTCCACCCAAGGCTTATTCAAATCTAATTAGGGTTTTTAACCAATCTTATGCATCCAATAAGTGCGTTTGTGTCATTGGTTGAACATTTAGGTCATTTTTGTCCTCCCTAGGATTATTCAAATCCAATAAGGGTTTTTAACCAATGTTGTGCATCCAATAAGTGATTTTGTGTCTTTGGTTGAATATTTAGGTCATTTTCATCCTCCCTAGGCATATTCATATCTAATTAGGGTTTTTAACCAATCTTGTGCATCCAATAAGAGATTTTGTGTCATTGGTTGAACTTTTAGGTCATTTTCGTCCACCCAAGGCTTATTCTAATCCAATTAGGGTTTTTTTACTAATCTTGTGGATCCAAAAAGTGCATTATTGTCATTGGTTGAACATTTAGGTCATTTTCGTCTTCCCTAGGCTTATTCTAATCCAATTACGGTTTTTAACCAATCTTGTGCATCCAATAAGTGATTTTGTGTCATTGGTTGAACATTTAGGTCATTTTCGTCCTCTATAGGCTTATTCTAATCCAATTACAGTTTTTAACCAATCTTATGCATCCAATAAGTGCGTTTGTGTCATTGGTTGAACATTTAGGTCATTTTCGTCCTCCCTAGGATTATTCTAATCCAATTAGGGTTTTTAACCAATCTTGTGCATCCAATAAGTGATTTTGTGTCTTTGGTTAAAGATTTAGGTCGTTTTCGTCCTCCCTAGGCCTATTCTAATCCAATTACGCTTTTTAACCAATCTTGTGCATCCAATTAGTGATTTTCTATCATTGGTTGAACATTTAGGTCATTTTCGTCCTCCATAGGCTTATTCTAATCCAATTAGGGTTTTAACCAATCTTCTGCATCCTATAAGTGCGTTTGTGTCATTGGTTGAACATTTAGGTCATTTTCGTCCTCCCTAGGCCTATTCTAATCCAATTACGATTTTTAACTAATCTTGTGCTTCCAATAAGTGATTTTGTGTCATTGGTTGAACATTTAGGTCATTTTCGTCCACCCAAGGCTTATTCTAATCCAATTAGGGTTTTAGCCAATCTTGTGCATCCAATAAGTGATTTTTGTGTCATTGGTTGAATATTTAGGTCATTTTTGTCCTCCCTATGCTTATTCAAATCTAATTAGGGTTTTTAACCAATCTTATGCATCCAATAAGTGCGTTTGTGTCATTGGTTGAACATTTAGGTCATTTTCGTCCTCCCTAGGATTATTCAAATCCAATTAGGGTTTTTAACCAATCTTGTGCATCCAATAAGTGATTTTGTGTGTTTGGTTGAACATTTAGGTCGTTTTCGTCCTCCCTAGGCCTATTCTAATCTAATTACGGTTTTTAACCAATCTTGTGCATCCAATTAGAGATTTTCTGTCATCGGTTGAACATTTAGGTCATTTTCGTCCACCCAAGGCTTATTCTAATCCAATTAGGGTTTTTAACCAATCTTGTGAATCCAATAAGTGATGTTGTGTCATTGGTTGACTATTTAGGTCATTTTCATCCTCCCAAGGCTTATTCTAATCCAATTCGAGGTTTTAGCCAATCTTATGCATCCAATAAGTGCGTTTGTGTCATTGGTTGAACATTTAGGTCATTTTCGTCCTCCCTAGGCCTATTCTAATCCAATTACAGTTTTTAACTAATCTAGTGCATCCAATAAGAGATTTTGTGTCATTGGTTGAATTTTTAGGTCATTTTCGTCCACCCAAGGCTTATTCTAATCCAATTAGGGTTTTTAACCAATCTTGTGGATCCAATAAGTGCATTTTTGTCATTGGTTGAACATTTAGGTCATTTTCGTCCTCCCTAGGCTTATTCTAATCCAATTAGGGTTTTTAACCAATCTTGTGCATCCAATAAGTGATTTTGTGTCATTGGTTAAACATTTAGGTTATTTTCGTCCTCAATATGCTTATTCTAATCCAATTAGGGTTTTTAACCAATCTTCTGCATCCAATAAGTGCGTTTTTGTCATTGGTTGAACATTTAGGTCATTTTTGTCTTCCCTAGGCCTATTCTAATCCAATTACGGTTTTTAACCAATCTTGTGCATCCAATAAGTGATTTTGTGTCATTGGTTGAACATTTAGGTCATTTTCGTCCTCTATAGGCTTATTCTAATCCAATTACGGTTATTAACCAATCTTATGCATCCAATAAGTGCGTTTGTGTCATTGGTTGAACATTTAGGTCATTTTCGTCCTTCCTAGGATTATTCTAATCCAATTAGGCTTTTTAACCAATCTTGTGCATCCAATAAGTGATTTTGTGTCTTTGGTTGAAGATTTAGGTCGTTTTCGTCCTCCCTAGGCCTATTCTAATCCAATTACGCTTTTTAACCAATCTTGTGCATCCAATTAGTGATTTTCTGTCATTGGTTGAACATTTAGGTCATTTTCGTCCTCCATAGGCTTATTCTAATCCAATTAGGGTTTTAACCAATCTTCTGCATCCAATAAGTGCGTTTGTGTCATTAATTGAACATTTAGGTCATTTTCGTCCTCCCTAGGCCTATTCTAATCCAATTACGATTTTTAACTAATCTTGTCCTTCCAATAAGTGATTTTGTGTCATTGGTTGAACATTTAGGTCATTTTCGTCCACCCAAGGCTTATTCTAATCCAATTAGGGTTTTCAGCCAATCTTGTGCATCCAATTAGTGATTTTCTGTCATTAGTTGAACATTTAGGTCATTTTCGTCCTCCATAGGCTTATTCTAATCCAATTAGGGTTTTAACCAATCTTCTGCATCCAATAAGTGCGTTTGTGTCATTGGTTGACATTTAGGTCGTTTTCGTCCTCCCTAGGCCTATTCTAATCCAATTACGATTTTTAACTAATCTTGTCCTTCCAATAAGTGATTTTGTGTCATTGGTTGAACATTTAGGTCATTTTCGTCCACCCAAGGCTTATTCTAATCCAATTAGGGTTTTTAACCAATCTTGTGCATCCAATAAGTGATTTTTGTGTCATTGGTTGAATATTTAGGTCATTTTTGTCCTCCCTAGGCTTATTCAAATCTAATTAGGGTTTTTAACCAATCTTATGCATCCAATAAGTGCGTTTGTGTCATTGGTTGAACATTTAGGTCATTTTCGTCCTCACTAGGATTATTCAAATCCAATTAGGGTTTTTAACTAATCTTGTGCATCCAATAAGTGATTTTGTGTCTTTGGATGAAGATTTGGGTCGTTTTCGTCTTCCCTAGGCCTATTCTAATCCAATTACGGTTTTTAACCAATCTTGTGCATCCAATTAGTGATTTTCTGTCATTGGTTGAACATTTAGGTCATTTTCGTCCTCCATAGGCTTATTCAAATCCAATTAGGGTTTTTAACCAATCTTCTGCATCCAATAAGTGATTTTGTGTCTTTGGTTGAAGATTTAGGTCGTTTTCGTCCTCCCTAGGCCTATTCAAATCCAATTATGGTTTTTAACCAATCTTGTGAATCCAATAAGTGATTTTTTGTCATTGGTTGAACATTTAGGTCATTTTCGTCCTCCATAGGCTTATTCTAATCCAATTAGAGTTTATAACCAATCTTCTGCATCCAATAAGTGTGTTTGTGTCATTGGTTGAACATTTAGGTCATTTTCTTCCTCCTTAGGCTTATTCTAATCCAATTAGGGTTTTTAACCAATCTTGTGCATCCAATAAGTGATTTTGTGTCATTGGTTAAACATTTAGGTTATTTTCGTCCTCAATATGCTTATTCTAATCCAATTAGAGTTTTTAACCAATCTTGTGCATCCAATAAGTGATTTTGTGTCATTGGTTGAACATTTAGGTCATTTTCGTCCTCTATAGGCTTATTTGAATCCAATTACGGTTTTTAACCAATCTTATGCATCCAATAAGTGCGTTTGTGTCATTGGTTGAACATTTAGGTCATTTTCGTCCTCCCTAAGATTATTCTAATCCAATTAGGGTTTTTAACCAATCTTGTGCATCCAATAAGTGATTTTGTGTGTTTGGTTGAACATTTAGGTCGTTTTCGTCCTCCCTTGGCCTATTCTAATCTAATTACGGTTTTTAACCAATCTTGTGCATCCAATTAGTGATTTTCTGTCATCGGTTTAACATTTAGGTCATTTTCGTCCACCCAAGGCTTATTCTAATCTAATTAGGGTTTTTAACCAATCTTGTGAATCCAATAAGTGATTTTGTGTCATTGGTTGACTATTTAGGTCATTTTCATTCTCCCAAGGCTTATTCTAATCCAATTCGAGGTTTTAGCCAATCTTATGCATCCAATAAGTGCGTTTGTGTCATTGGTTGAACATTTAGGTCATTTTCGTCCTCCCTAGGCCTATTCTAATCCAATTTCGGTTTTTAACCAATCTAGTGCATCCAATAAGAGATTTTGTGTCATTGGTTGAATTTTTAGGTCATTTTCGTCCACCCAAGGCTTATTCTAATCCAAATAGGGTTTTTAACCAATCTTGTGGATCCGATAAGTGCATTTTTGTCATTGGTTGAACATTTAGGTCATTTTCGTCCTCCCTAGGCTTATTCTAATCCAATTAGGGTTTTTAACCAATCTTGTGCATCCAATAAGTGATTTTGTGTCATTGGTTAAACATTTAGGTTATTTTCGTCCTCAATATGCTTATTCTAATCCAATTAGGGTTTTTAACCAATCTTCTGCATCCAATAAGTGCGTTTGTGTCATTAGTTGAACATTTAGGTCATTTTCGTCTTCCCTAGGCCTATTCTAATCCAATTACGGTTTTTAATCAATCTTGTGCATCCAATAAGTGATTTTGTGTCATTGGTTGAACATTTAGGTCATTTTCGTCCTCTATAGGCTTATTCTAATCCAATTACGGTTTTTAACCAATCTTATGCATCCAATAAGTGCGTTTGTGTCATTGGTTGAACATTTAGGTCATTTTCGTCCTCCCTAGGATTATTCTAATCCAATTAGGGTTTTTAACCAATCTTGTGCATCCAATAAGTGATTTTGTGTCTTTGGTTGAAGATTTAGGTTGTTTTCGTCCTCCCTAGGCCTATTCTAATCCAATTACGCTTTTTAACCAATCTTGTGCATCCAATTAGTGATTTTCTGTCATTGGTTGAACATTTAAGTCATTTTCGTCCTCCATAGGCTTATTCTAATCCAATTAGGGTTTTAACCAATCTTCTGCATCCAATAAGTGCGTTTGTGTCATTAGTTGAACATTTAGGTCATTTTCGTCCTCCCTAGGCCTATTCTAATCCAATTACGATTTTTAACTAATCTTGTCCTTCCAATAAGTGATTTTGTGTCATTGGTTGAACATTTAGGTCATTTTCGTCCACCCAAGGCTTATTCTAATCCAATTAGGGTTTTTAGCCAATCTTGTGCATCCAATAAGTCATTTTTGTGTCATTGGTTGAATATTTAGGTCATTTTTGTCCTCCCTAGGCTTATTCAAATCTAATTAGGGTTTTTAACCAATCTTATGCATCCAATAAGTGCGTTTGTGTCATTGGTTGAACATTTAGGTCATGTTCGTCCTCCCTAGGATTATTCAAATCCAATTAGGGTTTTTAACTAATCTTGTGCATCCAATAAGTGATTTTGTGTCTTTGGTTGAAGATTTAGGTCGTTTTCGTCTTCCCTAGGCCTATTCTAATCCAATTACGGTTTTAAACCAATCTTGTGCATCCAATTAGTGATTTTCTGTCATTGGTTGAACATTTAGGTCATTTTCGTCCTCCATAGGCTTATTCAAATCTAATTAGGGTTTTTAACCAATCTTCTGCATCCAATAAGTGATTTTGTGTCATTGGTTGAAGATTTAGGTCGTTTTCGTCCTCCCTAGGCCTATTCTAATCCAATTACGGTTTTTAACCAATCTTGTGAATCTAATAAGTGATTTTTTGTCATTGGTTGAACATTTAGGTCATTTTCGTCCTCCATAGGCTTATTCTAATCCAATTAGAGTTTTTAACGAATCTTCTGCATCCAATAAGTGCGTTTGTGTCATTGGTTGAACATTTAGGTCATTTTCGTCCTTGCTAGGCTTATTCTAATCCAATTAGGGTTTTTAACCAATCTTGTGCATCCAATAAGTGATTTTGTGTCATTGGTTAAACATTTAGGTTATTTTCGTCCTCAATATGCTTATTCTAATCCAATTAGGGTTTTTAACCAATCTTGTGCATCCAATAAGTGATTATGTGTCATTGGTTGAACATTTAGGTCATTTTCGTCCTCTATAGGCTTATTTGAATCCAATTACGGTTTTTAACCAATCTTCTGCATCCAATAAGTGCGTTTGTGTCATTGGTTGAACATTTAGGTCATTTTCGTCCTCCCTAGGATTATTGTAATCCAATTAGGGTTTTTAACCAATGTTGTGCATCCAATAAGTGATTTTGTGTCTTTGGTTGAAGATTTAGGTCGTTTTCGTCCTCCCTAGGCCTATTCTAATCCAATTACGCTTTTTAACCAATCTTGTGCATCCAATTAGTGATTTTCTGTCATTGGTTGAACATTTAGGTCATTTTCGTCCTCCATAGGCTTATTCTAATCCAATTAGGGTTTTAACCAATCTTCTGCATCCAATAAGGGCGTTTGTGTCATTGGTTGAACATTTAGGTCATTTTCGTCCTCCCTAGGATTATTCTAATCCAATTAGGGTTTTTAACCAATCTTGTGCATCCAATAAGTGATTTTGTGTCTTTGGTTGAAGATTTAGGTTGTTTTCGTCCTCCCTAGGCCTATTCTAATCCAATTAGGGTTTTTAGCCAATCTTGTGCATCCAATAAGTGATTTTGTGTCATTGGTTAAACATTTAGGTTATTTTCGTCCTCAATATGCTTATTCTAATCCAATTAGGGTTTTTAACCAATCTTGTTCATCCAATAAGTGATTATGTGTCATTGGTTGAACATTTAGGTCATTTTCGTCCTCTATAGGCTTATTTGAATCCAATTACGGTTTTTAACCAATCTTATGCATCCAATAAGTGCGTTTGTGTCATTGGTTGAACATTTAGGTCATTTTCGTCCTCCCTAGGATTATTGTAATCCAATTAGGGTTTTTAACCAATCTTGTGCATCCAATAAGTGATTTTGTGTCTTTGGTTGAAGATTTAGGTCGTTTTCGTCCTCCCTAGGCCTACTCTAATCCAATTACGCTTTTTAACCAATCTTGTGCATCCAATTAGTGATTTTCTGTCATTGGTTGAACATTTAGGTCATTTTCGTCCTCCATAGGCTTATTCTAATCCAATTAGGGTTTTAACCAATCTTCTGCATCCAATAAGTGCGTTTGTGTCATTGGTTGAACATTTAGGTCATTTTCGTCCTCCCTAGGCTTTGTCTAATCCAATTACGATTTTTAACTAATCTTGTCCTTCCAATAAGTGATTTCGTGTCATTGGTTGAAAATTTAGGTCATTTTCGTTCACCCAAGGCTTATTCTAATCCAATTAGGGTTTTTAGCCAATCTTGTGCATCCAATAAGTGATTTTTGTGTCATTGGTTGAATATTTAGGTCATTTTTGTCCTCCCTAGGCTTATTCAAATCTAATTAGGGTTTTTAACCAATCTTATGCATCCAATAAGTGCGTTTGTGTCATTGGTTGAACATTTAGGTCATGTTCGTCCTCCCTAGGATTATTCAAATCCAATTAGGGTTTTTAACTAATCTTGTGCATCCAATAAGTGATTTTGAGTCTCTGGTTGAAGATTTAGGTCGTTTTCGTCTTCCCTAGGCCTATTCTAATCCAATTACGGTTTTTAACCAATCTTGTGCATCCAATTAGTGATTTTCTGTCATTGGTTGAACATTTAGGTCATTTTCGTCCTCCATAGGCTTATTCAAATCCAATTAGGGTTTTTAACCAATCTTTTGCATCCAATAAGTGATTTTGTGTCTTTGGTTGAAGATTTAGGTCGTTTTCGTCCTCCCTAGGCCTATTCTAATCCAACTACGGTTTTTAACCAATCTTGTGAATCCAATAAGTGATTTTTTGTCATTGGTTGAACATTTAAGTCATTTTCGTCCTCCATAGTCTTATTCTAATCCAATTAGAGTTTTTAACCAATCTTCTGCATCCAATAAGTGCGTTTGTGTCATTGGTTGAACATTTAGGTCATTTTCGTCCTCCCTAGGCTTATTCTAATCCAATAAGGGTTTTTAACCATTCTTGTGCATCCAATAAGTGATTTTGTGTCATTGGTTGAACATTTAGGTCATTTTCGTCCTTAATAGGCTTATTCTAATCCAATTAGGGTTATTAACCAATCTTCTGCATCCAATAAGTGCGTTTGTGTCATTGGTTGAACATTTAGGTCATTTTCGTCCTCCTTAGGCCTATTCTAATCCAATTACGGGTTTTAACCAATCTTGTGCATCCAATAAGTGATTTTGTGTGATTGGTTGAACATTTAGGTCATTTTCGTCCTCAATAGGCTTATTCTAATCCAATTAGGGTTTTTAACCAATCTTCTGCATCCAATAATTGCGTTTGTGTCATTGGTTGAACATTTAGGTCATTTTCGTCCTCC
>JBBPBP010000001.1:35573664-35656938 GCA_037974735.1 Cicer chorassanicum
GCTTATTCAGTTCCAATTAGGGTTTTTGACCAATCTTCTGCATCCAATAAGTGATTTTGGGTCTTTGGTTGAAGATTTAGTCGTTTTCGTCCTCCCTAGGCCTATTATAATCCAATTACGGTTTTTAACCAATCTTGTGCATCCGATAAGTGATTTTGTGTCATTGATTGAACATTTGGGTCATTTTCGTCCTCCCTAGGATTATTTATATCCAATTAGGGTTTTTAACCAATCTTGTGCATCCAATAAGTGATTTTGTGTCTTTGGTTGTAGATTTAGGTCGTTTTCGTCCTCCCTAGGCGTACTTTAATCCAATTACAGTTTTTAACCAATCTTGTGCATCCAATTAGTGATTTTCTGTCATTGGTTGAACTTTTAGGTCATTTTCGTCCTCCATTGGCTTATTCAAATCCAATTAGGGTTTTTAACCAATCTTCTGAATCCAATAAGTGATTTTGTGTCTTTGGTTGAAGATTTAGGTCGTTTTCGTCCTCCCTAGGCCTATTCTAATCCAATTACGGTTTTTAACCAATCTTGTGCATCCAATAAGTGATTTTGTGTCATTGGTTGAACATTAAGGTCATTTTCGTCCTCCAAAAGCTTATTCTAATCCATTTAGGGTTTTTAACCAATCTTCTGCATCCAATAAGTGCGTTTGTGTCATTGGTTGAACATTTAGGTCATTTTCGTCCTCCCTAGGCTTATTCTAATCCAATTAGGGGTTTTAACCAATCTTGTGCATCCAATAAGTGATTTTGTGTCATTGGTTGAACATTTAGGTCATTTTCGTCCTCAATATGCTTATTCGAATCCAAGAAGGGTTTTTAACCAATCTTCTGCATCCAATAAGTGCTTTGTGTCACCGGTTGAACATTTAGGTCATTTTAGTCCTCCCTATGCCTGTTCTAATCCAATTACAGTTTTTAACCAATCTTGTGCATCCAATAAGTGATTTTGTGTGATTGGTTGAACATTTAGGTCATTTTCGTCCTCAATAGGCTTATTCTAATCCAATTAGGGTTTTTAACCAATCTTCTGCATCCAATAATTGCGTTTGTGTCATTGGTTGAACATTTAGGTCATTTTCGTCCTCCCTAGGCCTATTCTAATCCAATTACGGTTTTTAACCAATCTTGTGCATCCAATAAGTGATTTTGTGTCATTGGTTGAACATTTAGGTCCTTTTCGTCCTCCCTAGGCCTATTCTAATCCAATTACGGTTTTTTAACCAATCTTGTGCATCCAATAAGTGCGTTTGTGTCATTGGTTGAACATTTAGGTCATTTTCGTCCTCCCTAGGCTTATTCTAATCCAATTAGGGTTTTTAACCAATCTTGTGCATCCAATAAGTGATTTTGTGTCATTTGTTGAACATTTAGGTCATTTTCGTCCTGAATATGCTTATTCTAATCCAAGTAGGGTTTTTAACCAATCTTCAGCATCCAATAAGTGCGTTTGTGTCATCGGTTGAACATTTAGGTCATTTTCGTCCTCCCTAGACCTATTCTAATCCAATTACGGTTTTTAACAAATCTTGTGCATCCAATAAGTGATTTTGTGTCATTGGTTGAACATTTAGGTCATTTTCGTCCTCCATTAGCTTATTCTAATCCAATTAGGGTTTTTAACCAATCTTTTGCATCCAATAAGTGCGTTTGTGTCATTGGTTGAACATTTAGGTCATTTTCGTCCTCCCTAGGCCTATTCTAATCCAATTATGGTTTTTAACCAATCTTGTGCATCCAATAAGTGATTTTGTGTCATTGGTTGAACATTTAGGTCATTTTCGTCCTCCCTAGGATTATTCAAATCCAATTAAGGTTTTTAACCAATCTTGTGCATCCAATAAGTGATTTTGTGTCTTTGGTTGAAGATTTTTGTCGTTTTCGTCCTCCCTAGGCCTATTCTAATCCAATTACGGTTTTTAACCAATCTTGTGCATCCAATTAGTGATTTTGTGTCATTGGTTGAACATTTAGGTCATTTTCTTTCTCCATAGGCTTATTCTAATCCAATTAGGGTTTTTAACCAATCTTTTGCATCCAATAAGTGCGTTTGTGTCATTGGTTGAACATTTAGGTCATTTTCGTCCTCCCTAGGCCTATTCTAATCCAATTACGGTTTTTAACCAATCTTGTGCATCCAATAAGTGATTTTGTGTCATTGGTTGATCATTTAGGTCATTTTCTTCCTCCATAGGCTTATTCTAATTCAAGTAGGGTTTTTAACCAATCTTCAGCATCCAATAAGTGCGTTTGTGACATCGGTTGAACATTTAGGTCATTTTCGTCCTCCCTAGGCCTATTCTAATCCAATTACGATTTTTAACCAATCTTCTGCATCCAATAAGTGCGTTTGTGTCATTGGTTGAACATTTTGGTCATTTTCATCCTCCCTAGGCCTATTCTAATCCAATTAGGGTTTTTAACCAATCTTCTGCATCCAATAAGTGCATTTGTGTCATTGGTTGAACATTTAGGTCGATTTCGTCCTCCCTAGGCTTATTCTAATCCAAGTAGGGTTTTTAACCAATCTTGTGCATCCAATAAGTGCGTTTGTGTCATTGGTTGAACATTTAGGTCATTTTCGTCCTCCCTAGGCTTATTCTAATCCAATTAGGGTTTTTAACCAATCTTGTGCATCCAATAAGTGATTTTGTGTCATTGGTTGAACATTTAGGTCATTTTCGTCCTGAATATGCTTATTCTAATCCAAGTAGGGTTTTTAACCAATCTTCAGCATCCAATAAGTGCGTTTGTGTCATCGGTTGAACATTTAGGTCATTTTCGTCCTCCCTAGACCTATTCTAATCCAATTACGGTTTTTAACAAATCTTGTGCATCCAATAAGTGATTTTGTGTCATTGGTTGAACATTTAGGTCATTTTCGTCCTCCATTAGCTTATTCTAATCCAATTAGGGTTTTTAACCAATCTTTTGCATCCAATAAGTGCGTTTGTGTCATTGGTTGAACATTTAGGTCATTTTCGTCATCCCTAGGCCTATTCTAATCCAATTACGGTTTTTAACCAATCTTGTGCATCCAATAAGTGATTTTGTGTCATTGGTTGAACATTTATGTCATTTTCGTCCTCAATAGGCTTATTCTAATCCAATTAGGGTTTTTAACCAATCTTCTACATCAAATAAGTGCGTTTGTGTCATTGGTTGAACATTTAGGTCATTTTCGTCCTCCATAGGCTTATTCTAATCCAATTAGGGTTTTTAACCAATCTTCTGCATCCAATAAGTGCGTTTGTGTCATTGGTTGAACATTTAGGTCATTTTCGTCCTCCCTAGGCTTATTCTAATCCAATTAGGGTTTTTAACCAATCTTCTGCAACCAATAAGTGATTTTGTGTCTTTGGTTGAAGATTTAGGTCGTTTTCGTCCTCCCTAGGCCTATTCTAATCAAATTACGGTTTTTTACCAATCTTCTGCATCCAATAAGTGCGTTTGTGTCATTGGTTGAACATTTAGGTCCTTTTCGTCCTCCCTAGGCCTATTTTAATCCAATTACGGTTTTTTAACCAATCTTGTGCATCCAATAAGTGCGTTTGTGTCATTGGTTGAACATTTAGGTCATTTTCGTCCTCCCTAGGCTTATTCTAATCCAATTAGGGTTTTTAACCAATCTTGTGCATCCAATAAGTGATTTTGTGTCATTGGTTGAACATTTAGGTCATTTTCGTCCTGAATATGCTTATTCTAATCCAAGTAGGGTTTTTAACCAATCTTCAGCATCCAATAAGTGCGTTTGTGTCATTGGTTGAACATTTAGGTCATTTTCGTCCTCCCTAGACCTATTCTAATCCAATTACGGTTTTTAACAAATCTTGTGCATCCAATAAGTGATTTTGTGTCATTGGTTGAACATTTAGGTCATTTTCGTCCTCCATTAGCTTATTCTAATCCAATTAGGGTTTTTAACCAATCTTTTGCATCCAATAAGTGCGTTTGTGTCATTGGTTGAACATTTAGGTCATTTTCGTCATCCCTAGGCCTATTCTAATCCAATTACGGTTTTTAACCAATCTTGTGCATCCAATAAGTGATTTTGTGTCATTGGTTGAACATTTAGGTCATTTTCGTCCTCCATAGGCTTATTCTAATCCAATTAGGGTTTTTAACCAATCTTCTGCATCCAATAAGTGTGTTTGTGTCATTGGTTGAACATTTAGGTCATTTTCGTCCTCCCTAGGCCTATTCTAATCCAATTAGAGTTTTTAACCAATCTTGTGCATCCAATAAGTGATGTTGTGTCATTGGTTAAACATTTAGGTCATTTTCTTCCTCAATAGGGTTATTCTATTCCAATTAGGGTTTTTAACCAATCTTCTGTATCCAATAAGTGCGTTTGTGTCATTGGTTGAACATTTAGGTCATTTTCGTCCTCCCTAGGCCTATTCTAATTCAATTAGGGTTTTTAGCCATTCTTGTGCTTCCAATAAGTGATTTTGTGTCATTGGTTGAACATTTAGGCCATTTTCAACCACCCAAGGCTTATTCTAATCCAATTAGGGTTTTTAGCCATTATTGTGCATCCAATAAGTGATTTTTGTGTCATTGGTTGAATATTTAGGTCATTTTTGTCTTCCCTAGGCTTATTCAAATCTAATTAGGGTTTTTAACCAATCTTGTGTATCCAATAAGTTCATTTTTGTCATTGGTTGAACATTTAGGTCATTTACGTCCTCCCTAGGCTTATTCTAATCCAATTAGGGTTTTTAACCAATCTTGTGCATCCAATAAGTGATTTTGTGTCATTGGTTGAACATTTAGGTTATTTTCGTCCTCAATATGCTTATTCTAATCCAATTAGGGTTTTTAACGAATCTTCTGCATCCAATAAGTGCGTTTGTGTTATTGGTTGAACATTTAGGTCATTTTCGTCCTCCATAGGCTTATTCTAATCCAATTAGGGTTTTTAACCAATCTTCTGCATCCAATAAGTGCGTTTGTGTCATTGGTTGAACATTTAGGTCATTTTCGTCCTCCATAGGCTTATTCTAATCCAATTAGGGTTTTTAACCAATCTTCTGCATCCAATAAGTGCGTTTGTGTCATTGGTTGAACATTTAGGTCATTTTCGTCCTCCCTAGGCCTATTCTAACCCAATTACAGTTTTTAACCAATCTTCTGCATCCAATAAGTGCGTTTGTGTCATTGGTTGAACATTTAGGTCATTTTCGTCCTCCCTAGGCCTATTCTAATCCAATTACGGTTTTTAACCAATCTTGTGCATCCAATAAGTGATTTTGTGTCATTGGTTGAACATTTAGGTCATTTTCGTCCTCAATATGCTTATTCTAATCCAAGTAGGGTTTTTAACCAATCTTCTGCATCCAATAAGTGCGTTTGTGTCATTGGTTGAACATTTAGGTCATTTTCGTCCTCCCTAGGATTATTCAAATCCAATTAGGGTTTTTAACCAATCTTGTGCATCCAATAAGTGATTTTGTGTCTTTGGTTGAAGATTTAGGTCATTTTCGTCCTCCCTAGGCCTATTCTAATCCAATTACGGTTTTTAACCAATCTTGTGCATCAAATTAGTGATTTTCTGTCATTGGTTGAACATTTAGGTCATTTTCGTCCTCCATAGGCTTATTCAAATCCAATTAGGGTTTTTAACCAATCTTCTGCATCCAATAAGTGATTTTGTGTCTTTGGTTGAAGATTTAGGTCGTTTTCGTCCTCCCTAGGCCTATTCTAATCCAATTACGGTTTTTAACCAATCTTGTGCATCCAATAAGTGATTTTGTGTCATTGGTTGAACATTAAGGTCATTTTCGTCCTCCAAAAGCTTATTCTAATCCATTTAGGGTTTTTAACCAATCTTCTGCATCCAATAAGTGCGTTTGTGTCATTGGTTGAACATTTAGGTCATTTTCGTCCTCCCTAGGCTTATTCTAATCCAATTAGGGGTTTTAACCAATCTTGTGCATCCAATAAGTGATTTTGTGTCATTGGTTGAACATTTAGGTCATTTTCGTCCTCAATATGCTTATTCGAATCCAAGAAGGGTTTTTAACCAATCTTCTGCATCCAATAAGTGCTTTGTGTCACCGGTTGAACATTTAGGTCATTTTAGTCCTCCCTATGCCTGTTCTAATCCAATTACAGTTTTTAACCAATCTTGTGCATCCAATAAGTGATTTTGTGTGATTGGTTGAACATTTAGGTCATTTTCGTCCTCAATAGGCTTATTCTAATCCAATTAGGGTTTTTAACCAATCTTCTGCATCCAATAATTGCGTTTGTGTCATTGGTTGAACATTTAGGTCATTTTCGTCCTCCCTAGGCCTATTCTAATCCAATTACGGTTTTTAACCAATCTTGTGCATCCAATAAGTGATTTTGTGTCATTGGTTGAACATTTAGGTCCTTTTCGTCCTCCCTAGGCCTATTCTAATCCAATTACGGTTTTTTAACCAATCTTGTGCATCCAATAAGTGCGTTTGTGTCATTGGTTGAACATTTAGGTCATTTTCGTCCTCCCTAGGCTTATTCTAATCCAATTAGGGTTTTTAACCAATCTTGTGCATCCAATAAGTGATTTTGTGTTATTGGTTGAACATTTAGGTCATTTTCATCCTCCCTAGGCTTATTCTCATTCATTTAGGGGTTTTAACCAATCTTGTGCATCCAATAAGTGATTTTGTGTCATTGGTTGAAAATTTTCGTCATTTTCGTCCTCCCTAGGCTTATTCTAATCCAATTAGGAGTTTTGACCAATCTTGTGCATCCAATAAGTGATTTTGTGTCATTGGTTGAACATTTAGGTCATTTTCGTCCTCCCTAGGCTTATTCTAATCCAATTAGGGTTTCTAACCAATCTTGTGCATCCAATAAGTGATTTTGTGTCATTGGTTGAACATTTAGGTCATTTTCGTCCTCCCTAGGCTTATTCTAATCCAATTAGGGTTTTTAACCAATCTTGTGCATCCAATAAGTGATTTTTTGTCATTGGTTGAACATTTAGGTCATTTTCGTCCTCCCTAGGCTTATTCTAATCCAATTAGGGTTTTTAACCAATCTTGTGCATCCAATAAGTGATTTTGTGTCATTGGTTGAACATTTAGGTCATTTTCGTCCTGAATATGCTTATTCTAATCCAAGTAGGGTTTTTAACCAATCTTCAGCATCCAATAAGTGCGTTTGTGTCATTGGTTGAACATTTAGGTCATTTTCGTCCTCCCTAGACCTATTCTAATCCAATTACGGTTTTTAACAAATCTTGTGCATCCAATAAGTGATTTTGTGTCATTGGTTGAACATTTAGGTCATTTTCGTCCTCCATTAGCTTATTCTAATCCAATTAGGGTTTTTAACCAATCTTTTGCATCCAATAAGTGCGTTTGTGTCATTGGTTGAACATTTAGGTCATTTTCGTCATCCCTAGGCCTATTCTAATCCAATTACGGTTTTTAACCAATCTTGTGCATCCAATAAGTGATTTTGTGTCATTGGTTGAACATTTAGGTCATTTTCGTCCTCCATAGGCTTATTCTAATCCAATTAGGGTTTTTAACCAATCTTCTGCATCCAATTAGTGCGTTTGTGTCATTAGTTGAACATTTAGGTCATTTTCGTCCTCCCTAGGCCTATTCTAATCCAATTACGGTTTTTAACCAATCTTGTGCATCTAATAAGTGATTTTGTGTCATTAGTTGAACATTTAGGTTATTTTCGTCCTCCATAAGCTTATTCTAATCCAATTAGGGTTTTTAACCAATCTTCTGCATCCAATAAGTGCGTTTGTGTCATTGGTTGAACATTTAGGTCATTTTCGTCCTCCCTAGGCCTATTCTAATCCAATTACGGTTTTTAACCAATCTTGTGCATCCAATAAGTGATTTTGTGTCATTGGTTGATCATTTAGGTCATTTTCTTCCTCCATAGGCTTATTCTAATTCAAGTAGGGTTTTTAACCAATCTTCAGCATCCAATAAGTGCGTTTGTGACATCGGTTGAACATTTAGGTCATTTTCGTCCTCCCTAGGCCTATTCTAATCCAATTACGATTTTTAACCAATCTTGTGCATCCAATAAGTGAATTTGTGTCATTGGTTGAACATTTAGGTCATTTTCGTCCTCCATTAGCTTATTCTAATCCAATTAGGGTTTTTAACCAATCTTCTGCATCCAATAAGTGCGTTTGTGTCATTGGTTGAACATTTAGGTCATTTTCATCCTCCCTAGGCCTATTCTAATCCAATTAGGGTTTTTAACCAATCTTCTGCATCCAATAAGTGCATTTGTGTCATTGGTTGAACATTTAGGTCGATTTCGTCCTCCCTAGGCTTATTCTAATCCAAGTAGGGTTTTTAACCAATCTTGTGCATCCAATAAGTGCGTTTGTGTCATTGGTTGAACATTTAGGTCATTTTCATCCTCCCTAGGATTATTCAAATCCAATTATGGTTTTTAACCAATCTTGTGCATCCAATAAGTGATTTTGTGTCTTTGGTTGAAGATTTTGGTCGTTTTCGTCCTCCCTAGGCCTATTCTAATCCAATTACGGTTTTTAACCAATCTTGTGCATCCAATTAGTGATTTTGTGTCATTGGTTGAACATTTAGGTCATTTTCTTTCTCCATAGGCTTATTCTAATCCAATTAGGGTTTTTAACCAATCTTTTGCATCCAATAAGTGCGTTTGTGTCATTGGTTGAACATTTAGGTCATTTTCGTCCTCCCTAGGCCTATTCTAATCCAATTACGGTTTTTAACCAATCTTGTGCATCCAATAAGTGATTTTGTGTCATTGGTTGAACATTTAGGTCATTTTCTTCCTCCATAGGCTTATTCTAATCCAATTAGGGTTTTTAAGCAATCTTCTGCATCCAATAAGTGCTTTGTGTCATCAGTTGAACATTTAGGTCATTTTAGTGCTCCCTAGGCCTATTCTAATCCAATTACAGTTTTTAACCAATCTTTTGCATCCAATAAGTGATTTTGTGTCATTGGTTGAACATTTAGGTCATTTTCGTACTCCATAGGCTTATTCTAATCCAATTAGGGTTTTAAACCAATCTTTTGCATCCAATAAGTTCGTTTGTGTCATTGGTTGAAAATTTAGGTCATTTTCGTCCTCCCTAGGCCTATTCTAATCCAATTACGGTTTTTAACCAATCTTGTGCATCCAATAAGTGATTTTGTGTCATTGGTTGAACATTTAGGTCATTTTCGTCCTCAATATGCTTATTCTAATTCAAGTAGGGTTTTTAACCAATCTTCAGCATCCAATAAGTGCGTTTGTGACATCGGTTGAACATTTAGGTCATTTTCGTCCTCCCTAGACCTATTCTAATCCAATTACGGTTTTTAACCAATCTTGTGCATCCAATAAGTGATTTTGTGTCATTGGTTGAACATTTAGGTCATTTTCGTCCTCCATTAGCTTATTCTAATCCAATTAGGGTTTTTAACCAATCTTTTGCATCCAATAAGTGCGTTTGTGTCATTGGTTGAACATTTAGGTCATTTTCGTCCTCCCTAGGCCTATTCTAATCCAATTATGGTTTTTAACCAATCTTGTGCATCCAATAAGTGATTTTGTGTCATTGGTTGAACATTTAGGTCATTTTCGTCCTCCATAGGCTTATTCTAATCCAATTAGGGTTTTTAACCAATCTTCTGCATCCAATAAGTGCGTTTGTGTCATTGGTTGAACATTTAGGTCATTTTCGTCCTCGCTAGGCTTATTCTAATCCAAATAGGGTTTTTAAGCAATCTTGTGCATCCAATAAGTGATTTTGTGTCATTGGTTGAACATTTAGGTCATTTTCGTCCTCCATAGGCTTATTCTAATCCAATTAGGGTTTTTAACCAATCTTCTGCATCCAATAAGTGCGTTTGTGTCATTGGTTGAACATTTAGGTCATTGTCTTCCTCCCTAGGCCTATTCTAATCCAATTACGGTTTTTAACCAATCTTGTGCATCCAATAAGTGATTTTGTGTCATTGGTTGAACATTTAGGTCATTTTCGTCCTCCATAGGCTTATTCTAATCCAATTAGGGTTTTTAACCAATCTTCTGCATCCAATAAGTGCGTTTGTGTCATTGGTTAAACATTTAGGTCATTTTCGTCCTCCCTAGGCCTATTCTAATCCAATTAGGGTTTTTAACCAATCTTGTGCATCCAATAAGTGATTTTTTGTCATTGGTTGAACATTTAGGTCATTTTCGTCCTCAATAGGCTTATTCTAATCCAATTAGGGTTTTTAACCAATTTTCTGCATCCAATAAGTGCGTTTTTTTGTCATTGGTTGAACATATAGAACATTTTCGTCCTCCCTAGGCCTATTCTAATCCAATTAAGGTTTTTAACCAATCTTGTGCATCCAATAAGTGATTTTGTGTCATTAGTTGAACATTTAGGTGATTTTCGTCCTCCATAAGCTAATTCTAATCCAATTAGGATTTTTAACCAATTTTCTGCATCCAATAAGTGCGTTTGTGTCATTGGTTAAACATTTAGGTCATTTTCGTCCTCCCTAAGCCTATTCTAATCCAATTACGGTTTTTAACCAATCTTGTGCATCCAATAAGTGATTTTGTGTCATTGGTTGAACATTTAGGTCATTTTCGTCCTCCATAGGCTTATTCTAATCCAATTAGGGTTTTTAACCAATCTTCTGCATCCAATAAGTGCGTTTGTGTCATTGGTTGAACATTTAGGTCATTTTCGTCCTCCCTAGGCCTATTCTAATCCAATTACGGTTTTTAACCAATGTTGTGCATCCAATAAGTGATTTTGTGTCATTGGTTGAACATTTAGGTCATTTTCGTCCTCCATAGGCTTATTATAATCCAATTAGGGTTTTTAACCAATCTTCTGCATCCAATAAGTGCGTTTGTGTCATTGGTTGAACATTTAGGTCATTTTCGTCCTCCCTAGGCCTATTCTAATCCAATTACGGTTTTTAACCAATCTTGTGCATCCAATAAGTGATTTTGTGTCATTGGTTGAACATTTAGGTCATTTTCGTCCTCCATAGGCTTATTCTAATCCAATTAGGGTTTTTAACCAATCTTCTGTATCCAATAAGTGCGTTTGTGTCATTGGTTGAACATTTAGGTCATTTTTCGTCCTCCCTAGGCTTATTCTCATCCAATTAGGGTTTTTAACCAATCTTGTGCATCCAATAAGTGATTTTGTGTCATTGGTTGAACATTTAGGTCATTTTCGTCCTCCATAGGCTTATTCTAATCCAATTAGGGTTTTTAACCAATCTTGTGCATCCAATAAGTGATTTTGTGTCATTGGTTGAATATTTAGGTCATTTTCGTCCTCAATATGCTTATTCTAATCCAAGTAGGGTTTTTAACCAATCTTCTGCATCCAATAAGTGCGTTTGTGTCATTGGTTGAACATTTAGGTCATTTTCGTCCTTCCTAGGCCTATTCTAATCAAATTACGGTTTTTAACCAATCTTGTGCATCCAATAAGTGATTTTGTGTCATTGGTTGAACATTTAGGTCATTTTCGTCCTCCATAGGCTTATTCTAATCCAATTAGGGTTTTTAACCAATCTTCTGCATCCAATAAGTGCATTTGTGTCATTGGTTGAACATTTAGGTCATTTTCGTCCTCAATATGCTTATTCTAATCCAAGTAGGGTTTTTAACCAATCTTGTGCATCCAATAAGTGCGTTTGTGTCATTGGTTGAACATTTAGGTCATTTTCGTCCTCCCTAGGATTATTAAAATCCAATTAAGGTTTTTAACCAATCTTGTGCATCCAATAAGTGATTTTGTGTCTTTGGTTGAAGATTTAGGTCGTTTTCGTCCTCCCTAGGCCTATTCTAATCCAATTACGGTTTTTAACCAATCTTGTGCATCCAATTAGTGATTTTCTTTCATTGGTTGAACATTTAGGTCATTTTCGTCCTCCATAGGCTTATTCAATTCCAATTAGGGTTTTTGACCAATCTTCTGCATCCAATAAGTGATTTTGGGTCTTTGGTTGATGATTTAGTCGTTTTCGTCCTCCCTAGGCCTATTATAATCCAATTTCGGTTTTTAACCAATCTTGTGCATCCGATAAATGATTTTGTGTCATTGGTTGAACATTTGGGTCATTTTCGTCCTCCCTAGGATTATTCATATCCAATTAGGGTTTTTAACCAATCTTGTGCATCCAATAAGTGATTTTGTGTCTTTGGTTGAAGATTTAGGTCGTTTTCGTCCTCCCTAGGCGTACTTTAATCCAATTACAGTTTTTAACCAATCTTGTGCATCCAATTAGTGATTTTCTGTCATTGGTTGAACTTTTAGGTCATTTTCGTCCTCCATTGGCTTATTCAAATCCAATTAGGGTTTTTAACCAATCTTCTGCATCCGATAAGTGATTTTGTGTCTTTGGTTGAAGATTTAGGTCGTTTTCGTCCTCCCTAGGCCTATTCTAATCCAATTACGGTTTTTAACCAATCTTGTGCATCCAATAAGTGATTTTGTGTCATTGGTTGAACATTAAGGTCATTTCCGTCCTCCAAAGGCTTATTCTAATCCAATTAGTGTTTTTAACCAATCTTCTGCATCCAATAAGTGCGTTTGTGTCATTGGTTGAACATTTAGGTCATTTTCATCCTCCCTAGGCTTATTCTAATCCAATTAGGGTTTTTAACCAATCTTGTGCATCCAATAAGTGATTTTGTGTCATTGGTTGAACATTTAGGTCATTTTCGTCCTCAATATGCTTATTCGAATCCAAGAAGGGATTTTAACCAATCTTCTGCATCCAATAAGTGCTTTGTGTCAGCGGTTGAACATTTAGGTCATTTTAGTCCTCCCTAGGCCTATTCTAATCCAATTACAGTTTTTAACCAATCTTGTGCATCCAATAAGTGATTTTGTGTCATTGGTTGAACATTTAGGTCATTTTCGTCCTCAATATGCTTATTCTAATCCAAGTAGGGTTTTTAACCAATCTTCTGCATCCAATAAGTGCGTTTGTGTCATTGGTTGAACATTTAGGTCATTTTCGTCCTCCCTAGGCCTATTCTAATCCAATTACGGTTTTTAACCAATCTTGTGCATCCAATAAGTGATTTTGTGTCATTGGTTGAACATTTAGGTCATTTTCGTCCTCCATAGGCTTATTCTAATCAAATTAGGGTTTTTAACCGATCTTCTACATCCAATAAGTGCGTTTGTGTCATTGGTTGAACATATAGAACATTTTCGTCCTCCCTAGGCCTATTGTAATCCAATTACGGTTTTTAACCAATCTTGTGCATCCAATAAGTGATTTTGTGTCATTAGTTGAACATTTAGGTCATTTTCGTCCTCCATAAGCTTATTCTAATCCAATTAGGGTTTTTAACCAATCTTCTGCATCCAATAAGTGCGTTTGTGTCGTTGGTTGAACATTTAGGTCATTTTCGTCCTCCCTAGGCCTATTCTAATCCAATTACGGTTTTTAACCAATCTTGTGCATCCAATAAGTGATTTTGTGTCATTGGTTGAACATTTAGGTCATTTTCGTCCTCAATAGGCTTATTCTAATCCAATTAGGGTTTTTAACCAATCTTGTGGATCCAATAAGTGCATTTTTATCATTGGTTGAACATTTAGGTCATTTTCGTCCTCCCTAGGCCTATTCTAATCCAATTAGGGTTTTTAAACAATCTTGTGCATCCAATAAGTGATTTTGTGTCATTGGTTGAACATTTAGGTCATTTTCGTCCTCAATATGCTTATTCTAATCCAATTAGGGTTTTTAACCAATCTTCTGCATCCAATAAGTGCGTTTGTGTCATTGGTTGAACATTTAGGTCATTTTCATCCTCCCTAGGCCTATTCTAATCCAATTACGGTTTTTAACCAATCTTGTGCATCCAATAAGTGATTTTGTGTCATTGGTTGAACATTTAGGTCATTTTCGTCCTCAATAGGCTTATTAAAATCCATTTGGGGTTTTTAACCAATCTTGTGAATCCAATAAGTTATTTTGTGTCATTGGTTGAATATTTAGGTCATTTTCGTCCTCCCAAGGCTTATTCTAATCCAATTAGAGGTTTTAGCCAATCTTATGCATCCAATAAGTGCGTTTGTGTCATTGGTTGAACATTTAGGTCTTTTTCGTCCTCCCTAGGCCTATTCTAATCCAATTATGGTTTTAACCAATCTTGTGCATCCAATAAGAGATTTTGTATCAATTGTTGAACTTTTAGGTCATTTTCGTCCACCCAAGGCTTATTCTAATCCAATTAGCATTTTTAACCAATCTTGTGGATCCAATAAGTGCGTTTGTGTCATTGGTTGAACATTTAGAACATTTTCGTCCTCCTTAGACTTATTCAAATCCAATTAGGGTTTTTAACCAATCTTGTGCATCCAATAAGTGCGTTTGTGTCATTGGTTGAACATTTAGGTCATTTTCGTCCTCCCTAGGCCTATTCTAATCCAATTAGGGTTTTTAACCAATCTTGTGCATCCAATAAGTGCGTTTGTGTCATTGGTTGAACATTTAGGTCATTTTCGTCCTCCCTAGGCTTATTCTAATCCAATTAGGGTTTTTAACCAATCTTGTGCATCCAATAAGTGATTTTGTGTCATTGGTTGAACATTTAGGTCATTTTCGTCCTGAATATGCTTATTCTAATCCAAGTAGGGTTTTTAACCAATCTTCAGCATCCAATAAGTGCGTTTGTGTCATTGGTTGAACATTTAGGTCATTTTCGTCCTCCCTAGACCTATTCTAATCCAATTACGGTTTTTAACAAATCTTGTGCATCCAATAAGTGATTTTGTGTCATTGGTTGAACATTTAGGTCATTTTCGTCCTCCATTAGCTTATTCTAATCCAATTAGGGTTTTTAACCAATCTTTTGCATCCAATAAGTGCGTTTGTGTCATTGGTTGAACATTTAGGTCATTTTCGTCCTCCCTAGGCCTATTCTAATCCAATTACGGTTTTTAACCAATCTTGTGCATCCAATAAGTGATTTTGTGTCATTGGTTGAACATTTAGGTCATTTTCGTCCTCAATATGCTTATTCTAATCCAAGTAGGGTTTTTAACCAATCTTCTGCATCCAATAAGTGCGTTTGTGTCATTGGTTGAACATTTAGGTCATTTTCGTCCTCCCTAGGATTATTCAAATCCAATTAGTGTTTTTAACCAATCTTGTGCATCCAATAAGTGATTTTGTGTCTTTGGTTGAAAATTTAGGTTGTTTTCGTCCTCCCTAGGCCTATTCTAATCTAATTACGGTTTTTAACCAATCTTGTGCATCCAATTAGTGATTTTCTGTCATTGGTTGAACATTTAGGTCATTTTCGTCCTCCATAGACTTATTCAAATCCAATTAGGGTTTTTAACCAATCTTGTGCATCCAAAAAGTGATTTTGTGTCATTGGTTGAACATTTAGGTCATTTTCGTCCTCAATATGCTTATTCGAATCCAAGAAGGGTTTTTAAGCAATCTTCTGCATCCAATAAGTGCTTTGTGTCATCAGTTGAACATTTAGGTCATTTTAGTGCTCCCTAGGCCTATTCTAATCCAATTACAGTTTTTAACCAATCTTGTGCATCCAATAAGTGATTTTGTGTCATTGGTTGAACATTTAGGTCATTTTCGTACTCCATAGGCTTATTCTAATCCAATTAGGGTTTTAAACCAATCTTTTGCATCCAATAAGTTCGTTTGTGTCATTGGTTGAAAATTTAGGTCATTTTCGTCCTCCCTAGGCCTATTCTAATCCAATTACGGTTTTTAACCAATCTTGTGCATCCAATAAGTGATTTTGTGTCATTGGTTGAACATTTAGTTTATTTTCGTCCTCAATAGGCTTATTCTAATCCAATTAGGGTTTTTAACCAATCTTTTGCATCCAATAAGTGCGTTTGTGTCATTGGTTGAACATTTAGGTCATTTTCGTCCTCCCTAGGCCTATTCTAATTCAATTACGGTTTTTAACCAATCTTGTGCATCCAATAAGTGATTTTGTGTCATTGGTTAAACATTTAGGTCATTTTCGTCCTTCATAGGCTTATTCTAATCCAATTAGGGTTTTTAACCAATCTTCTGCATCCAATAAGTGCGTTTGTGTCATTGGTTGAACATTTAGGTCATTTTCGTCCTCAATATGCTTATTCGAATCCATGAAGGGCTTTTAACCAATCTTCTGCATCCAATAAGTGCTTTGTGTCAGCGGTTGAACATTTAGGTCATTTTAGTCCTCCCTAAGCCTATTCAAATCCAATTACAGTTTTTAACCAATCTTGTGCATCCAATAAGTGATTTTTTTTCATTGGTTGAACATTTAGGTCATTTTCGTCCTCAATATGCTTATTCGAATCCAAGAAGGGTTTTTAAGCAATCTTCTACATCCAATAAGTGCTTTGTGTCATCAGTTGAACATTTAGGTCATTTTAATCCTCCCTAGGCCTATTCTAATCCAATTACAGTTTTTTAACCAATCTTGTGCATCCAATAAGTGATTTTGTGTCATTGGTTGAACATTTAGGTCATTTTCGTACTCCATAGGCTTATTCTAATCCAATTAGGGTTTTAAACCAATCTTTTGCATCTAATAAGTGCGTTTGTGTCATTGGCTGAACATTAAGGTCATTTTCGTCCTCCCTAGGCCTATTCTAATCCAATTACGGTTTTTAACCAATCTTGTGCATCCAATAATTGATTTTGTGTCATTGGTTGAACATTTAGTTTATTTTCTTCCTCGATAAGTTTATTCTAATCCAATTAGGGTTTTTAACCAATCTTTTGCATCCAATAAGTGCGTTTGTGTCATTGGTTGAACATTTAGGTCATTTTCGTCCTCCCTAGGCCTATTCTAATCCAATTACGGTTTTTAACCAATCTTGTGCATCCAATAAGTGATTTTGTGTCATTGGTTGAACATTTAGTTTATTTTCGTCCTCAATAGGCTTATTCTAATCCAATTAGGGTTTTTAACCAATCTTGTGCATCCAAAAAGTGATTTTGTGTCATTGGTTGAACATTTAGGTCATTTTCGTCCTCAATATGCTTATTCGAATCCAAGAAGGGTTTTTAAGCAATCTTCTGCATCCAATAAGTGCTTTGTGTCATCAGTTGAACATTTAGGTCATTTTAGTGCTCCCTAGGCCTATTCTAATCCAATTACAGTTTTTAACCAATCTTTTGCATCCAATAAGTGATTTTGTGTCATTGGTTGAACATTTAGGTCATTTTCGTACTCCATAGGCTTATTCTAATCCAATTAGGGTTTTAAACCAATCTTTTGCATCCAATAAGTTCGTTTGTGTCATTGGTTGAAAATTTAGGTCATTTTCGTCCTCCCTAGGCCTATTCTAATCCAATTACGGTTTTTAACCAATCTTGTGCATCCAATAAGTGATTTTGTGTCATTGGTTGAACATTTAGTTTATTTTCGTCCTCAATAGGCTTATTCTAATCCAATTAGGGTTTTTAACCAATCTTTTGCATCCAATAAGTGCGTTTGTGTCATTGGTTGAACATTTAGGTCATTTTCGTCCTCCCTAGGCCTATTCTAATTCAATTACGGTTTTTAACCAATCTTGTGCATCCAATAAGTGATTTTGTGTCATTGGTTGAACATTTAGGTTATTTTCGTCCTTCATAGGCTTATTCTAATCCAATTTGGGGTTTTTAACCAATCTTCTGCATCCAATAAGTGCGTTTGTGTCATTGGTTGAACATTTAGGTCATTTTCGTCCTCAATATGCTTATTCGAATCCATGAAGGGTTTTTAACCAATCTTCTGCATCCAATAAGTGCTTTGTGTCAGCGGTTGAACATTTAGGTCATTTTAGTCCTCCCTAGGCCTAGTCAAATCCAATTACAGTTTTTAACCAATCTTGTGCATCCAATAAGTGATTTTGTGTCATTGGTTGAACATTTAGGTCATTTTCGTCCTCAATATGCTTATTCTAATCCAAGTAGGGTTTTTAACCAATCTTCTGCATCCAATAAGTGCGTTTGTGTCATTGGTTGAACATTTAGGTCATTTTCGTCCTCCATAGGATTATTCAAATCCAATTAGGGTTTTTAACCAATCTTGTGCATCCAATAAGTGATTTTGTGTCTTTGGTTGAAGATTTAGGTAGTTTTCGTCCTCCCTAGGCCTATTCTAATCTAATTACGGTTTTTAACCAATCTTGTGCATCCAATTAGTGATTTTCTATCATTGGTTGAACATTTAGGTCATTTTCGTCCTCCATAGGCTTATTCAAATCCAATTAGGGTTTTTAACCAATATTGTGCATCAAAAAAGTGATTTTGTGTCATTGATTGAACATTTAGGTCATTTTCGTCCTCAATATGCTTATTCGAATCCAAGAAGGGTTTTTAAGCAATCTTCTACATCCAATAAATGCTTTGTGTCATCAGTTGAACATTTAGGTCATTTTAGTCCTCCCTAGGCCTATTCTAATCCAATTACAGTTTTTAACCAATCTTGTGCATCCAATAAGTGATTTTGTGTCATTGGTTGAACATTTAGGTCATTTTCGTACTCCATAGGCTTATTCTAATCCAATTAGGGTTTTAAACCAATCTTTTGCATCCAATAAGTGCGTTTGTGTCATTGGTTGAACATTTAGGTGATTTTTGTCCTCCCTAGGCCTATTCTAATCCAATTACGGTTTTTAACCAATCTTGTGCATCCAATAATTGATTTTGTGTCATTGGTTGAACATTTAGTTTATTTTCGTCCTCGATAGGTTTATTCTAATCCAATTAGGGTTTTTAACCAATCTTGTGCATCCAATAAGTGCGTTTGTGTCATTGGTTGAACATTTAGGTCATTTTCGTCCTCCCTAGGCCTATTCTAATCCAATTACGGTTTTTAACCAATCTTGTGCATCCAATAATTGATTTTGTGTCATTGGTTGAACATTTAGGTCATTTTCGTACTCCATAGGCTTATTCTAATCCAATTAGGGTTTTAAACCAATCTTTTGCATCTAATAAGTGCGTTTGTGTCATTGGCTGAACATTAAGGTCATTTTCGTCCTCCCTAGGCCTATTCTAATCCAATTACGGTTTTTAACCAATCTTGTGCATCCAATAATTGATTTTGTGTCATTGGTTGAACATTTAGGTCATTTTCGTCCTCCATAGGATTATTCAAATCCAATTAGGGTTTTTAACCAATCTTGTGCATCCAATAAGTGATTTTGTGTCTTTGGTTGAAGATTTAGGTCGTTTTCGTCCTCCCTAGGCCTATTCTAATCTAATTACGGTTTTTAACCAATCTTGTGCATCCAATAAGTGATTTTGTGTCATTGGTTGAACATTTAGTTTATTTTCGTCCTCAATAGGCTTATTCTAATCCAATTAGGGTTTTTAACCAATCTTGTGCATCCAAAAAGTGATTTTGTGTCATTGGTTGAACATTTAGGTCATTTTCGTCCTCAATATGCTTATTCGAATCCAAGAAGGGTTTTTAAGCAATCTTCTGCATCCAATAAGTGATTTTGTGTCATTGGTTGAACATTTAGGTCATTTTCGTACTCCATAGGCTTATTCTAATCCAATTAGGGTTTTAAACCAATCTTTTGCATCCAATAAGTTCGTTTGTGTCATTCGTTGAAAATTTAGGTCATTTTCGTCCTCCCTAGGCCTATTCTAATCCAATTACGGTTTTTAACCAATCTTGTGCATCCAATAAGTGATTTTGTGTCATTGGTTGAACATTTAGTTTATTTTTGTCCTCAATAGGCTTATTCTAATCAAATTAGGGTTTTTAACCAATCTTTTGCATCAAATAAGTGCGTTTGTGTCATTGGTTGAACATTTAGGTCATTTTCGTCCTCCCTAGGCCTATTCTAATTCAATTACGGTTTTTAACCAATCTTGTGCATCCAATAAGTGATTTTGTGTCATTGGTTGAACATTTAGGTCATTTTCGTCCTTCATAGGCTTATTCTAATCCAATTAGGGTTTTTAACCAATCTTCTGCATCCAATAAGTGCGTTTGTGTCATTGGTTGAACATTTAGGTCATTTTCGTCCTCAATATGCTTATTCGAATCCATGAAGGGTTTTTAACCAATCTTCTGCATCCAATAAGTGCTTTGTGTCAGCGGTTGAACATTTAGGTCATTTTAGTCCTCCCTAGGCCTATTCAAATCCAATTACAGTTTTTAACCAATCTTGTGCATCCAATAAGTGATTTTGTGTCATTGGTTGAACATTTAGGTCATTTTCGTCCTCAATATGCTTATTCTAATCCAAGTAGGGTTTTTAACCAATCTTCTGCATCCAATAAGTGCGTTTGTGTCATTGGTTGAACATTTAGGTCATTTTCGTCCTCCATAGGGTTATTCAAATCCAATTAGGGTTTTTAACCAATCTTGTGCATCCAATAAGTGATTTTGTGTCTTTGGTTGAAGATTTAAGTCGTTTTCGTCCTCCCTAGGCCTATTCTAATCTAATTACGGTTTTTAACTAATCTTGTGCATCCAATTAGTGATTTTCTGTCATTGGTTGAACATTTAGGTCATTTTCGTCCTCCATAGGCTTATTCAAATCCAATTAGGGTTTTTAACCAATATTGTGCATCCAAAAAGTGATTTTGTGTCATTGGTTGAACATTTAGGTCATTTTCGTCCTCAATATGCTTATTCGAATCCAAGAAGGGTTTTTAAGCAATCTTCTACATCCAATAAGTGCTTTGTGTCATTAGTTGAACATTTAGGTCATTTTAGTCCTCCCTAGGCCTATTCTAATCCAATTACAGTTTTTAACCAATCTTGTGCATCCAATAAGTGATTTTGTGTCATTGGTTGAACATTTAGGTCATTTTAGTTCTCTATAGGCTTATTCTAATCCAATTAGGGTTTTAAACCAATCTTTTGCATCCAATAAGTGCGTTTGTGTCATTGGTTGAACATTTAGGTCATTTTCGTCCTCCCTAGGCCTATTCTAATCCAATTACGGTTTTTAACCAATCTTGTGCATCCAATAATTGATTTTGTGTCATTGGTTGAACATTTAGTTTATTTTCGTCCTCGATAGGTTTATTCTAATCCAATTAGGGTTTTTAACCAATCTTTTGCATCCAATAAGTGCGTTTGTGTCATTGGTTGAACATTTAGGTCATTTTCGTCCTCCCTAGGCCTATTCTAATCCAATTACGGTTTTTAACCAATTTTGTGCATCCAATAAGTGATTTTGTGTCATTGGTTGAACATTTAGTTTATTTTCGTCCTCAATAGGCTTATTCTAATCCAATTAGGGTTTTTAACCAATCTTTTGCATCCAATAACTGCGTTTGTGTCATTGGTTGAACGTTTAGGTCATTTTCGTCCTCCCTAGGCCTATTCTAATTCAATTAGGGTTTTTAACCAATCTTGTGCATCCAATAAGTGATTTTGTGTCATTGGTTGAACATTTAGGTCATTTTCGTCCTCAATATGCTTATTCGAATCCAAGAAGGGTTTTTAACCAATCTTCTGCATCCAATAAGTGCGTTTGTGTCATTGGTTGGACATTTAGGTCATTTTCGTCCTCCCTAGGATTATTTAAATCCAATTAGGGTTTTTAACCAATCTTGTGCATCCAATAAGTGATTTTGTGTCATTGGTTGAACATCTAGGTCATTTTCGTACTCCATAGGCTTATTCGAATCCAATTAGGGTTTTAAACCAATCTTTTGCATCCAATAAGTGCGTTTGTGTCATTGGTTGAAAATTTAGGTCATTTTCGTCCTCCCTAGGCCTATTCTAATCCAATTACGGTTTTTAACCAATCTTGTGCATCCAATAAGTGATTTTGTGTCATTGGTTGAACATTTAGTTTATTTTCGTCCTCAATAGGCTTATTCTAATCCAATTAGGGTTTTTAACCAATCTTTTGCATCCAATAAGTGCGTTTGTGTCATTGGTTGAACATTTAGGTCATTTTCGTCCTCCCTAGGCCTATTCTAATTAAATTACGGTTTTTAACCAATCTTGTGCATCCAATAAGTGATTTTGTGTCATTGGTTGAACATTTAGGTCGTTTTCGTCCTTCATAGGCTTATTCTAATCCAATTAGGGTTTTTAACCAATCTTCTGCATCCAATAAGTGCGTTTGTGTCATTGGTTGAACATTTAGGTCATTTTCGTCCTCCCTAGGCCTATTCTAATCCAATTACGGTTTTTAACCAATCTTGTGCATCCAATAAGTGATTTTCTGTCATTGGTTGAACATTTAGGTCATTTTCGTCCTCCATAGGCTTATTCAAATCCAATTAGGGTTTTTAACCAATCTTCTGCATCCAATAAGTGATTTTTTGTCTTTGGTTGAAGATTTAGGTCGTTTTCGTCCTCTTTAGGCCTATTCTAATCCAATTACGGTTTCTAACCAATCTTGTGCATCCAATAAGTGATTTCGTTTCATTGGTTGAACATTTAGGTCATTTTCGTCTTCCATAGGCTTATTCTAATCCAATTAGGGTTTTTAACCAATCTTCTGCATCCAATAAGTGTGTTTGTGTCGTTGGTTGAACATTTAGGTCATTTTCGTCCTCCCTAGGCTTATTCTAATCCAATTAGGGTTTTTAACCAATCTTCTGCATCCAATAAGTGCGTTTGTGTCATTGCTTGAACATTTAGGTCATTTTCGTCCTCAATATGCTTATTCTAATCCAAGTAGGGTTTTTAACCAATCTTCTGCATCCAATAAGTGCGTTTGTGTCATTGGTTGAACATTTAGGTCATTTTCGTCCTCCCTAGGATTATTCAAATCCAATTAGGGTTTTTAACCAATCTTGTGCATCCAATAAGTGATTTTGTGTCTTTGGTTTAAGATTTAGGTCGTTTCGTCCTTCCTAGGCCTATTCTAATCCAATTACGGTTTTTAACCAATCTTGTGCATCCAATTTGTAATATTCTGTCATTGGTTGAACATTTAGGTCAATTTCATCCTCCATAGGCTTATTCAAATCCAATTAGGGTTTTTAACCAATCTTGTGCATCCAATAAGTGATTTTGTGTCTTTGTTTGAAGATTTAGGTCAATTTCGTCCTCCCTAGGCCTCTTCTAATCCAATTACGGTTTTTAACCAATCTTGTGCATCCAATAAGTGATTTTGTGTCATTGGTTGAACATTTAGGTCATTTTTGTCCTTCCTAGGATTATTCAAATCCAATTAGGGTTTTTAGCCAATCTTGTGCATGCAATAAGTGATTTTGTGTCTTTGGTTGGAGATTTAGGTCGTTTTCGTCCTCCCTAGGCCTATTCTAATCCAATTACGGTTTTTAACCAATCTTGTGCATCCAATTAGTGATTTTCTGTCATTGGTTGAACATTTAGGTCATTTTCGTCCTCCATAGGCTTATTCAAATCCAATTAGGGTTTTTAACCAATCTTCTGCATCCAATAAGTGATTTTTTGTCTTTGGTTGAAGATTTAGGTCGTTTTCGTCCTCTTTAGGCCTATTCTAATCCAATTACGGTTTCTAACCAATCTTGTGGATCCAATAAGTGATTTCGTTTCATTGGTTGAACATTTAGGTCATTTTCGTCTTCCATAGGCTTATTCTAATCCAATTAGGGTTTTTAACCAATCTTCTGCATCCAATAAGTGCGTTTGTGTCGTTGGTTGAACATTTAGGTCGTTTTCGTCTTCCCTAGGCTTATTCTAATCCAATTAGGGTTTTTAACCAATCTTGTGCATCCAATAAGTGATTTTGTGTCATTGGTTGAACATTTAGGTCATTTTCGTCCTCAATATGCTTATTCTAATCCAAGTAGGGTTTTTAACCAATCTTCTGCATCCAATAAGTGCGTTTGTGTCATTGGTTGAACATTTAGGTCATTTTCGTCCTCCCTAGGATTATTCAAATCCAATTAGGGTTTTTAACCAATCTTGTGCATCCAATAAGTGATTTTGTGTCTTTGGTTTAAGATTTAGGTCGTTTCGTCCTTCCTAGGCCTATTCTAATCCAATTACGGTTTTTAACCAATCTTGTGCATCCAATTAGTGATATTCTGTCATTGGTTGAACATTTAGGTCAATTTCATCCTCCATAGGCTTATTCAAATCCAATTAGGGTTTTTAACCAATCTTGTGCATCCAATAAGTGATTTTGTGTCTTTGTTTGAAGATTTAGGTCGTTTTCGTCCTCCCTAGGCCTCTTCTAATCCAATTACGGTTTTTAACCAATCTTGTGCATCCAATAAGTGATTTTGTGTCATTGGTTGAACATTTAGGTCATTTTTGTCCTTCCTAGGATTATTCAAATCCAATTAGGGTTTTTAGCCAATCTTGTGCATGCAATAAGTGATTTTGTGTCTTTGGTTGGAGATTTAGGTCGTTTTCGTCCTCCCTAGGCCTATTCTAATCCAATTACGGTTTTTAACCAATCTTGTGCATCCAATTAGTGATTTTCTGTCATTGGTTGAACATTTAGGTCATTTTCGTCCTCCATAGGCTTATTCAAATCCAATTAGGGTTTTTAACCAATCTTCTGCATCCAATAAGTGATTTTTTGTCTTTGGTTGAAGATTTAGGTCGTTTTCGTCCTCTTTAGGCCTATTCTAATCCAATTACGGTTTCTAACCAATCTTGTGCATCCAATAAGTGATTTCGTTTCATTGGTTGAACATTTAGGTCATTTTCGTCTTCCATAGGCTTATTCTAATCCAATTAGGGTTTTTAACCAATCTTCTGCATCCAATAAGTGCGTTTGTGTCGTTGGTTGAACATTTAGGTCATTTTCGTCCTCCCTAGGCTTATTCTAATCCAATTAGGGTTTTTAACCAATCTTCTGCATCCAATAAGTGCGTTTGTGTCATTGCTTGAACATGTAGGTCGTTTTCGTCCTCCCTAGGCCTATTCTAATCCAATTACGGTTTTTAACCAATCTTGTGCATCCAATAAGTGATTTTGTGTCATTGGTTGAACATTTAGGTCATTTTCGTCCTCCATAGGCTTATTCTAATCCAATTAGGGTTTTTAACCAATCTTTTGCATCCAATAAGTGCGTTTGTGTCATTGGTTGAACATTTAGGTCATTTTGGTCCTCCCTAGGCCTACTCTAATCCGATTACGATTTTTAACCAATATTGTGCATCCAATAAGTGAATTTGTGTCATTGGTTGAACATTTAGGTCATTTTCGTCCACAATATGCTTATTCCAATCCAAGAAGGGTTTTTAACCAATCTTCTGCATCCAATAAGTGCTTTATGTCATCAGTTGAACATTTAGGTCATTTTAGTCCTCCCTAGGCCTATTCTAATCCAATTACAGTTTTTAACCAATCCTGTGCATCCAATAAGTGATTTTGTGTCTTTGGTTAAAGATTTAGGTCGTTTTCGTCCTCCCTAGGCCTATTCTAATCCAATTACGGTTTTTAACCAATCTTGTGCATCCAATAAGTGATTTTGTGTCATTGGTTGAACATTTAGGTCATTTTCGTCCTCTTTACGCTCATTCTAATCCAATTAGGGTTTTTAACCAATCTTCTGCATCCAATAAGTGCGTTTGTGTCATTGGTTGAACATTTAGGTCATTTTCGTCCTCAATATGCTTATTCTAATCCAAATAGGGTTTTTAACCAATCTTCTGCATCCAATAAGTGCATTTGTGTCATCGGTTGAACATTTAGGTCATTTTCGTCCTCCCTAGGCCTATTGTAATCCAATTACGGTTTTTAAACAATCTTGTGCATCAAATAAGTGATTTTGTGTCATCGGTTGAACATTTAGGTCATTTTAGTCCTCCCTAGGCCTATTCTAATCCAATTACAGTTTTTAACCAATCCTGTGCATCCAATAAGTGATTTTGTGTCATTGGTTGAACATTTAGGTCATTTTCGTCCTCCATAGGCTTATTCAAATCCAATTAGGGTTTTTAACTAATCTTGTGCATCCAATAAGTGATTTTGTGTCTTTGGTTAAAGATTTAGGTCGTGTTCGTCCTCCCTAGGCCTATTCTAATCCAATTACGATTTTTAACCAATCTTGTGCATCCAATAAGTGATTTTGTGTCATTGGTTGAACATTTAGGTCATTTTCGTCCTCCTTACGCTCATTCTAATCCAATTAGGGTTTTTAACCAATCTTCTGCATCCAATAAGTGCGTTTGTGTCATTGGTTGAACATTTAGGTCATTTTCGTCCTCCCTAGGCTTATTCTAATCCAATTAGGGTTTTTAACCAATCTTGTGCATCCAATAAGTGATTTTGTGTCATTGGTTGAACATTTAGGTCATTTTCGTCGTCAATATGCTTATTCTAATCCAAGTAGGGTTTTTAACCAATCTTGTGCATCCAATAAGTGATTTTGTGTCATTGGTTGAACATTTAGGTCATTTTCGTCTTCAATATGCTTATTCTAATCCAAGTAGGGTTTTTAACCAATCTTCTGCATCCAATAAGTGCATTTGTGTCATCGGTTGAACATTTAGGTCATTTTCGTCCTCCCTAGGCCTATTATAATCCAATTACGGTTTTTAAACAATCTTGTGCATCAAATAAGTGATTTTGTGTCATTGGTTGAACATTTATGTCATTTTCGTCCTCCATAGGCTAATTCTAATCCAATTAGGGTTTTTAACCAATCTTTTGCATCCAATAAGTGCGTTTGTGTCATTGCTTGAACATTTAGGTCATTTTCGTCCTCCCTAGGCTTATTCTAATCCAATTAGGGTTTTTAACCAATCTTGTGCATCCAATAAGTGATTTTGTGTCATTGGTTGAACATTTAGGTCATTTTCGTCCTCAAAATGCTTATTCTAATCCAGGTACGGTTTTTAACCAATCTTCTGCATCCAATAAGTGCGTTTGTGTCTTTGGTTGAACAATTAGGTCATTTACGTCCTCCCTAGGATTATTCAAATCCAATTAGGGTTTTTAACCTATCTTGTGCATCCAATAAGTGATTTTGTGTCTTTGGTTGAAGATTTAGGTCGTTTTCGTCCTCCCTAGGCCTATTCTAATCCAATTACGGTTTTTAACCAATCTTGTGCATCCAATTAGTGATTTTCTGTCATTGTTTGAACATTTAGGTCATTTTCGTTCTCCATAGGCTTATTCAAATCCAATTAGGGTTTTTAACCAATCTTCTGCATCCAATAAGTGATTTTGTGTCTTTGGTTGAAGATTTAGTTGTTTTCGTACTCCCTAGGCCTATTATAATCCAATTACGGTTTTTAACCAATCTTGTGCATCCGATAAGTGATTTTGTGTCATTGGTTGAACATTTAGGTCATTTTCGTCCTCCCTAGGATTATTCAAATCCAATTAGGGTTTTTAACCAATCTTGTGCATCCAATAATTGATTTTGTGTCTTTGGTTGAAGATTTAGGTCGTTTTCGTCCTCCCTTGGCCTTTTCTAATCCAATTACGGTTTTTAACCAATCTTGTGCATCCAATAAGTGATTTTGTTTCATTGGTTGAACATTTATGTCATTTTCGTCCTCCATAGGCTTATTCTAATCCAATTAGGGTTTTTAACCAATCTTCTGCATCCAATAAGTGATTTTGTGTCTTTGGTTGAAGATTTAGTCGTTTTCGTCCTCCCTAGGCCTATTATAATCAAATTACGGCTTTTAACCAATCTTGTGCATCCAATAAGTGATTTTGTGTCATTGGTTGAACATTTATGTCATTTTCGTCCTCCATAGGCTTATTCTAATCCAATTAGGGTTTTTAACCAATCTTTTGCATCCAATAAGTGGGTTTGTGTCATTGGTTGAACATTTAGGTCATTTTCGTCCTCCTTAGGCCTATTCTAATCCAATTACGGTTTTTAATCAATCTTGTGCATCCAATAAGTGATTTTGTGTCATTTGTTGAACATTTAGGTCATTTTCATCCTCCTTAGGCTTATTCTAATCCAATTAGGGTTTTTAACCAATCTTCTACATCCAATAAGTGCGTTTGTGTTATTGGTTGAACATTTAGGTCATTTTCGTCCTCCCTAGGCTTATTCAAATTCAATTTGGGTTTTTAACCAATCTTCTGCATCCAATAAGTGATTTTATGTCTTTGGTTGAAGATTTAGTCGTTTTCGTCCTCCCTAGGCCTATTCTAATCCAATAACGGTTTTTAACCAATCTTGTGCATCCAATTAGTGATTTTCTGTCATTGGTTGAACATTTAGGTCATTTTCGTCCTCCATAGGCTTATTCAAATCCAATTAGGGTTTTTAACCAATCTTCTGCATCCAATAAGTGATTTTGTGTCTTTGGTTGAAGATTTAGTCGTTTTCGTCCTCCCTAGGCCTATTATAAATCAATTACGGTTTTTAACCAATCTTGTGCATCCGATAAGTGATTTTTTGTCATTGGTTGAACATTTAGGTCATTTTCGTCCTCCCTAGGATTATTCAAATCCAATTAGGGTTTTTAACCAATCTTGTGCATCCAATAATTGATTTTGTGTCTTTGGTTGAAGATTTAGGTCGTTTTCGTCCTCCCTTGGCCTTTTCTAATCCAATTACGGTTTTTAACCAATCTTGTGCATCCAATAAGTGATTTTGTGTCATTGGTTGAACATTTATGTCATTTTCGTCCTCCATAGGCTTATTCTAATCCAATTAGGGTTTTTAACCAATCTTCTGCATCCAATAAGTGATTTTGTGTCTTTGGTTGAAGATTTAGTCGTTTTCGTCCTCCCTAGGCCTATTATAATCAAATTACGGCTTTTAACCAATCTTGTGCATCCAATAAGTGATTTTGTGTCATTGGTTGAACATTTATGTCATTTTCGTCCTCCATAGGCTTATTCTAATCCAATTAGGGTTTTTAACCAATCTTTTGCATCCAATAAGTGGGTTTGTGTCATTGGTTGAACATTTAGGTCATTTTCGTCCTCCTTAGGCCTATTCTAATCCAATTACGGTTTTTAATCAATCTTGTGCATCCAATAAGTGATTTTGTGTCATTTGTTGAACATTTAGGTCATTTTTGTCCTCCTTAGGCTTATTCTAATCCAATTAGGGTTTTTAACCAATCTTCTACATCCAATAAGTGCGTTTGTGTTATTGGTTGAACATTTAGGTCATTTTCGTCCTCCCTAGGCTTATTCAAATCCAATTAGGGTTTTTAACCAATCTTCTGCATCCAATAAGTGATTTTATGTCTTTGGTTGATGATTTAGTCGTTTTCGTCCTCCCTAGGCCTATTCTAATCCAATAACGGTTTTTAACCAATCTTGTGCATCCAATTAGTGATTTTCTGTCATTGGTTGAACATTTAGGTCATTTTCGTCCTCCATAGGCTTATTCAAATCCAATTAGGGTTTTTAACCAATCTTCTACATCCAATAAGTGATTTTGTGTCTTTGGTTGAAGATTTAGTCGTTTTCGTCCTCCCTAGGCCTATTATAATCCAATTACGGTTTTTAACCAATCTTGTGCATCCGATAAGTGATTTTTTGTCATTGGTTGAACATTTAGGTCATTTTCGTCCTCCCTAGGATTATTCATATCCAATTAGGGTTTTCAACCAATCTTCTGCATCCAATAAGTGATTTTGTGTCTTTGGTTGAAGATTTAGTTCGTTTTCGTCCTCCCTAGGCCTATTCTAATCCAATTACGGTTTTTAACCAATCTTGTGCATCCAATAAGTGATTTTGTGTCATTGGTTGAACATTTATGTCATTTTCGTCCTCCATAGGCTTATTCTAATCCAATTAGGGTTTTTAACCAATCTTTTGCATCCAATAAGTGGGTTTGTGTCATTGGTTGAACATTTAGGTCATTTTCGTCCTCCTAAGGCCTATTCTAATCCAATTACGGTTTTGAATCAATCTTGTGCATCCAATAAGTGATTTTGTGTCATTTGTTGAACATTTAGGTCATTTTCGTCCTCCTTAGGCTTATTCTAATCCAATTAGGGTTTTTAACCAATCTTCTACATCCAATAAGTGCGTTTGTGTTATTGGTTGAACATTTAGGTCATTTTCGTCCTCCCTAGGCTTATTCAAATCCAATTAGGGTTTTTAACCAATCTTCTGCATCCAATAAGTGATTTTATGTCTTTGGTTGAAGATTTAGTCGTTTTCGTCCTCCCTAGGCCTATTCTAATCCAATAACGGTTTTTAACCAATCTTGTGCATCCAATTAGTGATTTTCTGTCATTGGTTGAACATTTAGGTCATTTTCGTCCTCCATAGGCTTATTCAAATCCAATTAGGGTTTTTAACCAATCTTCTGCATCCAATAAGTGATTTTGTGTCTTTGGTTGAAGATTTAGTCGTTTTCGTCCTCCCTAGGCCTATTATAATCCAATTACGGTTTTTAACCAATCTTGTGCATCCGATAAGTGATTTTTTGTCATTGGTTGAACATTTAGGTCATTTTCGTCCTCCCTAGGATTATTCATATCCAATTAGGGTTTTCAACCAATCTTCTGCATCCAATAAGTGATTTTGTGTCTTTGGTTGAAGATTTAGGTCGTTTTCGTCCTCCCTAGGCCTATTCTAATCCAATTACGGTTTTTAACCAATCTTGTGCATCCAATAGGTGATTTTGTGTCATTGGTTGAACATTTATGTCATTTTGGTCCTCCATAGGCTTATTCTAATCCAACTAGGGTTTTTAACCAATCTTTTGCATCCAATAAGTGGGTTTGTGTCATTGGTTGAACATTTAGGTCATTTTCATCCTCCTTAGGCCTATTCTAATCCAATTACGGTTTTTAATCAATTTTGTGCATCCAATAAGTGATTTTGTGTCATTGGTTGAACATTTAGGTCATTTTCGTCCTCCTTAGGCTTATTCTAATCCAATTAGCGTTTTTAACCAATCTTCTACATCCAATAAGTGTGTTTGTGTCATTGGTTGAACATTTAGGTCATTTTCGTCCTCCCTAGGCTTATTCTAATCCAATTAGGGTTTTTAACCAATCTTGTGCATCCAATAAGTGATTTTGTGTCATTGGTTGAACATTTAGGTCATTTTCGTCCTCAATATGCTTATTCTAATCCAAGTAGGTTTTTTAACCAATCTTGTGCATCCAATAACTGATTTTGTGTCATTGGTTGAACATTTAGGTCATTTTCGTCCTCCTTAGGCTTATTCTAATCCAATTAGGGTTTTTAACCAATCTTCTGCATCCAATAACTGCGTTTGTGTCATTACTTGAAGATTTAGGTCATTTTTGTCCTCCTTAGGCTTATTCTAATCCAATTAGAGGTTTTAGCCAATCTTAAGCATCAAATAAGTGCGTTTGTGTCATTGGTTGAACATTTAGGTCGTTTTCGTCCTCCCTAGGCTTATTTTAATCCAATTAGGGTTTTTAACTAATCTTGTGCATCCAATAAGTGCGTTTGTGTCATTGGTTGAACATTTAGGTCATTTTCGTCCTCCCTAGGATTATTCAAATCCAATTAGGGTTTTTAACCAATCTTGTGCATCCAATAAGTGATTTTGTGTCTTTGGTTGAAGATTTAGGTCATTTTCGTCCTCCCTAGGCCTATTCTAATCCAATAACGGTTTTAAACCAATCTTGTGCATCCAATTAGTGATTTTCTATCATTGGTTGAACATTTAGGTCATTTTCGTCCTCCATATGCTTATTCAAATCCAATTAGGGTTTTAACCAATCTTCTGCATCCAATAAATGATTTTGTGTCTTTGGTTGAAGATTTAGTCGTTTTCGTCCTCCCTAGGCCTATTATAATCCAATTACGGCTTTTAACCAATCTTGTGCATCCAATAAGTGATTTTGTGTCATTGGTTGAACATTTATGTCATTTTCGTCCTCCATAGGCTTTTTCTAATCCAATTAGGGTTTTTAACCAATCTTTTGCATCCAATAAGTGGGTTTGTGTTATTGGTTGAACATTTAGGTCATTTTCGTCCTCCTTAGGCCTATTCTAATCCAATTACGGTTTTTAATCAATCTTGTGCATCCAATAAGTGATTTTGTGTCATTGGTTGAACATTTAGGTCATTTTCGTCCTCCTTAGGCTTATTCTAATCCAATTAGGGTTTTTAACCAATCTTCTACATCCAATAAGTGCGTTTGTGTTATTGGTTGAACATTTAGGTCATTTTCGACCTCCCTAGGCTTATTCAAATCCAATTAGGGTTTTTAACCAATCTTCTGCATCCAATAAGTGATTTTGTGTCTTTGGTTGAAGATTTAGTCGTTTTCGTCCTCCCTAGGCCTATTCTAATCCAATAACGGTTTTTAACCAATCTTGTGCATCCAATTAGTGATTTTCTGTCATTGGTTGAACATTTAGGTCATTTTCGTCCTCCATAGGCTTATTCAAATCCAATTAGGGTTTTTAACCAATCTTCTGCATCCAATAAGTGATTTTGTGTCTTTGGTTGAAGATTTAGTCGTTTTCGTCCTCCGTAGGCCTATTATAATCCAATTACGGTTTTTAACCAATCTTGTGCATCCGATAAGTGATTTTCTGTCATTGGTTGAACATTTAGGTCATTTTCGTCCTCCCTAGGATTATTCATATCCAATTAGGGTTTTTAACCAATCTTCTGCATCCAATAAGTGATTTTGTGTCTTTGGTTGAAGATTTAGGTCGTTTTCGTCCTCCCTAGGCCTATTCTAATCCAATTACGGTTTTTAACCAATCTTGTGCATCCAATAAGTGATTTTGTGTCATTGGTTGAACATTTATGTCATTTTCGTCCTCCATAGGCTTATTCTAATCCAATTAGGGTTTTTAACCATTCTTGTGCATCCAATAAGTGGGTTTGTGTCATTTGTTGAACTTTTAGGTCATTTTCGTCCTCCTTAGGCCTATTCTAATCCAATTACGATTTTTAACCTATCTTGTGCATGCAATAAGTGATTTTTTGTCATTGGTTGAACATTTAGGTCATTTTCGCCCTCAATATGCTTATTCTAATCCAAGTAGGGTTTTTAACCAATCTTGTGCATCCAATAAGTGATTTTGTGTCATTGGTTGAACATTTATGTCATTTTCCTCCTCCATAGGCTTATTCTAATCCAATTAGGGTTTTTAACCAATCTTTTGCATCCAATAAGTGCGTTTGTGTCATTGGTTGAACATTTAGGTCATTTTCATCCTCCTTAGGCTTATTCTAATCCAATTAGGGTTTTTAACCAATCTTCTGCATCCAATAAGTACGTTTGTGTCATTGGTTGAACATTTAAGTCATTTTCGTCCTCCCTAGGCTTATTCTAATCCAATTAGGGTTTTTAACCAATCTTGTGCATCCAATAATTGATCTTGTGTCATTGGTTGAACATTTAGGTCATTTTCGTCCTCAATATGCTTATTCTAATCCAAGTAGGGTTTTTAACCAATCTTGTGCATCCAATTAGTGATTTTGTGTCATTGGTTGAACATTTAGGTCATTTTCGTCTTCAATATGCTTATTCTAATCCAAGTAGGGTTTTTAACCAATCTTCTGCATCCAATAAGTGCATTTGTGTCATCGGTTGAACATTTAGGTCATTTTTGTCCTCCCTAGGCCTATTCTAATCCAATTACGGTTTTCAACCAATCTTGTGCATCGAATAAGTGATTATGCGTCTTTGGTTGAAGATTTAGGTCGTTTTCGTCCTCCCTAGGCCTATTCTAATCCAATTACGGTTTTTAACCAATCTTGTGCATCCAATAAGTGATTTTGTGGCATTGGTTGAACATTTATGTCATTTTCGTCCTCCATAGGCTTATTCTAATCCAATTAGGGTTTTTAACCAATCTTTTGCATCCAATAAGTGCGTTTGTGTCATTGGTTGAACATTTAGGTCATTTTCGTCCTCCATAGGCCTATTATAATCCAATTACGGTTTTTAACCAATCTTGTGCATCCGATAAGTGATTTTTTGTCATTGGTTGAACATTTAGGTCATTTTCGTCCTCCCTAGGATTATTCATATCCAATTAGGGTTTTCAACCAATCTTGTGCATCCAATAAGTGATTTTGTGTCTTTGGTTGAAGATTTAGGTCATTTTTGTCCTCCCTAGGCCTATTCTAATCCAATTACAGTTTTTAACCAATCTTGTGCATCCAATTAGTGATTTTCTGTCATTGATTGAACATTTAGGTCATTTTCTTCCTCCATAGGCTTATTCAAATCCAATTAGGGTTATTAACCAATCTTCTGCATCCAATAAGTGATTTTGTGTCTTTGGTTGAATATTTAGGTCGTTTTCGTCCTCCCTAGGCCTATTCTAATCCAATTACGGTTTTTAACCAATCTTGTGCATCCAATAAGTGATTTTGTGTCATTGGTTGAACATTTATGTCATTTTCGTCCTCCATAGGCTTATTCTAATCCAATTAGGGTTTTTAACCAATCTTTTGCATCCAATAAGTGCGTTTGTGTCATTAGTTGAACATTTAGGTCATTTTCGTCCTCCCTAGGCCTATTCTAATCCAATTACGGTTTTTAACCAATCTTGGGCATCCAATAAGTGATTTTGTGTCATTGGTTGAACATTTAGGTCATTTTCGTCCTCCTTAGGCTTATTCTAATCCAATTAGGGTTTTTAACCAATCTTCTGCATCCAATAAGTGCGTTTGTGTCATTGGTTGAACATTTAGGTCATTTTCGTCCTCCCTAGGCTTATTCTAATCCAATTAGGGTTTTTAACCAATCTTTTGCATCCAATAAGTGATTTTGTGTCATTGGTTGAACATTTAGGTCATTTTCGTCCTCCTTAGGCTTATTCTCATCCAATTAGGGTTTTTAACCAATCTTGTGCATCCAATAAGTGATTTTGTGTCATTGGTTGAATATTTAGGTCATTTTCGTTCTCCCTACGATTATTCTTATCCAATTAGGGTTTTTAACCAATCTTGTGCATCCAATAAGTGATTTTGTGTCATTGAATGAACATTAAGGTCATTTTCGTCCTCCCTAGGCTTATTCTAATCGAATTAGGGTTTTTTACCAATATTGTGCATCCAATAAGAGATTTTGTGTCATTGGATGAAAATTTAAGTCATTTTCGTCCTCCCTAGGCTTATTCTCATCCAATTAGGGTTTTTAACCAATCTTTTGCATCCAATAAGTGATTTTGTGTCATTGGTTGAACATTTAGGTCATTTTCGTCCTCCTTAGGCTTATTCTCATCCAATTAGGGTTTTTAACCAATCTTGTGCATCCAATAAGTGATTTTGTGTCATTGGTTGAACATTTAGGTCATTTTCGTCCCCATTGCCTTATTCTCATCCAATTAGGGTTCTAACCAATCTTGTGCATCCAATAAGTACGTTTGTTTAATTGGTTGAACATTTAGGTCATTTTCGTCCTCCAAAAGCATATTCTCATCCAATTAGGGTTTTTAACCAATCTTGTGCATCCAATAAGTGATTTTGTGTCATTGGTTGAACATTTAGGTCATTTTCGTCCTCCCTAGGCTTATTCTCATCCAATTAGGGTTTTTAACCAATCTTGTGCATCCAATAAGTGATTTTGTGTCATTGGTTGAACATTTAGGTCATTTTCGACCTTTAAAAGCTTATTCTCATCCAATTAGGGTTTCTAACCAATCTTGTGCATCCAATAAGTGATTTTATGTCATTGGTTGAACATTTAGGTCATTTTCGTCCTCCTTAGGCTTATTCTAATCCAATTAGGGTTTTTAACCAATCTTGTGCATCCAATAAGTGATTTTGTGTCATTGGTTGAACATTTAGGTCATTTTCGTCCTCCATAGGCTTATTCTAATCCAATTAGGGTTTTTAACCAATCTTCTGCATCCAATAAGTGCGTTTGTGTCATTGGTTGAACATTTAGAACATTTTCGTCCTCCCTAGGCCTATTCTAATCCAATTACGGTTTTTAACCAATCTTGTGCATCCAATAAGTGATTTTGTGTCATTGGTTGAACATTTAGGTCATTTTCGTCCTCCATAGGCTTATTCTAATCCAATTAGGGGTTTTAACCAATCTTTTGCATCCAATAAGTGCGTTTGTGTCATTGGTTGAACATTTAGGTCATTTTCGTCCTCCCTAGGCCTATTCTAATCAAATTACGGTTTTTAACCAATCTTGTGCATCCAATAAGTGATTTTGTCTCATTGGTTGAACATTTAGGTCATTTTCGTCCTCCATAGGCCTATTCTAATCCAATTACGGTTTTTAACCAATCTTGTGCATCCAATAAGTGATTTTGTGTCATTAGTTGAACATTTAGGTCATTTTCGTCCTCCCTAGGCTTATTCTAATCCAATTAGGGTTTTTAACCAATCTTGTGCATCCAATAAGTGATTTTGTGTCATTGGTTGAACATTTAGGTCATTTTCGTCCTCAATATGCTTATTCTAATCCAAGTAGGGTTTTTAACCAATCTTGTGCATCCAATTAGTGATTTTGTGTCATTGGTTGAACATTTAGGTTATTTTCGTCTTCAATATGCTTATTCTAATCCAAGTAGGGTTTTTAACCAATCTTCTGCATCCAATAAGTGCATTTTTGTCATCGGTTGAACATTTAGGTCATTTTCGTCCTCCCTAGGCCTATTCTAATCCAATTACGGTTTTCAACCAATCTTGTGCATCGAATAAGTGATTATGTGTCTTTGGTTGAAGATTTAGGTCGTTTTCGTCCTCTCTAGGCCTATTCTAATCCAATTACGGTTTTTAACCAATCTTGTGCATCCAATAAGTGATTTTGTGGCATTGGTTGAACATTTATGTCATTTTCGTCCTCCATAGGCTTATTCTAATCCAATTAGGGTTTTTAACCAATCTTTTGCATCCAATAAGTGCGTTTGTGTCATTGGTTGAACATTTAGGTCATTTTCGTCCTCCATAGGCCTATTATAATCCAATTACGGTTTTTAACCAATCTTGTGCATCCGATAAGTGATTTTTTGTCATTGGTTGAACATTTAGGTCATTTTCGTCCTCCCTAGGATTATTCATATCCAATTAGGGTTTTCAACCAATCTTGTGCATCCAATAAGTGATTTTGTGTCTTTGGTTGAAGATTTAGGTCATTTTTGTCCTCCCTAGGCCTATTCTAATCCAATTACAGTTTTTAACCAATCTTGTGCATCCAATTAGTGATTTTCTGTCATTGGTTGAACATTTAGGTCATTTTCTTCCTCCATAGGCTTATTCAAATCCAATTAGGGTTTTTAACCAATCTTCTGCATCCAATAAGTGATTTTGTGTCTTTGGTTGAATATTTAGGTCGTTTTCATCCTCCATAGGCCTATTCTAATCCAATTACGGTTTTTAACCAATCTTGTGCATCCAATAAGTGATTTTGTGTCATTGGTTGAACATTTATGTCATTTTCGTCCTCCATAGGCTTATTCTAATCCAATTAGGGTTTTTAACCAATCTTTTGCATCCAATAAGTGCGTTTGTGTCATTAGTTGAACATTTAGGTCATTTTCGTCCTCCCTAGGCCTATTCTAATCCAATTACGGTTTTTAACCAATCTTGTGCATCCAATAAGTGATTTTGTGTCATTGGTTGAACATTTAGGTCATTTTCGTCCTCCTTAGGCTTATTCTAATCCAACTAGGGTTTTTAACCAATCTTCTGCATCCAATAAGTGCGTTTGTGTCATTGGTTGAACATTTAGGTCATTTTCGTCCTCCCTAGGCTTATTCTAATCCAATTAGGGTTTTTAACCAAACTTGTGCATCCAATAAGTGATTTTGTGTCATTGGTTGAACATTTAGGTCATTTTCGTCCTCAATATGGTTATTCTAATCCAAGTAGGGTTTTTAACCAATCTTGTGCATCCAATAAGTGATTTTGTGTCATTGGTTTAACATTTAGGTCATTTTCGTCCTCAATATGCTTATTCTAATCCAAGTAGGGTTCTTAACCAAGCTTCTGCATCCAATAAGTGCGTTTGTGTCATTGGTTGAACATTTAGGTCATTTTCGTCCTCATAGGCCTATCCTAATCCAATTACGGTTTTTAACCAATCTTTTGCATCCAATAAGTGCGTTTGTGTCATTGGTTGAACATTTAGGTCATTTTCGTCCTCAATAGGGTTATTCTAATCCAATTAGGGGTTTTAACCAATCTTCTGCATCCAATAAGTGCGTTTGTGTCATTCGTTGAAGATTTAGGCCATTTTCGACCTCCTTAGGCTTATTCTAATCCAATTAGAGGTTTTAGCCAATCTTAAGCATCCAATAAGTGCGTTTATGTCATTGGTTGAACATTTAGGTCGTTTTCGTCCTCCCTAGGCTTATTTTAATCCAATTACGGTTTTTAACCAACCTTGTGCATCCAATAAGTGCGTTTGTGTCATTGGTTGAACATTTAGGTCATTTTCGTCCTTCCTAGGATTATTCAAATCCAAATAGGGTTTTTAACCAATCTTCTGCATCCAATAAGTGATTTTGTGTCTTTGGTTGAAGATTTAGTCGTTTTCGTCCTCCCTAGGCCTATTATAATCCAATTACGGTTTTTAACCAATCTTGTGCATCCGATAAGTGATTTTTTGTCATTGGTTGAACATTTAGGTCATTTTCGTCCTCCCTAGGATTATTCATATCCAATTAGGGTTTTCAACCAATCTTCTGCATCCAATAAGTGATTTTGTGTCTTTGGTTGAAGATTTAGGTCGTTTTCGTCCTCCCTAGGCCTATTCTAATCCAATTAAGGTTTTTAACCAATCTTGTGCATCCAATAAGTTATTTTGTGTCATTGGTTGAACATTTATGTCATTTTCGTCCTCCGTAGACTTATTCTAATCCAATTAGGGTTTTTAACCAATCTTGTGCATCCAATAAGTGGGTTTGTGTCATTTGTTGAACTTTTAGGTCATTTTCGTCCTCCTTAGGCCTATTCTAATCCAATTACGATTTTTAACCAATCTTGTGCATCCAATAAGTGATTTTGTGTCATTGGTTGAACATTTAGGTCATTTTCGTCCTCAATATGCTTATTCTAATCCAAGTAGGGTTTTTAACCAATCTTGTGCATCCAATTAGCGATTTTGTGTCATTGTTTGAACATTTATGTCATTTTCGTCCTCCATAGACTTATTCTAATCCAATTAGGGTTTTTAACCAATCTTTTGCATCCAATATGTGCGTTTGTGTCATTGGTTGAACATTTAGGTCATTTTCGTCCTCCCTAAGCCTATTCTAATCCAATTACGATTTTTAATCAATCTTGTGCATCCAATAAGTGATTTTGTGTCATTGGTTGAACATTTAGGTCATTTTCGTCCTCCTTAGGCTTATTCTAATCCAATTAGGGTTTTTAACCAATCTTCTGCATCCAATAAGTGCGTTTGTGTCATTGGTTGAACATTTAAGTCATTTTCGTCCTCCCTAGGCTTATTCTAATCCAATTAGGGTTTTTAACCAATCTTGTGCATCCAATAAGTGATCTTGTGTCATTGGTTGAACATTTAGGTCATTTTCGTCCTCAATATGCTTATTCTAATCCAAGTAGGGTTTTTAACCAATCTTGTGCATCCAATTAGTGATTTTGTGTCATTGGTTGAACATTTAGGTCATTTTCGTCTTCAATATGCTTATTCTAATCCAAGTAGGGTTTTTAACCAATCTTCTGCATCCAATAAGTGCATTTGTGTCATCGGTTGAACATTTAGGTCATTTTCGTCCTCCCTAGGCCTATTCTAATCCAATTACGGTTTTCAACCAATCTTGTGCATCGAATAAGTGATTATGCGTCTTTGGTTGAAGATTTAGGTCGTTTTCGTCCTCCCTAGGCCTATTCTAATCCAATTACGGTTTTTAACCAATCTTGTGCATCCAATAAGTGATTTTGTGGCATTGGTTGAACATTTATGTCATTTTCGTCCTCCATAGGCTTATTCTAATCCAATTAGGGTTTTTAACCAATCTTTTGCATCCAATAAGTGCGTTTGTGTCATTGGTTGAACATTTAGGTCATTTCGTCCTCCATAGGCCTATTATAATCCAATTACGGTTTTTAACCAATCTTGTGCATCCGATAAGTGATTTTTTGTCATTGGTTGAACATTTAGGTCATTTTCGTCCTCCCTAGGATTATTCATATCCAATTAGGGTTTTCAACCAATCTTGTGCATCCAATAAGTGATTTTGTGTCTTTGGTTGATGATTTAGGTCATTTTTGTCCTCCCTAGGCCTATTCTAATCCAATTACAGTTTTTAACCAATCTTGTGCATCCAATTAGTGATTTTCTGTCATTGGTTGAACATTTAGGTCATTTTCTTCCTCCATAGGCTTATTCAAATCCAATTAGGGTTATTAACCAATCTTCTGCATCCAATAAGTGATTTTGTGTCTTTGGTTGAATATTTAGGTCGTTTTCGTCCTCCCTAGGCCTATTCTAATCCAATTACGGTTTTTAACCAATCTTGTGCATCCAATAAGTGATTTTGTGTCATTGGTTGAACATTTATGTCATTTTCGTCCTCCATAGGCTTATTCTAATCCAATTAGGGTTTTTAACCAATCTTTTGCATCCAATAAGTGCGTTTGTGTCATTAGTTGAACATTTAGGTCATTTTCGTCCTCCCTAGGCCTATTCTAATCCAATTACGGTTTTTAACCAATCTTGTGCATCCAATAAGTGATTTTGTGTCATTGGTTGAACATTTAGGTCATTTTCGTCCTCCTTAGGCTTATTCTAATCCAATTAGGGTTTTTAACCAATCTTCTGCATCCAATAAGTGCGTTTGTGTCATTGGTTGAACATTTAGGTCATTTTCGTCCTCCCTAGGCTTATTCTAATCCAATTAGGGTTTTTAACCAATCTTGTGCATCCAATAAGTGATTTTGTGTCATTCGTTGAACATTTAGGTCATTTTCGTCCTCCATAAGCTTATTCTAATCCAATTAGGGTTTTTAACCAATCTTCTGCATCCAATAAGTGCGTTTGTGTCATTGGTTGAACATTTAGGTCATTTTCGTCCTCCCTAGGATTATTCAAATCCAATTTGGGTTTTTGACCAATCTTGTGCCTCGAATAAATGATTTTGTGTCATTGGTTGAACATTTAGGTTATTTTCGTCCTCAATATGCTTATTCTAATCCAAATAGGGTTTTTAACCAATCTTCTGCATCCAATAAGTGCGTTTGTGTCATTGGTTGAACATTTAGGTCATTTTCGTCCTCCCTAGGATTATACAAATCCAATTTGGGTTTTTAACCAACCTTGTGCCTCAAATAAGTGATTTTGTGTCATTGGTTGAACATTTAGGTCATTTTCGTCCTCCATAGGCTTATTATAATCCAATTAGGGTTTTTAACCAATCTTCTGCATCCAATAAGTGCGTTTGTGTCATTGGTTGAACATTTAGGTCATTTTCGTCCTCCCTAGGATTATTCAAATCCAATTAGGGTTTTTAACCAATCTTGTGCATCCAATAAGTGATTTTGTGTCTTTGGTTGAAGATTTAGGTCATTTTCGTCCTCCCTAGGCCTATTCTAATCCAATTACGGTTTTTAACCAATCTTGTGCATCAAATTAGTGATTTTCTGTCATTGGTTGAACATTTAGGTCATTTTCGTCCTCCATAGGCTTATTCAAATCCAATTAGGGTTTTTAACCAATCTTCTGCATCCAATAAGTGATTTTGTGTCTTTGGTTGAAGATTTAGTCGTTTTCGTCCTCCCTAGGCCTATTATAATCCAATTACGGTTTTTAACCAATCTTGTGCATCCGATAAGTGATTTTTTGTCATTGGTTGAACATTTAGGTCATTTTCGTCCTCCCTAGGATTATTCATATCCAATTAGGGTTTTCAACCAATCTTGTGCATCCAATAAGTGATTTTGTGTCTTTGGTTGAAGATTTAGGTCATTTTTGTCCTCCCTAGGCCTATTCTAATCCAATTACAGTTTTTAACCAATCTTGTGCATGCAATTAGTGATTTTCTGTCATTGGTTGAACATTTAGGTCATTTTCTTCCTCCATAGGCTAATTCAAATCCAATTAGGGTTTTTAACCAATCTTCTGCATCCAATAAGTGCGTTTGTGTCATTGGTTGAACATTTAGGTCATTTTCGTCCTCCCTAGGCCTATTCTAATCAAATTACGGTTTTTAACCAATCTTGTGCATCCAATAAGTGATTTTGTCTCATTGGTTGAACATTTAGGTCATTTTCGTCCTCCATAGGCCTATTCTAATCCAATTACGGTTTTTAACCAATCTTGTGCATCCAATAAGTGATTTTGTGTCATTAGTTGAACATTTAGGTCATTTTCGTCCTCCCTAGGCTTATTCTAATCCAATTAGGATTTTTAACCAATCTTGTGCATCCAATAAGTGATTTTGTGTGATTGGTTGAACATTTAGGTCATTTTCGTCCTCAATAGGGTTATTCTAATCCAATTAGAGTTTTTAACCAATCTTCTGCATCCAATAAGTGCGTTTGTGTCATTAGTTGAAGATTTAGGCCATTTTCGTCCTCCTTAGGCTTATTATAATCCAATTAGAGGTTTAAGCCAATCTTAAGCATCCAATAAGTGCGTTTGTGTCATTGGTTGATCATTTAGGTCATTTTCGTCCTCATAGGCCTATTCTAATCGAATTACGGTTTTTAACCAATCTTGTGCATCGAATAAGTGATTTTATGTCATTGGTTGAACATTTAGGTCATTTTCGTCCTCCATAGGCTTATTCTAATCCAATTAGGGGTTTTAACCAATCTTTTGCATCCAATAAGTGCGTTTGTGTCATTGGTTGAACATTTAGGTCATTTTCGTCCTCCCTAGGCCTATTCTAATCAAATTACGGTTTTTAACCAATCTTTTGCATCCAATAAGTGATTTTGTCTCATTGGTTGAACATTTAGGTCATTTTCGTCCTCCATAGGCCTATTCTAATCCAATTACGGTTTTTAACCAATCTTGTGCATCCAATAAGTGATTTTGTGTCATTAGTTGAACATTTAGGTCATTTTCGTCCTCCCTAGGCTTATTCTAATCCAATTAGGGTTTTTAACCAATCTTGTGCATCCAATAAGTGATTTTGTGTCATTGGTTGAACATTTAGGTCATTTTCGTCCTCCTTAGGCTTATTCTAATCCAATTAGGGTTTTTAACCAATCTTCTGCATCCAATAAGTGCGTTTGTGTCATTGGTTGAACATTTAGGTCATTTTCGTCCTCCCTAGGCTTATTCTAATCCAATTAGGGTTTTTAACCAAACTTGTGCATCCAATAAGTGATTTTGTGTCATTGGTTGAACATTTAGGTCATTTTCGTCCTCAATATGGTTATTCTAATCCAAGTAGGGTTTTTAACCAATCTTGTGCATCCAATAAGTGATTTTGTGTCATTGGTTTAACATTTAGGTCATTTTCGTCCTCAATATGCTTATTCTAATCCAAGTAGGGTTCTTAACCAAGCTTCTGCATCCAATAAGTGCGTTTGTGTCATTGGTTGAACATTTAGGTCATTTTCGTCCTCATAGGCCTATCCTAATCCAATTACGGTTTTTAACCAATCTTTTGCATCCAATAAGTGCGTTTGTGTCATTGGTTGAACATTTAGGTCATTTTCGTCCTCAATAGGGTTATTCTAATCCAATTAGGGTTTTTAACCAATCTTCTGCATCCAATAAGTGCGTTTGTGTCATTGGTTGAAGATTTAGGCCATTTTCGTCCTCCTTAGGCTTATTCTAATCCAATTAGAGGTTTTAGCCAATCTTAAGCATCCAATAAGTGCGTTTATGTCATTGGTTGAACATTTAGGTCGTTTTCGTCCTCCCTAGGCTTATTTTAATCCAATTACGGTTTTTAACCAACCTTGTGCATCCAATAAGTGCGTTTGTGTCATTGGTTGAACATTTAGGTCATTTTCGTCCTTCCTAGGATTATTCAAATCCAAATAGGGTTTTTAACCAATCTTCTGCATCCAATAAGTGATTTTGTGTCTTTGGTTGAACATTTAGTCGTTTTCGTCCTCCCTAGGCCTATTATAATCCAATTACGGTTTTTAACCAATCTTGTGCATCCGATAAGTGTTTTTTTGTCATTGGTTGAACATTTAGGTCATTTTCGTCCTCCCTAGGATTATTCATATCCAATTAGGGTTTTCAACCAATCTTGTGCATCCAATAAGTGATTTTGTGTCTTTGGTTGAAGATTTAGGTCATTTTTGTCCTCCCTATGCCTACTCTAATCCAATTACAGTTTTTAACCAATCTTGTGCATCCAATTAGTGAGTTTCTGTCATTGGTTGAACATTTAGGTCATTTTCTTCCTCCATAGGCTAATTCAAATCCAATTAGGGTTTTTAACCAATCTTCTGCATCCAATAAGTGATTTTGTGTCTTTGGTTGAAGATTTAGGTCGTTTTCGTCCTCCCTAGGCCTATTCTAATCCAATTACGGTTTTTAACCAATCTTGTGTATCCAATAAGTGATTTTGTGTCATTGGTTAAACATTTATGTCATTTTCGTCCTCCATAGGCTTAATCTAATCCAATAAGGGTTTTTAACCAATCTTTTGCATCCAATAAGTGCGTTTGTGTCATTAGTTGAACATTTAGGTCACTTTCGTCCTCCCTAGGCCTATTCTAATCCAATTACGGTTTTTAACCAATCTTGTGCATCCAATAAGTGATTTTGTGTCATTGGTTGAACATTTAGGTCATTTTCGTCCTCGTTAGGCTTATTCTAATCCAATTAGGGTTTTTAACCAATCTTGTGCATCCAATAAGTGATTTTGTGTCATTGGTTGAACATTTAGGTCATTTTCGTCCTCAATATGGTTATTCTAATCCAAGTAGGGTTTTTAACCAATCTTGTGCATCCAATAAGTGATTTTGTGTCATTGGTTGAACATTTAGGTCATTATCGTCCTCAATATGCTTATTCTAATCCAACTAGGGGTTTTAACCAAGCTTCTGCATCCAATTAGTGCGTTTGTGTCATTGGTTGAACATTTAGGTCATTTTCGTCCTCATAGGCCTATTCTAATCGAATTACGGTTTTTAACCAATCTTGTGCATCGAATAAGTGATTTTATGTCATTGGTTGAACATTTAGGTCATTTTCGTCGTCCATAGGCTTATTCTAATCCAATTAGGGGTTTTAACCAATCTTTTGCATCCAATAAGTGCGTTTGTGTCATTGGTTGAACATTTAGGTCATTTTCGTCCTCCCTAGGCCTATTCTAATCAAATTACGGTTTTTAACCAATCTTGTGCATCCAATAAGTGATTTTGTCTCATTGGTTGAACATTTAGGTCATTTTCGTCCTCCATAGGCCTATTCTAATCCAATTACGGTTTTTAACCAATCTTGTGCATCCAATAAGTGATTTTGTGTCATTAGTTGAACATTTAGGTCATTTTCGTCCTCCCTAGGCTTATTCTAATCCAATTAGGGTTTTTAACCAATCTTGTGCATCCAATAAGTGATTTTGTGTCATTGGTTGAACATTTAGGTCATTTTCGTCCTCCCTAAGCTTATTCTATTTCAATTAGGGTTTTTAACCAATCTTGTGCATCGAATATGTGATTTTGTGTCATTTTGTGTCATTGGTTGAACATTTAGGTCATTTTCGTCCTCCCTAGGCTTATTCTAATCCAATTAGGGTTTTTAACCAATCTTGTGCATCCAATAAGTGATTTTGTGTCATTGGTTGAACATTTAGGTCATTTTCGTCCTCCATAGGCTTATTCTAATCCAATTAGGGTTTTTAACCAATCTTGTGCATCCAATAAGTGATTTTGTGAAATTGGTTGAATATTTAGGTCATTTTCGTCCTCCCTAGGCTTATTCTCATCCAATTAGGGTTTTTAACCAATCTTGTGCATCCAATAAGTACGTTTGTGTCATTGGTTGAACATTTAGGTCATTTCCGTCCTCCCTAGGCTTATTCTCTTCCAATTAGGGTTTTTAACCAATCTTGTGCATCCAATAAGTGATTTTGTGTCATTGGTTGAACATTTACCTCATTTTCGTCCTCCGTAGGGTTATTCTCATCCAATTAGGGTTTTTAACCAATCTTGTGCATCCAATAAGTGATTTTGTGTCATTGGTTGAACATTTAGGTCATTTTCGTCCTCCCTAGGCTTATTCTAATTCAATTAGGGTTTTTAACCAATCTTGTGCATCCAATAAGTACGTTTGTGTCATTGATTGAACATTTAGGTCATTTTCATTCTCCCTAGGCTTATTCTCTTCCAATTAGGGTTTTTAACCAATCTTGTGCATCCAGTAAGTGATTTTGTGTCATTGGTTGAACATTTACCTCATTTTCGTCCTCCCTAGGATTATTCTCATCCAATTAGGGTTTTTAACCAATCTTGTGCATCCAATAAGTGATTTTGTGTCATTGGTTGAACATTTAGGTCAATTTCGTCCTCCCTAGCCTTATTCTAATTCAATTAGGGTTTTTAACCAATCTTGTGCATCCAATAAGTACGTTTGTGTCATTGATTGAACATTTAGGTCATTTTCGTTCTCCCTAGGCTTATTCTCTTCCAATTATGATTTTTAACCTATCTTGTGCATCCAATAAGTGATTTTGTGTCATTGGTTGAACATTTAGGTCATTTTCGTCCTCCCTAGGCTTATTCTAATCCAATTAGGATTTTTAACCAATCTTGTGCATCCAATAAGTGATTTTGTGAAATTGGTTGAATATTTAGGTCATTTTCATCCTCCCTAGGCTTATTCTCATCCAATTAGGGTTTTTAACCAATCTTGTGCATCCAATAAGTACGTTTGTGTCATTGGTTGAACATTTAGGTCATTTTCGTCCTCCCTAGGCTTATTCTCTTCCAATTAGGGTTTTTAACCAATCTTGTGCATCCAATAAGTGATTTTGTGTCATTGTTTGAACATTTAGGTCATTTTCGTCCTCCCAAGGCTTATTCTCGTCCAATTAGGGTTTTTAACCAATCTTGTGCATCCAATAACTGATTTTGTGTCATTGGTTGAATATTTAGGTCATTTTTGTCCTCCCAAGGCTTATTCTCGTCCAATTAGGGTTTTTAACCAATCTTGTGTATCTAATAAGTACATTTGTGTCATTGGTTGAACATTTAGGTCATTTTGTCCTCCCAAGGCTTTATCTCGTCCAATTAGGGTTTTTAACCAATCTTGTGCATCCAATAAGTACATTTGTGTCATTGGTTGAACATTTAGGTCATTTTCGTCCTCCCAAGGCTTATTCTCGTCCAATTAGGGTTTTTAACCAATCTTGTGCATCCAATAAGTGATTTTGTGTCATTGGTTGAACATTTAGGTCAATTTCGTCCTCCCAATACTTATTCTCGTCCAATTAGGGTTTTTTAACAATCTTGTGCATCCAATAAGTACATTTGTGTCATTAGTTGAACATTTAGGTCATTTATGACCTCCAAAAGCTTATTCTCGTCCAATTAGGGTTTTTAACCAATCTTGTGCATCCAATAAGTGATTTTGTGTCATTGGTTGAACATTTAGGTCATTTTCGTCCTCCCTAGGCTTATTCTCGTCCAATTAGGGTTTTTAACCAATCTTGTGCATCCAATAAGTGATTTTGTGTCATTGGTTGAACATTTAGGTCATTTTCGTCCTCCTTAGGCTTATTCTCGTCCAATAAGGGTTTTTAACCAATCTTGTGCATCCAATAAGTACATTTGTGTCATTGGTTGAACATTTAGGTCATTTTAGTCCTCCCTAGGCTTATTCTCGTCCAATTAGGGTTTTTAACCAATCTTGTGCATCCAATAAGTACATTTGTGTCATTGGTTGAACATTTAGGTCATTTTGTCCTCCCCAGGCTTATTCTCGTCCAATTAGGGTTTTTAACCAATCTTGTGCATCCAATAAGTGATTTTGTGTCATTGGTTGAACATTTAGGTCATTTTCGTCCTCCCTAGGCTTATTCTCGTCCAATTAGGGTTTTTAACCAATCTTGTGCATCCAATAAGTACATTTGTGTCATTGGTTAAACATTTAGGTCATTTTCGTCCTCCCTAGGCTTATTCTCTTCCAATTAGGGTTTTTAACCAATCTTGTGCATCCAATAAGTGATTTTGTGTCATTGGTTGAACATTTACGTCATTTTCGTCCTCCCTAGGATTATTCTCATCCAATTAGGGTTTTTAACCAATCTTGTGCATCCAATAAGTGATTTTGTGTCATTGGATGAAAATTTAGGTCATTTTCGTCCTCCCTAGGCTTATTCTAATCCAATTAGGGTTTTTAACCAATCTTGTGCATCCAATAAGTGATTTTGTGTCATTGGTTGAACATTTAGGTCATTTTCGTCCTCCTTAGGCTTATTCTAATCCAATTAGGGTTTTTAACCAATCTTCTGCATCCAATAAGTGCGTTTGTGTCATTGGTTGAACATTTAGGTCATTTTCGTCCTCCCTAGGCTTATTCTAATCCAATTAGGGTTTTTAACCAATCTTTTGCATCCAATAAGTGATTTTGTGTCATTGGTTGAAAATTTAGGTCATTTTCGTCCTCAATAGGCTTATTCTAATCCAATTAGGGTTTTTAACCAATCTTCTGCATCCAATAAGTGCGTTTGTGTCATTGGTTGAACATTTAGGTCATTTTCGTCCTCCCTAGGCTTATTCTAATCCAATTAGGGTTTTTAACCAATCTTCTGCATCCAATAAGTGCGTTTGTGTCATTGGTTGAACATTTAGGTCATTTTCGTCCTCCCTAGGATTATTCAAATCCAATTAGGGTTTTTAACCAATCTTGTGCATCCAATAAGTGATTTTGTGTCTTTGGTTGAAGATTTAGGTCATTTTCGTCCTCCCTAGGCCTATTCTAATCCAATTACGGTTTTTAACCAATCTTGTGCATCAAATTAGTGATTTTCTGTCATTGGTTGAACATTTAGGTCATTTTCGTCCTCCATAGGCTTATTCAAATCCAATTAGGGTTTTTAACCAATCTTCTGCATCCAATAAGTGATTTTGTGTCTTTGGTTGAAGATTTAGTCGTTTTCGTCCTCCCTAGGCCTATTATAATCCAATTACGGTTTTTAACCAATCTTGTGCATCCGATAAGTGATTTTTTGTCATTGGTTGAACATTTAGGTCATTTTCGTCCTCCCTAGGATTATTCATATCCAATTAGGGTTTTCAACCAATCTTGTGCATCCAATAAGTGATTTTGTGTCTTTGGTTGAAGATTTAGGTCATTTTTGTCCTCCCTAGGCCTATTCTAATCCAATTACAGTTTTTAACCAATCTTGTGCATGCAATTAGTGATTTTCTGTCATTGGTTGAACATTTAGGTCATTTTCTTCCTCCATAGGCTAATTCAAATCCAATTAGGGTTTTTAACCAATCTTCTGCATCCAATAAGTGCGTTTGTGTCATTGGTTGAACATTTAGGTCATTTTCGTCCTCCCTAGGCCTATTCTAATCAAATTACGGTTTTTAACCAATCTTGTGCATCCAATAAGTGATTTTGTCTCATTGGTTGAACATTTAGGTCATTTTCGTCCTCCATAGGCCTATTCTAATCCAATTACGGTTTTTAACCAATCTTGTGCATCCAATAAGTGATTTTGTGTCATTAGTTGAACATTTAGGTCATTTTCGTCCTCCCTAGGCTTATTCTAATCCAATTAGGATTTTTAACCAATCTTGTGCATCCAATAAGTGATTTTGTGTGATTGGTTGAACATTTAGGTCATTTTCGTCCTCAATAGGGTTATTCTAATCCAATTAGAGTTTTTAACCAATCTTCTGCATCCAATAAGTGCGTTTGTGTCATTAGTTGAAGATTTAGGCCATTTTCGTCCTCCTTAGGCTTATTATAATCCAATTAGAGGTTTAAGCCAATCTTAAGCATCCAATAAGTGCGTTTGTGTCATTGGTTGATCATTTAGGTCGTTTTCGTCCTCCCTAGGCTTATTTTAATCCAATTAGGGTTTTTAACCAATCTTGTGCATCCAATAAGTGATTTTGTGTCATTGGTTGAACATTTATGTCATTTTCGTCCTCCGTAGGCTTATTCTAATCCAATTAGGGTTTTTAACCAATCTTGTGCATCCAATAAGTGGGTTTGTGTCATTTGTTGAACTTTTAGGTCATTTACGTCCTCCTTAGGCCTATTCTAATCCAATTACGGTTTTTAACCAATCTTGTGCATCCAATAAGAGATTTTGTGTCATTGGTTGAACATTTAGGTCATTTTCGTCCTCAATATGCTTATTCTAATCCAAGTAGGGTTTTTAACCAATCTTGTGCATCCAATTAGCGATTTTGTGTCATTGTTTGAACATTTATGTCATTTTCGTCCTCCATAGGCTTATTCTAATCCAATTAGGGTTTTTAACCAATCTTTTGCATCCAATAAGTGCGTTTGTGTCATTGGTTGAACATTTAGGTCATTTTCGTCCTCCCTAAGCCTATTCTAATCCAATTACGGTTTTTAACCAATCTTCTGCATCCAATAAGTGCATTTGTGTCATCGGTTGAACATTTAGGTCATTTTCGTCCTCCCTAGGCCTATTCTAATCCAATTACGGTTTTCAACCAATCTTGTGCATCGAATAAGTGATTATGTGTCTTTGGTTGAAGATTTAGGTCGTTTTCGTCCTCTCTAGGCCTATTCTAATCCAATTACGGTTTTTAACCAATCTTGTGCATCCAATAAGTGATTTTGTGGCATTGGTTGAACATTTATGTCATTTTCGTCCTCCATAGGCTTATTCTAATCCAATTAGGGTTTTTAACCAATCTTTTGCATCCAATAAGTGCGTTTGTGTCATTGGTTGAACATTTAGGTCATTTTCGTCCTCCATAGGCCTATTATAATCCAATTACGGTTTTTAACCAATCTTGTGCATCCGATAAGTGATTTTTTGTCATTGGTTGAACATTTAGGTCATTTTCGTCCTCCCTAGGATTATTCATATCCAATTAGGGTTTTCAACCAATCTTGTGCATCCAATAAGTGATTTTGTGTCTTTGGTTGAAGATTTAGGTCATTTTTGTCCTCCCTAGGCCTATTCTAATCCAATTACAGTTTTTAACCAATCTTGTGCATCCAATTAGTGATTTTCTGTCATTGGTTGAACATTTAGGTCATTTTCTTCCTCCATAGGCTTATTCAAATCCAATTAGGGTTATTAACCAATCTTCTGCATCCAATAAGTGATTTTGTGTCTTTGGTTGAATATTTAGGTCGTTTTCGTCCTCCCTAGGCCTATTCTAATCCAATTACGGTTTTTAACCAATCTTGTGCATCCAATAAGTGATTTTGTGTCATTGGTTGAACATTTATGTCATTTTCGTCCTCCATAGGCTTATTCTAATCCAATTAGGGTTTTTAACCAATCTTTTGCATCCAATAAGTGCGTTTGTGTCATTAGTTGAACATTTAGGTCATTTTCGTCCTCCCTAGGCCTATTCTAATCCAATTACGGTTTTTAACCAATCTTGTGCATCCAATAAGTGATTTTGTGTCATTGGTTGAACATTTAGGTCATTTTCGTACTCCTTAGGCTTATTCTAATCCAATTAGGGTTTTTAACCAATCTTCTGCATCCAATAAGTGCGTTTGTTTCATTGGTTGAACATTTAGGTCATTTTCGTCCTCCCTAGGCTTATTCTAATCCAATTAGGGTTTTTAACCAAACTTGTGCATCCAATAAGTGATTTTGTGTCATTGGTTGAACATTTAGGTCATTTTCGTCCTCAATATGGTTATTCTAATCCAAGTAGGGTTTTTAACCAATCTTGTGCATCCAATAAGTGATTTTGTGTCATTGGTTGAACATTTAGGTCATTTTCGTCCTCAATATGCTTATTCTAATCCAAGTAGGGTTCTTAACCAAGCTTCTGCATCCAATAAGTGCGTTTGTGTCATTGGTTGAACATTTAGGTCATTTTCGTCCTCATAGGCCTATCCTAATCCAATTACGGTTTTTAACCAATCTTTTGCATCCAATAAGTGCGTTTGTGTCATTGGTTGAACATTTAGGTCATTTTCGTCCTCAATAGGGTTATTCTAATCCAATTAGGGTTTTTAACCAATCTTCTGCATCCAATAAGTGCGTTTGTGTCATTGGTTGAAGATTTAGGCCATTTTCGTCCTCCTTAGGCTTATTCTAATCCAATTAGAGGTTTTAGCCAATCTTAAGCATCCAATAAGTGCGTTTATGTCATTGGTTGAACATTTAGGTCGTTTTCGTCCTCCCTATGCTTATTTTAATCCAATTACGGTTTTTAACCAACCTTGTGCATCCAATAAGTGCGTTTGTGTCATTGGTTGAACATTTAGGTCATTTTCGTCCTTCCTAGGATTATTCAAATCCAAATAGGGTTTTTAACCAATCTTCTGCATCCAATAAATGATTTTGTGTCTTTGGTTGAAGATTTAGTCGTTTTCGTCCTCCCTAGGCCTATTATAATCCAATTACGGTTTTTAACCAATCTTGTGCATCCGATAAGTGTTTTTTTGTCATTGGTTGAACATTTAGGTCATTTTCGTCCTCCCTAGGATTATTCATATCCAATTAGGGTTTTCAACCAATCTTGTGCATCCAATAAGTGATTTTGTGTCTTTGGTTGAAGATTTAGGTCATTTTTGTCCTCCCTAGGCCTACTCTAATCCAATTACAGTTTTTAACCAATCTTGTGCATCCAATTAGTGAGTTTCTGTCATTGGTTGAACATTTAGGTCATTTTCTTCCTCCATAGGCTAATTCAAATCCAATTAGGGTTTTTAACCAATCTTCTGCATCCAATAAGTGATTTTGTGTCTTTGGTTGAAGATTTAGGTCGTTTTCGTCCTCCCTAGGCCTATTCTAATCCAATTACGGTTTTTAACCAATCTTGTGTATCCAATAAGTGATTTTGTGTCATTGGTTAAACATTTATGTCATTTTCGTCCTCCATAGGCTTAATCTAATCCAATAAGGGTTTTTAACCAATCTTTTGCATCCAATAAGTGCGTTTGTGTCATTAGTTGAACATTTAGGTCACTTTCGTCCTCCCTAGGCCTATTCTAATCCAATTACGGTTTTTAACCAATCTTGTGCATCCAATAAGTGATTTTGTGTCATTGGTTGAACATTTAGGTCATTTTCGTCCTCCTTAGGCTTATTCTAATCCAATTAGGGTTTTTAACCAATCTTGTGCATCCAATAAGTGATTTTGTGTCATTGGTTGAACATTTAGGTCATTTTCGTCCTCAATATGGTTATTCTAATCCAAGTTGGGTTTTTAACCAATCTTGTGCATCCAATAAGTGATTTTGTGTCATTGGTTGAACATTTAGGTCATTATCGTCCTCAATATGCTTATTCTAATCCAACTAGGGTTTTTAACCAAGCTTCTGCATCCAATAAGTGCGTTTGTGTCATTGGTTGAACATTTAGGTCATTTTCGTCCTCATAGGCCTATTCTAATCGAATTACGGTTTTTAACCAATCTTGTGCATCGAATAAGTGATTTTATGTCATTGGTTGAACATTTAGGTCATTTTCGTCCTCCATAGGCTTATTCTAATCCAATTAGGGGTTTTAACCAATCTTTTGCATCCAATAAGTGCGTTTGTGTCATTGGTTGAACTTTTAGGTCATTTTCGTCCTCCCTTGGCCTATTCTAATCAAATTACGGTTTTTAACCAATCTTGTGCATCCAATAAGTGATTTTGTCTCATTGGTTGAACATTTAGGTCATTTTCGTCCTCCATAGGCCTATTCTAATCCAATTACGGTTTTTAACCAATCTTGTGCATCCAATAAGTGATTTTGTGTCATTAGTTGAACATTTAGGTCATTTTCGTCCTCCCTAGGCTTATTCTAATCCAATTAGGATTTTTAACCAATCTTGTGCATCCAATAAGTGATTTTGTGTGATTGGTTGAACATTTAGGTCATTTTCGTCCTCAATAGGGTTATTCTAATCCAATTAGAGTTTTTAACCAATCTTCTGCATCCAATAAGTGCGTTTGTGTCATTAGTTGAAGATTTAGGCCATTTTCGTCCTCCTTAGGCTTATTATAATCCAATTAGAGGTTTAAGCCAATCTTAAGCATCCAATAAGTGCGTTTGTGTCATTGGTTGATCATTTAGGTCATTTTCGTCCTCATAGGCCTATTCTAATCGAATTACGGTTTTTAACCAATCTTGTGCATCGAATAAGTGATTTTATGTCATTGGTTGAACATTTAGGTCATTTTCGTCCTCCATAGGCTTATTCTAATCCAATTAGGGGTTTTAACCAATCTTTTGCATCCAATAAGTGCGTTTGTGTCATTGGTTGAACATTTAGGTCATTTTCGTCCTCCCTAGGCCTATTCTAATCAAATTACGGTTTTTAACCAATCTTTTGCATCCAATAAGTGATTTTGTCTCATTGGTTGAACATTTAGGTCATTTTCGTCCTCCATAGGCCTATTCTAAACCAATTACTGTTTTTAACCAATCTTGTGCATCCAATAAGTAATTTTGTGTCATTGGTTGAACATTTAGGTCATTTTCGTCCTCCTTAGGCTTATTCTAATCCAATTAGGATTTTTAACCAATCTTGTGCATCCAATAAGTGATTTTGTGTGATTGGTTGAACATTTAGGTCATTTTCGTCCTAAATAAGGTTATTCTAATCCAATTAGGGTTTTTAACCAATCTTCTGCATCCAATAAGTGCGTTTGTGTCATTAGTTGAAGATTTAGGCCATTTTCGTCCTACTTAGGCTTATTATAATCCAATTAGAGGTTTAAGCCAATCTTAAGCATCCAATAAGTGCGTTTGTGTCATTGGTTGAACATTTAGGTCGTTTTCGTCCTCCCTAGGCTTATTTTAATCCAATTAGGGTTTTTAACCAATCTTGTGCATCCAATAAGTGCGTTTGTGTCATTGGATGAACATTTAGGTCATTTTCGTCCTCCATAGGCTTATTCAAATCCAATTAGGGTTTTTAACCAATCTTCTGCATCCAATAAGTGATTTTGTGTCTTTGGTTGAAGATTTAGTCGTTTTCGTCCTCCCTAGGCCTATTATAATCCAATTACGGTTTTTAACCAATCTTGTGCATCCGATAAGTGATTTTTTGTCATTGGTTGAACATTTAGGTCATTTTCGTCCTCCCTAGGATTATTCATATCCAATTAGGGTTTTCAACCAATCTTGTGCATCCAATAAGTGATTTTGTGTCTTTGGTTGAAGATTTAGGTCATTTTCGTCCTCCCTAGGCCTATTCTAATCCAATTAAAGTTTTAAACCAATCTTGTGCATCCAATTAGTGATTTTCTGTCATTGGTTGAACATTTAGGTCATTTTCGTCCTCCATAGGCTTATTCAAATCCAATTAGGGTTTTTAACCAATCTTCTGCATCCAATAAGTGATTTTGTGTCTTTGGTTGAAGATTTAGGTTGTTTTCGTCCTCCCTAGGCCTATTCTAATCCAATTACGGTTTTTAACCAATCTTGTGTATCCAATAAGTGATTTTGTGTCATTGGTTAAACATTTATGTCATTTTCGTCCTCCATAGGCTTAATCTAATCCAATAAGGGTTTTTAACCAATCTTTTGCATCCAATAAGTGCGTTTGTGTCATTAGTTGAACATTTAGGTCACTTTCGTCCTCCCTAGGCCTATTCTAATCCAATTACGGTTTTTAACCAATCTTGTGCATCCAATAAGTGATTTTGTGTCATTGGTTGAACATTTAGGTCATTTTCGTCCTCCTTAGGCTTATTCTAATCCAACTAGGGTTTTTAACCAATCTTCTGCATCCAATAAGTGCGTTTGTGTCATTGGTTGAACATTTAGGTCATTTTCGTCCTCCCTAGGCTTATTCTAATCCAATTAGGGTTTTTAACCAAACTTGTGCATCCAATAAGTGATTTTGTGTCATTGGTTGAACATTTAGGTCATTTTCGTCCTCAATATGGTTATTCTAATCCAAGTAGGGTTTTTAACCAATCTTGTGCATCCAATAAGTGATTTTGTGTCATTGGTTTAACATTTAGGTCATTTTCGTCCTCAATATGCTTATTCTAATCCAAGTAGGGTTCTTAACCAAGCTTCTGCATCCAATAAGTGCGTTTGTGTCATTGGTTGAACATTTAGGTCATTTTCGTCCTCATAGGCCTATCCTAATCCAATTACGGTTTTTAACCAATCTTTTGCATCCAATAAGTGCGTTTGTGTCATTGGTTGAACATTTAGGTCATTTTCGTCCTCAATAGGGTTATTCTAATCCAATTAGGGGTTTTAACCAATCTTCTGCATCCAATAAGTGCGTTTGTGTCATTCGTTGAAGATTTAGGCCATTTTCGACCTCCTTAGGCTTATTCTAATCCAATTAGAGGTTTTAGCCAATCTTAAGCATCCAATAAGTGCGTTTATGTCATTGGTTGAACATTTAGGTCGTTTTCGTCCTCCCTAGGCTTATTTTAATCCAATTACGGTTTTTAACCAACCTTGTGCATCCAATAAGTGCGTTTGTGTCATTGGTTGAACATTTAGGTCATTTTCGTCCTTCCTAGGATTATTCAAATCCAAATAGGGTTTTTAACCAATCTTCTGCATCCAATAAGTGATTTTGTGTCTTTGGTTGAAGATTTAGTCGTTTTCGTCCTCCCTAGGCCTATTATAATCCAATTACGGTTTTTAACCAATCTTGTGCATCCGATAAGTGTTTTTTTGTCATTGGTTGAACATTTAGGTCATTTTCGTCCTCCCTAGGATTATTCATATCCAATTAGGGTTTTCAACCAATCTTGTGCATCCAATAAGTGATTTTGTGTCTTTGGTTGAAGATTTAGGTCATTTTTGTCCTCCCTAGGCCTATTCTAATCCAATTACAGTTTTTAACCAATCTTGTGCATGCAATTAGTGATTTTCTGTCATTGGTTGAACATTTAGGTCATTTTCTTCCTCCATAGGCTAATTCAAATCCAATTAGGGTTTTTAACCAATCTTCTGCATCCAATAAGTGCGTTTGTGTCATTGGTTGAACATTTAGGTCATTTTCGTCCTCCCTAGGCCTATTCTAATCAAATTACGGTTTTTAACCAATCTTGTGCATCCAATAAGTGATTTTGTCTCATTGGTTGAACATTTAGGTCATTTTCGTCCTCCATAGGCCTATTCTAATCCAATTACGGTTTTTAACCAATCTTGTGCATCCAATAAGTGATTTTGTGTCATTAGTTGAACATTTAGGTCATTTTCGTCCTCCCTAGGCTTATTCTAATCCAATTAGGATTTTTAACCAATCTTGTGCATCCAATAAGTGATTTTGTGTGATTGGTTGAACATTTAGGTCATTTTCGTCCTCAATAGGGTTATTCTAATCCAATTAGAGTTTTTAACCAATCTTCTGCATCCAATAAGTGCGTTTGTGTCATTAGTTGAAGATTTAGGCCATTTTCGTCCTCCTTAGGCTTATTATAATCCAATTAGAGGTTTAAGCCAATCTTAAGCATCCAATAATTGCGTTTGTGTCATTGGTTGATCATTTAGGTCGTTTTCGTCCTCCCTAGGCTTATTTTAATCCAATTAGGGTTTTTAACCAATCTTGTGCATCCAATAAGTGCGTTTGTGTCATTGGTTGAACATTTAGGTCATTTTCGTCCTCCCTAGGATTATTCATATCCAATTAGGGTTTTCAACCAATCTTGTGCCTCCAATAAGTGATTTTGTGTCTTTGGTTGAAGATTTAGGTCATTTTTGTCCTCCCTAGGCCTATTCTAATCCAATTACAGTTTTTAACCAATCTTGTGCATGCAATTAGTGATTTTCTGTCATTGGTTGAACATTTAGGTCATTTTCTTCCTCCATAGGCTAATTCAAATCCAATTAGGGTTTTTAACCAATCTTCTGCATCCAATAAGTGCGTTTGTGTCATTGGTTTAACATTTAGGTCATTTTCGTCCTCCCTAGGCCTATTCTAATCAAATTACGGTTTTTAACCAATCTTGTGCATCCAATAAGTGATTTTGTCTCATTGGTTGAACATTTAGGTCATTTTCGTCCTCCATAGGCCTATTCTAATCCAATTACGGTTTTTAACCAATCTTGTGCATCCAATAAGTGATTTTGTATCATTAGTTGAACATTTAGGTCATTTTCGTACTCCCTAGGCTTATTCTAATCCAATTAGGATTTTTAACCAATCTTGTGCATCCAATAAGTGATTTTGTGTGATTGGTTGAACATTTAGGTCATTTTCGTCCTCAATAGGGTTATTCTAATCCAATTAGAGTTTTTAACCAATCTTCTGCATCCAATAAGTGCGTTTGTGTCATTAGTTGAAGATTTAGGCCATTTTCGTCCTCCTTAGGCTTATTATAATCCAATTAGAGGTTTAAGCCAATCTTAAGCATCCAATAAGTGCGTTTGTGTCATTGGTTGATCATTTAGGTCGTTTTCGTCCTCCCTAGGCTTATTTTAATCCAATTAGGGTTTTTAACCAATCTTGTGCATCCAATAAGTGATTTTGTGTCATTGGTTGAACATTTATGTCATTTTCGTCCTCCGTAGGCTTATTCTAATCCAATTAGGGTTTTTAACCAATCTTGTGCATCCAATAAGTGATTTTGTGTCTTTGGTTGAAGATTTAGGTCATTTTTGTCCTCCCTAGGCCTATTCTAATCCAATTACAGTTTTTAACCAATCTTGTGCATCAATTAGTGATTTTCTGTCATTGGTTGAACATTTAGGTCATTTTCTTCCTCCATAGGCTTATTCAAATCCAATTAGGGTTATTAACCAATCTTCTGCATCCAATAAGTGATTTTGTGTCTTTGGTTGAATATTTAGGTCGTTTTCGTCCTCCCTAGGCCTATTCTAATCCAATTACGGTTTTTAACCAATCTTGTGCATCCAATAAGTGATTTTGTGTCATTGGTTGAACATTTATGTCATTTTCGTCCTCCATAGGCTTATTCTAATCCAATTAAGGTTTTTAACCAATCTTTTGCATCCAATAAGTGCGTTTGTGTCATTAGTTGAACATTTAGGTCATTTTCGTCCTCCCTAGGCCTATTCTAATCCAATTACGGTTTTTAACCAATCTTGTGCATCCAATAAGTGATTTTGTGTCATTGGTTGAACATTTAGGTCATTTTCGTCCTCAATATGCTTATTCTAATCCAAGTAGGGTTTTTAACCAATCTTCTGCATCCAATAAGTGCGTTTGTGTCATTGGTTGAACATTTAGGTCATTTTCGTCCTCCCTAGGATTATTCAAATCCAATTAGGGTTTTTAACCAATCTTGTGCATCCAATAAGTGATTTTGTGTCTTTGGTTGAAGATTTAGGTCATTTTCGTCCTCCCTAGGCCTATTCTAATCCAATTACGGTTTTTAACCAATCTTGTGCATCAAATTAGTGATTTTCTGTCATTGGTTGAACATTTAGGTCATTTTCGTCCTCCATAGGCTTATTCAAATCCAATTAGGGTTTTTAACCAATCTTCTGCATCCAATAAGTGATTTTGTGTCTTTGGTTGAAGATTTAGGTCGTTTTCGTCCTCCCTAGGCCTATTCTAATCCAATTACGGTTTTTAACCAATCTTGTGTATCCAATAAGTGATTTTGTGTCATTGGTTAAACATTTATGTCATTTTCGTCCTCCATAGGCTTAATCTAATCCAATAAGGGTTTTTAACCAATCTTTTGCATCCAATAAGTGCGTTTGTGTCATTAGTTGAACATTTAGGTCACTTTCGTCCTCCCTAGGCCTATTCTAATCCAATTACGGTTTTTAACCAATCTTGTGCATCCAATAAGTGATTTTGTGTCATTGGTTGAACATTTAGGTCATTTTCGTCCTCCTTAGGCTTATTCTAATCCAATTAGGGTTTTTAACCAATCTTGTGCATCCAATAAGTGATTTTGTGTCATTGGTTGAACATTTAGGTCATTTTCGTCCTCAATATGGTTATTCTAATCCAAGTAGGGTTTTTAACCAATCTTGTGCATCCAATAAGTGATTTTGTGTCATTGATTGAACATTTAGGTCATTATCGTCCTCAATATGCTTATTCTAATCCAACTAGGGTTTTTAACCAAGCTTCTGCATCCAATAAGTGCGTTTGTGTCATTGGTTGAACATTTAGGTCATTTTCGTCCTCATAGGCCTATTCTAATCGAATTACGGTTTTTAACCAATCTTGTGCATCGAATAAGTGATTTTATGTCATTGGTTGAACATTTAGGTCATTTTCGTCCTCCATAGGCTTATTCTAATCCAATTAGGGGTTTTAACCAATCTTTTGCATCCAATAAGTGCGTTTGTGTCATTGGTTGAACATTTAGGTCATTTTCGTCCTCCCTAGGCCTATTCTAATCAAATTACGGTTTTTAACCAATCTTTTGCATCCAATAAGTGATTTTGTCTCATTGGTTGAACATTTAGGTCATTTTCGTCCTCCATAGGCCTATTCTAATCCAATTACGGTTTTTAACCAATCTTGTGCATCCAATAAGTGATTTTGTGTCATTAGTTGAACATTTAGGTCATTTTCGTCCTCCCTAGGCTTATTCTAATCCAATTAGGATTTTTAACCAATCTTGTGCATCCAATAAGTGATTTTGTGTGATTGGTTGAACATTTAGGTCATTTTCATCCTCAATAGGGTTATTCTAATCCAATTAGAGTTTTTAACCAATCTTCTGCATCCAATAAGTGCGTTTGTGTCATTAGTTGAAGATTTAGGCCATTTTCGTCCTCCTTAGGCTTATTATAATCCAATTAGAGGTTTAAGCCAATCTTAAGCATCCAATAAGTGCGTTTGTGTCATTGGTTGATCATTTAGGTCGTTTTCGTCCTCCCTAGGCTTATTTTAATCCAATTAGGGTTTTTAACCAATCTTGTGCATCCAATAAGTGATTTTGTGTCATTGGTTGAACATTTATGTCATTTTCGTCCTCCGTAGGCTTATTCTAATCCAATTAGGGTTTTTAACCAATCTTGTGCATCCAATAAGTGGGTTTGTGTCATTTGTTGAACTTTTAGGTCATTTTCGTCCTCCTTAGGCCTATTCTAATCCAATTACGGTTTTTAACCAATCTTGTGCATCCAATAAGAGATTTTGTGTCATTGGTTGAACATTTAGGTCATTTTCGTCCTCAATATGCTTATTCTAATCCAAGTAGGGTTTTTAACCAATCTTGTGCATCCAATTAGCGATTTTGTGTCATTGTTTGAACATTTATGTCATTTTCGTCCTCCATAGGCTTATTCTAATCCAATTAGGGTTTTTAACCAATCTTTTGCATCCAATAAGTGCGTTTGTGTCATTGGTTGAACATTTAGGTCATTTTCGTCCTCCCTAAGCCTATTCTAATCCAATTACGGTTTTTAACCAATCTTGTGCATCCAATAAGTGATTTTGTGTCATTGGTTGAACATTTAGGTCATTTTCGTCCTCCTTAGGCTTATTCTAATCCAATTAGGGTTTTTAACCAATCTTCTGCATCCAATAAGTGCGTTTGTGTCATTGGTTGAACATTTAAGTCATTTTCGTCGTCCCTAGGCTTATTCTAATCCAATTAGGGTTTTTAACCAATCTTGTGCATCCAATAAGTGATCTTGTGTCATTGGTTGAACATTTAGGTCATTTTCGTCCTCAATATGCTTATTCTAATCCAAGTAGGGTTTTTAACCAATCTTGTGCATCCAATTAGTGATTTTGTGTCATTGGTTGAACATTTAGGTTATTTTCGTCTTCAATATGCTTATTCTAATCCAAGTAGGGTTTTTAACCAATCTTCTGCATCCAATAAGTGCATTTTTGTCATCGGTTGAACATTTAGGTCATTTTCGTCCTCCCTAGGCCTATTCTAATCCAATTACGGTTTTCAACCAATCTTGTGCATCGAATAAGTGATTATGTGTCTTTGGTTGAAGATTTAGGTCGTTTTCGTCCTCTCTAGGCCTATTCTAATCCAATTACGGTTTTTAACCAATCTTGTGCATCCAATAAGTGATTTTGTGGCATTGGTTGAACATTTATGTCATTTTCGTCCTCCATAGGCTTATTCTAATCCAATTAGGGTTTTTAACCAATCTTTTGCATCCAATAAGTGCGTTTGTGTCATTGGTTGAACATTTAGGTCATTTTCGTCCTCCATAGGCCTATTATAATCCAATTACGGTTTTTAACCAATCTTGTGCATCCGATAAGTGATTTTTTGTCATTGGTTGAACATTTAGGTCATTTTCGTCCTCCCTAGGATTATTCATATCCAATTAGGGTTTTCAACCAATCTTGTGCATCCAATAAGTGATTTTGTGTCTTTGGTTGAAGATTTAGGTCATTTTTGTCCTCCCTAGGCCTATTCTAATCCAATTACAGTTTTTAACCAATCTTGTGCATCCAATTAGTGATTTTCTGTCATTGATTGAACATTTAGGTCATTTTCTTCCTCCATAGGCTTATTCAAATCCAATTAGGGTTATTAACCAATCTTCTGCATCCAATAAGTGATTTTGTGTCTTTGGTTGAATATTTAGGTCGTTTTCGTCCTCCCTAGGCCTATTCTAATCCAATTACGGTTTTTAACCAATCTTGTGCATCCAATAAGTGATTTTGTGTCATTGGTTGAACATTTATGTCATTTTCGTCCTCCATAGGCTTATTCTAATCCAATTAGGGTTTTTAACCAATCTTTTGCATCCAATAAGTGCGTTTGTGTCATTAGTTGAACATTTAGGTCATTTTCGTCCTCCCTAGGCCTATTCTAATCCAATTACGGTTTTTAACCAATCTTGTGCATCCAATAAGTGATTTTGTGTCATTGGTTGAACATTTAGGTCATTTTCGTCCTCCTTAGGCTTATTCTAATCCAACTAGGGTTTTTAACCAATCTTCTGCATCCAATAAGTGCGTTTGTGTCATTGGTTGAACATTTAGGTCATTTTCGTCCTCCCTAGGCTTATTCTAATCCAATTAGGGTTTTTAACCAAACTTGTGCATCCAATAAGTGATTTTGTGTCATTGGTTGAACATTTAGGTCATTTTCGTCCTCAATATGGTTATTCTAATCCAAGTAGGGTTTTTAACCAATCTTGTGCATCCAATAAGTGATTTTGTGTCATTGGTTTAACATTTAGGTCATTTTCGTCCTCAATATGCTTATTCTAATCCAAGTAGGGTTCTTAACCAAGCTTCTGCATCCAATAAGTGCGTTTGTGTCATTGGTTGAACATTTAGGTCATTTTCGTCCTCATAGGCCTATCCTAATCCAATTACGGTTTTTAACCAATCTTTTGCATCCAATAAGTGCGTTTGTGTCATTGGTTGAACATTTAGGTCATTTTCGTCCTCAATAGGGTTATTCTAATCCAATTAGGGTTTTTAACCAATCTTCTGCATCCAATAAGTGCGTTTGTGTCATTGGTTGAAGATTTAGGCCATTTTCGTCCTCCTTAGGCTTATTCTAATCCAATTAGAGGTTTTAGCCAATCTTAAGCATCCAATAAGTGCGTTTATGTCATTGGTTGAACATTTAGGTCGTTTTCGTCCTCCCTAGGCTTATTTTAATCCAATTACGGTTTTTAACCAACCTTGTGCATCCAATAAGTGCGTTTGTGTCATTGGTTGAACATTTAGGTCATTTTCGTCCTTCCTAGGATTATTCAAATCCAAATAGGGTTTTTAACCAATCTTCTGCATCCAATAAGTGATTTTGTGTCTTTGGTTGAAGATTTAGTCGTTTTCGTCCTCCCTAGGCCTATTATAATCCAATTACGGTTTTTAACCAATCTTGTGCATCCGATAAGTGTTTTTTTGTCATTGGTTGAACATTTAGGTCATTTTCGGCCTCCCTAGGATTATTCATATCCAATTAGGGTTTTCAACCAATCTTGTGCATCCAATAAGTGATTTTGTGTCTTTGGTTGAAGATTTAGGTCATTTTTGTCCTCCCTAGGCCTACTCTAATCCAATTACAGTTTTTAACCAATCTTGTGCATCCAATTAGTGAGTTTCTGTCATTGGTTGAACATTTAGGTCATTTTCTTCCTCCATAGGCTAATTCAAATCCAATTAGGGTTTTTAACCAATCTTCTGCATCCAATAAGTGATTTTGTGTCTTTGGTTGAAGATTTAGGTTGTTTTCGTCCTCCCTAGGCCTATTCTAATCCAATTACGGTTTTTAACCAATCTTGTGTATCCAATAAGTGATTTTGTGTCATTGGTTAAACATTTATGTCATTTTCGTCCTCCATAGGCTTAATCTAATCCAATAAGGGTTTTTAACCAATCTTTTGCATCCAATAAGTGCGTTTGTGTCATTAGTTGAACATTTAGGTCACTTTCGTCCTCCCTAGGCCTATTCTAATCCAATTACGGTTTTTAACCAATCTTGTGCATCCAATAAGTGATTTTGTGTCATTGGTTGAACATTTAGGTCATTTTCGTCCTCCTTAGGCTTATTCTAATCCAATTAGGGTTTTTAACCAATCTTGTGCATCCAATAAGTGATTTTGTGTCATTGGTTGAACATTTAGGTCATTTTCGTCCTCAATATGGTTATTCTAATCCAAGTTGGGTTTTTAACCAATCTTGTGCATCCAATAAGTGATTTTGTGTCATTGGTTGAACATTTAGGTCATTATCGTCCTCAATATGCTTATTCTAATCCAACTAGGGTTTTTAACCAAGCTTCTGCATCCAATAAGTGCGTTTGTGTCATTGGTTGAACATTTAGGTCATTTTCGTCCTCATAGGCCTATTCTAATCGAATTACGGTTTTTAACCAATCTTGTGCATCGAATAAGTGATTTTATGTCATTGGTTGAACATTTAGGTCATTTTCGTCCTCCATAGGCTTATTCTAATCCAATTAGGGGTTTTAACCAATCTTTTGCATCCAATAAGTGCGTTTGTGTCATTGGTTGAACATTTAGGTCATTTTCGTCCTCCCTAGGCCTATTCTAATCAAATTACGGTTTTTAACCAATCTTTTGCATCCAATAAGTGATTTTGTCTCATTGGTTGAACATTTAGGTCATTTTCGTCCTCCATAGGCCTATTCTAATCCAATTACGGTTTTTAACCAATCTTGTGCATCCAATAAGTGATTTTGTGTCATTAGTTGAACATTTAGGTCATTTTCGTCCTCCCTAGGCTTATTCTAATCCAATTAGGGTTTTTAACCAATCTTGTGCATCCAATAAGTGATTTTGTGTCATTGGTTGAACATTTAGGTCATTTTCGTCCTCAATATGCTTATTCTAATCCAAGTAGGGTTTTTAACCAATCTTGTGCATCCAATTAGTGATTTTGTGTCATTGGTTGAACATTTAGGTTATTTTCGTCTTCAATATGCTTATTCTAATCCAAGTAGGGTTTTTAACCAATCTTCTGCATCCAATAAGTGCATTTTTGTCATCGGTTGAACATTTAGGTCATTTTCGTCCTCCCTAGGCCTATTCTAATCCAATTACGGTTTTCAACCAATCTTGTGCATCGAATAAGTGATTATGTGTCTTTGGTTGAAGATTTAGGTCGTTTTCGTCCTCTCTAGGCCTATTCTAATCCAATTACGGTTTTTAACCAATCTTGTGCATCCAATAAGTGATTTTGTGGCATTGGTTGAACATTTATGTCATTTTCGTCCTCCATAGGCTTATTCTAATCCAATTAGGGTTTTTAACCAATCTTTTGCATCCAATAAGTGCGTTTGTGTCATTGGTTGAACATTTAGGTCATTTTCGTCCTCCATAGGCCTATTATAATCCAATTACGGTTTTTAACCAATCTTGTGCATCCGATAAGTGATTTTTTGTCATTGGTTGAACATTTAGGTCATTTTCGTCCTCCCTAGGATTATTCATATCCAATTAGGGTTTTCAACCAATCTTGTGCATCCAATAAGTGATTTTGTGTCTTTGGTTGAAGATTTAGGTCATTTTTGTCCTCCCTAGGCCTATTCTAATCCAATTACAGTTTTTAACCAATCTTGTGCATCCAATTAGTGATTTTCTGTCATTGGTTGAACATTTAGGTCATTTTCTTCCTCCATAGGCTTATTCAAATCCAATTAGGGTTTTTAACCAATCTTCTGCATCCAATAAGTGATTTTGTGTCTTTGGTTGAATATTTAGGTCGTTTTCATCCTCCATAGGCCTATTCTAATCCAATTACGGTTTTTAACCAATCTTGTGCATCCAATAAGTGATTTTGTGTCATTGGTTGAACATTTATGTCATTTTCGTCCTCCATAGGCTTATTCTAATCCAATTAGGGTTTTTAACCAATCTTTTGCATCCAATAAGTGCGTTTGTGTCATTAGTTGAACATTTAGGTCATTTTCGTCCTCCCTAGGCCTATTCTAATCCAATTACGGTTTTTAACCAATCTTGTGCATCCAATAAGTGATTTTGTGTCATTGGTTGAACATTTAGGTCATTTTCGTCCTCAATATGCTTATTCTAATCCAAGTAGGGTTTTTAACCAATCTTCTGCATCCAATAAGTGCGTTTGTGTCATTGGTTGAACATTTAGGTCATTTTCGTCCTCCCTAGGATTATTCAAATCCAATTAGGGTTTTTAACCAATCTTGTGCATCCAATAAGTGATTTTGTGTCTTTGGTTGAAGATTTAGGTCATTTTCGTCCTCCCTAGGCCTATTCTAATCCAATTACGGTTTTTAACCAATCTTGTGCATCCAATTAGTGATTTTCTGTCATTGGTTGAACATTTAGGTCATTTTCGTCCTCCATAGGCTTATTCAAATCCAATTAGGGTTTTTAACCAATCTTCTGCATCCAATAAGTGATTTTGTGTCTTTGGTTGAAGATTTAGTCGTTTTCGTCCTCCCTAGGCCTATTATAATCCAATTACGGTTTTTAACCAATCTTGTGCATCCGATAAGTGATTTTTTGTCATTGGTTGAACATTTAGGTCATTTTCGTCCTCCCTAGGATTATTCATATCCAATTAGGGTTTTCAACCAATCTTGTGCATCCAATAAGTGATTTTGTGTCTTTGGTTGAAGATTTAGGTCATTTTTGTCCTCCCTAGGCCTATTCTAATCCAATTACAGTTTTTAACCAATCTTGTGCATGCAATTAGTGATTTTCTGTCATTGGTTGAACATTTAGGTCATTTTCTTCCTCCATAGGCTAATTCAAATCCAATTAGGGTTTTTAACCAATCTTCTGCATCCAATAAGTGCGTTTGTGTCATTGGTTGAACATTTAGGTCATTTTCGTCCTCCCTAGGCCTATTCTAATCAAATTACGGTTTTTAACCAATCTTGTGCATCCAATAAGTGATTTTGTCTCATTGGTTGAACATTTAGGTCATTTTCGTCCTCCATAGGCCTATTCTAATCCAATTACGGTTTTTAACCAATCTTGTGCATCCAATAAGTGATTTTGTGTCATTAGTTGAACATTTAGGTCATTTTCGTCCTCCCTAGGCTTATTCTAATCCAATTAGGATTTTTAACCAATCTTGTGCATCCAATAAGTGATTTTGTGTGATTGGTTGAACATTTAGGTCATTTTCGTCCTCAATAGGGTTATTCTAATCCAATTAGAGTTTTTAACCAATCTTCTGCATCCAATAAGTGCGTTTGTGTCATTAGTTGAAGATTTAGGCCATTTTCGTCCTCCTTAGGCTTATTATAATCCAATTAGAGGTTTAAGCCAATCTTAAGCATCCAATAAGTGCGTTTGTGTCATTGGTTGATCATTTAGGTCATTTTCGTCCTCATAGGCCTATTCTAATCGAATTACGGTTTTTAACCAATCTTGTGCATCGAATAAGTGATTTTATGTCATTGGTTGAACATTTAGGTCATTTTCGTCCTCCATAGGCTTATTCTAATCCAATTAGGGGTTTTAACCAATCTTTTGCATCCAATAAGTGCGTTTGTGTCATTGGTTGAACATTTAGGTCATTTTCGTCCTCCCTAGGCCTATTCTAATCAAATTACGGTTTTTAACCAATCTTTTGCATCCAATAAGTGATTTTGTCTCATTGGTTGAACATTTAGGTCATTTTCGTCCTCCATAGGCCTATTCTAATCCAATTACGGTTTTTAACCAATCTTGTGCATCCAATAAGTGATTTTGTGTCATTAGTTGAACATTTAGGTCATTTTCGTCCTCCCTAGGCTTATTCTAATCCAATTAGGATTTTTAACCAATCTTGTGCATCCAATAAGTGATTTTGTGTGATTGGTTGATCATTTAGGTCATTTTCGTCCTCAATAGGGTTATTCTAATCCAATTAGAGTTTTTAACCAATCTTCTGCATCCAATAAGTGCGTTTGTGTCATTAGTTGAAGATTTAGGCCATTTTCGTCCTCCTTAGGCTTATTATAATCCAATTAGAGGTTTAAGCCAATCTTAAGCATCCAATAAGTGCGTTTGTGTCATTGGTTGATCATTTAGGTCGTTTTCGTCCTCCCTAGGCTTATTTTAATCCAATTAGGGTTTTTAACCAATCTTGTGCATCCAATAAGTGCGTTTGTGTCATTGGTTGAACATTTAGGTCATTTTCGTCCTCCCTAGGATTATTCATATCCAATTAGGGTTTTCAACCAATCTTGTGCATCCAATAAATGATTTTGTGTCTTTGGTTGAAGATTTAGGTCATTTTTGTCCTCCCTAGGTCTATTCTAATCCAATTACAGTTTTTAACCAATTTTGTGCATGCAATTAGTGATTTTCTGTCATTGGTTGAACATTTAGGTCATTTTCTTCCTCCATAGGCTAATTCAAATCCAATTAGGGTTTTTAACCAATCTTCTGCATCCAATAAGTGCGTTTGTGTCATTGGTTGAACATTTAGGTCATTTTCGTCCTCCCTAGGCCTATTCTAATCAAATTACGGTTTTTAACCAATCTTGTGCATCCAATAAGTGATTTTGTCTCATTGGTTGAACATTTAGGTCATTTTCGTCCTCCATAGGCCTATTCTAATCCAATTACGGTTTTTAACCAATCTTGTGCATCCAATAAGTGATTTTGTGTCATTAGTTGAACATTTAGGTCATTTTCGTCCTCCCTAGGCTTATTCTAATCCAATTAGGATTTTTAACCAATCTTGTGCATCCAATAAGTGATTTTGTGTGATTGGTTGAACATTTAGGTCATTTTCGTCCTCAATAGGGTTATTCTAATCCAATTAGAGTTTTTAACCAATCTTCTGCATCCAATAAGTGCGTTTGTGTCATTAGTTGAAGATTTAGGCCATTTTCGTCCTCCTTAGGCTTATTATAATCCAATTAGAGGTTTAAGCCAATCTTAAGCATCCAATAAGTGCGTTTGTGTCATTGGTTGATCATTTAGGTCGTTTTCGTCCTCCCTAGGCTTATTTTAATCCAATTAGGGTTTTTAACCAATCTTGTGCATCCAATAAGTGCGTTTGTGTCATTGGTAGAACATTTAGGTCATTTTCGTCCTCCCTAGGATTATTCATATCCAAATAGGGTTTTCAACCAATCTTGTGCATCCAATAAATGATTTTGTGTCTTTGGTTGAAGATTTAGGTCATTTTTGTCCTCCCTAGGTCTATTCTAATCCAATTACAGTTTTTAACCAATCTTGTGCATGCAATTAGTGATTTTCTGTCATTGGTTGAACATTTAGGTCATTTTCTTCCTCCATAGGCTAATTCAAATCCAATTAGGGTTTTTAACCAATCTTCTGCATCCAATAAGTGCGTTTGTGTCATTGGTTGAACATTTAGGTCATTTTCGTCCTCCCTAGGCCTATTCTAATCAAATTACGGTTTTTAACCAATCTTGTGCATCCAATAAGTGATTTTGTCTCATTGGTTGAACATTTAGGTCATTTTCGTCCTCCATAGGCCTATTCTAATCCAATTACGGTTTTTAACCAATCTTGTGCATCCAATAAGTGATTTTGTGTCATTAGTTGAACATTTAGGTCATTTTCGTCCTCCCTAGGCTTATTCTAATCCAATTAGGATTTTTAACCAATCTTGTGCATCCAATAAGTGATTTTGTGTGATTGGTTGAACATTTAGGTCATTTTCGTCCTCAATAGGGTTATTCTAATCCAATTAGAGTTTTTAACCAATCTTCTGCATCCAATAAGTGCGTTTGTGTCATTAGTTGAAGATTTAGGCCATTTTCGTCCTCCTTAGGCTTATTATAATCCAATTAGAGGTTTAAGCCAATCTTAAGCATCCAATAAGTGCGTTTGTGTCATTGGTTGATCATTTAGGTCGTTTTCGTCCTCCCTAGGCTTATTTTAATCCAATTAGGGTTTTTAACCAATCTTGTGCATCCAATAAGTGATTTTGTGTCATTGGTTGAACATTTATGTCATTTTCGTCCTCCGTAGGCTTATTCTAATCCAATTAGGGTTTTTAACCAATCTTGTGCATCCAATAAGTGGGTTTGTGTCATTTGTTGAACTTTTAGGTCATTTTCGTCCTCCTTAGGCCTATTCTAATCCAATTACGGTTTTTAACCAATCTTGTGCATCCAATAAGAGATTTTGTGTCATTGGTTGAACATTTAGGTCATTTTCGTCCTCAATATGCTTATTCTAATCCAAGTAGGGTTTTTAACCAATCTTGTGCATCCAATTAGCGATTTTGTGTCATTGTTTGAACATTTATGTCATTTTCGTCCTCCATAGGCTTATTCTAATCCAATTAGGGTTTTTAACCAATCTTTTGCATCCAATAAGTGCGTTTGTGTCATTGGTTGAACATTTAGGTCATTTTCGTCCTCCCTAAGCCTATTCTAATCCAATTACGGTTTTTAACCAATCTTGTGCATCCAATAAGTGATTTTGTGTCATTGGTTGAACATTTAGGTCATTTTCGTCCTCCTTAGGCTTATTCTAATCCAATTAGGGTTTTTAACCAATCTTCTGCATCCAATAAGTGCGTTTGTGTCATTGGTTGAACATTTAAGTCATTTTCGTCGTCCCTAGGCTTATTCTAATCCAATTAGGGTTTTTAACCAATCTTGTGCATCCAATAAGTGATCTTGTGTCATTGGTTGAACATTTAGGTCATTTTCGTCCTCAATATGCTTATTCTAATCCAAGTAGGGTTTTTAACCAATCTTGTGCATCCAATTAGTGATTTTGTGTCATTGGTTGAACATTTAGGTTATTTTCGTCTTCAATATGCTTATTCTAATCCAAGTAGGGTTTTTAACCAATCTTCTGCATCCAATAAGTGCATTTTTGTCATCGGTTGAACATTTAGGTCATTTTCGTCCTCCCTAGGCCTATTCTAATCCAATTACGGTTTTCAACCAATCTTGTGCATCGAATAAGTGATTATGTGTCTTTGGTTGAAGATTTAGGTCGTTTTCGTCCTCTCTAGGCCTATTCTAATCCAATTACGGTTTTTAACCAATCTTGTGCATCCAATAAGTGATTTTGTGGCATTGGTTGAACATTTATGTCATTTTCGTCCTCCATAGGCTTATTCTAATCCAATTAGGGTTTTTAACCAATCTTTTGCATCCAATAAGTGCGTTTGTGTCATTGGTTGAACATTTAGGTCATTTTCGTCCTCCATAGGCCTATTATAATCCAATTACGGTATTTAACCAATCTTGTGCATCCGATAAGTGATTTTTTGTCATTGGTTGAACATTTAGGTCATTTTCGTCCTCCCTAGGATTATTCATATCCAATTAGGGTTTTCAACCAATCTTGTGCATCCAATAAGTGATTTTGTGTCTTTGGTTGAAGATTTAGGTCATTTTTGTCCTCCCTAGGCCTATTCTAATCCAATTACAGTTTTTAACCAATCTTGTGCATCCAATTAGTGATTTTCTGTCATTGGTTGAACATTTAGGTCATTTTCTTCCTCCATAGGCTTATTCAAATCCAATTAGGGTTTTTAACCAATCTTCTGCATCCAATAAGTGATTTTGTGTCTTTGGTTGAATATTTAGGTCGTTTTCATCCTCCATAGGCCTATTCTAATCCAATTACGGTTTTTAACCAATCTTGTGCATCCAATAAGTGATTTTGTGTCATTGGTTGAACATTTATGTCATTTTCGTCCTCCATAGGCTTATTCTAATCCAATTAGGGTTTTTAACCAATCTTTTGCATCCAATAAGTGCGTTTGTGTCATTAGTTGAACATTTAGGTCATTTTCGTCCTCCCTAGGCCTATTCTAATCCAATTACGGTTTTTAACCAATCTTGTGCATCCAATAAGTGATTTTGTGTCATTGGTTGAACATTTAGGTCATTTTCGTCCTCCTTAGGCTTATTCTAATCCAATTAGGGTTTTTAACCAATCTTGTGCATCCAATAAGTGATTTTGTGTCATTGGTTGAACATTTAGGTCATTTTCGTCCTCAATATGGTTATTCTAATCCAAGTTGGGTTTTTAACCAATCTTGTGCATCCAATAAGTGATTTTGTGTCATTGGTTGAACATTTAGGTCATTATCGTCCTCAATATGCTTATTCTAATCCAACTAGGGTTTTTAACCAAGCTTCTGCATCCAATAAGTGCGTTTGTGTCATTGGTTGAACATTTAGGTCATTTTCGTCCTCATAGGCCTATTCTAATCGAATTACGGTTTTTAACCAATCTTGTGCATCGAATAAGTGATTTTATGTCATTGGTTGAACATTTAGGTCATTTTCGTCCTCCATAGGCTTATTCTAATCCAATTAGGGGTTTTAACCAATCTTTTGCATCCAATAAGTGCGTTTGTGTCATTGGTTGAACATTTAGGTCATTTTCGTCCTCCCTAGGCCTATTCTAATCAAATTACGGTTTTTAACCAATCTTTTGCATCCAATAAGTGATTTTGTCTCATTGGTTGAACATTTAGGTCATTTTCGTCCTCCATAGGCCTATTCTAATCCAATTACGGTTTTTAACCAATCTTGTGCATCCAATAAGTGATTTTGTGTCATTAGTTGAACATTTAGGTCATTTTCGTCCTCCCTAGGCTTATTCTAATCCAATTAGGGTTTTTAACCAATCTTGTGCATCCAATAAGTGATTTTGTGTCATTGGTTGAACATTTAGGTCATTTTCGTCCTCCTTAGGCTTATTCTAATCCAATTAGGGTTTTTAACCAATCTTCTGCATCCAATAAGTGCGTTTGTGTCATTGGTTGAACATTTAGGTCATTTTCGTCCTCCCTAGGCTTATTCTAATCCAATTAGGGTTTTTAACCAATCTTGTGCATCCAATAAGTGATTTGGTGTCATTGGTTGAACATTTAGGTCATTTTCGTCCTCCAACGGCTTATTCTAATCCAATTAGGATTTTTAACCAATCTTCTGCATCCAATAAGTGCGTTTGTGTCATTGGTTGAACATTTAGGTCGTTTTCGTCCTCCCTAGGCTTATTCTAATCCAATTAGGGTTTTTTACCAATCTTGTGCATCCAATAAGTGATTTTGTGTCATTGGTTGAACATTTAGGTCATTTTCGTCCTCAATATGCTTCTTCTAATCCAAGTAGGATTTTTAACAAATCTTCTGCATCCAATTAGTGCGTTTGTGTCATTGGTTGAACATTTAGGTCATTTTCGTCCTCCCTAGGCCTATTTTAGTCCAATTACGTTTTTTAACCAATCTTGTGTATCCAATAAGTGATTTTGTGTCATTGGTTGTACATTTAGGTCATTTTCGTCATTCCTAGGCTTATTCTAATCCAATTAGGGTTTTTAACCAATCTTCTGCATCCAATAAGTGCGTTTGTGTCATTGGTTGAACATTTAGGTCATTTTCGTCCTCCCTAGGCTTATTCTAATCCAATTAGGGTTTTTAACCAATCTTGTGCATCCAATAAGTGATTTTGTGTCATTGTTTGAACATTTAGGTCATTTTCGTCCTCAATAGGCTTATTCTAATCCAATTAGGGTTTTTAACCAATCTTCTGCATCCAATAAGTGCGTTTATGTCATTGGTTGAACATTTAGAACATTTTCTTCCTCCCTAGGCCTATTCTAATCCAATTACGGTTTTTAACCAATCTTGTGCATCCAATAAGTGATTTTGTGTCATTAGTTGAACATTTAGGTTATTTTCGTCCTCAATATGCTTATTCTAATCCCAATAGGGTTTTTAACCAATCTTCTGCATCCAATAAGTGCGTTTGTGTCATTGGTTGAACATTTAGGTCATTTTCGTCCTCCCTAGGCTTATTCTAATCCAATTAGGGTTTTTAACCAATCTTGTGCATCCAATAAGTGATTTTGTGTCATTGGTTGAACATTTAGGTCATTTTCGTCCTCAATAGGCTTATTCTAATCCAATTAGGGTTTTTAACCAATCTTCTGCATCCAATAAGTGCGTTTGCGTCATTGGTTGAACATTTAGGTCATTTTCGTCCTCCCTAAGCCTATTCTAATCCAATTACGGTTTTTAACTAATCTTGTGCTTCCAATAAGTGATTTTGTGTCTTTGGTTAAACATTTAAGTCATTTTCGTCCTCCCTATGCCTATTCTAATCTAATTACGGTTTTAACCAATCATGTGCATCCAATAAGTGATTTTCTGTCATCGGTTGAACATTTAGGTCCTTTTCATCCACCCAAGGCTTATTCTAATCCAATTAGGGTTTTTAACCAATCTTGTGAATCCAATAAGTGATTTTGTGTCATTGGTTGAATATTTAGGTCATTTTCGTCCTCCCAATGTTTATTCTAATCCAATTAGAGGTTCTAGCCAATCTTATGCATCCAATAAGTGCGTTTGTCTCATTGGTTGAACATTTAGGTCATTTTCGTCCTCCTTAGACTTATTCTAATCATATTAGTGTTTTTAACCAATTTTGTGTATGCAATAAGAGATTTTGTGTCATTGGTTGAACATTTAGGTCATTTCGTCAACCCAAGGCTTATTCGAATCCAATTAGGGTTTTTAACCAATCTTGTGGATCCAATAAGTGCATTTTGTTCATTGGTTGAACATTTAGGTCATTTTCGTCCTCCTTAGGCTTATTCTAATCCAATTAGGGTTTTTAACCAATCTTGTGCATCCAATAAGTGATTTTGTGTCATTGGTTGAACATTTAGGTCATTTTCGTCCTCAATATGCTTATTCTAATTCAATTAGGGTTTTTAACCAATCTTCTGCATCCAATAAGTGCGTTTGTGTCATTGGTTGAAAATTTAGGTCATTTTCGCCCTCCCTAGGCCTATTCTAATCCAATTACGGTTTTTAACCAATCTTGTGCATCCAATAAGTGATTTTGTGTCATTGGTTGAACATTTAGGTCATTTTCGTCCTCCATAGGCTTATTCTAATCCAATTAGGGTTTTTAACCAATCTTCTGCATCCAATAAGTGCGTTTGTGTCATAGGTTGAACATTTAGGTCATTTTCGTCCTCCCTAGGCTTATTCTAATCCTAATAGGGTTTTTAACCAATCTTGTGCATCCAATAAGTGATTTTGTGTCATTGGTTGAACATTTAGTTTATTTTCGTCCTCAATAGGCTTATTCTAATCCAATTAGGGTTTTTAACCAAACTTCTACATCCAATAAGTGCGTTTGTGTCATTGGTTGAACATTTAGGTCGTTTTCGTCCTCTCTAGGCCTATTCTAATCCAATTACGGTTTTTAACCAATCTTGTGCATCCAATAAGTGATTTTGTGTCATTGGTTGAACATTTAGGTCATTTTCGTCCTCCATAGGCTTATTCTAATCCAATTAGGGTTTTTAACCAATCTTCTGCATCCAATAAGTGCGTTTGTGTCATAGGTTGAACATTTAGGTCATTTTCGTCCTCCCTAGGCTTATTCTAATCCAATTAGGGTTTTTAACCAATCTTGTGCATCCAATAAGTGATTTTGTGTAATTGGTTGAACATTTTGGTCATTTTCGTCCTCAATATGCTTATTCTAATCCAATTAGGGTTTTTAACCAATCTTCTGCTTCCAATAAGTGCGTTTGTGTCATTGGTTGAACATTTAGGTCGTTTTCGTCCTCCTTAGGCTTATTCTAATCCAATTAGGGTTTTTAACCAATCTTGTGCATCCAATAAGTGATTTTGTGTCATTGGTTGAACATTTAGGTCATTTTCGTCCTCAATATGCTTATTCTAATCCAAGTAGGGTTTTTAACCAATCTTGTGCATCCAATTAGCGATTTTGTGTCATTGTTTGAACATTTATGTCATTTTCGTCCTCCATAGGCTTATTCTAATCCAATTAGGGTTTTTAACCAATCTTTTGCATCCAATAAGTGCGTTTGTGTCATTGGTTGAACATTTAGGTCATTTTCGTCCTCCCTAAGCCTATTCTAATCCAATTACGGTTTTTAACCAATCTTGTGCATCCAATAAGTGATTTTGTGTCATTGGTTGAACATTTAGGTCATTTTCGTCCTCCTTAGGCTTATTCTAATCCAATTAGGGTTTTTAACCAATCTTCTGCATCCAATAAGTGCGTTTGTGTCATTGGTTGAACATTTAAGTCATTTTCGTCGTCCCTAGGCTTATTCTAATCCAATTAGGGTTTTTAACCAATCTTGTGCATCGAATAAGTGATCTTGTGTCATTGGTTGAACATTTAGGTCATTTTCGTCCTCAATATGCTTATTCTAATCCAAGTAGGGTTTTTAACCAATCTTGTGCATCCAATTAGTGATTTTGTGTCATTGGTTGAACATTTAGGTTATTTTCGTCTTCAATATGCTTATTCTAATCCAAGTAGGGTTTTTAACCAATCTTCTGCATCCAATAAGTGCATTTTTGTCATCGGTTGAACATTTAGGTCATTTTCGTCCTCCCTAGGCCTATTCTAATCCAATTACGGTTTTCAACCAATCTTGTGCATCGAATAAGTGATTATGTGTCTTTGGTTGAAGATTTAGGTCGTTTTCGTCCTCTCTAGGCCTATTCTAATCCAATTACGGTTTTTAACCAATCTTGTGCATCCAATAAGTGATTTTGTGTCTTTGGTTGAAGATTTAGGTCGTTTTCGTCCTCCCTAGGCCTATTCTAATCCTATTACGGTTTTTAACCAATCTTGTGTATCCAATAAGTGATTTTGTGTCATTGGTTGAACATTTATGTCATTTTCGTCCTCCATAGGCTTATTCTAATCCAATTAGGGTTTTTAACCAATCTTTTGCATCCAATAAGTGCGTTTGTGTCATTAGTTGAACATTTAGGTCATTTTCGTCCTCCCTAGGATTATTCTAATCCAATTACGGTTTTTAACCAATCTTGTGCATCCAATAAGTGATTTTGTGTCTTTGGTTGAACATTTAGGTCATTTTCGTCCTCCCTAGGCCTATTCTAATCCAATAACAGTTTTTAACCAATCTTGTGCATCCAATTAGTGATTTTCTGTCGTTGCTTGAACATTTAGGTCATTTTCGTCCTCCATAGGCTTATTCAAATCCAATTAGGGTTTTTAACCAATCTTCTGCATCCAATAAGTGATTTTGTGTCTTTGGTTGAAGATTTAGTCGTTTTCGTCCTCCCTAGGCCTATTATAATCCAATTACGGTTTTTAACCAATCTTGTGCATCCGATAAGTGATTTTTTGTCATTGGTTGAACATTTAGGTCATTTTCGTCCTCCCTAGGATTATTCATATCCAATTAGGGTTTTCAACCAATCTTGTGCATCCAATAAGTGATTTTGTGTCTTTGGTTGAAGATTTAGGTCATTTTTGTCCTCCCTAGGCCTATTCTAATCCAATTACAGTTTTTAACCAATCTTGTGCATGCAATTAGTGATTTTCTGTCATTGGTTGAACATTTAGGTCATTTTCTTCCTCCATAGGCTAATTCAAATCCAATTAGGGTTTTTAACCAATCTTTTGCATCCAATAAGTGATTTTGTGTCTTTGGTTGAAGATTTAGGTCGTTTTCGTCCTCCCTAGGCCTATTCTAATCCAATTACGGTTTTTAACCAATCTTGTGTATCCAATAAGTGATTTTGTGTCATTGGTTGAACATTTATGTCATTTTCGTCCTCTATAGGCTTATTCTAATCCAATTAGGGTTTTTAACCAATCTTGTGCATCCAATTAGTGATTTTCTGTCATTGGTTGAACCTTTAGGTCATTATTGTCCTCAATATGCTTATTCTAATCCAACTAGGATTTTTAACCAAGCTTCTGCATCCAATAAGTGCGTTTGTGTCATTGGTTGAACATTTAGGTCATTTTCGTCCTCATAGGCCTATTCTAATCGAATTACGGTTTTTAACCAATCTTGTGCATCGAATAAGTGATTTTATGTCATTGGTTGAAGATTTAGGTCATTTTCGTCCTCCATAGGCTTATTCTAATCCAATTAGGGGTTTTAACCAATCTTTTGCATCCAATAAGTGCGTTTGTGTCATTGGTTGAACATTTAGGTCATTTTCGTCCTCCCTAGGCTTATTCTAATCCAATTAGAGGTTTTAGCCAATCTTAAGCATCCAATAAGTGCGTTTATGTTATTGGTTGAACATTTAGGTCGTTTTCGTCCTCCCTAGGCTTATTTTAATCCAATTAGGGTTTTTAACCAATCTTGTGCATCCAATAAGTGCGTTTGTGTCATTGGTTGAACATTTAGGTCATTTTCGTCCTCCCTAGGATTATTCATATCCAATTAGGGTTTTCAACCAATCTTGTGCATCCAATAAGTGATTTTGTGACTTTGGTTGAAGATTTAGGTCATTTTTGTCCTCCCTAGGCCTATTCTAATCCAATTACAGTTTTTAACCAATCTTGTGCATGCAATTAGTGATTTTCTGTCATTGGTTGAACATTTAGGTCATTTTCTTCCTCCATAGGCTAATTCAAATCCAATTAGGGTTTTTAACCAATCTTCTGCATCCAATAAGTGATTTTGTGTCTTTGGTTGAAGATTTAGGTCGTTTTCGTCCTCCCTAGGCCTATTCTAATCCTATTACGGTTTTTAACCAATCTTGTGTATCCAATAAGTGATTTTGTGTCATTGGTTGAACATTTATGTCATTTTCGTCCTCCATAGGCTTATTCTAATCCAATTAGGGTTTTTAACCAATCTTTTGCATCCAATAAGTGCGTTTGTGTCATTAGTTGAACATTTAGGTCATTTTCGTCCTCCCTAGGATTATTCTAATCCAATTACGGTTTTTAACCAATCTTGTGCATCCAATAAGTGATTTTGTGTCTTTGGTTGAACATTTAGGTCATTTTCGTCCTCCCTAGGCCTATTCTAATCCAATAACAGTTTTTAACCAATCTTGTGCATCCAATTAGTGATTTTCTGTCGTTGCTTGAACATTTAGGTCATTTTCGTCCTCCATAGGCTTATTCAAATCCAATTAGGGTTTTTAACCAATCTTCTGCATCCAATAAGTGATTTTGTGTCTTTGGTTGAAGATTTAGTCGTTTTCGTCCTCCCTAGGCCTATTATAATCCAATTACGGTTTTTAACCAATCTTGTGCATCCGATAAGTGATTTTTTGTCATTGGTTGAACATTTAGGTCATTTTCGTCCTCCCTAGGATTATTCATATCCAATTAGGGTTTTCAACCAATCTTGTGCATCCAATAAGTGATTTTGTGTCTTTGGTTGAAGATTTAGGTCATTTTTGTCCTCCCTAGGCCTATTCTAATCCAATTACAGTTTTTAACCAATCTTGTGCATGCAATTAGTGATTTTCTGTCATTGGTTGAACATTTAGGTCATTTTCTTCCTCCATAGGCTAATTCAAATCCAATTAGGGTTTTTAACCAATCTTTTGCATCCAATAAGTGATTTTGTGTCTTTGGTTGAAGATTTAGGTCGTTTTCGTCCTCCCTAGGCCTATTCTAATCCAATTACGGTTTTTAACCAATCTTGTGTATCCAATAAGTGATTTTGTGTCATTGGTTAAACATTTATGTCATTTTCGTCCTCCATAGGCTTAATCTAATCCAATAAGGGTTTTTAACCAATCTTTTGCATCCAATAAGTGCGTTTGTGTCATTAGTTGAACATTTAGGTCACTTTCGTCCTCCCTAGGCCTATTCTAATCCAATTACGGTTTTTAACCAATCTTGTGCATCCAATAAGTGATTTTGTGTCATTGGTTGAACATTTAGGTCATTTTCGTCCTCCTTAGGCTTATTCTAATCCAATTAGGGTTTTTAACCAATCTTGTGCATCCAATAAGTGATTTTGTGTCATTGGTTGAACATTTAGGTCATTTTCGTCCTCAATATGGTTATTCTAATCCAAGTAGGGTTTTTAACCAATCTTGTGCATCCAATAAGTGATTTTGTGTCATTGATTGAACATTTAGGTCATTATCGTCCTCAATATGCTTATTCTAATCCAACTAGGGTTTTTAACCAAGCTTCTGCATCCAATAAGTGCGTTTGTGTCATTGGTTGAACATTTAGGTCATTTTCGTCCTCATAGGCCTATTCTAATCGAATTACGGTTTTTAACCAATCTTGTGCATCGAATAAGTGATTTTATGTCATTGGTTGAACATTTAGGTCATTTTCGTCCTCCATAGGCTTATTCTAATCCAATTAGGGGTTTTAACCAATCTTTTGCATCCAATAAGTGCGTTTGTGTCATTGGTTGAACATTTAGGTCATTTTCGTCCTCCCTAGGCCTATTCTAATCAAATTACGGTTTTTAACCAATCTTGTGCATCAAATAAGTGATTTTGTCTCATTGGTTGAACATTTAGGTCATTTTCGTCCTCCATAGGCCTATTCTAATCCAATTACTGTTTTTAACCAATCTTGTGCATCCAATAAGTGATTTTGTGTCATTGGTTGAACATTTAGGTCATTTTCGTCCTCCTTAGGCTTATTCTAATCCAATTAGGATTTTTAACCAATCTTGTGCATCCAATAAGTGATTTTGTGTGATTGGTTGAACATTTAGGTCATTTTCGTTCTAAATAAGGTTATTCTAATCCAATTAGGGTTTTTAACCAATCTTCTGCATCCAATAAGTGCGTTTGTGTCATTAGTTGAAGATTTAGGCCATTTTCGTCCTACTTAGGCTTATTATAATCCAATTAGAGGTTTAAGCCAATCTTAAGCATCCAATAAGTGCGTTTGTGTCATTGGTTGAACATTTAGGTCGTTTTCGTCCTCCCTAGGCTTATTTTAATCCAATTAGGGTTTTTAACCAATCTTGTGCATCCAATAAGTGCGTTTGTGTCATTGGTTGAACATTTAGGTCATTTTCGTCCTCCCTAGGATTATTCATATCCAATTAGGGTTTTCAACCAATCTTGTGCATCCAATAAGTGATTTTGTGTCTTTGGTTGAAGATTTAGGTCATTTTTGTCCTCCCTAGGCCTATTCTAATCCAATTACAGTTTTTAACCAATCTTGTGCATGCAATTAGTGATTTTCTGTCATTGGTTGAACATTTAGGTCATTTTCTTCCTCCATAGGCTAATTCAAATCCAATTAGGGTTTTTAACCAATCTTCTGCATCCAATAAGTGCGTTTGTGTCATTGGTTTAACATTTAGGTCATTTTCGTCCTCCCTAGGCCTATTCTAATCAAATTACGGTTTTTAACCAATCTTGTGCATCCAATAAGTGATTTTGTCTCATTGGTTGAACATTTAGGTCATTTTCGTCCTCCATAGGCCTATTCTAATCCAATTACGGTTTTTAACCAATCTTGTGCATCCAATAAGTGATTTTGTGTCATTAGTTGAACATTTAGGTCATTTTCGTCCTCCCTAGGCTTATTCTAATCCAATTAGGATTTTTAACCAATCTTGTGCATCCAATAAGTGATTTTGTGTGATTGGTTGAACATTTAGGTCATTTTCGTCCTCAATAGGGTTATTCTAATCCAATTAGAGTTTTTAACCAATCTTCTGCATCCAATAAGTGCGTTTGTGTCATTAGTTGAAGATTTAGGCCATTTTCGTCCTCCTTAGGCTTATTATAATCCAATTAGAGGTTTAAGCCAATCTTAAGCATCCAATAAGTGCGTTTGTGTCATTGGTTGATCATTTAGGTCATTTTCGTCCTCATAGGCCTATTCTAATCGAATTACGGTTTTTAACCAATCTTGTGCATCGAATAAGTGATTTTATGTCATTGGTTGAACATTTAGGTCATTTTCGTCCTCCATAGGCTTATTCTAATCCAATTAGGGGTTTTAACCAATCTTTTGCATCCAATAAGTGCGTTTGTGTCATTGGTTGAACATTTAGGTCATTTTCGTCCTCCCTAGGCCTATTCTAATCAAATTACGGTTTTTAACCAATCTTTTGCATCCAATAAGTGATTTTGTCTCATTGGTTGAACATTTAGGTCATTTTCGTCCTCCATAGGCCTATTCTAAACCAATTACTGTTTTTAACCAATCTTGTGCATCCAATAAGTAATTTTGTGTCATTGGTTGAACATTTAGGTCATTTTCGTCCTCCTTAGGCTTATTCTAATCCAATTAGGATTTTTAACCAATCTTGTGCATCCAATAAGTGATTTTGTGTGATTGGTTGAACATTTAGGTCATTTTCGTCCTAAATAAGGTTATTCTAATCCAATTAGGGTTTTTAACCAATCTTCTGCATCCAATAAGTGCGTTTGTGTCATTAGTTGAAGATTTAGGCCATTTTCGTCCTACTTAGGCTTATTATAATCCAATTAGAGGTTTAAGCCAATCTTAAGCATCCAATAAGTGCGTTTGTGTCATTGGTTGAACATTTAGGTCGTTTTCGTCCTCCCTAGGCTTATTTTAATCCAATTAGGGTTTTTAACCAATATTGTGCATCCAATAAGTCCGTTTGTGTCATTGGTTGAACATTTAGGTCATTTTCGTGCTCCCTAGGATTATTCAAATCCAATTAGGGTTTTTAACCAATCTTGTGCATCCAATAAGTGATTTTGTGTCTTTGGTTGAACATTTAGATCATTTTCGTCCTCCCTAGGCCTATTCTAATCCAATAACGGTTTTTAACCAATCTTGTGCATCCAATTAGTGATTTTCTGTCATTGGATGAACATTGAGGTCATTTTCGTCCTCCATAGGCTTATTCAAATCCAATTAGGGTTTTTAACCAATCTTCTGCATCCAATAAGTGATTTTGTGTCTTTGGTTGAAGATTTAGTCGTTTTCGTCCTCCCTAGGCCTATTATAATCCAATTACGGTTTTTAACCAATCTTGTGCATCCGATAAGTGATTTTTTGTCATTGGTTGAACATTTAGGTCATTTTCGTCCTCCCTAGGATTATTCATATCCAATTAGGGTTTTCAACCAATCTTGTGCATCCAATAAGTGATTTTGTGTCTTTGGTTGAAGATTTAGGTCATTTTCGTCCTCCCTAGGCCTATTCTAATCCAATTAAAGTTTTAAACCAATCTTGTGCATCCAATTAGTGATTTTCTGTCATTGGTTGAACATTTAGGTCATTTTCGTCCTCCATAGGCTTATTCAAATCCAATTAGGGTTTTTAACCAATCTTCTGCATCCAATAAGTGATTTTGTGTCTTTGGTTGAAGATTTAGGTCGTTTTCGTCCTCCCTAGGCCTATTCTAATCCAATTACGGTTTTTAACCAATCTTGTGCATCCAATAAGTGATTTTGTGTCATTGGTTGAACATTTATGTCATTTTCGTCCTCCATAGGCTTATTCTAATCCAATTAGGG